>OU612060.1:47326559-48526559 GCA_914767635.1 Melanostoma mellinum | reverse complement strand
TAGTTTAGTTTAGTTTAGTTTATTTTGCCAAAGTAAGACAACATTAATTATAAAAAACAAAGATTACATTACATAGAAAATAAAGTAAAATACATTTGTTGTACTAAGTATTATAATAAAAACATTTTTTTTTTTTCATTAACAAATCGGATTTGCTAAGTTAGAGATTTGCTAAACAAAAGAAAGTCAAGAAGAGTCTTCAAACATCATTCTATTTAGGATTTTTCTCCGGAAGTTTTCTCTGTTCATATTTACATTAAACAAGTCAAAACATTTATTAAATGTTTTTGAACATCTATTGAAACATTCATGAGAAGCATATTTAGTCCTTGAGTTGCTCTCCTTTAAAAAATTTGGTATGTCTTAAAATACGAACATTAGGATTTACAGATATTTTGGAACACAAAAATGATGAGTTAATATTTCTATTTAAAAGATCGAACGCAAATAAAGCTTCGGACAACTCTCTACGATTTGCAAGACTGCACATATTAATAAGATTTAGTCGATGTGCGTAACGAGGTAGGACAAAACTGTCGGGATTCCATCCAAGACCTCTCAAGGCGAACAACAAAAATTGCTTTTGGACAGATTCAAGTTTCTTTATATCAACAGCATACAACGGAGACCATATTACACTACAGTACTCTAACAGTGACCGGACCAATGAACAATATATAGCTTTAGTGATATAGGGATCACTAAATTCCTTGGATCTTCGCTTAACGAAACCAAGCATAGCCATACTCTTGGAATGAACTTTATCAATATGATGTTTAAAAGTTAGTTTTTTGTCAATTAAAACTCCTAAGTCTTTTACTACGTCAATTCTAACTAACTTTTGTCCGTCTATGGAGTAGTCAAAATTTATTGCACATATTTTTCTTAAAAAAGAAATTATATTGCACTTCTCCACATTTAACATCATTCCGTTAGCTTTACACCACTTAACTAGGCTGATTAAACATTGCTGCAATAATTGCGTGTCGGCAATATTTTTAACTGTATGAAACAACTTTAGGTCGTCGGCATACATCGAAAATCTACAACCTTCAAACAGTAAGGGCAAGTCATTTATAAAAAGGAGAAATAAAAGTGGGCCAAGATGGCTACCTTGGGGTACACCAGAAGTTACATTAATTTGACGTGACAAGACATCACAAAACTTGACACACTGCGTCCTTTGCGACAAATACGATTGGATCCACAATAATAATGTGTCGTGAATGCCATATTTTTTTTAATTTAAAAGAAAGCTTTCCTGAAGTCAGTATAGATAGCATCAACCTGGTTCCCTTTTTCCATTTCTAAGAGAATGAATGAGGTATAATCTGCTAAATTGGTAGTTGTAGATCTACCTTTAAGAAAGCCATGTTGATGCTCGCTTAAAACTGAAATCAGCTCCGCGTTCAGCTTGTCAGTTACCAATTTCTCAAATAATTTGGGAATAGCTGACAGGATTGCAATACCTCGATAATTTTTGATGTTGGATCTGTCTCCGTTTTTAAATATTGGCGTTAGAAACGAGTTACGCCACGTGTTTGGGAATATCCCATTAGACAAAGATTGGTTGAAAAGTTGAAGCAAAGGCTTAGAAATAGTTTCAGCTGTGTTTTTTAAAAATAAAGGAGGAATGCCATCGGGACCACTACCTTTGTTAACATCGATGGTTCTAAGGTTACGGATAAGGTCGTCCATAGTGATTGAAACAGGGCTTCGGCTAACATTGTGATCCGTAATGTAATAAAAATCATTGCTGTCAAAAGTGATTGGATTTGAATACACAGATTCAAAAAAAGAAGCAAAAAGTTCACATATATCAGATGTATCCGAGCAAACACTACTTCCAGAGTATATCGTAGAAGGGAAGTTAGTTACGTTACGTTTATTGTTAATGAATTTATAAAAGTGACGAGGATTCTTTTTAATAAGAGATCCTGATTTAACCACGACATATTTTGATAAAAAATTTTTAACTCCTTCCGAAGTTGTGTCTGATTCTTTGAAAATTCTGATTTGTCTTGCTACTACGCTTGGAAGGTAAAAATTCGCATTACATATACTGTTTTGTATACAACGCCTTACGAAACTGTTTTTTGTTCCTAGCTATCAGCCTGAATTTGCATCTTTTCTTAGAAGTGGTATCGAACTGTGGGCAATCTCACAATCACTTCAGTTCCTACCTCCATTTTTTCGCCTTGACGATGTTCCATTGTTCGCTCAGGAGTTCGGCTTTGAGGGAGAGGTTGTACCTTTCCAGCCGGTGAACAGCGGGGCCTCTGACCAACAATTTTCCCATTGCTCTGTTCAAATCTTTGATCTCACTTACATTTACGAGGCGTAGCTAACATTCTGCCAGGAAGAAGCCGTCTTTTTTACGAACTCCTGAGCCATTGTAGGGTCCATTCGTTCTCGCAGTTAATAAGCTTGAAACCGTGAATGGTATTGAGGTCCCAGAAGAGTGGTGGTTGCCTAATCTTGACGATCGCCTCATTTACCTCTTCCAGGATTCTTAGTTCAAGCAACTGCCAATCGTCTTCGCTCAGTTTGCGCTGGGGTTTCCCAAAGTTGGCGATTTCAACTAGGTTGTACTTTGCAGGAACAGAGGAGGTCTTCATCCTCTTAGTCATCCTATTAGGTGAGGAGTTGTTCGGGAAGGAACTGGCATTTCTTACTCTTTTCGAGGAGCTCGGCACAACCGTATCGATAAGGGGCAGGGAGGCCATCTCACCAGTCCCAATGTTCACTCCAGCCGGCTCGTTTTTTGTTTTTTGATAGAAACAAGACCCGATGAGTCTTGTTTTGTTCGTTTTGTCTTGTCTGTTGGCGTCATTGTACGGAGTCTTTGTTCCACATAAAAACGATTTTTAACCACTTTTTTTTTTTTTTGTTTCTCAGTGACACAAATTAGAAGATCGCTTGCCAGATTTTTTTCAATAACAATGTAAATCGAACGATAAAGCGTTGCCTTGCATTGCTTACTTATTTACTTAGATAAGCTAAGCATTAAAGTTTGGGTTGAACAAACGTCTTTCGCCAACAATTTTCTTCCAAATTTTTTCCACTTCTTCCTGACGTTGCACCCGATTTCAGGCGAGCTCTCACTCTAAGTGATTTGAGTTCTTCTTACACTCTTTCGATCAACTGCGCCACCTAAGACGCGATTTCGTTACAACGTTATTTCAAGGTCTAATCAAACTGAAGGGTAGTTTTCCATCCGTTCTACACGTCCTAGCCATCGTAGCTTAGCCATGTCTACTATTCCGACTGTGTTCGTAACACAGTTCATATAGTTTGCTGTTAAATCAACAGCTTCACCACACATCGTTCACAGGTACGGGACTAAAGATGAATCAGTATTTTTCTTCCAAATGTTAATCCATCTACTGGGACACGTTTAGTGTCAGCGCTTATATTTCTAATTTTAAGTTATTTCAACTCAATCCGCATTTAATTTATGTAATGGTTTTTATTTTTTAGAACAACACTCCAATACTCATCCCACAACAGCCGTCTACGACGATCACGGGTAGTCCGCTGCTGCAGCAACCTACGCCACCTATCGTCCAACCTATTCCAATTGCTGCATCCGCGGCTCTCGTTACACCAACAACTACCATTAGTTCAGTTGCACCCCTAATAGTTTCTCCTGCAGAGATCAAATCGAATGTACAACATTTCCATGAAAACCAAATCATCTCTCCTGATTCAAGTCCAAAAAAAGAACCCAATATGGTTGATCCAACCCAATCAGATGTTCAACTACAGCCATCTGTAGGCTATCAAAATAGTGGTTACGAGTTTTCCATAGAATTACCCGAAACACCACCACCATCTTCAGTTAACAATGCCCAGGCTTACTCCGCTCAGATGATAATGCAAGAACAATATGCTGAGTATTATCAGCACTTCCAGAGGCAACAAAAATTGCAAGAACAGGAATCAAATGTTAGTTTCCTACCCTCAGAATCTGTACCAAATGTGCCAATCAGTCACGCAATAGCAGAAGGTGAATGTCCGAGTCTAAATAAGCTGCCAACATCGTCGCTTGTACAGAGTTTTTCACCTGTGTATGGCAAGTCACAGCTACCTATTTCAGAATCCGATATATATGCGGAATATGTTAAGAATCCTTACAATCTAACTCTACAGCAGCAGCAGCAGCAGCAGCAACAACAACAACAGCCAACCAGTAACAGTATGGAGCAGACTGAACAGAAATCGTTTGAAACGACTACACAGCCATTTACTCATGTGTTCCAATCGGTGAATTACTTTGGATCAAATGCAGATCCCAGTTCCATCCCGCCTGGCTCTGAAATGCTTTTCGGAAACCCTTAGGATTGAAAAGCTGGCATTTTATAAGATTATAATTGTTAAATTTTCATTTTAATTTAATTTCAATTTTTTGGATTTTGTGGTGCTCCATCATGTCGCTAGACATTCCACACAGCACGAGAATGAGCACCATGAAAAGATGTTATATCTGAAATTGTTTTATAACTTCTAATATATGTATAATTTTTTGCCCCCTAGCTGTTAAATAGTTTTATGTGTTGAATAATATCACCCGTCTATATTTTGTTGATTTAACCTAATCAGTAGTTTCTCCTTTATACCCATCCATTCCCATTGTGAGGAGTTTTTATTCCTGTAAATAGTTATCAATTGAAAATTAAGTAAATATAAACCGATAAGAATCATAAACAAATCGAAGAGAAATAATAATGAATGCAAATAAAAATGTTTAGTCAATTTTATTTAAGAATGATTATACAATATGATTGCAAACTGGATGTTAAATATTATACGGAAGAGATATAAGAATAAATTAAACAAAATATAAATAAAATTTAAATTGTATAAATTGGTTAAATTTGTGCTTATTATAATAAACCTATAATCAGCTCAGCAGTACTTTTAAATACTGAAGAACAAACACTAATCAATGATGAGCTTAAGTCCTCAGTAATGAGTTTTTGTGTAGTGCATTGCTGATAAATAGAAGTACTGAGTTGTGACAATACCGCAGCTTATTAGCAGTTCCTTTCTTGATTAAGGTGCTTCCACACTATGCCTGGCATCAATCGGATCCATTTTATTCGGTTTCGAATTCGTGTCGGTCTTCGGGGGATGGGTAGCAAGAAAGATTCGTCCGTCCACACTGATTCGGTATTGTCCATCGGCATGTGTCGATTGGTCTCGCTGAATATAGTGTCACATAAAGAACCTCTAGGTCGGCGTCCAGATGAAACTAAGAGGGTTAAAAAAAAGTAAATGCCCCGAGCGGGATTCGAACCCACGGGTCCGGCCTGCGGTCTATCTCCTCACACCACGACATCTGTCCTCAAACTGATTTCACAAACACCACCTTATTTTCAGATTTCAAAACCAGATTGAAATCCGAAAATAAAGTGGTGTTAGTAAATTCTGTGACACAATTTTATATTCAGTTGAATACGTGTATCACAGATAGATCTCGTGTTACAAAAGCAACAATGTAAACAAATGGAAGTTGCGGTGCAAGAGAAGTAATGGTTTTCCCTCTTATTCTTTATTCCTCTATGACCACAGCAGCCTTTCCCTTATATCTCAGTCTAATGTGGATCCACCTTTAAACTCTAACCCAACTTTGGGTGTCCAAAGATTTCCACGCATTTAATGCATTTCTCTCGACCATTTGTGTAAGGAATAGAATGAAGCAGCTAATATTCTCTCAACGGAACAAGCACTTTGATATAAGATTCTTTTTACAATGACAGTCCCGCGCAAACTCTAACGCAACCTTTATCTGTCTCCCAAGTTGAAGTATTTACCTGAAACCTCCAAAGACGTTCTAGATCTACACTAAAGAGAAAATTTATAGCAAACAAAGCTCTAAAATAGCTTCCTAGCCTAAGGACGGACTACTATTAAAAAGCAGAAGCAGAGCTGTGATCTCTTCGAGATCACAGTTTTTATAACTTCAGAAGAACAAAAAAGATCAGAGACAGCACGTAGTCAGATTTTGAGTTTAAGTTGAAATCAAACTAAAGGTTGCTCAGGGAAAGTTTATGTGATCCTTCAGAGATTACGAACGTTGAAAAAAAAGAAAGGTCCGAGTCAAGTTCAGATCAAACCAAAGCCTATAAGACATTTGGAATGAAAAAAGCGGAAGTTAAAGCAGCATTTTTTGTATAGACACTACAACCCTGCAATTCAACAAATAAATATGATCTCTTCTCTAATTGTTCAAAGGATGAGAAGCTCTAGCTAAAAAAAGTAGGTATTATGAAAGTACAATTTTAAAAAAAAACTCACTCTCATAAACAATTTTCTTCTATTCGGTGTTGCATCAAAAAGTAAGGACACATGACACAAAATAAACTTTTCACTAAATAAACTTTTTGATATTTTAAACTCAAAGTTATTTAACACTAAAATTATTTTCGACCAGAAGCGGTTCATGGACAAAGAAACAAAGACCAAAAGTTATCTAGTATAATTTAGACGAGACAGAACCACAAAGTAACAACCATAGAGGAATAAAGAACAAGAGGGCAATCCTCACACACACAACTGCATCAATCCACAAACTGACTTTACAAACACCACTTTAGTAAATTCACTGACACAACTTCATATTCAGCTGAATACGTGTATCACAGATAGGTTTTATGTTACAAGAGCAACAATGTAAGCAAATGGAAAGTTGCGGGGCAAGAGAAGTAATGGTTTTCCCCCTTGTTCTTTATTCCTCTAAGGCCCACACCAAGCTCATACATATATGAACTTGCTCTAGGCCTTAGAGGAATAAGGAACAAGAGGGGAAACCACGGCATCTGCCCTCGAACTGACTTCACAAACGCCACTTTATTTTGGGATTCCGAAACCTTTATTTTATCTTGTTTGTCAAACAAGTGTTCAAACTGCTAGAAGCTATTACGGAAAATGTGTCCAACAAAATGTTGAACATTTTAAATAACCCATATATAAGCTACATATAGGTAGCTTGTAAAATTTGGAACTCAAACAAGTTAAATCGTTAGTTGGGAAGTTGGGAAACAGAAAAGTCAACGGGGAACTGAATTTTAGCTCCAATTTTTTTCGCAAGATTTTACTTACTTACTTACTTAGGTGGGCATTACAGTTCGGGGTGAACCTGGGCCTCAACCAACATCCTTCTATAACGACTTCGATTTCGGGCGAGCTCTCTCCAGTTTCGCACTCCAAGTCGGTTGAGGTTTTCATCCACTTGATTGCGCCACCTAAGACGAGGTCTTTCCCTTCCGCGATTTCCCTGCAATGTGCTTTCGAACACCCGACGAGCCGGAGCGTTTGGGTCCATCCGCTCTACATGGTCCCTTATCGATGATAATATTGAAGCGAAAAATGCTTCATCTTCGTTCGATTGCTGATGTAAGGTGCCCGATTGCTTATGTAAGGTGTCCGATTGCTGATGTAAGATGTCTGATTGCTGATGTAAGGTTTCCGATTCCTTATAATAGCTGTCTTCAGGATTTTCGTGATAAAAGTCAATTATATCCTGTTGGCTGGGTTCAGTTTCTATCTTCAAAATAGTTTCTTCTTCTTCTTCATCACATGAAGAATCAATAGGTCTGTTCGTTGAACTTTCCCCAGGGTTGACCCAGGTTTTCTTGACAACCCTATGAGTTGTCAAAAAAACCTGGGTTTTCCACTCCTCAAAAAACGCTAAACCACAAATCACCACACATCCCTGTCATTAAAAAAAAAATACATGCCATTTGACAGCCCTCAAATCGCCACAGCAAAAAGCTAGGGCGAGTTTGGGGAAAACCTGTGGCAAACCTATAGCTCAAAAAACACTCAATTTGACATTCAGTGCGAATTTAGGTTTCTCAAAAAACGCTTTGTGGCGACCCTAGGGCAACCCCAGGGCTTCAACGAACAAACCTAATGTGTATCGAATTTTCTTCATTCTGCGATGTCAAGTATTTTTCTTCATCGTCCATTTCCATTTTCGCCATTGTGCAAGTGGACAACAACGGTGGTGACGGTGGTTCGGAAATTTCTGCTGAAGATTCTGGCTCGAGGACTGACATTGTAGTTGAGACATGATTCCCTTGAATTTTTTGACTAGTTGGAATCGAATCCTTTAGTAGAAAAGACAACTGATCGTGATACATGTATTTCTTAACCTTCTTGGGATTCCTTTGTCGCAATTTCATAGTTTTGGTGAAGAGATCTTTTACGTTCCTCCATTTGTTCTTTATTTTTTTCTCTGTGGAAATTGGTAGTGTGATTAGTATGTAAGGTTTTGGCAGAAATCAATCTATCAATCTTCTATATAATAATATAATAATATAATAATATAATAATATAATATATATAAAATAGGATGTATGTATGTATGTATGTATGTATGTCCGGGGTAAACTCCTAAACCACCCAACGGATTTTTATGAAATTTTCAGGGTAGACAAAGTTCAGTTCAGGGATGGTTCCTGTCAAGGTTTGATCCCCATATTCCAACAGGAACGGGGTTGGGAATGGAAAATTAGAAGCTACTCCACAGATTTCAAAATTTTTTTCAGCACTAGGGGTGCTACATTATCTGCCTTCATCAGTAACTTAAACTATATTTCATCCCTATAATGCCACGGGAACAGAAACGGGAACGAGAACGGGAACCTTAAAGTTACTTAACCGATGTAACATTATCCCTCAGTGAAATAGATTTACATTTATTTTATTCACATATTTCCACGTGAACAGAAGATTCCAGCAGGAATGGGTTGGGAACGGAAACTTGGAACTACTGGACAGACTTCAAAAATTCCCATATACCTTGAATAACTTGATTTGATTCCCACGGAAAACTAAAAACGAGAACGGGAAACTTAGAACTACAGACCCGAGCAAAGCCGGGCGGCTCAGCTAGTCTTCTATATATAAAAAATAGGATGTATATATGTATGTATGTATGTCCGGGGTAAACTCCTAAACCACCCAACGGATTTTTATGAAATTTTCAGGGTAGACATAGTTTAGTCCAGAGAAGGTTCCTGTCAAGGTTTGATCCACATATTCCAACAAGAAGGGGGCTGGGGACGGAAAATTAGAAACTACTCCACAGATTTCAAAAATTCTTTCAGCACTTGGGGTGCTACATTACCTCCCTTCATCAGTAACTTAAACTATATTTCATCCCTATAATCCCACAGGAACAGAAACGGGAACGAGAACGGGAACCATAAAGTTACTTGACCGATTTCAAAAATTCTTTCAACTCTAGGATGATACATTATCCCTCAGTGACATAGACTTACATTTCATTCACATATTTCCATGGGAACGGAAGATTCCCACAGGAACGTTGTTGGGAACGGAAACTTAGAAACTACTGGACAGATTTCAAAAACTCTTTCAGCCCTGGGATGCCACATATTCCCTCAGTAACGTGTATTTCATCACTATTATCCCACGGGAACAGAACCGGGAACGAGAACGGGAACCTTTAGTTACTTGACCGATTTCAAAAATTCTTTCAACTCTAGGATGTTACACTATCCCTCAGTGACATAGATTAATATTTCATTCACACATTTCCACGGGAACGGAAGATTCCAAAAGGAATGGGTTGGGAACGGAAACTTAGGAGCTACTGGATAGATTTCAAAAATTCTTTCAGCAATAGCGATGTACATCGTTACCTACAAATATAAATGGTTACAGAAGTTGTAAGAAAACTTTCTGTATCACACAATCAGCGACTGCATAGTCATATCAACTCTGAAATGGAGTCCGTATTGAATACGAGAGACAATGTTCGGAGATTAAGAAAAACGAAGCCATACGAACTAATGGTCTAAAAGTCGTGGGAAGCATTAACCGCCGTATTAATAAACGCGGAATAGCTGGGTTCCATGGATTAAGTGGAAAATGGTATAATGGTAGCTTTAATTAAATGGAAAATGGTATAATGGTAACTTAATCCATGGAATAAGGCTATTCCGCGTTTATTAATACGGCGGTGAGAGATTTAAGAGACAAGCCCTGTATGGATACAAAAAATGTGCGCTTATTTTATATTTTTAATATCCAGGCAGGGCTTGTCTCTTAAAATGACTATGTCTGGGTACTAAAACAAAGGCGTTCGGATACTTTGCTGTCCGGGTACTAACGAAATGGAACTTTTCTGAATTGTGATTTTATTCATTTTAACAAGATTCCTTTGCATTTTACTTGAACGCTATATTATTGAGAAATGTCTATATTCTTACAATCAATAAAAGTTTCCGCGGTAGCATTTATGGTTAAAAAATGGTTTGAAGTCAAAGTTGAGAAAAAAAGTTAAGTGTCCGGGTACTAGTGAGTTTACCCTACATCTATCCTATCATTAAAACTATTATCATAAACAGTAGCGGCGCTAAAATGCCATTGAATCATTTGGTTAAATGAAACAATGCTTTGGAGCTGAATGACTAGATGGTGTTTTGACGCCGCTACTGTAAATTCTGTCGAGCACGGGAATTCTTGGTTAAAATTTTCCTTGCAGACCAGACTATAATCTCACAACGGAGATTCTGTTTCTTTACTGATCATGAAATGCATCAAAATTCACAAAAAATCAGTCTAATCCTATTCCTGCACACACATTGTTGCAAAAATTAAAGAAACGGACGTTTTCTACTTGTCTTTAAATTGTTTTATTCACCTCGCCCAACATCTCTACACCCTACGTCTACCATCTGTTTCTCCTCAAAAACTTAAGTCCACACGTACACATTTTACTCATTCATATTCACTTTCAACACTAACCGCCGCCGCCGTATTAATAAACGCGGAATAGCCTTATTCCAGGGATTAAGTTACCATTATACCATTTTCCACTTAATCCATGGAACCCAGATATTCCGCGTTTATTAATACGGCGGATCGTTTATTAATACGGCGGTAATAAATTTACTTACTACACATACACATACTGAAAGAATAGCGATTCTAACCCATCCCTACATTTAGTAGGATTTGTTTTTGGTTTACCCATGCGTCGACAAAACAAAAAAATTGTATCCCTCACTTATGAATTCTTTGGTCGTTGAATCTGCTCCAGAATATCTGCTATCCATATCGGCGCATATTTCTTTCCATGACAGTTTCTTCTCTTTTGAATTTCCTCTAGTGCTCTCCCAAAGAACAAGGCGATTTTTAACCATTTCAATTAGTTCGTATATTGAATAGTTGACGTCTTCCATTTTTTTTACAAAATAAATTGGTGCGAAACGAACAAAATAGTTACAATTACTGCGCAGATAAATAAACTGACTGGTGACTGGCTTATCCTTATACAACACTGCAAGTCGGAGGGTCGGACGACTGTCTGCTTCTGCTCTGTTCAAAATGTCTGTTCTCTGTACTTTGTTGCCATATTCTCTGTACACAGTTAACAGTTTTTATCTCACAGGTATATAAAATTACATACAGGCAGCAGGCAGGTATATAAATGGTACATAGTGACAGTGAGTGGTAGTGGCATAGTATAAAGTGGCCCATACACACCACACAAGTGTGCACACCGGTGTGGCATTTCGCCATACACATACACACCACACCAAATGGCACACTCTACAGCACCATAACCCACACCGTGACCAAAAATGAAAACTATTTCATTTTGTTCGCACCGTGTGGCACACCGTAAATTGGTGTGCAAACCACCCCACACACGTACCACATTTATCCACACCGACACAAGTGTGCACACTTGTGTGGTGTGTATGGGCCAAGGTTGCGAGTTTGTGAATTAAGAAATCCTTAAGTCATAAGTCAGTAAGTGAGTTATGAATTAAAAAAAAATTAATTCATAAGTCAGTAAGTGACTTGTGAATTTAAAAAAAATTAATTCATAAGTCAGTAAGTGACTTGTGAATTAAATAAATCATAAGTCATAAGTTACCAAGTGACTTATGAATTAAATTTTTCATAATTCACAAGCTACCAAGTGACTTGTGAATTAAATAAATCATAAGTCATAAGTTACCAAGTGACTTATGAATTAAATTTTTCATAATTTCATAATTCACAAGCTACCAAGTGACTTATGAATTAGATGAACCGCAAGTCATAAGCTACCAAGTGACTTATGAATTAGATGAACCGCAAGTCATAAGCTACCAAGTGACTTATGAATTAGATGAACCGCAAGTCATAAGCTACCAAGTGACTTATGAATTAAATTTTTCATAATTCACAAGCTACCAAGTGACTTATGAATTAGATGAACCGCAAGTCATAAGTTACCAAGTGACTTATGAATTAAATTTGTTTAATTCATAAGTCACTTACTGACTTATGACTTAAGGATTTCTTAATTCACAAACTCGCCGAAAGCAAATTACATGATGTATTACAAATGTTGTAGCCTGTCTCCATATGACACTATATTTCATATTTCATTTTTCATTGAATTACTGTGTGTGTGTGTGTGTGTGTAGCTTTCCAACAGGGAAAGAATTTTTCAAGTATTATATAAGTATTAGTACCTATTAGTATTAGTACTAGTATTAGTATTAGTATTAGTATTAGTGTTAGTATTAGTATTAGTATTAGTATTAGTATTAGTGTTAGTATTAGTATTAGTATTAGTATTAGTATTAGTATTAGTATTAGTACTAGTATTTGTATTAGTATTAGTATTAGTGTTAGTATAAGTACTAGTATTAGTATTAGTTTTAGTACTAGTATTAGTATTAGTATTATTACTAGTACTAGTATTAGTATCAGTACTAGTATTTGTATTAGTATTAGTATTTGTATTAGTATTAGTATTAGTATTAGTACTAGTACAATAGCTTACTATAGCAAAGATTTTTTTTTTAACTCAACTCATAAGTCACTTGGTAGCTTGAGAATTATGAAAAATTTAATTCATAAGTCACTTGGTAACTTATGACTTGCGGTTCATCTAATTCATAAGTCAGTAAGTGACTTATGAATTAAAAAAATTTAATTCATAAGTCACTTGGTAACTTATGACTTGCGGTTCATCTAATTCATAAGTCACTTGGTAGCTTGTGAATTATGAAAAATTTAATTCATAAGTCACTTGGTAGCTTATGACTTGCGGTTCATCTAATTCATAAGTCACTTGGTAGCTTGTGAATTATGAAAAATTTAATTCATAAGTCACTTGGTAGCTTATGACTTGCGGTTCATCTAATTCATAAGTCAGTAAGTGACTTATGAATTAAAAAAATTTAATTCATAAGTCACTTGGTAACTTATGACTTGCGGTTCATCTAATTCATAAGTCACTTGGTAGCTTGTGAATTATGAAAAATTTAATTCATAAGTCACTTGGTAACTTATGACTTATGATTTATTTAATTCACAAGTCACTTACTGACTTATGAATTAATTTTTTTTAAATTCATAAGTCACTTACTGACTTATGAATTAAAGTCAAGAGTTAAGATAAAAGTGATTTAAGACTTTGCAACCCTGGTATGGGCAGCTTAAGACCATTGAGTTCTTTTTTTTTGTCGTGTGAGTGTTCTCTTGTGTCGCTGTATGACTTTATTTTGACATGCAACTGCGGCGCGTCGTTTGTAAAAAACGCTTGGGCTTGCGATTGTGAAGTCCTTTAAATAATGACATACAAAATTAAAGTAAAGTATTTTTCATAAGCATACGCGTAATTTTAAAGTGTCGGGCCAACAATTTCATTGAGAGACAGCTGTTTATTGAACAAATAGAAAGAAGTACAAACAAAAATTGCAAGAAAAAACTTTATTTGCCTGTCTATTTATTACTCTTGGCTTTGGCATTTCTTGGAAAAAGTAATTACGTAGTTTTCTTCATCGATAGTAAATCGTTTGATTTACAATTCATTTAGTTATGTACCTACTTATGTACTGACTCGTATACTTCAACAGAACGGTTTCAGGAAAGACGGTGAATTAAAAGATTGTAAAATCTTTCTCTTCGATCTTTCAATGTGCTCTTACTGAGAAGTTTGATGTTTGGTTTTGGTAAGTCCGCTTTTACATGGAACATGTTTTTAATGCGCATTAATCGCTTATTTCGTTTTGAACTTTCGGTAATGCTCTCACTATAACACGCCGCATGTTTTGCCAATTTTCTTTCATATTGATTTCTGCTCTCTTGCAGTTCTAAATTTCAATTGAAACAGTTGTTGAATTGTTAAAAAATGAATTCAGAAGAAATTAATGATTTGTTGGACGTAACAATTATGTTCGTTGAGAACATGGACACCGATAGCAGCGGGGATGAAGAAATTGCTTTGGAGCTCGTAAATATTTGCAGTGATGCCTTGGAAGCTATTAAGAAAAAGAAAAGTTGTAAAAAACCACGGAGAAAGCAAAGGTCGGACAGCTTCTTGACAAACAAATTAAAGAAAAACGCGAATCAACACAAATACTGACAACTTCCATTCCAAGCACTAGCGGAATAAGTTCGCATTCAACAGAAATCGCTTACAATCCTCCCAAAGGAGCACCTGAAAACATTTGCCGAACCTTTGACGAATTAACTAAGGAAAAGTAGATTGGCAAGATCTACACACTTAAAAATTGATATGGACTATAACAGGCCAACATTAACATTTAATAATCTTCAAACACTCAATTATGTTCACAGTTTATCGATAAAAATAAAGATTTCATGTATTTTCCTGAATGTCATGCTTTTTTTTAACTTCTGAAAGCTCTTAAAAAATCAGTTGTAAGTACTTACATATACTCTCCTTTTTGCTGTGAAATCTTTATTTGAGTCATAGTCTGGAGTACTTTTTTTCATAAAAAAGAGGAGGCTTATGCTAACCTGGAGAACTCAGACCTAATTTACCGGTTCATTGTACTACCTGTGTAGCAGCCTTCACTTTTTTTTTTGTGGTGCAGTAGCTTGAAATAAGGTGGATGTAATTTCGTGTATAACCTCAAGGGCGGCGCGGCGTCCAAATGAAACTGGTATGCTGAAAGAAAAGTAGATGCCCAGAGCGGGATTCGAACCCACGCGTCCAGCCTACCTAGTGAACACTCTACCACTGCACCACGGCCATACCTGGAGTACTTGCTTCTAACGGGTAACGGCGACGGCGTTGGAGTTGAAAGTAAATTTTCCTCTAGGCTCTAAGCAAAAAAAAAAAAAAACATTGTATTCTGAACATTTCTTAAGCTTTTCAAAGGTTAAGACTTATTTCTTCGATATTTGACACTGAAGATCTGGTCTGGCAGTAGCAGTTTCTTAAAAACATTAACTGCTCAAAGCACCAGATTTTAGGCACATATATGTCTTCCGTGGCAGCACCACTTTTTTTTGATTTGTCCATTTCACGAGACTCTTTTAGAAAACTGAGATCGCAAAGTGTGTATTTTTCTATCTCACATTTATATTAATCAATGGTTCATATAATTTCAATGAATCTAAAATAACTTGAAAAGCATCATGTGCGACAAACATGCGCCGTGTATTAGCGGAATACAAGGATTATTCCAAGATAGACCTTTCAGAGCAGATCAAAGAAAGCGATACTTAACAGGGCTCGAACCTTAGTCATTAAATTTCAAAGCAAATTTTTAAAAAAGCGAAGTAAATGCAAAATTTCTGGAGTAGATTTGGAACAAAGAGAAAATTTTTACCTTTTCTTTAAGAAAAACTTTATCTAAGTAAAGGGTGGGTGATTTTATAAGTTCTTTTAACATTATAGGTTATTTCAACTCTGACAGCTACTTCCCATTAGGGGTTTTTCTTTTTTAGTTCCGAACAGAAAAATGAAAGAGTATTTCTTTTTCAATTCAGCAGCACCTGAGCGCTCAAAATGCTTTTCTTTTTTGTTCAGAACATTACGCGAGCGCACTCTACGTGCTCGAAATAAAATGACGGGGCATCTAGAGCAAGAGTCTGAGCGCTGTTATTTTGACAGCTGTTTGACAGCCTAGGTTCAAGTGTGTTTCTAAAATGAACTGAGAATTGAAAACGCTCAGTTCAGAACACGTTCACGCTGTTCGTTCACAGTTCAGTTCACTGTTTCGAGCCCCAAAAGATAAACCCCTATTATGAACTTTTATGACAGAAAGTGAATATCATACCCTCTGCGTAATGAAGCAAATGGCATTATGGTTAAACATAGTTAAAAAAAAGTTAAGCAACTAATTCCAAAGTAAGTGTTGTGTGTCAAAACGGTTCGTTTTTTGAAAGAAGTTAGATTGAAGTGAAGCACCCAACGCAACGGTGTTAGTAAACAATTTGTGCAGAAAATGATTTTAGTGAGACTCAATTGATAATGGCATGGACCACTTTCAATTGATTGTCAGGAGCTGCAATTTGACCTCTTTATACTATTTTTTATTGTTTTGGAGATGGACTGAGAAGGACCGATCCTATGTCAAAAATTCGGAAACCATTCAAGCTCGTATCAGCTTTTGCGAGAAACTGGCAACTGGCAAGTCAAAAGAATTAAATTGCCATAAAAAACATCATCACACTTAAATGTTCGAATTTTGAGTTTTTTTTGTGCAACAATTTTTAAGAGAAAAAAGTGTTTCGGAATCCCAAAATAAAGTGGTGTTAGTAAATTCACTTAATACGTGTATCAAAGATAGATCTCTTGTTACAAAAACAACAATGTAAACAAAAGGAAGTTGCGGAGCAAGAGAAGTAAAGGTCTTCCCTCTTGTTCCTTATTCCCTTAAGCTCTAGGCTCAATGCGACTTTCAGTTTGATTCTGCCTGACATGCCTTGCAATTTACAACATTCCAGTCAAGGAAAGAGTATTCAACAGTTGATAATATTTTTTCATTAACCTGTATTGCCAGGTCCTACCTTGACAGGGGCAAAAAGTTATATGGACTCTTCGTTGATTTCAAAGCAGCCCTCTTTTACAAGTTAAGCTGTCTTGGAATGCCAACAAAAATGTTAACGGTAATACAAAGCCTTTATGAAAATAATGCAACAGCAGTTTGGGATGGATGCGAGAGGTCAGCTTGGTTTCATACTAATACCGGAGTTAAACAAGGGTGTTTGCTTAGTCCACTTCTGTTATCGCTCTTTTTGGATGACCTATCGTCGGTCAACCGCAAACGATGCAAATGATGATCAATAAGTTGCGTGACTATTGTCGCTTGTGGAACCTCAAACCAACAAATCCAAAATACTGGTTTTCCGTAATGGAACAGGCAGATACGCAAGAGATGAAAAATGGATCTGGGAAAATGAACAGCTCGAAATAGTAAAGGAGTACAAATATCTTGGAGTACTCATTACACCACAAGTTTCTTTTAAAAAACATCTACAAGCCAAACTCATCGACTCGAAAAAGGCTATCAACTGCAACTGGAAGATAGTCCTGGGAAAAATAAATGTTGCCCCAAGCGCTAAGTACAAACTTTTTGAAGCGGTTATGGGATCAATTATGTGCTATGCTGGTCAGGTTTGGGGTTTTCAACAATATGATGAGAAATTGTTAAGGTGCTTTCTCAAAAAAATATTCCGATTACCGGAAAATACACCAACATATATGCTACATCTGGAGACTGGAGTATCACCGCTTTACATTTTCTCACTCAGAATGCATTTTAATTATATAAGAAAAATACTAGCCCTCTCAAATCATCGACTTCCGAACATAATTGCAAGAAATCTGCTGCAGCAAAAGTCCCAGTTTTTTGCGGAATGGTCACGGCTAGAAGGTCAGTACAACGTCGAATTGATGGAGACAGGGTTGGAGGAATGGAGTAAGAACTTTGAGGTATTGCTGGCAAAGATCGAGGAAGCATGTTTTGAACAATATGCTGAGATGGCACAACGAAGTGAGTCTAGAATGATGTACAAAATCCTGCAGCATAACCTTGGTGCCAATAATTATTTCAATGATCGATATTCGATTCACACAATCACTACAATTTTTAAAACCAGAGGAGAGTTACTTCGTCTAAATTTCCAACCATATGTCCCAGTGAGAAATACAGAGTGTTCCCTGTGCAACCTTAGAACCACAGAAAATACATATCACTTCTTAGCAATCTGCCCTGTTTTGAAAGAAATAAGAATTGCCTATTAGGGAAAATCTACTTTAACTTTGAGTGAAGCTGTTGAAGCTCTAAACGGCCAAGAGTGGAATGCGTTATACAATAATTATGTGAAAGCCGCCTTAAGATATCGCAACCAAATCAAGCATTTTTTAAAAAAACTTGTTTTAACTGTCAATATTAGTTTACGATAGATAAATATTTCTTTTAATTAAATATTTATAAAACATATGATCTTAATATATATAAATCACGTGTCACAATGTTTGTCCGCGATGGACTCCTAAACTACTTAACCGATTGTAATCAAATTTGGATACCGTGTGCAGTTTGATCCAACTTGGTAGATAGGATAGCTTGCATCTCAATTTATGATCGACCACCAAAATTACGTGTCACAATGTTTGTCCGCGATGGACTCCTAAACTAATTAACCAATTTTAATAAAATTTGGACACCGTGTGCAGTTTGATCCAACTTGGAAGATAGGATAGCTTGCATTTCAATTTTCGACCACCAAATGTTGTTGAGACAAAAGTATAATTTAAATTTATTTCAAAGTAAATGAAACACATTTTTATTTTTGGAGTAAGTATAGCAGGCTGAGTGTAAATTGATTAAAGTTTGGTTCAACTATTATTCTCTTGCGTAATTTAAATCCACCTCAATTATGCAACGGTAGACGTTTGGTCATTAAAAAGATAACCGGAAATATTCTTGATGGAATCATTTTAACTGGAAAGTTTAAATTAAAAGTGGTCCTGTTGCCACGTACTCCAATGATACCATCAGATTCTACCATCCCCTTCAAAAGGTTATAGCTTCCAATTCGTTTAGCTTGTGCCATGACTATAAATAAGTTTCAAGGTCAAACAATGTCCATTTGTGTCTAAGATTCGGAAAATCAATGTTTTTCTCATGGGCAGCTATATGTTGTATGTTCACGTTTAGGAACGTCGTCGAACCTATTTGTGTTAGCAAAAGACAGGTTAACCAAAAATATTGTGCACCGATTAGTGCTAAATTAAGTTGAAATTAAAAGTATTTATTATTGTTTGAAGACTTTAAACTATCCGCCATACCAACCTCATTTATAAGTTTAATTATCACATGTTATTTATGTAATATACTCATTTGTTACAAACTTGAATTAAAATAAACAATTTTAAATTTAATTCTTTTGTTTTGATTATTGGCTTATATCAAAATTTTGATCAATTGTGTTCAAAGTCCTTCCCCTTCAAATACCAAACCAGTAAATTTGTATACCAGCTTTAACGTTTCCGTCTTCTTTCATAAATAATAATTTCATTTTTACAAATAGCATCTATGTGAAAAAGCATTGTGGTACCCAGGTCTGATGTTCTCTTACCATTCCAATTAAATACTTAATAACAACATCATATGAAAAAAATGCTAGCCACAGCAACGCGTGGCCGGGTCAGCTAGTATTGTAATATTTTTCAAAATAATACTCTTTCTCGTCTGGCTGACGGCAAAAGCCAATGCTATATATTGTGAATTTGTAAACATGATTTTGAATTATTTTGTTAAATAAAATCACACTATTACTACTACTACTACTACTACTACTACTACTACTCAAATTGTGATGTGGTAATGTGGTTCTTATCAGGAGCCACAACTCAGATGCGGAAATAGGAAAACTAAACGAAAACGACATAAAACCACCCCACAACCTTTCCTTACACACATTTCAAACTATTTTATTATTCAATTAACTTTCTCAAACTTAAAATCAATTCTTTCTTGAGCGTCTTGTTTTGTTAATCGTTTAGTTTATTTCTTGTATCTTCAATAATTACATAAAATAAATTTATTTCTATGCACGCAAAACGTACTTTTATTTTTATTCATCATCATTGCGTGTTCATTGTATTTGTACATAATACGACACACTTGATTTCAACACCTCAGTAGCCGTGATCGTCTAGTGGTTAGGACCCCACGTTGTGGCCGTGGTAACCCAGGTTCGAATCCTGGTCACGGCAATGTCTCGAGCATTGTCACGGGAGGTGATTTTTTTTTTTAATTTCTTGTAGCTTCAAAGTTGAAATAAGAGTGGTTATAGGTGGTGTAATAGTTTTATGTTGCGGTTTGAAGATCCTGAAATTTCTAATATTTTTTTTTTATCAAATTTCGCTTTCCGAGGTTAAATCGTCGCCGATTTTGCAGCAAATCAACTTGAAGCAGCATTTAAGTTTCTATACCTTATCGGCTATCGGTTGGTTTTCGTATTTGTGACAGTTCTACGAGTACTATGTTAACGATGAAGACATCGAAGTGGACTGCAAACATTTATATCTTTTTTTGAAATGTCTTCTAACAAGCGAAGCTCAGTTATCAGTTATTAGTGTCTCAATCTCAATAGGTTCAATAAAATCTAACTAATTTCAGGTTTTAATATGAAAAGACTTTTTTTTACTTTGACTGTACGACTAGTCGTGACCGTGAGATTGAATTTAAGTTTCAATTTCGGTACTTTTGTTTTTATTGATTTTTAGTAATGAAATGACTGGAAGTATTTTATACACAGTGAGTTGGCAATAGGTATGGTCTGGATGATTTATCTTTTTGTAATTTACATTTATATATTTACACGCCTAGGAGCTGAGCTACATACACGTATCTAATTGTAGAGTTGTAACACAGGGTGTGAGGTTTTAATTGTTCACTTAATTAATATTCTCCCTTTTATAGATTTTATAGAATTTTTTTTTGTTTTAGACTCTTGGTTTACTGTGTATGATGATGGGTACACTGTATACATGTGTATGGGGTAAGATACCCGTTAGAAGAGCAATTTTGATTCAATTATTGAGGTTAACAGGTTTTGGAAAAGATTTGTTTTAAATTTGGAACTCTGTGTACTTTTGTAGTAGACATGTGCCCCTGTTCTGTAACTATCGCCTCGGCGATAAACGGTAAAAAATGAAACAAAATTCTATGAATTTAGTAGGATTTCGTTCCATTTTCCACCGTTTATCGCCTGCTTTTATAAATAGGCCGACGAGGCAACTAGATGTCAGTTTTGATTATAGAGTGATAATGTTAAGAGTGAGTTAATGTGATTATTGGTAGAGTTGAAATCGAATAAAGTAGAGATCGAATAAAAGTGGTAGGATTAAATTGAAAGGTAAACAGCCTTATTATGAGTTTCACGTGAAATCATTCCCCCCGAAAAACATCTCATTTCACTTTTCCCTTATTATGAGTTTCGGGGGAAAAATTTTCCATGTTCGAAAAATTTCCCTTATTATGAGTGTTTTCCCCCCCCCCCCCGTGAAATGTGAAAACGTTGAGAGCAATTTATTTCACTTACTTTTGTGAGGCAAACAAGTAAACAACAAAAGCGGAAAAGGTGCAAGTTTGGACTTTTGTTCAGGTGAAACTCATAATAGCTTTTAAAATTCCGGGCGAACAAAAATGTTCCGGGCGAAAAGCTGTTCACGTGAAACTCATAATAAGGCTGAAAGTTTTATTTTGCGAACTGAGCGCACGTTACAATACGTACCAACTGGAGCACTCACAACTAAATACCGTTGTATTGTACTATCAGAGCAACCTTCTTTTTGTTATATTTTCGTAGAAAGGTCAAAGGACGCTGCCATGATAAGTAGCCCAAATTACCAACTTTCCGAGTATCTGTAACCTGATACGAGAGAATGCAGGCCATTCATGGTATTACTTTAGACTAACTCGTTTAAATGCTTGGCAAAAGAGAAGTGACCAGTGACAACGCCAATAAGCGTTCTGCATTATTTTCTAATGCTACGAGATAACAAAAATGTTACAGTCTTCTTATTAACGTTGGGGAGCATGCGTTTGGTTTGCCTGTATCTACTGGAGGCATGCTATCTACGATTGGATATGTCAGGAACATATCCAATTGTTGATTGGAGCCTCCACGAGGACCCTGGCAGACCAAGCGATAAAATAAAATTGAATTTAAATTTGAACGTATTTGGTTCTATAGTGGGGGCAAATAATTAACTCTAAGTTACGCAAGAGGTGAGATCCTCCGTGGCCGTTAAAATCTTTGGGCGGGAGCAAGTAAACAGCATAGTCATATTGATGCTCCCTACTTACTCTAGCTCATAGCCCTCAGCAATGAGCTGAGAACTGATGGATAAATAGTAAATCCATTGTTGATACGTCTCTGGGCAATGTTCATACGGATACAATTTAAAAGGATCTTCTCGAAGACGTGGTGCCCGAGGCGCGGTGGTTAGCATTTCTGCATGTTAATCCGGAGGGGCGTGGTTCAAATTTCAACAGAAACAAAAATGCTTTTTCACGGGTATCGTTTTTCGCGAGGAATTGTCATGTCCTACGATAGTAAAATTCATTGCCGAGAAAAGTGCATCCGATTAGCCGTTTGGAACCGACAGATTTCCTTACAATGCATGGTTCTAAAAAATGCGCTAGGCCACGGGGGTCCTCGCTCTGTTGCGCCCCCCTTTTTATTTATTTAATTTATTCCCGAAGAAGGCGCTTCAGAGCAAAGCTTATAAATTTCTGTTGTATTGCATCAATGCGGGACTTATTAATTTCGTTAAATGGATGCATACTCGAGATGAGGACGAACACAGCATTTATAACGAGTGGTTTCTTAGAAATTGTCGGAAATTAAAAAAAAAATACAATAAATTGTGAAAAATGCATGAAACCTTTACTTGAATCGATAAAACGATCGATATAATTAAAATGTTGAATGGCCCATCCTCCGAGTCCGATCTTGACATACTCTTTCTAACATTTCGACCGGTATCTCACAAACTAATCATCCAATGTTGGTTACAGTGCGTCGATCGAAGTGGGCTTGTCACTAAAGACATGAGCCTTAACATAGCCCCACAGAAAATAGTCTATAGGAGTTAAATCACAGTTCCTACGATGCCAATAGACCGGCCCAGATGTGAAATAAACTGTTCACCGGACTCGCCTCTCAATCGGTCCATTGCTAAACGTGATGTATGGATTGCGCACCGTCTTGTTAAAGCCACATGTCACTATTCGTAAAAGGGTTAGTGGTCTCATGTCCAACAATATAAATTCAGTGCGAAATTTAATCATAGTAGCCCAAATAGCCTCCTCAGTGTCAAAACCAGTGTTGCCAAAAAGAAAATAGCATAGGAATCACGAATTACAAAGATTGGTTTATCTTAATGAAACCTACAATAGCGTTTACCACCCTAACAACTGAGTTTATATACTAACTGAATTCGAGGTTGTTATTGAAGTACAGATAAAGGTCACGAAAACTTGTAAATGACCAGCCACCAATTACGCAGCTTTACTCCTTTTTTGGCATTTGTAGGGGTTTATATTAAAGGCTCTTCCAAACCAGGCCGATTTTGCAGTTGCAGCAGCGGCAAACACGCTGTTGACAGAGTTTCTATAGTCGCGAAAACTGCAAATGCAATAAAACGTGACGTTTTTCCTATCGCTTCAGTGAAGGCACTCTCATATAGAGCAATGTCAATGTAATTTGACAGCTGAATTTGTCGCTGTAGCACTTACAAAAGCTCTATGGTTTGGGAAAATATTTTAAGAACATTTTAGACCTTTCAAAGCTGTCGAAGTTTTTTTGAAGCAGTTCGTGGTCAGAAGCATTTTCAATGGATTTGATAATTTCTATATCGTCTGCGAAAATCAAAGTTTCTCTCCACAAAAAGCCAAGAAACAACGTCATTGCGAAAGGCAAAAGCCCAAGATATCTGCCTTGTGGCACACCCTACAGATCATTGAAGAGACTTGAAAAGCTGTTATTAAATTTAAATTGATACGTCCTATTCTTCAGAAAGAAGTAAATTCTATGGGAAAAGTTGACATAACATAACATGTGAGAGATCTGATCGAATGTTTTTGAACAAATCAGTGTAAATTTAGTCCTGGTCATCCCCATTTTCTAGAAAACTGGAATGTTTATGGTAAAAAGATAGTACTGACGATTTTGTTTGGATGAAGTCATACTAATAGTTTCAAATAAACTTTTTTTTTGTTTCAAAATAAGAGGTTGTCACAAAACAATTGTTCAAAAAGTTTGGAGTTGCATGAGAGCTAGGACATGGGCCTATAAATTTTAGTATCTATCTCTTCACCCTATTTGAAAACAGATGTGAAGAAGAATTTTAAGCCTGACTTGATGGAGTGCTTAAGGAGATGCTGAAGTGAATGTGCGATTACAGACCGCTATATTTTAATTGAACGGATGCGATTCCATCTGGACCAGAAGAAAAAGCATCTCAAAGGGATGATAAATATTGTTAAATGACGCCACTGTTTTGACAGTGATATTGTTGAAGTTTACTTGGAAGCAGTTGCGTGTAAACACGAAAAGTAATTCCTCAACTTCGTGTACCTCCATCGATTTTTACCGGGCTACTACTAAAGGAACTGGAAAATGGTTCGGGAAGGTATTGCAAATGTCAGTGGTATCCTTCGCCGTTCAATTTTTTTTTTTTAATCGCCAAAAGCTTTTTAATTATCTTAAAGGTAATAAAAATACTACCTACTAAGATAAAATCAAAGTAAAGAGTTTTGGAGAGCTTATTGAAATTGATGGTTTGCATGCCTGCCTATTACGCGGGAGGTTCGTGGTTCGAATCTCAACAGAAAACAAAAATGTTTTTCCATCGGTATCGCCTTTCGTAAGGAATCGGCAAGTCTTCCGATAATAAATTCATTGCTATGAAAAGTGCTTTCTCGATTAGCCGCTCGGAATCGGCAGAAAACAATAGGTCCCCTCCATTCCCTCACAAGTCACAAGGTATGCTAGTGAATAATGCGCTGGGCCCCGAGGCCTCCCGCTTTGCTAAGTCACCCCATTTATTGTATTTATTTATTGAAGTTAACACCAACGCAGTAATAATTCTCAGTTGAAGAATGCGATTTAACATCAAACCCTTTTAGACTTATTTATTTTGTTCCGCAGATGCTTGTGCGCATTTCAGTACGAAGGATGACAAAAGCTAGAACAGATATGTGAATTCATTTTCAATTATACTAACAATCTTTAAATCAAAATACGAAAATTCTGTCAGTTTGTTTCAGTTAAAAATTATTTAAAAATTCGAAGAATTTTTCATCATGTGGAAACAAAACCAACAAATGAGGAACCGTTATCTGCAAACGTGTCTACCATTCCAACGAGCAGATATAATAAATGAATACGTAGACGATGGTAAGATGGTGCCCAATTTCGAATGTTATAAGCAACTTTTTTTTATGTTTCCTGCAGACTTCAAACGAATTTCTACCGAAACTCAACCAACTACCACTTTCAAAAGCCTACCGTTAGCGAAGTCGAAATTCCTCTTTAATGACACATCAAAATCAGCTTTCGGACTTTGGGGTTTGCAGAAAATAGTAAAAGAAATTTGTAGTGATGACTCCAAAGTACAGCGATGTGCTATGAACAAACTTTCGGAACTGCTATTGAACGAGTTGGAATGTCAACGTGCTATTTCCGAATTCGATATAGTTAGACGGTAAGCCTGGACATTTTTGGTATCACTCAGCGACATGGATGGATTTAATTCAATATCCTGATGCGGATATTTTCTTGTGTTAATCCCAAGAAAAGAGAAAGTTGCATTTTTAGAATTATAGCTTACTTAAATGCTTCTTGATGAAGTAAAAAATTGGAACAATTTAAGACAATGTCATAATTTTTCAGCCTACAAAACATCTTACTGAGACGACGCATTCAAAAGCATAAGGACCAGAGTTTAATTCCTATCATACTTCGATGTTTCGGTTAGTAAATCATTTATCACAGGTTTGAACTTATGGACACATTCACTTTGTTTTTACATTTCGATAGCAATATTAAGTTCTTCCTTGCGGGCCTCTATTCAAATCTCCAGAAGGAACATCCTCCTAAAAGAGTTCTATTTATTGGCTGAAAGAGGCTATGGTGAAGCATCGTGTATACTTAAGAACCTAACTCTAAACCCAAATGGTATTCTAAACAAACAACATTTTTTAGATCAAATCCAAATCTCCTTTCAGTTCTCGAGTATTTTATTCATGAAACCAATTTGTTCGATGAACTATCGAAAACTCTCAAAAGAAAATGTATAGGACTTGCAAGCTTAGATATGCTTGAACATTTTAGCCACTTTCTAAGAATTCAACCACAATTGGCTATTGAGGAAGGATTTTTTGAAATAATTTTTCACGAAATTCCGAAAAAGCAAGCTGCTCAACAAATTTTACTCAAATGCTTTGCTTTTTTGCTCAATTGCAAGATGGGGCAGGATAAGTTGGATGAGTGCGATGCAATTCGTGTATTGTATGAAATTTTGATGGACGATCAGCTGGAAACACATGAGTTCATTGTCCAAGCCTTTCAAAGTGCTACAGCTGGTAGTAAGATATCACTTTTGAAATGCAGAGAGTTTCAGAATCTACCGGATGAACTGATTAGACGAGCCCATACCAAGCAAAACGACTTCCAACAACTTTATTGCCTACAGGTTTGTAAAAAAAAAGTTAAGACTTATTTCGGTGAAAATTGAGTATTTTAGGTTCTTCGTCAAATAACCACGATACCTTCGGTTAAGAAATACGTACGAAGTGTTTGTATTCCACAAATAAGAAATATAGAATGCCTAAAGGAAAAGAATGGGGAAGCAAAATTGAAACTTCTAAGCTGGCTTAAGAGTGAGGTGTATATTCGCAATACTGAAATTTGATTTTTTTTTTCATAAAAATGGCTTTCTAGTCGTGTATTCGCGTTTCCTGTCGATAGCAGCATATAACACCTAAGGCATAGGCTACTGTTTGTTAAATAGATTGTTGCAACTAAAATCGTACCTTATTTAGTTTCTATGAAATCAGCAGAACGGAGAATTACCCCACAATTGTTGGTTAAGTATTGCATATCCGCTGTCTGTTTGTGGTTTTTGAAACTATACAACAAATTTTGATGCGGTTTTCTTTTTCAACAGATAGAGTGATCCAAGAAAAAGGTTTATATGTATGTATATTTCGTCCAAATATTCCCACGGGAACAGTAACATACGCGGAAACTTCTTTGTTTTCATAAATGATCTCTTGCTGGCGACTTAACCTTCAGCTTTTCGTATTCGTTTCCGAATTCACATCCCTGCTCTTCGGATGAGGAAGTGGAACAGTTGCGTATGATTATAAAAACCGAGTAGAATTCCATGCTTCAAAAACTCAAAGCTGTATCTTGTCGCTAAAGCTTAACATTCCCCCATTGCCATTCTCCATTAATGGTACCTGCATTCAAGAAACCGAAAAGCTGTTAGTACTTTGTATGTGTTTAACCGATGACCTTCGTTGGAATGACTACGCATTTGAAGTCCTCAAAAATGCTGCTAAGTGCTTAGGTTTCTTAATACGATTGAAGAAGTTCTTTCCCCCTGATTTGGTTACAATTTATAACGCCTACATCCGCCCAAAACAAGAGTATAATTCCCATATTTGGTTAGCTGCTCGTCAAACCTCTCTAGAAATGGTTACCAGTTTTACCTTGAGCCCAACTTTCATATAAATAATTATAGAGATTTATATTTTAGTGGCACTTTCCCTGTGTGTGGACTGTGGAATGCTCTGCCTGACTCTGTTTTGCCCCTACATTATGATTAGCATCGGTGTCTGCTAATAAGTTCTCTCTTATTTTCCTAAATGCTCGCACTCTCACATTAATCTTACTAAAGCGCCCCATACACTGTCAGTTTAACTGAAGATAATCGTAAGGCCGTAGATCGGGATTGCCCCCACATTTATCAGTTGATCTGAAGATAATGGACTGCAGTTCGCCCGGACTGAAGGTGTGTGGTCGCCGGGCAGGCGGGGATAGGATGAGAGATTGTCCACAGGCAGCGACCTGTCGGATAATGATCTCATGTGCCCCCCACCACACACTGTCAGTTAGCCTGCAGGCAAACGATCTGTTGTCACCGTTTCCATCAGTTTTGCGTGAGATAATTTTCGTGAGATCATTCACCAGCCGAGATTGGACTGACGAGGAAAGATGGATGGGAAACCTCCTTTCATTTCCGCATTTATTGAATTATATCGGGCCTACCCCTGTTTATGGAAAGTCAAGGACGATGATGATGAATTCGCGTGGGAAACTTCAGATCTTCGAAACTTTGACCCGTTGCCAAAAATCTCAGAGTTGCAGTCAACCTTTCTTCGGCAGTGATAGCCTGGCGCAAATGAGTGTCCACTTTTGTGATTCTCATTTCAACCAAATTTAGAAGTTTTTGGAAATTTTCTTCACTCATTCTCAGATAATTCCTTAGATCCTCGTGGTGAGACGGCCTGCAGGTTCACGGAGCAACGAAATGTGAGAGCTAGTCTCTCTATCTCGCAGCCAACCCTTTTTCTTGGGGTTCCCCAAGAACTGACAAAACAAACATAGCGCAACGTTTCCGACGGAGCATGGTGAAAAACTGGGGATCTCCTGCAGTCGTGTTTCATTGACCGACAGTCCGCCTGCAGGTACCGGACTGTAGTGTGTGCTATCTTCAGGCTATCATCTGCAGTTCAGTACGGCCGCCTGCAGGCGGTTGACTGCTAGTGTATGGAACTCGGCGATATTGGTCTTACGATCGCCTGTTGAGGCGACGGCCTGCAGGCAATCGCATAGTGTATGGCCCCCTTAACTTAGGTAGGCAGTTCAGGGTGAAACTGAGCCCCAACCAACAACTTACGATAACGTATTTCGATTTCAGGCGAGCTGCCTTGCACTCTAATTCAGGTGAGGTCTTCTTCCATTTGATTGTACCTACCACCCGAGACGAAGTCTTCCCCTTTCACGATTTTCCTGCAATGTGTTTTGAAAACCCGTCGTGCCGGAGCGTTTGGGACCATCAGCTCTACATGGCCCAGACATTGTAGTCTCGCGATGCGTACTTTTCTGGCTATGCCCATGTCGCGGTACAGCTCATACAGCTCGTTGTTGTATCTTCTACTCCACACATTGTCTTCGCATACGGAACCAAAGATCATTTGGAGAATTTTGTATTTCGAAACGACCAAGTGTTTCCTCATCCGCTTTCGATAAGGTCCATTCTTCCGCACCGTAAAGCAGAACGCGGATGATCAAGGTCTTATACAAGGTCACCTTGGTTTTTCTAGAGAGGGTTTTGTTTCTCAATTGCCTTCTTAACCCAAAGAAACAACGGTTGGCAGGAGTTTGATCTCCGAACTTATCTTGTTTTCCGTGTCTATAGTGGATCTTAGGTAGACGAAGTCCTGTACTACCTACCTGTGTATCACGAAGTTATGTCTGTTTATTGTGACGTTTTGTCCAATTCGTCGATGTTCTGTGTCCTTGTTTGATGACAGCTTCTTCGTTTTGCCCTCATTAACCATCGAACCCATTTTTGCCGCTTCTGTTTCAATACTCGCAAAAGCACCTATGACATCACGCTTATTTCTTTCCATTACGTCAATATCGTCTGCGTAAGCGAGTAATTGTACAGACTTTTAAAAGGTTGTTATCCTCTTGGTGTTGAGGTTTGGGTTTTGTACAATCTTTTCAAGTATGATGTTAAAGAAAACGCATGACAGTTTGTCGCTATGCCTATACAGTCTTTTCCGACATCAAAGGTCTCGGTGAGTTCTTTACCGACCTTGATGGAGCAGCGTGAATTCTCCAAAGTCATTCTGGATAGTCGCACGAGTTTTGCAAGGATGCCGAAACTAAACGTTTCTCTCTGTCTGGTTACTGGGAAGTGAATTGTTGAACTGTCGTGAGTAACTGCATGTAATTTGACCAAGCAGATGAGGCAGGTTTAGGATGTTGTATTGTTGTTACATGTCAGGCATTGGTGGATTTTCTCTTCTTAGAATGGGCTGGCGAATGGTTACCGTTTGTCCTAATCCATGCGAGTAAAAGTGGTGTTGATTGTTTTGGACGTTGTTGAAGGGTGGCAGCCTGGATTGGCAGAAGTAATGGCTTGAATTGTTATTCCATTCCTACAGTCACTTTTTTTTTTTATTAAAGAGTCAATGAGTTTTTGAGGGTCTGCTTTGAAGTATACGTAAATTAGCCTGACGGGGGATCTGTTAGCGAGTTTTGCTTCTTGGTCGGTATATTCGTTGCCTTGTATCTTACTAAGACTAATAATTAACTTAACACAACGTACTGATAACCGTAACTCACGCTTGACCTTGGATTAGGCCATATATGACTGAACGCGGCGCACTCTTCGCGGTTTACCGCAAAAATGGTTGATCGTATGAAAAAACAGTAACGACAAAAGTTGTAGGGAATTTATATTCTACAGCTTTTATATTAATGCAAATCTCTTTTAAGCAATAGAAAGCGAGATATTTACAAAATATGACCTTTGATCTTCAACATCTTAAGACGCGGACACGATAGAACTTGTGACTTTTGAGACAACATTTAGAACGACAAAATAAAGGTTTATGCCAATTTTCAGCTTATTATCTTTGATTCCGAGGTTTAACCTCTAATATGACTGGGCTAGTAGTGTTATTTTGAAAACTCTAATGGTGTTTTTGCTCTCCTTGGTCAAGTTTGTTTCTGGTAGTCCCACATATATTGTGCTACCTTTATTTCAGTAGATGGGTTTTTTGGTCCCTCCGCTGTTTCCAGGGGTCTCACCTTTCGCTTGGAGTTGGCAAGTCCTCCGATGATAAATTCATGGCCATGGAAAGCGCTTTCTTGATATCCGAAAAAAAACTGAAAGTCGCCTTCATTCCCTCTCAAGGCATGATTGCTAGATATGCGTTGGGCCCTGGGACTACCCGCTGTGTTTCGCCACCTTATCTATTTTTATTTAATTTTAAATATTTACATATACCTGTACTTGGATTTCAACTACAAAACAAAGTAAAAGACTCACCTGAAAAAAAAAGAAAAAAAATGATTTTAGTTGGACTTTGCCAAGAAAAACAGTCTTACTATTAAAAAAAAAAAAGAATTGAAAGGGGATAAGATTAGGAGGCTACGTCTTAACCAATTGATAATTTCTGATTTTAGGCAAAAAGTAAAGATGAAGAGGATGTTTTCAGCGGATGTTTCAGAGGATGTTTTCGGTTTAAACAATTTTTGTATTGAAATTTGTACCAATGTTACACGCTTTTTTGAATAAAAAAAATTAAACACTTTTAATTAAATTGAAAACAAATTGATTTCATTTTATTTTGGAAATCAACTGGTTGCCATTAACTTTATCCAAAGTACATCATTTGATTTCCTTTACCGATTCCATAAAAAGTCGAATCCAGGGCTTTAATGAAGGAAAGTATTGAAGAGTGTGGCAAGAAGGACCACTTAAGGTTTTAACACTCCTACATTTTTTTCTAGTCCTGAAAGGGAAGCAAATATTTTTTTGAATAATACTTCAACCTTCGAATTTTATCATAGTAAACAATAAGAATAGTTTAACAGTTGTGTATAGAGATATACACAATTATACAAACTTATCTTGAAAGTCCGTGAAAGGACGTTTAAATAGGGCCAAACGAACCACTGATTTCTTTTAATAATTATATCAAAAACAAGAGATATCAAAGCAAATGATGGTCTTCGTATATCTTAACCAAAAGCTCAAAGTATGCCAAAACGATTGGCTTATTAGAAGCTTGAGGTCTGGCTTTTGACATTTGGTTTGGGTTGTGCAAAATGATTTCCGGGTTACCTTTTTGGAAATTGAAAAGTCAGTCTCTGCCAGCTATCTTTGTTTCTTAGTCAAAGAGATGGGGTATTTTATTCGTTTCGGCTAGCTCATGAGCAAGAACTTGAACATCGCGAGTGGTCATTCCGAAGAATCTTTTTTCTAAGTTTAGCAAGTGTCTAATATTTTTCTTGCTCAAAGCTGGAGCTTCATTGGTATCCAACTTTGTTTTTCGAATGATTGCGGATTTCGGAATTTTAAAATCCTTGCTGGTCTTGAGAAACCCCATGTCTTTCCTTTCGATTGCGTCCATATAGCTTTCTTCAAATCTTCCTTGGTCCAACTAGCTCCCCTAGTTGTTTTTCGAAGATATGTTCGAACCATCTTCAAAGATACAAATGTTTAATTACAACTGAAGTAACTAAATAAATAGGTAGTACATCAAATAAGTTGCGAAAAACATCTTCGTGAGGATCATTGAGCAAAACAGACTTTGTTTTGGTTGTTGTTTTGCTTGGAAAGTGGAACCAAAACGAAGTGGGGCAAAACGGGCTACCAGTAAAATTTGCCCCATAACGTACTGGTTGTTTTCGCCTCATAAAGATTCTTTTACCAAAAATATTTTTATTTCTCTTAAAATTATTTATTTACCTTTATTTTCAGCAGTTACAGTAAGCAGTAAGCACTAACGAAACCAAACAACTTAAAATACTCAAAATTCTCGAAATTACAAACTGGTTGCTTTGAATTGGTTTTGAAAATTGGATTTTTTTTTTAAGATAAACCGTTTTTAAACTTTCATCATTTAAACCCGAACTTACTTCAGTTTTTCAGTGAAACTAAAGGATGAGCTGGGAAAGTAGTCCAGTCATTTAAGTCAAAAAAGCAAGAATCTCGGAATTTGAGATACCCAGCTGTAAATTTGTATGAACTTCTATTTTGACACCCTAAAAGTTGTCTCAAAACCTACATACTGTAGGGTGTGAGCGTCCATTAAGGGGTTAGGCCACCCTAGAGGCTGAAAAAATAGGCTTTTTGGGGATTTTTTTTTTAGAAAAAGTACAAAATAAATCGAGATAACTGAAACGCGATTTTATTATTTATATTAATGACTGCTTACGATAATTTTTTTGAATCGATTCATTACAAAATGGCGGCTGTGCAGCATTTTTTCGACGACGTCTTTTTTTTTTTGAGTTCCACGGCCGGACCAACAGCTCCTGTAATTTTTTGAATAATAATGAGCAAATAGACTTTTTCGATTATATATACTCACTGCTATAGAAGTACGTAGGATTTTTGCGATATATTGATTTTTGGCCAAATGGCGCCCTTCTAAAGTGAAAAGTGCAAAATTTGAAAATTGTTAATAACAAATGAACTACGCAACATAAAAAAAAAATCCTACGTACTTCCATAGACAAGTTTAAAATTTCAAGTCAATCGGTTGAAAATTGCATGAGTTACGAGTCCGGCCAACTTGAAAAACATAGTTTTGAGATAAACGCGTTTAAAGTTTTGAGTAGTAGAAAATCATGAATAATTTTACAATACTTTTAATCTGCGATGCCGGAAGGAGACGTTCGCAAATCCAACTCTAGTCTAGACTACTAGTTTAGACTAGTCAGGAAATAAATATTTTCAATAACATGCTCTACTCCTCTAACGTACCTTGCCCCTTGCGCTCACAAAAGGAGCTCGCTGCGGACCAGACGGCCTTGTACTAAAATTCGAAAACAGAGTACGTAAAAGTTTTTCTCGGCCATAATCTTTTGGGATATCATTTTTGAGGTCCTAAGGGACCATTTGAAATTTCGTGTCTCCAGTATTAGTGATGACATTGATAAAATAATGAATTTGCATGATCTCGACTATCAGTTTGCTAAACGACTACCTTTTATTTTTTTCAACTTTAATCGCGAATTACTTCTGAAGGAAGCACTTTGAGAAAAAGTGTAAGAAGATCTTTTTTTTAGAAAATTAAATTTTCTTTAAGGAATATGTTTGCAATTTTTCACATATTTATTTGTACGTGAATTAAGAAACTCCAAAATAAAAGAGCAAAATCAAAAAAACATACCATTTTTCAAAGCTTGATTACTCGAAAACGGTTAGTCTGACAAAAATTTTTATAAAGACCTTTTTTTTATTATTTTATTATTTGTCGTTAAATTTGATGCGCTCAAAATAATTGAACAGTTCTGACGCTCAAGTAAGGTTAGGTCTAAAAAATATAAAACACGATTGATAGACCTCTAAATAATTTTTTTTTTGAGCTCAAATTTTTTTGGAATTTTTTTTTTAGCTATCTTTAACAATATTTTCAATATGGATTTTGAATCAAAAAAAAACTTTTTTTTTTGGCCCAGTCTAATATATATATATAAATATATACATAGATGTTTTTATTATAAAATCTCATTTTTCTGGTGTTTGAAAGAAAGAAATCTATGAAAATTATTAAAACTTAAACTATATTCTTCTTCTTCTTCTTCATCGTCATCTTCTGGCTGCTGTAGAGATTGCAATTCTTCTTCTTTATCGTCTTCAACACCATTTGATACCCATACCTTCAACGATTTCGAAGTCAAATGTTTCATCTTCAATGTTATCGCTTAGATATGGTGAAGCATTGAGACAAGCTTGCCCATTACAATGGCCACAAGCTAAAGAGCACTCCAACTCTGCATTTACATCGCGAACCACAACCAACTTTGAAGTTACAGAAGATCGTATTAAACAATTCCCCTGGAGCAGGTTTTAGAAGTGTCGTAATTGGTTCAAAGAATCCGTTAAGCATTGTTCAACCCCACTCCTGGGGTTCCAAATCATACCCTAACCAAGTTTGGACTTGATAAAAAAACACGACTAAGATGTTGTTGAGCTGCTGCACTTGTTGGCGGAATATTTGATAACTGTACAGGTTTATTAAATTTGGTAGACTTAACGTACTATGTATAACGAAAATGGTCAATATTTGCCACAGATGTACGAGCATTATACCTAGACTGCCAACAACGTTTGAATTCCATTTTCAAATAATTTTTGAATCGGACAGTTTTTTTCTTGAAATGCTGCAGCAAGTTCATCCAAATTCGGTAGGTTGTCAAATGCTGAAAAAAAAGTTCATTTTCGTTTTTCGTAGAATTATGCTATAACCTTGCGCATTCTGGTCTCTATCTCGAAAACGGTTCAACGTATAAAAAAACTGTTGAAGCAAAAGTTGTAGAGAATTTAATCTTCTACAATATTGTAATAGACACGAGTAAAAAACCCATAGTAAACGAGGTATATGCCAATAAAGGATTTTTGTGACCTTTGACCTTTGATTTTTAATGGACGCTCACACCCTACAGTATGTAGGTTTTGAGACACCTTTTAGGGTGTCACAATAGAAGTTCATACAAATTTACAGCTGGGTATCTCAAATTCCGAGGTGAACTTACTATATTGACTGGGCTAAAGAAGGTTTTTTATTAGTTCTAGCTATTGAACATAAGATGGAGTTAGGATCGATGGTAAAAATCGGTTTGGTTCTTTTTGTCCCGAGGTCATACATGCCTCACTCTCCCCTACTTGCATATATCTGGGAACCACATCTGGGAAGCACAATCAAGTGAGGTGTTGTCGATTGCGACTGCACTCCCAAAGCTCAATAAGTACTGCTTTTAAATGTTTTGCAAAATTGTTTACAATATTTTGCGATTTGAAATGTTGCTTTTGGGCAAACAAAACACTTGGAAGGATGAACACAAAACAAACCTTGACATTTGACAGGTCCAATGGACATGTTTGTCTGGGTTCTTTCAACTTTCAAAATCAAGTCTTTCCTCAACCAAGTATACTTGAAAATGTAAGGAGTGGTCGTCCACTATGTCCAGCAAAACATTTATTTTCAATTAAGTTTCTACAAAACACGTTAGGTATCTTCTCTAGGAAGCACAGCACAAAAAAATCTTCAAATTCCACAATCTTCAAATGCTCAACCGGGAGCAACGAACGGATGCCATAAACCATAATGTCAATTTGTTGTTTGGAATGACTACACTGCCCGAATGAGGAAACATAATTCAATAAGCTTACTCACTTTTAAAACAAAACAAAAAAGTAGTAAGTTGGTAGGGGTAGATAGATACATAATTATCCTCTGATGGTCCAATTTCAGACGGCACAAATAACGTAGCTAGTGATATTTTCTTTAAGGAAATAAAGGCGCGCTGCTTGGGTATCAAAAGCAATGTGATGGTGATATGTATGACTTTTTTGCATACGGTGGCGCGGCGCACGCGTACCGACTGTAATCACGGAACTAATTTCCGGTTTAGAAGGTTACGCAATTGCCGAACAAAAACATTCACATTTCCCATCACCAGCAACTGAATAGTCTCTAGCCAAAGCTACCATTAAAGCCAGCATCAGCAATTCAATTTACACACAATAAACTTTTCGCAAGATGTGCTTGCATATATTCATCTTCTTTGAATCGTCTTCAATAGTGCTGTTGTTAAAGTTCCACCATGCAGCGTCATCTTTATTGATAATCGTCACTCTATACTGGCCTTACTTACTTACTATCGTCGTCAACGCCGGCTTATTAACCGTATACGGCGCGCGGCGTACGGCGTATATATGTATGTACACACCCAACAGTCAACACACAGGTTCACATACAAGTTTAAGTGTTATTTTTATTTTATTTACATGTGTGTCAGTCAGAAACAGCGACTGCGACGACGACGCAACGCCATCGCCAGCTCGATTCCGGATTCAAAACGACCATCAAACCGTGAGAGATCTTGGCTAGATGAAGTCAATCAAATAATCTGAGGTTTAATAAAAGTTTTCATTTCGTTCGGTTAACACGTTAACACATAACATCTCTGGCTCTGTGTTGCTCAAGCTGTCTGTTGTTGCAGCATCCTATAATACGCCCTCGGGTTTCGAAGTGTGGCTTGGTATACTGTCCCACCCATACATTTTGTCAAAGGAGTGTTTAACTGCTCTCAAAGTTTGTCAATTGATTCATAAGTTTTTTATCGAACAAAACGCGCAATAAGATTTATTCACATTTTGGCATACGAGCATTATGATACCAACCATCGTTCGCGGTTAATTTTTTCTCTGTCTATAAATTTTGTGGTGAACGTAAGAAGAGCATTTCGTGATTTTTAAATTTAAATTTGATTCGTTTTGATCTCGCGGTGTAAATTCATAACTATTCGACACAAAAAGTATAAAAGAAACTAAAGTCTACAATAAAATAAAGGTTACATAATGGCCGTTTCAACAGCAGATGATCTCAAATTGTGGATAATAGCCGTGGTTCTCTGCATAGGCGTTACAGTACCTGGATTTGGAGTGGCTGCAGCACCCCTGGATGATGGTATATTTGAATTGAAAGTTGATCTAACTGATTGTTGTGAAATAATTTGGAAATTGTTTTAACCGGAGATAGTTTTCATGTTTTTTTTCTCTCTTGTGTTTGTTTCTTGCATTTGTATGTCCCTAGAAAAAGGCTGTTGCTAACAATCCACCCTTCCTCATTAATTTGATTATATAAAACCTAACTACGTACCGTGTTAGAGTGAGTGAGCGAACTTCGAATAAAAGAAACCTTGAAAGATTCAAAGTCACTAAAACAGAAAAAGGAGGTTAGAAAAAACTGCTTCCTGTTGGACCTTGGTTTTAGCATCCGCTTGGTTTCGTGTAAGAAAATCAAGGTTTAAATTCAAACTAGCATTACTCGTCTGTGTTCTAGTATACATCGCACTACAGCCTTAATCGAAGTAAAAAATGTCTTCAAAGTTTCAATACACCATTTTTTTTTTTTGCAAGGCTAGAGAAGAAACTTGAATGTAAGTTTACCCCGTCTCAATTCTCAATTCTCATGTTATAGTTGTTTTTTCAAATTTTTCGAAAAGGTTAAAATGCTCGCCAAATTTTTTGGTTTTGGAGATACATTTATTAGAAAACGGTTCTAACGATTTTCGTAAAGTTTTGCTGGTTTTTTGTATCCGATACCAGACGGAAAACATCAAAACACAACACTCAGCAATCGCTATCGAGTAGGGGAGAGTGTGGTCGAAAGTAACATTTTGCATATTTGGCTCTATAACTTTTGAACCAAGAAAAATAGAAAAATACTACAACGCGCATGGTGACAAGTGGATATTTGGCTATCTTTTTAAGCTACTCATTTTTCCAGCTTTCTACTTTCTCCAGCTGAAAGCTGGGAAAAAGAGGTGAAAGTCGATTGTTACAACCGTCCTTTAAGGTGTTTCGATTGTAACACAAAGAAAGGACGGTTGTAAGACTCTGATTGCATCCACCCAGAATTATTTGCTTCTCCAATACTTCCGATGGGTCCTTCTTTAATGAACTCTGGGCTGTAATTTTTAAGAGGGAATATGAACAGCGGCGGAATTGTGTTGCCAATAGCGTTCACAGCAAGGCACATGGTCACTAAAGTTCCTCGCTCTGCGGAAGAAATGGCTCCGATTTGCTTTTTACGTTTTTTTCGCAGTAATTTTGGAAGGTTTGTGGCTCAGGTTTTCGGATCGCAAAAGTTTCATTTCGTTGCATGAAAGCCTGGATCCATTCTTTCGCCGCCATTTGATTTTGACACAGGTTGTGAGCTCTTGAAACCCTTCGAATAGATTTTCTGTCTTTTATAACTTCTTCTGCTGCTTTCACAATAACTTCTTTTGTAAACATGCCTCGGGAGGTTCCTCTTACTCTGGGTCGTGGCATATTTTTTACGAAAGAGGATATACGATATTCACTGAAATTTAAAAAACGCATTGGAGAGTTGGTATTTTTTCGTGTGGACGGTTGTAACATCGTGTTACAATTGTCCACTCAAGAATGTTACATCTGTCCACATCTCGTGTCTTTGATGGAATATGAAGTATATTCAGAAACTACTGCGTCGATTACAGAAGCACTTATACCATAAATTTGAAATAAAATGAAGTAAAATAATAATGTAACCACTGAATCAAAACTACATTATTCAAAAAAATGTATTCAAAAACTTACCAGTAAAAAAATTTGCTTTCATACACAAACTCCACCTTTTGATCTATATTTGGCACAGTTCAGTACTTTGACGGTTGAAGTTTTGTGGGTGCATTCAGCCCCGAATAGCGAAGAATTCTACATTTAAAAATGAACGGATACAGGCTCATTTTTCTCTTAAAATTCAATGTTTCAATTGCAATGCGTTACTTTCGACCACACTCTCCCCTAGTGTGTGATTTTTACCGCACTAAAACCGCCGGTTAATCAGGACAAATTTATGAAAGATCCGACAAATGATTCTTCATCCTTAATTCAAGACTTGGAGAGAAGTTTATATTTATAATCCTTTCCATAGCTTTTAGACCATCAGGTCATATTGAATGGTTTTAAACGCCAATATTACCTCAAACTATAAAAACGGTTTCCGTTTCGGAACTGGTATGACTTTGCAGTCACTGATTGTGTGATAGAGCGTATTTTGAACCATTTCTGTAACCATTTCAGTTTGAAGATCGCGATGTAGATCGCTATTTTTTTTATATCAAAGGGAAATTATTATTTTCGGAACGACTTTGCTCAGAAAATTAGGGGGATGCCATATATCCATCAACGGGTTCCAGTACTTGCTTAAGTTTAGTACGCTGCTGAAACGAAAATAGAAATTTCATATAAAAATCGGAAATCTCATTCGGAAAATTTTGCTGTCCTTTTCGTTGTGCAGTAAGAAGCTGCTTCGCGGAATGGGTTCTATGTGTGGATAGTTGTTGTAGATTATTGACTACCATTTACAATTTTCCAGACTTTTCCGTCCATAATTTCCGGTACAATAAATGCTTGCGAAATTTTTTGAGTTCTTTATATTTTCTGCCACATCAATAACAACTTTTCCAAAATGGAAGTATATTTTTTGGAAAAAGATATAAAGGAGACCCAAAACAAACATAAATAAAAATAAACCAAGAAAAAAAAATTGCTGTGGGAAAAAACTTTAATAAATTCATTTTGTTCATATGTATTAAATTCTTAATTACCTCTGCTCTGGTGGGAACTTTAGCTGATATAACTCTACGCAGATATTTTCCGCTTAGTGTTCGTTCACGATCTCGTCGTGAATGTGGAGACCAACGAAAAACTTCGCTTCGCATCAGCAGCGTACTAGGCTTTATATAACATTAGTTTGTTCTGCAAAGATAGGTCAGAGTTCTTTCCTAATTACCAGTAACATTTTCTGTACTTCAAGTTGAGTTTCTTTTGTCATATAAGGTTTGCATCCTTATGCCTTGGAATGAGGCATTTGAAAGTATGTATTGGAGTAATGGGCTACTGAATTATTAATAAAAAATCGAACATTAATCATGTTTTATTTGTAGAAATTATATGCGTCGATTTTTTTCGCTTAATTTGATACGCTATTTTTGCGTCCAATGACTATCAATGTAGACTGCGTTTTGCAATTTTTGTATGGCTTTTGTAACATGCTTTTCTAGCACCAATATTGCAGTATCACCAGTTAAGATCGCCATGATAGCGTTGATGTCCACTAAAATATCCCTTTCATATAACAGAAATACACTTGGCTTTAGGACACTTCCTTGTGGTACACCGACATCAATTTTCTTAAACTTGAAAATTGGAATACGTTTGGTCATACCTTACGCTAAAGAGTCGATTCGGAACATAGAATTTCCGTTAATAGTTTTTACTGTAGTCTAAAGTGAAAAACCTTATCAAATGCTAGAGCTACATCTAAGAATGAAGCCGAGCATACTTATTTTACTTCTAGTGCGTTTCTCATCACATCCGTAGTTTGATGCACTTAGTCAATCGTGGAATGTTTATTTCCAAAACCAAACTGATGGCTCGGGACTACTCTTCTTTCTTCTATTATTTTCTTTAACCTTTTCAGTCTTTTGATGATTGGTATAGTCGATATTTTCAATTCTGTTGGTAGCTTTCCTTAGTTAGGTATAACGATGACTTCTGCAACTTTCCAATGATGAGATGCATATCTTAAAGGCACGCGTTTATTATGAATTGGTGTATTTTTTTAAGGATACTGAAGCCATTTCATTCAAAACCTGAAAATTTATGAAATAGTACTTACTTCTTTGAGCGAGACAAAAGGAATCTATCAACAGAGTGTAAGAGAGCTGTTGCTGTATTTCCTGGGAATGGTTTAAAGCCGATCGCGATATGTTCAGCGGAGAGACAAGTTTTTTGCTTTGGGTTTCCGATTCATTTACTATCTTCAGATTTTACTGGCGGGTTTTGTGTTTGGGATCTTCTTAGACCTTTAGATGCTTTCCATATGTAATAATCTATAGAAGCATATGTCATCAGAGTTTTCAGGAATCTACTTAGTGATTCACTTTTTAACTTACAGATTTAGTTAGTTGCTAAGGGCCAGTTGCTCAATCGAATTATAAATTTAAGTTCTACATAAAGTTTTCATTTTTGTATGAGACGTTCCGGAATTCTTAAGTTCTACATAAAATCCCCATACTAAAGTAGAACTTAATGTAGAACTTAAATTTATGATTCGATTGAGCAACTGGCCCTAAGACAGTTAAAAACTGGGTTTGGGTTTACTCAGTGAAAAAATTACTGTAGTCTGATCGGACGATAAGTCGGAATTACCCTCGACACTTTTAATTTTCGTTAAATTACGAACAAGTCTATAAGATCTGTTATTTTGTTAGTATCAGACGATCAATACTTTGGCGAACCAGAAGACCAAAATTTACAGTTGGTTCAGCCGTTTACTCTTTCTTGTCATGAGCCCAGATCCCCATTGGGTGTATTTAACATTGAGGTCGAGATTGGCAAGGAAGTTCTGTTTTAACAAACTTAGAAGTTCTGCAAAGTCTTCCACAGTAGAAGAGCGCTTCAAAGGGCAGTTTGTAGCTGCTATCTTAAACTGTTTTCATTGGTAAGCTTTGATTCTTCATAGTGTGTAAAGCACTTCTTTTTATAAGTTTGCTCACCTAGCTATAGAACAAAGCAAGGGGATAGTTAAGTACAACAATCAAATAGCTATAGGTGCCTTCTTTAAAGTCCTGGGGTCGCCACAAAGCGTTTTTTGAAAAACTTAAGCTCGCCCTGATTGTCAAACTGAGTGTTTTTTGAACTCTGGGTTTGCCCTCAATTCACCCTGTATTTTTGCTGGGACAAGCTTAGGTAATGAATAGGGCTGTCAAATGGCATGTACTTTTCACAGGGATATGTGGTTCAGCGTTTTTTGAGAACGACTTACTAACTTTGCTTTTTTTTGGTTAAGTCTCGTTGGCCAATCCTTTTAGGAAAAGTTCCTGCACTTCTTTTATGGATGTTTCTTCGTTAGTTTACAAATTCTTCACAACACAATCTGGCAATAGAATTTGTTTTTATCACTTTTGCTTATTGCAAACAATAGGGTTGACCTAGGTTTTCCCTCAACTCGCCATTGGTTTTTGCTGTGGCGAGTTGAGGGCTGTCAAATGGCATGTATTTTTTATTTTTAATGAAAGGGATGTGTGGTGATTTGTGGTTAAGCGTTTTTTGAGGATCGGAAAACCCAGGATTTTGAAAACTCATAGGGTTGTAAGAAAACCTGGGCCAACCCTGGAGAAAGTTCAACGAACGAACCTACTACCAACTATGTTTCCTTATTCAATGCACACGAAAAAAAGTTCGCTGAGACTCCTGTGAGTCTGTCGGTGGAATACATGTAAAATAGAATAGAAATAATTGGAGCGATTTGTTCCATTTCAGCTGAAATTTCAATCAGCTGACACGAAATATGGAATTCCATCAGGAAACTAGTAAATACAATTTCAACAGAAAATATTTCGCTAACTTCATGGAATGCTGACCTAACTCGAAAAAGATGATTTTTGAGAAACTGCATAAAAGTATCTTGCTATGTGGATTTACCCTACTTGTTGACGGATGAAATTAAAACTCATCATTCATGAATTAATCATGAATACTGGTACTGTTAAAGTCTGAGGATTTATTCATGAGATCTGATTTAAAAAAGCATATATCTGAACGTAACTCAATTTTGGCCTATGTCTCAGTTTCAGTTTTAAATTCATTTTCATTTTTCTTTAACTTATAACTACTTATATGCTAACAAAAATGTTTAACCTAGCTTATATAATAACTTAATTAACTTACTGACCATAGGCGAGTAGGTACTCTAAATTTTTCAATTACTTAATGCTAACGCCTGTCGGCCTAAAGATACTTTAGGAATGTTTATGACTATAGCTAATGTTAAACTAAGAAAATTTGAAAAAACTTAGTTCTTTGGCCTATGTTTTAGTGGGTCAGTATTCCACTAAGAATGCAAAATAGATTCTAGGTTTTTTGCCATCGATAATTTTCGATCGTTTTCCAAAATTAATTTCACTCCTTCACTCCTTTTTCGTCGACTTTTGAAATTCGTTTAAGTGAAATCGACAGATTTGGATTGATTGCGTTTGCAGTTGCAAAATTGCTAGATTTCTCCTTTCATTTAAACGCTTAAAGCAAGACTTAAAATCGTTCACTTGATTTTTAAACAATATTTTGTGGTCTTCTAAAGAAAATTTGGGCTTTTGGATCTGACAAAAATTAAATAGAGACTGCGGTTTGTTGTGACACGCAGTCAGATGAAAGCTTATATATGAATGGAATCTTAAAACCTTTGCCCCAAAAAAGAAACAGGAGTGAAAAAATCACTCAAAACTTCACTCTGAATCGGTTTTTGGAAAACCATTTGTAGTTAATTGAAGAGTTTATCTGTCAAATCCGTCACTCCAACTCTCCAATCCACTCCAAGTTTTATCTTTGGAACACGACAAAAGACACTATTCCATTTGAATTTGTTTAAAAAGTATAGCATTATGACTTGAGATAAATGGTAACTCTTTTGTAACCAAATGATCGAACATCTGTCGTTTTATTGGCGCACCGTAAACACAAATAACTCCACACGTATGACATCACTTCATCGGTCGTGAAGGCCAATTAACAAGTTCATTACTCGTAATAATGCGATCATCGAATCACTGACTTTGCACAATTTCTACAGTGGTAAGTCTTTTGATAAAAAAATGACAAAACATACTGAGCCTCCTCAACTCATCCATCAGCTGTTAAATTTATTGACACCAAAAAATTAATTGGAAACTTGAAATGAAATGAATTGGGGGCATTCAACGCATTAAGTTTTTCAGATGATTTTAACTTTTTTTCGGCCTCTTATGAGTCAGAGATTCATTTTCATTTCATTTGATACGTGACTTCTGGTCAATTAGAGGCCAAAAAAGTTAAAATACATGAAAAATTGAGTTTCGTGTTTCGATGAATGCATCGGTCGCATTAACTGAAAATGGTGTAGGCTAAAAACAAGATCTGCTAAATACAAGTTAACGTTGTATAAAAAAAATTGTGTGACTAATAACCTCATAACTTTTGTCGTTAGTGGTTGACCCAAGTTCAACACCCGACCAATGACTTGACCAAATTCCTTGTTTATAGAAAAGTGACTAATTACAAAGAATGATTCTACACCGTTAAGGATATATCACTGTCTTTATAAAACTTAGATTTTTGCAACAAAAAAAAAAATTCTTTTATAAATAAACTACCTTGAACCCTGACATGGCTCAGAAGCAAAAGTTCAACATATCGATTATTCAAATAAATATTATTTTAATTTTTTCTCTCTTCTTTTAAGCCAATTTCTAGACCTAACACAACGTCTAGGAGGCAATACCTATTATGATTCATAATGAAGTTTTTTGTTTTGTAACTAATTACATAACAACAAGTTGTTTATGATTCCCCATTTATGGAATGCGAAAGTGGAATGGTGACATTTTTAATACCGACAGTTTGGCGGCCATAAGAATAAATTCTTAAGTTAAATTATTCTTGAATAAGATTTTGTATTCAAGCTCGCATGAACATTGAACATAAGCACTGAGGTGTAACGAATATAAATTAATGGTTGAAATGGCCGTCCATGGACGTGTGCTTAAGAAAACACATCAGGTAATGAATCGAAAGTGTTTTCGTGGTACACGGTTAAGAAAGACGGACTAATTAAGTAACTGTTTAAAATTCTAGGCCACTTTTACTTTGCGGTATTCCAAATTATCGCCCAATATTCAATGGAGGTTTTAAGCGTTTCCATTCGGAATTCGGAATTTATCAATCTTCTTAATCTTCAGCGTTATACAAGCATATTGATATCGAAGGGATCACGACTCTCCCACAAATCTGCTTCACACTTGTGAGCCACGCGCACAAGGCTTGGCCTCAGAAAGCGTCTTGATTTTGGATTTTTCCATGTCTTAGGCCAACCCAGTACAGGTTTTTTTCAATAAAAGCGCTACAAAAGTTTTTTTTTTTAAATAAAACAAAAACGGTTTTCGACATCAATGAAATTCTTCATTCCTGTGAAAGTACGTTTGCCATTATGTATGGAACTCGATTTCTTTTGCATTGCCACAACGGGCACACTTGCAGAAGTCCAGACGCTGAACCCAATTTTCGACGGTTTTCAAGCATAAATCAGCCGATACTGCTGCAATTTCACGTTCGATATTCGTACGAAGTTCATCAATCGTCGCTGGCTTGTTGGCATAGACTATAGACTTGACGTAGCCCCACAGAAAGTAGTCTAACGGCGTCAAATCGCACGACCGAGGCGGCCAAGCGACTGGACGATTTCGTGAGATAACACGTTCTCCAAACTTGGTTTCCAGTAAATTGATTGTGACATTCGCTGTGTCCCTTGTGGCGCCAGCCGTCTTGTTGGAACCACATGTCCTCCAAGTCCAAGGGCCAAAAATATTTGAACGGTAGCGATCCCCAGTCACAATAACGTGCCTGTCTTGATCATCACGGCAGAAGTACTTCCCAATGACGCCGCCGGCCCGTAAACCACACCAAACAGTGATTTTTTCGGGATGCAATGATGACTCATGCAGTACGTGTGGATTGCTGCCTGACCAGTACCGCATATTTTGTTTATTGACGAAGCCATTCAGCCAGAATTGAGCCTCATCGCTGAAGATGATTTTTCGATGAAAATCGGAATCATTTTCAAGTTGTTGCTCAGCCCTATTCACGAATATACGACGCTTCTGGACGACCATAAATTGGTCGTAGCGCTCTTAACGTTGAGGTCACTGAGTCCGAATTTCGGTAGTTAATTTTAATAATTTCGACTCGTTGTTGGCTCGTATCTTTCCATCATGAAATGACAAACCTTACTGAAGAAAAATGTCAAAAGAGCGGCAAGAAATATGGCGTCGTTTACTTTCTCTGTCACAATACTTTTGTAGCGCCCCTGTTAAAAACCTTTTATTTGTCTGTACAAGGAGTACTTTTCGGCCTTTCTTTTTCTTTCTTCGTGATCGTGTCTATTTCGGTCTTGCACTGTTTTTGTTTCCAATGTGGTATTTTCGACGTAAAGGCTTCCAAGGATCTTGGTACCTTCTTCTAATACGTTAAAGTTTTACTACTCCTGCGGCTATCCGAAGAATCATCATTTCACCTGCAATAAAACACCATACGACCGAGTAAATCAGTGGCACAAAAGTTGAAGAATAAATACGAATGGGCAGATCAACGAAGGTGCGAGTATAGATCTCTATCTGCGGCGATTGAAGTAATATAGAAAATATAACCTCTTATGAGACGTATTCACGCACATCACACGGTCATGTCCATGTCAGAACCATACCCCATTTTGGTACACATTAAAAAAATGTGAATCGGATTTTTGTGTTGGACGCACAATGGCGTCTTCCCTTCAGCTTAGGATTCATTTTTCTGTCCCAGAAGATGTCGGAATTTTCTCGCTGTTTCTTCCACCCTACGCTTACTCCATGATTGTTGTCATCATCAGAAGTTGATTTGCTCAGAGACCCCAGATATTTGAAGTTATCACACTTGGGAAGAACATTTAAATGCCTGAAATAGAAATGATCAGGAAATGGGCAACACAAGTTCTCGCTCATTTTGGGAATAATGAGGTAATCACTACCTTCTAAAGCATCTACCCATATGTTAAGTCTTCCTTACATGATTGTAGGTTTCTCACTTATGATGACTCCATCGTCAGAAAGCAATAGTTGATGTTCTTTGGTGTTATGTACCTTATCTTTCAACAGGTAGTTAAGGATTGTAATAAAGAATAAAGGACTCAAGACGCTACCATGATGTACACCGAATGTGTTCTGGAATGCTTCAATGGCTGCAGCTCAATATCTTACCTTTGTCACTGTTCCTTTATACACATCCTCAGTCATATGCAAAAGTGCCCCTGGAACTCCTCGTTGTCTGAAGGTCATCCATATTAGATCTGAAGCTAGCAATTGCATGATTTTTCGAAGTCAACCAGGACAATCAGCGATTGTTCAAGAGAAAGCGCTTTTCATGGCAATGAATTTACTAACGGAGGACTTGCCAACAGGCGATACCCGTGGAAAAACATTTTTGCCTCTGCTGGGATTCGAACCTCGAACCTCTAGGTTAGCAGGTGGACATGCTAACCATCACGCCACGGGTACCACTGTTCACTGATTTACCCAGCGACAAATCCGCTTTGGTTATCAAAGTATTTTATTATTTTTCACAGTCGACTACCCAATATCCACTCAATTACATCACCTCAATAGAAAGACAGATATCGCAGAACTTCGTTTATTCAAATTTCTACAGCGGCACAAGGTAACTCTCCCTCAATACCTCCAATAGGCTAGAGAATCTTGAGCCATCTATGCCCCTTGGCGCCTATTTTTTTTGATTTTTGACAGCGTCACTAGCTTCTTCGGCTATGCTGTCAAAGAAGTACTGCTGCGAGGAAACAATTTGTTCGGCTACCACAGAACAGCTGGGACTGAAATTTCTTCCTGCTCCCATACATATCCTTCGTGCTCTCTGCTGGGAGTTGGGCTTACTTCTTCTTCGGTTCTTTTTTTTTGAAGTGAGCCTTTTCATATCTACTATTTGAAAGGCGATCCTGGTTCAGTACCATCGTCTTCTTTGGATTTTTAACAGCGTCTCTAACTTCTTCGACTGTTATGTCGAAGTAGTATTGCTGTTTTTGTGGGTTCAGCTTTTGGAAAGTGCTCTCGAGGAAACTGCTCGTTTAATAGGGCATTACAATACTGTTGCTACCTGCAAAGAAGTTTGTCGCCTCCACAAGAAGCTTGAGCATTCGGCTAACGAATTTTCTGATCTTTTCTCCTTCTTTGGGCTGATATGTTGAGGGGTGTTTGCTTTCTTGCTTAAATTGTTTTGTCGTAGCTTCAATAGTTTGGTTTGCATCAGCAGTTCGGGCAGACATTTCTTCCAGCTCCAGTCACATTGCCTCCGAGCTATTTGCTTGGAGCTATGTGCACTTCTTCTTCGCTTCCTTGGAGCTTGCCAATCCCCTTTTGAAATGAGCCTTTTCATCTCTATTAATTATCAAGGGGCGATCCTAAATTTATCAACAAACTTGCTTAAACATAGAAGAAGTAAGCTATGCTCAAGCGTACCTCCCTTTCTTCGTCATTTAAGGTCATAAGCTCATTATATGTATACCGTGCCTATGGTCATTTTTGAAGAACCTTAAAGTAATTATACAAACGAATTGACTGACGGTTTCTGTTGAACTCTTTCGAAAGATGTTTAAACATTTCAATGGATTATTTCTTTGTTCGAAAACAGTAAAATAAAGTAATGCCTTCAAATGACGTTAATAGCTGAGAAGTTACTATGCGCAAAAGCCAGCAACTCACGAGTATTTTTATTCAAATTACTTTCCCGTTTATAACTCTCTTAGTTTATGATTTTCTCAACTTTTCACGGCTTAGTTTAACGACCATTTCCTATATTCGAACATCAATATGATAATGCCAATTGTCATTGTTGTTGTGACACAAAAAATTTCAAAAACATAATACCTTAGCTTGTCACTGGTGTTATAAATTTGCTAAGCGTGCTGAAAATTTACCTAAGAACTTGCTTAACCGGCTCAGAGTAGACAATTTTATTGTGATTCATGAGATGAAGTGGAAATGACTTGAATACTCACTCGTAGTCAAAGCAGTCTTATTCAAAACTAACTTACCGTCGCGTCGGTCGTGATCAATATGACTTATTAATATTAAAATGAAAAAAAAAATAAACACAGCAGCGGAACAATAACAATAAAAGCAGTCGAACGTCGAAACCAGTATTTCTCTCAATTATATCTCAATATTATGCAAAGAGAGAAAAAAAAATTGTTTTGAACAACAATTGGATAAACCCACTTCCTTGAAGCCAATGCAGATACTCATGTTACTAGGAATTCATAAGAATAATTAATGGCTTTTTCTTTAGTTGAACACAAAACTCTATAGTTGCAGGCTAAATGTGAAAATGAATTAATTTGCACTTATCTCTGCTTATGTGATGAGGAGACGCGAGTAAAGTTGATAGGAATAATGAATGGATGATTGTTGCAGGTATAAAATCTCTAGAGTTTTTGAATCACTTTAGAGTATGATTTGCATTTCAAAACAATATCAGAAGAAATTAATCTTCTTATTTATTTTGTGGAAGAAAAAATCTTATGGCATACAAAAACGAGTATTAGTGGAGAACAGAACCAGGTGAGTTGTGCTCGTGGAGTGATGGCTGTTACGTATGTGAGAGTTCTATACTAAACTAATCAGAGATCACCCAATAGGTTCTCCATGAAAATCGCCTTTGTGGCGAATTGGCACGTTCTCCGAGAGAAGTTACACTGCCATTAATAGAACTTTCTCGCTTTACACATCTAGAATCCGTAAAAAGTTTTGAAGGCCCTCTCCAGTGCCCACCGAAGTATGACCGAGGGAAAAGTGTTATGCTCCGCAGTTCTCTAAGCTCTGTTTTAATACGCTGTGTGTGTATTTTAGAACAAAGGACAAGATACTCAAACATTTATTTTTTTATTTTTTATAATTTGCGCGCACTTCAAGGGGTTGTTACTACCCTTATGATGTTAAGAACACAGTGCGGGTGTTAGGAAATAAGGAAACGATAATAAAGGAGGTACCGATGCACATCACTCTTGAATTTCTGTACATTATATTGCGTGGGGAAAATTGAGTTGGGTAAAGCATTCCACATCCGGGTTGTGCGGCTAAAATACGAATCTCTATACTTAACTGTACGCCCGAAGTTGGGCTGAAGGGAGAACTGATTAGCATTCCTTGCGAGGCGAGTATTGCGGCTAGATTGTTTCAGGGGAGGAATGCAACTAGCTACTTCACTAGAGCACTGTTTGTTAAAAAAGCGATAAAAAAGAGTGAGACAAGTAACATTACGACGGTGTTCAAGATAATCAATCGATTCTACTATTGACCTATCACCTATCAATCTCAACGCTCTGTTTTGTATCCTATCAAGAAGGCGCAAAGATGTTTGAGAAACACCTGACCAGATATGAGAATTATAATCTAGTTTTAGGCGGATGTATGCCTTGTAGATTGTAGCCAGATCAGAAGGGGTGAAAAATTTTCTGGGAAACGGACACAATCCCGAAAAAACTGTCCCCGAAAAGTCAAAATCACGAAAAAACATAATCCAGAAACAGACTTTCCCCGAAAATTCAAAATCCCGAAACAGACTTTTCCCGAAAACATCAATCCCGAATGGCCAAAATCCCGAAAAAATCGTTTTTACAAAAATCAAATCCATTTTTCCTGTAAAATCATAAGAGAAACATCATTTAGTAGAAATCCATTCACTTTCACATTCACACACATTTCGAGAAAAGTTTTTTCGGGATTATGTCCCCAACCCAAATTTTCTGCATCGCTTTAGGAAACCTAAGCACTTTGCAGCATTTTTGGCGACTTTGAATATGTGGTCATTCCAACGAAGGTCGTCGTTTACACACATACCAAGTACTGACAGCTTTTCCGTTTCTTGGATGCAGGTACCATTCATGGATAATGGCAATGGGGGAATGTTAATATTTAACGACAAATGACAAGATTGAGTTTTCGAAGCATTGAATTCTACTCGGTTTTTAAGACCCCATGTAACAATGCTGTCAAGGTCAGAATTCAATGAGCTTATCATACGCAACCGTTCCAGTTCCACATCCGAAGAGCAGGGACGTGAATTTGGAAACGAATATGAAAAGCTGAGGGTTGAGTCGTCAGCAAAACAATTGAGAGGATTAGAAGTTTCAGACAGGAGATCATTTATGAAAATGAGGAAGAGATTTGGAGACAAAACAAAGCCCTGGGGCACACCAGCATTTATAAAGAGGGTATCAGACTTAAAACCATCCAACACAACTTGTATTGAACGGTCGGAAAGGTAATTTCTAATCCAACGAAGAAGAGACTCATCGATACCAAAAGCACGCATTTTCGATAAAAGAGCCTGATGCCAAACTCTATCAAATACTTTAGAAATATCAAGCGCAATAATCTTACTTTACATAATGGATCATGGATATGAAAGTAACGCACGTACGATGCACAACACTTCAAACTTAATAAGACCGTCATTGAAAAAGTCACTTAGGTTTTAATGGTGACGGTTTTGTGGGGTCGTAAGAAATCATGTGCAATGGAGGCTAATACTAAGTGTACTTACTTACTTGGTTGGGCATTACAGTTGGGGGTGAACCTGAACCTCAACCAACGTCCTTCTGTAACGACTTCGATTTCGGGCAAGCTCTCTCCAGTTTCTCACTCCAAGTCAGTTGAGGTCTTCATCCACTTGATTGTGCCATCTAAGACGAGGTCTTCCCCTTCCGCGATTTCCCTGCAATGTGCTGTCGAAAACCCGACGAGCGTTTGGGTCCATCCGCTCTACATGGCCCAACCATCGTAGCCTCGCGATGCGTACTCTTCTGGCTATGCCAATGTCGCGGTATAGTTCATAGAGCTCGTTGTTGTATCTTCTTCTTTACACATTGGCTTCGCATACGGGATCCAAGATCATTCGGAAAATTTTTCTTTCGAAACGACCAAGTGTTTCCTCATCCGCTTTCGATAAGGTCCATGCTTCCGCACCGTACAGCAGGACTGGGATAATCAAGATCTTATACAAGGTCACCTTGGTTTTTCTAGAGAGGGTTTTGTTTCTCGATTGCCTTCTTAACCCAAAGAAGCAACGGTTGGCAAGAGTTTGATCTCCGAACTTATGTTGTTTTCCGTGTCTATAGCGGATCCTAAGTAGATGAAGTCCTGTACTAGGGCGATCTTTCCAGCTTTGACGGAACAGGTACTAAGCAGGTACATGTAACGGAGGCCGTTCTAAACAACATTCATGTAAAGCGAAAACAATAGGAAATAGGAGCGAAGATTAAACCTTGTGGGACACCTTTTGTTTTCGTCAGAAAGTAAGATTATTACAGATTTCAACCTCTTGTATTGTACCACTTAATTTTAGAGCTATGAATTTTACAGAATTATGTGCGCAACTAATCCCGTTGAAAAGCTTTTTGCACAAAATAGAATAACCTACACCATTAAAAGATTTTGAAGGGTCTAATAGGACTTAAAACTAGACTTTAACTTAATCTATCCATAGTCTAAGTTTATCAATCACATTACTATTTTATGAAATCCAGACTGTTTTGGTGTCAATAGGTTCGCAGAGCTCAAATTCATTTTTTTTAGAAAAAGGTGCTTTTTTTAATAGTGTGGTTTTCAAGAAGAAATAAAAAGCATATAATTCAATGTTGCGGCCAACAATTTAGCTTTATTATAAAGATAGGGGTATAACATTTTGTTTTAAAAATGACATCGGACAAGTGGCCTTCGCGGCTGACTCGTATAAACCCCAGCCGAGAGGCCCAATTTCGACCACTTTTTGCAGCATTTGGTACTGTATGTTAGCAGTTATTTCGGCCTTATCGTCGTAGACAAGCGGCTTCACATTACCTCATAAAAAATAGTTCAGCGGTGTTAATCATCCGATCTTGGAGGTCGCTCACAGGTTAGAAAACTCGAATTTATGTAAAAAATTGGCGTTAGAAATCGTTTTTAGACAATTTACCGAGTACGCAGTGCCCATTGTTGTGTGCCTTCAATTCTTCCGCAATGAAATGGCAAAACGAACTGAGCACAAATCCAGTGTCAACTGTCCGAACTTCAAAAAAAAGTTATGACAGATTGAAAACCACACGTTTAAAAAAAAAATACCCTCCACTAAGTTTTGAAAAACCTCTTAAGAAAAGATAGATGGGAAACTCATTCATTTTTTTTTTTTTTGGTAAGAAAAGAACTGTTGCGGGTTTTCATTGAGAAGGAAATTCAACTGTCGTCGAGTGGTTGTTGTGAGAATCGATGAATGTAGTTTTAGTTTGGAATGCTTTGGTGACTCGAGCTAAACATCCTGACTAGAAATGTTAATGTGAAACCAATTGGGCCTCCATTGGGAGAAATTTTGTTCCTCACAGAACAAAAAGTATCACCCCCAAAGAGAATTCGTGGTTTGATTCAAGCTGTAAAGAGGCGATTAGGGATAGAGAAAGTAGTTTTCGTAAATATAAAGACAACCCCACTGTAGAAAACCGAAATTTGTTCAAACGGGCCAGAAATATCTGTAATGCTCAGATACAAAGGACTAAGTTTTTACATGACCAAAAAGTAAGGCAAAAAATACTATTGTGTCCAAAAGGAAGTAAAAACTTTTGGTCTTTTGTGAAGAACATTAAGAACTTGACCACGTCATCGGTCCCAACGCTCGTCTTCAATGACTCTCCGTATGTCAGCTCCATCGACAAAGCCAATTTGCTGGCAGCCCAATTTTCTGCCAACTCGACACTTCCTTATAGCATATTGGCTCCACCTGAGCTCGAGGCTGCAAATTCTTTGATGAAGCAGATATTCTTTCGAACTCGCTCGGTTGCGAGAGTCCTTAAAGATCTCAACATACATAAATCCGCTGGTCCAGATGGTATCCCCGCCGTTATTCTGAAGAGGTGTTCTTCTACGCTGGCAAAACCACTGCGTAAACTTTTCCATCTTTCCTATTCTGCTGGGATTTTTCCGAGCAGATGGAAAACTGCATTTGTCCAGCCGGTCCCTAAAAAAGGCGAATCTTCCTCCCCTTCCAATTACCGTCCAATTGCACTTACGTCCCTTCTTTCCAAGGTCATGGAAACGTTGATAAACCGTCAACTTATGAAATATCTTGAAGAACGAAATCTTCTTAATGACCGTCAGTACGGCTTTCGTAGCAAACGGTCCACTGGTGATTTGATGGCATATCTCACCGAAAAGTGGAACCAATCTTTACATTGTTTTGGAGAAAGTAAGATTATTGCGCTTGATATTTCTAAAGCATTTGATAGAGTTTGGCATCAAGCTCTTTTATCGAAAATGCGTGCTTTTGGTATCGATGAGTCTCTTCTTCGTTGGATTAGAAACTACCTTTCCGACCGTTCAATACAAGTTGTGTTGGATGGCTTCAAGTCTGATACCCACTTCATAAATGCTGGTGTGCCCCAGGGCTCCGTTTTGTCTCCGACTCTCTTCCTCATTTTCATTAATGATCTCTTGTCTGAAACTTCTAATCCGCTTAACTGTTTTGCTGACGACTCGACCCTCAGCTTTTCATATTCGTTTCCTAATTCACGTCCCTGCTCTTCGGATGTGGAACTGGAACGGTTGCGTATGATAAGCTCATTGAATTCTGACCTTGACAGCATTGTTTCATGGGGTCTTATGTACCGAGTAGAATTCAATGCTTCGAAAACTCAATGCTGTCTCTTGTCGTTGAAGCTAAACATTCCCCCATTGCCATTATCCATGAATGGTACCTGCATCGAGGAAACCGAAAAGCTGTCAGTACTTGGTATGTGTGTAAACGATGATCTTCGTTGGAATGACCACATATTTGAAGTCGCCAAAAACGCTGCTAAATGCTTAGGTTTCCTAAGACGATGCAGGAAGTTCTTCACCCCTTCTGATTTGGCTACAATTTATAAGGCATTCATACGCCCAAAACTGGAGTATAACTCCCATATCTGGTCAGGTGCTTCTCAAACATCCTTGCACCTCCTTGATAGGGTACAAAATAGAGCGTTAAGATTGATAGGCGATAGTTCAATCGTAGAATCGATTGATTCTCTTGAGCATCGTCGAAACGTTGCCTGTCTCACTCTCTTTTATCGCTTTTTCCACAAGCAGTGCTCTAGTGAAGTAGCCAGTTGCATTCCTCCCCTGAAACAATTTAGCCGCAATACCCGCCTCGCTAGGAATGTTCATCAGTTTTTTCTTGAGCACAACTTCGGGCGTACAGTCAAGTATAGAGATTCGTATTTCAGTCGCACCACCCGAATGTGGAATGCTATACCTGGCTCTGTATTTCCCCTTCATTACGATTTACAAAGATTCAAAAGCAACGTGCATCGGTGTCTCCTTTCAAATCCTCTCCTATTTTCCTAAATGCTCGCATTGTGTTCTATAACATTATAAGGGTATTCATAACCCCTTGATGTGCACGCTTATTATAAAAAAAAAAAAAATGTAATTGCCCTATAGGGACCACAATAGGGATGTCACGCAAAGCCCTCTGTGGCCCCAATCGGGCGATACCATTTGGGCTCTAATCGGCGAGGTATGCGGGATTCGAACCTGAGATGTCTAACTCTACTATCTTCGATCAAACTAACTAGCCGTGGAGCATTTTAAATTTTAAACTACTAAAGTTAAAAAATATAAAACACAAAAAAAATTCATGCAGTAGTTTCCCACTTGACTAGTTCCCACTCCGGTCCTAATTGCGAAAAGTTGAACAAAATTTTTTATTTTTACTTTGGGGCTTCTCACTTGGATCCTACTCAGGTCCCAATTGGAAAAATTTGAATAGAAAATTTTATATTTACGGTGGGGGTATCTTGATTGGGACCCAATCGGAATTTCTCTATTAGGCGTTTCCTTTCGAAACCCAATCGAAACCTCCCTATTGGACGTTCTCTTTCGCGACCCAATCGGTCACAAAATTATACGCTGAGTAAGCCGCAAGTCATTTCTAGTCGTTGTTTTGGGCCAATCGTACTAGATCTCGAGTTATCGATCGAATACTTTTTCGAGGTGAAGCAACACATCATTCAAATCACATACCGCAACGTTCAAATGACTAGAATGAGTTCGTGTTACACAATGTAACACGAATCACTTGCTTTTTCATTAGGATCCTCTTGTTTGCGTTAGTTGTTGATTTACCCACTATAGCTTTATGTTTTTTTTGCTGTCGGTTGCTCAATTGAGCTGGTATCAATGATCATCCATTTCATGTATCCTCCTTCGCTTCAAAAATTGGCAGAAGGTAGGTCTATCCATTGCTTAGGCACACTATGACTTTCTAAAAGCTTGAAGATGAAAATCATGAGTAATAGCTTCTGTGGTATTTCCGTGAAGTAAGTTTCACCTTCATTTCCCGATACATACCCTTTTTTCTTTTTTCTTGGAGTTTCCCGAACTTTTTCTTCACTTCTTCTTGCAGCCCCTGTATTTCGTTTTGAGGCGAGCCTTTTCATCTTTATTATTTGATTTTGCTTTGAAAGCCGTTTTCATCAATTTTTTCTATTGGAAGTTTTTAAAATACTGGCTGGAGCACACAGACCTAAATTCTGGTCCGTTGTACTATCATAGATATCAACCTTCTTTTTGCTAGAACTTTCTAGATGTTTGTAGAAAAGCCTTCTTACTAATCATTTATTCAACTTCATCATTCCAACACTATGTTACTATGGCTTGTTATCTCTTGATTTTGCTGTTTTAGGGCCCTTACCTTCATTTTAGTTCGAGATATATGAAAGTCATCAATCGTATCGAAATTTTAAAAAGCAAGAACCAGAAATTCATTCGATAGTCCAATAAACGTCAAGAAGCTATCACCGATGTAATTCTCCTTCTCTTCTTATCGTCGACTAAGTTATACGTGATGTTGTTTTTGCTATGTATGCATGTAAAGTATGTACAAAAGCTTTCCAAAATATAGCGAATAGTTCTGCAACTTATCCGCATTTGCTTTATGCCCTAAGATCTTTTTTTCTCAACTTGAGATCCATTAATAAAGTGAAGAAACAGTGATCATCCTACTGAGGAGCAGAAAATAAAACGTAACAAGTACTTAGGGATAAGGAAAAAAGTCAATCGGCTTTTGATTGCTGACAAAATTGCATTTACAAACTCATACACTCAACCCGAAATCTGTAACCGAGTATTGCGTTTTTATTACAATAACACTAAAATCCCTCCACCATCATTTGAAAATTGTAAATTTGTTAATTCATACAATAACCTCTCGCATGACTTTCCTCCAAACAAACCAAGCTCCACCTACCCAATGAATAAGATAACAAGCAATTTTAACGCCCCATGCTTTTGTAAATAATAAAAAAAAAGTCAAATTAAAATCACAAAACACAAAACCAAAGTGAAAAACAAAAATGCATAAATATCCTCCTTTTCAGAAACAAACGAGACGCCATTTCCATTAGAACTACAACCGCCACTAGTTGACAATTTACAAGACGCCATCGACAGCTATGGTAATCCAATAACATACTCTCAACCAATAGAAACTCCGGATGGCAGAAAAGTCATCACCGCCCAGGGTGTACAATTTGAAATTCCCAATTATGCCTCTGGCATAACAGAGATCAAGAAGCCAATTGAGAATTTGCTTCCACCATTTATTGGTGAGTCTACCGATAACAATAACAACGAACAGTCACGACAATCACCGACAACGACAACGACGACACCAACAATAACAACCTACGATGATAGCACGCAATCCGAATCGGCACATCAATTTAACATTGAGACACCTCAGCTCACTAACAACAACAATAACTACAGATTACATCACCAACAAGAAATACAAATCGGCGAACTTGCACTTGACCCTTCTTCCGCAGACCTCCTTACAGAAGCCCAAGACCTTACTAACATAGATAGTACTAATAGCAATAGTAGTAGTAGTAGTAGTAGTAGTAGTAGTATTGATGACTATCCTTCTGGTTTTCATGCAAATGAATCGCCTTTAAATGTTGACAACACCAATGAAAATTTACCCAATGTTCCAATAGATCAATCATCCATTATTAACAACTCCCATCCCACCTTTTTAGATCCCATTGCTGTTGCAATACCAAATGATGCCCAAACCGACTCAGGATCTGATTACTCTGCACCAGAGCAACATACGTTGCCCGATTGGTTGGCCGATTTCAATGATCCTGACGTAGGACCAGGAGTTCCATATACTCCCTCTGGCGATGGTAATTCACTCAAAGTACTATCCTGGGATCTAGTGCCACCAGTTAAGCAAGATCCTGATACTTTTTCATCGAACTTTGGTAATTCCCAGAAGCAGACAACACTTCCAACATTTGGGTTCAATCGGGGTGCTGCGGTGACCACAACGAGTCGCCCAAGCACCACCACTACCACCACTACCACAACAACAACAACACGAAGGCCAACGACTACAACTACACGAAGGCCAACCACCACAACCACAACACGAAGACCAACCACTACCACAAGGAAGACGACAACAACGACTACAACCACTACCACTCCACGACCAGTCACAACAACGAAGGTAGCACCAACTACTTTCAGCTCAAATCCAGGTGAGTTTTACTCACTACCTGGAGGAAACGCTGAAGTTCTGCCGTCGTGGCTGGAGGGTGTCGATGATCCTGAGCTATCTATAGCAGTTCCCTTTGAAGTCCCAGAAGATAATAACGAATACAACCACACCGTCTCAAACAACCTACTCCCACCATTGGAGCCGTATGACGATCTCAAAGAGCTAAACCTTCCTGGATTGCCACCGAGTCAAGTTCAATCAGTTGCACAGACAGCATTCCCTACCACAACTCCTCCTCCCTCTCGCACAACTAGCATTAAACCATCCCAACCAACTTACAAGTCATACGATTCTAAATTCACCACAAATCAACCTGTCACCTCACAAGCCACATACACTCAAAATAAATACTTCACTACTACCACCAACACACCCATCACAACCAGCAGTGCCACCACCGTTAGTCCAATATCGCCGAACCGAATTTCTCAGTTCACATTAAAGTCGGCGGCCCAACCGACCGGATTCAAACCAAATACTTTCTTGGCCACACAACCGACAGGCAGCCCAACAGTGCAACCTGCTTTTGATCCTAAATTCAATCCGTTCTTCAACTCGAGGAATGACCAAAATTTTGGGTTCACTTCCGTGCCAAAGACTACTACAACAACACCAGCGCCAACCACACGTGAATTTCTCTTTGGCAGTGTAACAACACCATCGTGGCTCACTGGCATCAATGGTGCCAACCCCGGACTGGGTGTACCGTTTTCTCTTCCCGCCGAGAGTAGTGAGCCACAGCAAACATTCAACGGCTTCCTTCCATCGTCGGGCCAAGTGGCAGAGCAAACCATTGACGGGGTAACAATTCAAAAATCTATTTCATCTGAGCTTCCATCATTCAATTTCATTCATAATTCTATCCCATCCCAGTCCAATCCCATCAATCAGCCATTCACGTTTAATACGACCCCGTTACCGGAACCATCAAGACTATTTACACCGCCTCAGATTGCGGAGCCAGACGCGGACGACAACTCGAACTTGCAATCCCAAACAAACTTATTACACGCCAATAACAATTTTCTAACAGCAACCGAACCCACGACCAAGCCCACGTCAAAGGTAACCTTCAACAAGAGTGACCAAGGCAAAGTTATCTCGAATAGCGTCTTCGACCAGCCGCAGCCCTCAGCAAAACCCTTCTTTGGACTACCGCAGCCGATTGGTAAAATATAAAAATCTGATCAGTACGTGGAGGCCTTGTATTCAAAATCAAATCTTTGGTTTCTTTTCCGTTTGTTGAGAAATAAACCAGACTTCATTTTGAGCCAAGTCTCCATAGGAGCTCTATAATTCTTGTAAAATTCGATTTTATATGCACTAACTTTTCTCTTTACAGGTTTTACTGTAGGTCCAGGTGCCTCGAGCACTGGAGCAGCCATTGCTGACAAATACACTGGTGGGTTTGGTGGAGCCCCAGGTGTTTTGGGAGCGCAAAACCAAATTGGATATGCTGTTCAGCCCGACGGTTCCATAAGAGATCCCGATCACACATATCGCCCCACAACCAAAACACCATCAGTTGGTAATTTACAATCACGAGTCGATGCTCCCACTGTACCAACCTTTCCCAAACCGACAGCTGCACCAACCCCGAAAAGAGGCTACACAGGCTCATTTGGAGGTGCACCAGGGGTTTTGAAGCCTTTTGACAATGTTTCTGGTGCCTAAAAAACAAAGTGCACACAGCTTTTGTAGTTTTAAGCTTTTTTATGTTTATTATCCTAACATTTGCCTTTGTACATAAATAAATATAATTATCCTTTGCCTTATTTTATTGAAAGGATTGTGTGTTAAATTTTGAAATCAAAATCAAAGAGAAGCCCTTGCAAAGAAAATCGACTTGCATTTAACGAGCCTAAAAACGTTAAGATCGAGAAGTTTTTGAAATCAATTTCGAAGACACTAGCAAATCGAATGCCTCATCATTACAAGAGTAATGATATGATGATATGATATGAATATAGATCAATAAAAAAACTCAGTTCGGGCTCCAACATACAAGAGAGAGTTGAAAAGCCATGAAAAGAAATCGGCTATCAAATTCTTAAATTATCATGTGGATGTACATAGACTGCCATTATTATACCCATTCAATCATATGGCAACTTAGTCTGGTGGAATGCGTTGGAAAAATCCCTGAATTTAGGAAGTCTAACACAGGAAAGCCTGTAATTGCGTCACTGGAGCCACACTCATTGATCAGTATGTCCAAGAATCGGCAACAAACAGCGCACTTCAGCTAGATCAGTGTAATGGCTGGATAACTAGTCAAATCGGAAATGCACAAACCTAAAAAATATCTGTAGGATTACATAACTCAATACCAGAATTTTAGTAAATCCTTCACAACAAGCTTCTTCAATGGATTGGCAGAATGAAAACACTCGCAGGAAACCTTAACACGCTTTCCAAGACTCTTTACTCCAACTATCTTAGATAAATGGTTCTTTTTCTAAGAGATAGCCCGAAAAGTTTTTGGCGATTTGTTAATTCAAAGAAAAAATCTGACGGCTACCCAGCGATCTTTATCATCGGTGATGCTCCTTTAAAGAATACCTTCGTTAATCATTTTCGCAGCTCTTTATGTGATACGCACTTATAGTAATCGATGAAAACTACTTTAAGTATCTACGCAACTGCTTTCACGCCAACTTAAGTAATATCGCAATGGAATCCTAAGTTCCATTATAAAGTTCCCACTTTAATATAGCTTTTTCAGCTTTCAATCAAATCAGGCGTATTTCCAAGCCTTTGGAAAAAGTCCTTAATCACTCCGGTTATACTAGGGTGAAAAAATTGGAATTAAAAATTACAGCTTCATATTCAAACCCTCTTGCATCCCTTAATTCTTTAAACAAGTTGTATGTGACAGCCTCTCATTTTTTTAAGAAAAAATATTATTAGCAGCATGGATTTATACAAAGAAGATCAACGGTAACAAACCATTCTTCCTTTCATCACAAAATGGGTTTGACCTCGACTGCATTTACACTGACTTTTCCAAAGCATTCGATCAACTGTGTCATGATGTTATGGCATAATAAGCTCAAGGCTTTTGGTTTTCCTGCAGTATTTATTGAATGGATTTTCTTTTATCTTAAAAAAAGAAAGTGACAAGTAAAATTTCGTAACAGCTTTTCGAATCCCTTCAATCGTCTGTCGGGGGTACCGCAAAGCAGTCACCTTGGACCTCTGCTTTTCATAGCCGCAATCAATGACGTTGTTTCATGCATTTCGTATAGTGAAATTCTAATTTTCGCAGACGATATGAAAACTTTTAAATTTATTCAAAATTCTTCTGATTGGGAACTTCTCCAAAAAGATATCGATAGCTATGGTGTAATAAAATTAGTATCAGTCTCTACCCCTCGAATCGCAAACTATGACTTTCTCGCAAAAAACGGGAACCTAGTAGAGCTGTCTATTTGATGCTTGGTTTTTCAGTATGCAATGTCTCAAGCTTTAGTGATTTTCAATGTTAACCTTGAATTTAGTGAGCACATCAATTGTAAAGAAAAGCTTATTTTGTACAAGGTGTCATGAAGAGGTGGGCAAAAGAATTTGATGATCTTTATGCAAAACCATCTTTGTTTAACTGCTATGTTCGAGTACGCCTCTCAAGTTTGGTCTCCCCAATATGAAATTTTTAAACATCGTATTGAGAAAATACAACACAAATTTACACGCTTTGCTTTGAATGGTCTTCCTTGGGAAGATCCTTTTTGATTACCTCCTTCAGCTTTTGCAATAGTAAAACCTTTCTCAAAGACGTATCATCAATGACCTAATATATCTCCATCAGCTTATGACTGGCTTTACTAATGCACATTACTTGCTCTCGTCGATTGTTTTAACTACCGCGGAGGATCTCAACACTTGCCTTATTTAGAGTTGATTCATTGCCCTCCATTATAGAACCAACTACGGCATGTAGATTGTTCAATTCCAATTCCCTACTTTTATATTTCAACGTTAATAAGTATGTATGCTTTAAAACAAAAATCTAAAACCAGTGCTCCACATGCATGATTTTTGATCATTATTTAATAAACTAATTAATCAAAATCCCACCTCTAATCTCTAGAATCCTGTGTCATCTCCAGGAAACTATGGCTAAAATACGATGGGAACATATCTGAAAGGCTTCCTTCTATCCCAGAATATGTTTTCCTTAACCCTCCTTTAATACGAACCGGCAAAAGTCGTGTCCACCCGAACTGGGGTCCAAATAGACCCCACGAATTTTTCTTCCAAATTTTTTTGATTTCTTACTTATATTGTTCAGCTATAGTTCTTCTGGCTATTGTACGAATTGTTTCTAAGGATCTTATATAGCAGTGATAAAGAAATTTAAGCGGAGATGTCATTGTGCAGCTATGAAGGAGCTCATCAATAAAATTTTTCAATTTTAAAATCGATGGAAATCGCCTAATTTCGCAAATCTGGGACTCCCGCTTATCCCTTTTGATATGTCTGTTTTACGTAAATACTGATTGTTAAATTCATCCATATCAATTGTTCCTGTTAGGTAGCCCTATCAAAAGAAAAACTAGTCATTGTTCAGTTTGTTCAATTCATCAAACAACCTTATTACCTCAAATAGAATTGAATTTCGCCAATACAAACAAGTTTAGGTGGGTAAATGAAAGCTCACTGGGCTATACACTAAAGTTTTCTATCTGCACTGGTTACTTACCAAAGTACAGGACTTGGTCGTGGATATGATGTGGTGATGTCGTTGTTCATATTTCAATTCTGGACGCAACCTTACTGTTGATAATTTCATTTCGTCGGTAGATTTGGCATTGATTTGTATAAGAAGATCACTATTATTGGCACGATTTGGAAAAACAAAAGAGATTTGCCTAAACCTTCTGTAGCGAAGGAGGTTCTTGATGACCAGAATGAGCCTGTAAAGGTCAATAACAAAAAGAAGCATCGTCCAGTCCACTCATCCAACTTTGGATTTTTGGAAAAATGGCGTTGGTGAGTTATGTTCCGAAGCCAAACAAACAAGTGGTATTGCTATCAACACAACATAACTGCGAGAAAGCCACTTCCGGTCATCAAAGTAAACCTGCCATGATACTGGATTATAACCGCAACCGCACCAAAGATGGAGTCGTGGTTGTGTTCTACAACTTACTGGACGTAGCAGTCCTAGCAACTGTCATCATTTTCCGAAACTTCAATCCGCCTAGAAGAAACAAAAATTTTTTCAGAAGTGATAAACTCATCGAACTAGCGGAGGAACTGGTTGAGTCAGAATTGAATAACCGTTCACAACGTCCAACACAATCTGGCATTGGAAAATCTGCTTTGGATGCTCTCAGTATTTTGGGGGAGAGTTCAGGAAAAATAAAGAACAGTCCCCGAAACGCTCTCTTGTAAAAGAAGCAGATGTCACCTTTGCCCAAGAGCAGACGACAAGAAAACCAACATCACCTGCGATGGATGTGGCCATCCTAGAACCTTATTAAATGTTAAATGTCTGCCGGAACTGCCAACAACTTCAAACTTAATCCTTCTAAGCATAAACTATGCTGCTTTTGAAATAAAATTTATTATTTATTTATTATTTATTATTTATTTTTTAAATTTATTAGTAAAAATATGATTTTTCATAGAATTTTAGTAGTGGGGTCCAAATGAACCCCAGTTTGTAAAGGAGGGTTAAGATCTCTTATCAATATTCTAACAGAACATAACCTACTAGGCTACAACAAGCTTCGCACCGATGACTTATGAAGAGGATGCAGTTACAAATACGAACATGAGGATACCACTCACTTTCTTTGTCACTGGCCCAGCAGGAAATTTTGGACATTTAATCCTTCCACGAGGTAGAAAAATTATCAGACTTCCCGGGCAATACCCTGTTGAACTTTATTAAGGACACAAGGCTGACAAACCATAGACAGATAGGTTTTTAGCTCTATAGGACTTTACAACACTCAAGAGTACCACACTGGGTCTTGATCTAAGTGTGGCGGAAATAAGATCTACCGTCAGCCCATTCTACCTAACCCAGTTTATAGATCATATCGGTTATTATTATGTTGTGAAAAGTGTGAAAAGACCTTCGAAAAAGCGAAAGAAAAATAAAGGCTCAACACTTTCTGCGTCACAAAATTAAAAATAACTGTGCAACAATGTGGCTATCACAATAATTTTCGTAACAAGCCTAATAATATGTGAATTTATTTCATTCCTCTACTGCAACTCCATCGGGATCTTGATATTTTCTAGACCTTAATTAACATAAATCAGTCAGTCTTTACTGCGAGAAAGAAGATTACCTTACTGGACGACAAATAAATCAAACGGGGTTGTAAAATACATTGCTCTTCTGTAAAAGTATCAATTTTGTTCAAAGGAAATCACGAAGAATCGAAACTGTACTTTAGGAAGAACATAAATAGCCCGTTTAACAATTACAATTTGATTGATTTATTTCTGATCAGAAGTAATGATCAATTGACCTCCATGAGCACAGTTAATTGAATAAATTGTATAAACTGTGAAATTATACAAATTACAATCGAGACAACCGGAACAATAAATTCGTTCAGCACGTTACTGTTAACACATTGGAAAGAGCTTATTCACAGAATGACTGCAGGCTAAACTATTCTACTTTGCGCGTAAGACCCAATTAGAGTTTGAATTGGCTTTGGATATACATAATTCAAGTATCTTAACATTATTTTTAAAAACATTTCCATTCATCTCAGCCTCCACCCCCTAAGGCAAAGAGAAAGCCTTTTCGAAGTTTGTCTTAGATCATCAACAAGAAAGTGGGGAATTAAAGGCTGACAATCAAAAATATTAACTGCTATATGAGCCCTGATTGAAGTCCAATATTTTCAAACTCAAAATGAGAAGTTGATAGAACGGCATTTTGGCAAATTATATTAAAACCTGCTGCTTGGTTCTCTCCTTCGATCATGACTTTATTTTTTTTCGATTTTCAATTTCAATTTATTTATTTAACAGATAATTATTTGTACATTAAGACAAGATCGTTTATAGTCCAAGGTATTTTCATATGAGTTATAATAATTTCAAATACTTGAATCATATAACAATATTTATCTTAATCAAAGGAGTGAGAGATGGGATAGAGAAAAGAAAGGGTAATTAGGGAAATAAATGGATGAGGAGGGGAAATGTTGAAAAATTGCACTTTTAAAATTGTTGAGATTTGAAATATTCTTCAATTGAGAGGGCAGGATAAAAAATAAGCGTGATGAGTTAAAGTAATTGTAACGGTAAAGAATGAGTTTGATGGTTCTTGAAGAGCGAGTAAAATTAAGTCTGTAATATAAGTAAGCCGGGTTTCGAGTTATAATTATTTTGTGCAAAAACATACAATTCCCAGCGTTGATATATTGTTCCAGAATACATCCAAGCAAACCCGTAGCAGACACAGAAATATGGTCATATCTACGTATACCATAAATATAACGAACAGCATCACTGAACGCAGCTTGCAGTTTTCGCTGGGGCGAAGAGTCAAGACTGCTGTAGACCAGCTCAGCATATGTTATGAGGGGTAAGACTAGAGACAGTACAGGCTTTCGTCTTGTTTCTTGAGGTGTAAAATAAGCACTAATCCACAGTTTACGAAGACACCCGTAAATACGACCCACGACAACGTTTGTGTGATTATAACCAGACAAATTACGGTTGATTACATAACCTAGACTAGCAACTGATTACACTGCTTTAGTTTTATTATTATTACGGTAAACATCAGGAAGGAGACAAAGGTCAAAATTGTTTTTTGAGATGGGTATTATCTAAGATTTTGATGGATCGAGAAGAAGCCCATTAGCTTCAGACCAGGTTGTAATATGTTTTAAGTCTTCATTCATGAGAAAAACAAGTTCATTGAGGTTACCTGAAGCTTTTGCTAGATGTAGTAGACATCGTCTGCATAAAGATGTACTGAAGTATATTTGCACACTGTTTGGGAGGTCATTAATAAACATACAGAATAGTATCGGGCCTAATATGGAGCCTTGAGGGACTCCCTGCTTTATTTCTTGCAACTGTGAAAAACGTTTACCAGAATTAACCCTTTGCGATCTGCCAGAGAGGAGGCTACTGATCAATTTCAGAGTTCTTTCACTGTAACCACCAAAGTCATCCTTCAGCTTCCAACACAGAATGTTATGATTGACTTTAACAAAAGCCTTACAAAAAGTCCAGCAAACACAGCAACGAAACATGACCCCGGTTATAATCTTGTCTCAATTCTTCAAAGAGCTTAACCATAGCTGTAGAGTAACTGTGGTTAGCTCTACAACCAGATTGTTGAGCATAGAGCAATTTGTTATCTGCTTCGCTACAACCTTTGATAGACATGGCAGAATGCTCACCGGTCTGAAAGCAGCAGGTGCAGATGGATTTGTTTTCTTTGCTATTGGCAAAACTCTTGCAAATTTCCAGTGCAGAGGAAAAGTTGACGTAATTATGCATCAGTTAATTATATGAGTGAGATGCGAGACAATTTCAGGTGAGATAAGCTTAACAAATCGAATTGGAAAGCCATCCTCACCTATCGAATCGAACCTTATGGCCGCAACGCATTGAGCAATTTCGACTTCCGTGGCTACTTCAAAACTTTCGAATATTGGGTACATAGGCTTCACAATCTACTGTTCAAATAGAAGTTGAAGTTCATTTGCAAAGGTATTAAACACCCATTAAAGCAAATTTTACTGAAATCACTCCCGCCTATTTTATGATTTTACTTTCCAGTAAAGAAAATAAGATATTTTTTATTCTGTGCGCATCAAGGGGCTACGAATGCCCTACCCATATAACGTTATAAAACACAGTGCATAAAAATAGTAGAGGATTTAGTAGGGGACACGGATCCACGTTGCTTTTAAACTTTTGAGAATCGCAATGCAGGGGAAAACAGAGTCACGGGTGACTACCGACTAGAATATGAATCTCTACACTTGGATTGTACGCCAGAAGTTGAATTCAAGGTCGCAGCTCAGCTTTTTCAAAACCTTTTCACGGATATTAAAACTAAACTTCTTACTTAAAATAAGAGCCAAATAAAATTCATGGTTTTAAGAGAAGTTTATTAAACTTTAATATTTAAAAATCATTTAAGTTTCTTCCATCCTTTTATTTTGTTTTCACTCGTGAGCTAAAGGGTAATCATCAGTGTCGTAATTAACATGAGCCTGGATACTGAGCGTGGCAGTTTGTTCCATTCTAAAAAAATAAAAAGTTTTTGTTATTATTTTTTTCAGCCACAAAAAATAAGCACAATTAAACCAATCAATTATCATCAATCTCAGTGCCAAGAATGGGATAAATTGCGAAGTTATTTTCATTTCAGAGAATAAATTTGAGCTTAGCTTCGCATAAGTAATCGCTTCGAAATCCCACTGTCTCGGCAGTATTGATTTGTTGTAAGGATACTTACTGATAATTCTGATCGTTAAACTTCACAACGAATTCCTTGAGCGTGCTTGTAAAGCTTTGGGGTTTATTCCAGGACTTCCTTACAATTTCAGAGAATTTTTTAATAAACATCGAACCTTCTCCCTCCTCAGTTCCTAGTTTCGAAACAAACCCTTGAAGAAAAAATGGTAAAATGATAAAATTGTGTATATTTCAAAAAAAATTAATTAAAATAGCTTCTTTACCCTCAAATGAACTTGTCACTACTGCTGTGATACCAGTGTCATCGGAGCCATCCCCATTACCATCGTACGGATCCAGGTCTATATCAAACTCTCCCTTACAAGCTTCAACAACAATGTATTTGGGCTTGCTCTTGAGACTTTCGTTCTTAAATATCTTCTGTGACTCTTCCATGAAATTAAACTGGCCATCTTTGCAGTATAATATGTTTTTTGTATTTCCATGTGACATATAGACTAGAATGATGGCTTCGAACTTGGTGAAATCGTATTTTGATACTAAAATGAGTAAGAGAAAAATGAAAAACATAAGGAAATTTAAATACAAGGAGGCGGCTCCGACCTTTTGTTATATTTGCAATATTTTAATTGTAAAATACTCTGTTATATTCCACTACAGCTGCTTAAAATTACTTCCAAACCATGAAAACACACTTAACTTATCCTGTTCATTGCAGGATGAAAAAATAGCAATTTTCGTTCTCATGTGTGACTCAATTTTTAAAAAGAACATAAGTGCCAAGTCTATCTAAAATTTACCAAATAAGTTGTTAACGTTTTATGCGAGAAGGGACATTGTGTGAGTAAGGTCCGTGTCTTTATTTTGCGTATAGCAATTCATTACATGTCATCTTTTCAGTAAAGGGGGTTAAAACCTATCAGAAATCGACAGACGCAGCAACATTTGAAGAAGCTGTTGTTTTAGGTTGACTGACTAGCTTGACTTGATTGTGAGTTTAGTAAATAAATAGGGTGGCGCAACAGAGCGAGGAGCCACTGGGCCTAGCGCATTTCTCACAACCATGCCTTGTGAGGGACCTACAATTTTCTGCCGGTTCCGAACGGCTAATTGAGAAAGCGCTTTTCATGAGAGTTTAGTACTCTTAAAATAAGATAAGATTTAACTGAATTTAACAACAAAGAGAGAGAGAGAGAGAGAGAGAGAGAGAGAGAGAGAGAGAGAGAGAGAGAGAGAGAGAGAGAGAGAGAGAGAGAGAGAGAGAGAGAGAGAGAGAGAGAGGGGCATAGGCAAATACAGAGACAGAGGCAGAGGCAGAAGCAGAGGCAGAGGCAGAGACAAATACATAGACAGATACAGAGACAGAGACAGAGACAAAGACAGAGACAGAGACAGAGACAGAGACAGAGACAGAGACAGAGACAGAGACAGAGACAGAGACAGACAGAGACAGACAGAGACAGGCAGAGACAGAGACAGAGACAGATATACATACATGCAATGAATGAAACAGAAAGATCAAAAAGAGGGAAATAAAAGAAAGATCAGAGGAAAAAATACAAGAGAGAGAGAGAGAGAGAGAGAGAGAGAGAGAGAGAGAAATAGGTAAAGAGAGTGGAAGATAAAAAGAAATAGAGCAAAAGATGAATAAAAAAAAGAAAAGAGAAAAAAGAAAAGACGGGGTAATAGTGGAAGAAAGTTTACGAAATAAGAAAACAAAATTACACTAATTTTTATAGTTCTCAATCAAATGGTGTTTTTTAGCTGCATGAGAAGTTTTGGAGAATCGATGGTTTCCTTTACGTCAGAACAACCAACTTCTACAATCTCAAAATTTACTTTGAAAATAATAAATCCATTTGCAAGTTCATATAGCACTTCGCCTAATTTACGGTCAACATAATCGGCCGTGTGAGCAAGCTACTCTTGCAGTTATTGATCGCTGTTAAGTCGAATTGTTTTGACAAAAAATTTGAACAAAATCAAATATACAACTTTGAAGTAATTTCAGAAATCAATTTTTTTCATAAAACTTATAAACGAGAAAGTTTGTTTTTAAAAAAACGATCATATGGGAGGTACCGTTCTTAGACTTTTTCCGAAAACATTTCTCACATCAAAAAAAAAAGACAAGCTGAAACTAATCCTTCGTTTTGGAGAAAAATCTGTATTATCATATCGATTGTATGTCTGGTACCGTTACTTCAAGGCTTAGAGATCCAATTCCAGAAACTTCTTTGTAGGTTGCCCCACAAACCCTAACTCCAAATTTTAAATAAAATCGGTCTAGCAGTTCAGATTGCAGATCCATATACGGATAGACAGACACACAGCAAGACAGACAAACAGACAGACAGACAGAATTGGAGGACCTATAATCGCAAGTAAAATAAATGCCATGAAATAATCTACCAGATCATAAATTCGCTGAAACAACATTTCTGTTCTGTTGCCCTGTTGCATTAGGTTTGTTCGTTGAAGTCTTAGGGTCGCCCTGGGGTCCCCACAAAGCGTTTTTTGAGAAACCTTAAGTCTTCAGGGCGACTTTAGGTTTCTCAAAAAACGCTTTGTAGCGAATCCAGGGCGATTGTCAAATTGACTGTTTTTTGCGCCCTAAGGTTGACTTAGGTTTTCCCTCAACTCGCCTTAGGCACCACAGTTAGGAGTTGAGGGCTGTCAAATGGCATGTATTTTGTTTAATGACAGGGATGTGTGGTGATTCGTGGCTTAGCGTTTTTTGAGGACTGGAAAACCCAGGTTAATTTTACAACTCATAGGGTTGCCAAGAAAACCTGGGTCAACCCTGGGGAAAGTTCAACGAACACGTACCTATTGTTTAAAGTTTTGAAGCTTTTTAAAAAAACACCCGATACCCAACAACTCAAACTCGTACTTTGCAAAGTGGGAGCACTTTTCTCACCCCACTCTTGTCAACGAAAAGCTTTACTTTTTGTTTCATTCCACTTGGAGATTAATTTTCATTTTGTTCCTCTAGAATATAGAAATCTTTAATTGTAGATACAATATACAAAAACACAGAACAAAACTGTCAGATTCTCAGAATTTAGAGAACAAAAGTCTAAACAAATTCGAAATATCGCAGAGAAACTTGTAAATAGCAGTTTTATCACTCAAAATCGTGTTAGTTGATTCATTCTATAAAACTAATGCAACTGAAGCTCCAGACGTATTTATGATGTTTATTCGAGATATCAAGTTACTTAACAATGCTTGTGATTTCTGTTGTGTGACTCACATTTTTCGATTTCGTTTTTAAATTCCTCTAGGTTTGGATTTTTCACAAGATAAATTGACGCCCCGAGCACAAAAAATAATTTTTCTAGTGCCTTAACGTCATATACACTTTCGCTTCTTTGTGGTAGATCGTGAATTTCAAAATCTACAAAATTGAAAACTACAACAGCACAGGATTTAAACATATCTTCCATTAATTGGAACTAAATTTTGAACCGGCCAACACACAGCAATACCACACTTCAACTGCAAATGATAACATAAACAAATCGAACAATCGGAAATCAGTAGCGGAGTTATGGGGTGGTGGCGCCATTGTAGGCGTCAGCTCGAGGGGTTTAAGATTTCGAGACTTTTGAGTACTTTTTTGGGAAGACATCATAAAACTTCTTAAAAAAATTAATTATTTCCTTTCAATGTCCAAACAAGGAAAAAAGAATTTTTATTACAAAAAAGACCAACGGAAAAAATAGAAAGTTGTCTTCGATTTGAGTCTTTTTTATTCTAGTTATTAAGTTCAATTTTTCCTCACCTTCAAATACTAAAAAAAAAAAAAAAACTGTCTAAGAGGGCTTTTCGTAGAGTAGGCAAGAGTCATCGATGAAGTTCACATTGGTCAATTTATTGAAACTTCATGCGAATAAAGCGACTGTTCTCTTTGACACCAATTTTTCGGTATTGACTAGCGGTTGACTCGACAAGTTGGTGTAACAGAAATGGGGAACAAGAAAACAGTCATTTTATAAGCTCGAAGTTGCAACAAATCGACCAATGTAAACTTCGTCATTTTTCTTGTTCGTTTTCAAGTCTGTTTGATGAAGTGATTTAGATTTAAGTGCTTTTGAATATGCGACCAATAGGCAAAGCAGAACAATGTTCTGCAATTGGTTTTAAAAAACTCGATCCAAAATCGAAGAAAGCGTTTAACTTTCAACTTCATTTAGGACAGGGTTGGTTGAGGATTTGCTTTAACCTTCGTCTACATACTATGAGTGTAAAAATGTGGTTGAAAACAATAAAAACCCATTTATTGGTGTTTTTCTTTACTGTGAAACTATAAGGATGTGCTTTTTACACCACTAACAAATTTCTTAAAGAAAAGCCAAAGAAGTATACGTACTCACTAAAGCAAAGTGGATTCAATAAGAGACGCGTCTTACAAGAAGTGGATACGAATCGCAAACAACACTGGAACTTGCTAGACTTGATGAAAATTTGAAATGACACCAAGCAAAAATACAAACGGCATCATAGAAATTTAAAAACAAATTGTAAAAAACATCTTGTGGCCGGTAAATGGAGAAATGTTATCCACTCTCTTTAAGGAATTCCAACTACCGTCACGACTGCGTAAACTTTTCTATCTATCCTATTCCTCTGGGCTCCTCCCGAGCAGATCGAAAACTGCATTTGTCCAGCCCGTCCCTAAAAAAGACAATCTTCCCATCCAATTACCGTCCAACTGCTTTAATGTCGCTTCTTACCAAGGCCATGGGAACGTTGATAAACCGTCAACTCATAACATATCTTGAAGAACGAAAGCTTTTTAATGGCCGACAGTACGGCTTTCGTAGAAAAAAATGTACTGGTGATTTGTTGACATATCTCACCGAAAGCTGGAACCAATCTTTACACTGATATTTCTAAGGCATTTGATAGAGTTTGCTATCGTGCTTTTGGCATCTATGAACCTCTTCTTCGTTGGATCAGTAATTACCAGTTCTGACCGTGTCTGCGCCGACTGTCTGTAACCTAATGAGAGAAAAAGCAGGATATTCACAGAGAAAGTGCTCTGCGGTGTCCTCATCTTTTCCACAAGATTCACAGAGTGTGGTATTACTTAAGTCTTACACGTTTTAGTGTTGGAAAGAAGAAAAAAAGAGAAGTGCCCGCTGGCAACGCCAACAAGCTTTGTACAGTCTTTTCTGCTGCGAGATAGCAAAAATGTTGCATTCTTCTTATTTACGTTGGGGAGCATACGTTTGGTCTGTCTGCATCCAATGTCATCTACGGTTGTGCTCTTGGCAAACCAAAGCCCTCACTGAAGACGCTGGCAGACCTATCAACGGTTCAGGTCCTGAAAAAAAATGTCTGAGAACCTTGCCTAGCAAATGAATCGGCGATCTCAATTACAGTTATGCCGTGATGGCCTGGAGTCCCAAATGAGACTTAAGGAATTCAGTCTTCTGACCGCATTCAGCATTCAGAGAGCTCTTGCATTCCTGGATCACTTCCGAAGTAGTTAGAGGGTTGAGAAGGGCCTTATGCACAGCTTGGCTGTCACTGCAAACACAGATACTTCTCCCCTTCCAGCCATTGTTCGGAACGTAGTTTATAGCCATTTGAAACAGATGCGTGCAGTTGCATGTTGCGCTCTCCACAAAGGCACCAGCACCAGATCTCTTGTCGGTTTTGGAACCATCTGTAAACATTCGATAACAGTTCTTTCCAGGCCGATATTCTGGAGTAGACGAGTCATGAACCGAAAAAAATTTGACTGAGTATTTTTGACGCAGTTTGAGCCTTGAGATCATCATGTCAGACGGCACATTCATTAGACGTGATTTGGAAGATATGCTGCTTGCGAGTTCCTAAAAGCTCCAGTGCACATTGTGTAAGAGACCCCATCTCTTTAATCGAGAAATGGTCTTGAGAGCACACCCCATGATGATGTAGGCATCAAAGGAAGGAAGATTCAGCAGTGCGTTGAGAGCAGCACCCGGTGTGCTGGGGAAGAAATATAGCCTATGTCATTTCTCAGATCCACGACTTTTGATGTTCCAAATTTCATTCAAATCGGTTCAGTAGTTTTGGAGCCTTTTCAATACCAACACTAAGTTCTCGTTTACATTTCCTTTCCCCTGGGAATATGGGTGGTGAAAGAATTTTAAAATCCGTCAAGCAGTTCTAGATGTTCTAGTACTCGAATATTAGGATGAAACATACATATAAACATTGCTCTTGAATCACTCTGACACTCTATCTTTTACAAAAAAAAGCATCAAAATCCGTTGCGTATTTTTAAAAATCCAAGCATACCAAGTGACAGCGGAAATCGACTTTGTTTATACTATGTAAGGATAATTGCTGAACAATTACATTGGTACATATATAGTTTTAATGTAAAATGATTCACTGATTGTGATTGGAATAGCGGAGTTAACACCGTACAATTATTTCGAAAGACTTCTTTATCGCGACCTTAGGACAAGAAGGTTCTATCTGCACTCGTATCACTTTTGAAAAATAATTTTTGTTTTTTTTTTTTCTATCGCCAGCAGAAAAAGAATTGGCGATAAAACATCCCCTTGTCTCACACCCTGCCGCACCTCGAAAGAGTCGGATAGCTGCCCATTATGCAACACGAAACACCTTGCATTGTTGTAGGACTCCTTTATAATGGCAACAATTTTTGGCGGAATTCCTCTACCAAGAAGTGATCTCCATATAGATTCTCGGTTAACTCGGTCAAAGGCCTTCTCAAAATCTACAAACATGAGATTTAGCGGTGTTTGAAATTCTGCAGACTGCTCAAGAACAATGCGTAAGGTGTTGATATGGTCAACGCACGACCGACCGCTACGAAAGCCAGCCTGATGCCTCTTGAGTGTAGTCTCAATAATTAAAATAGAAAAACAAAAAAATAATAACTCAGAGAGAAAAAAGCTTTTGTTTGTTAGAAGTTTTATGTAAGTAAAAAATTCAATTAAGCTCACAGCATTTTTTACCCAAATCAAATTGAGTTCACAGCATTAATTTCATATATGTAGGAATGTAGGTATTGCACTGTTATTGTTCGTAGCTATTTTTCGTATCCTTTACGAGGTTTCATCTTCACATCTTATGGAAAATAAAGAAAAGTCAATTCAGTTCGTATGTCTTAAAATGTTTGTTTTTAATAACTTACTAAGTTTAAGTATTACTTTGTAGTAAAATTTATCAGCAGAACTCATGTACTTAAACATACTTAAAAGGTGTTTCTCCATTTCCTTGGATAGGTCGGAACTTCTTGATCCGAGACCTTACTTTTACGTGGTCTTGTTGCATTTTTTCAGCATTGTAGTCTAATGAAAACTTGATTTCAAACTCAGCTTTTGTAAACTTCAAGATTTTCAATTTTGAAAATGGTATATTTTTATAATCAAAGCAGATTTTCGAATATTTGGCGAAATCTTTGAAGTCACACGATTGCATTTGAATTATAACGAGTGGTTTACGGGTGTTGACTGTTTTAAGCAGCCTTATGAGCCCCATAGGAGAGAAATATTCATTTACATATAAATGTTTTTCTATTTGGCTATGGGCGTTGTCGACCTCCTGTAGTGCTGAATGTCCAGGCAGGGAGTATTTTAATGTAATGCTTTCAACGTATGGATGAGTTTTTATGAAATGTTGAATAGCCAGGGCCATTATTGAGTTTTTGTTTTGAGGGACACAAGAATCGGACCAAGTTATAAGATTTGTGATGTCATTTTCTTCAAACACCCTCTCAAAAATTTTCATCAAAGCAGCTGAAATGTCATTTCCACTCCTTCCACCAGTATATTCTGTCCAGTGTCCATATGGCACAGTAAATCTTCTTCGTCGTCGACAAGTGTGCAGTTAAATTATATATATTTAGTTTTGAGTTGTAAAACATTGGTCCAATTTCCGCTCTTGGACAGGATATAACATTTTGCAGATCAAATGTTAGTATCGGGATCCCTGATTCCTTATCAAGAGCCTTTTGATCTCGCATCATTTTTCTTAAATCGAGGTGAATTCCATGTTCTCTTATTAAGATCTCAGTTAGTGCATTATCTTTCTCTGCTGCACGATACGCCTCACACTTTCCACATTATTATCCGATTTCGGTCGATGAAAATCTAAATTGAAATTTGTGTTGAAGACGTAACTGTAGTAACTTTCCTAAACGGGATCTTCAACAGTATCTTGTACAAATCATACATCTTAGTTATGTTAAGGCTTGGATTTAGGTAAAGCTTAGCTGTTTTGGCGCGACAATAGTGCGACTCTATTTTGGAGAATGATGCTATGTGTGCCTTTACTTCTGACAACTTAGTTTCAGAACTTCGCCTAACCGATTTTTTGCCTTTTCAACACTTTTTAGCTATCCCAGAGACATACATATACATATCTGGATTTTATTTCCTGACAACTCGACAAAATATCCAAATGTGAAGCTTCGACGAGAAACAAGCGATTTCTTCGTTTGTCGACTTGTTTCATTCTTTGTTGTGCATTTCAATATAAAATTTGATTTTTCATCTCGATCTCGATACAACAAATTGTACAGTTTGAACGTAGCTAATGTAACAAAATAGAACTACATATTTCTGAGGCTTATCTTTAAGTTGTTTTATTTATTTCTTCGTCTAAAGATCTATCTAATTCTGATGATTTAAGATTTTGAACAGTAATAATATTTATTTTCAAAACATATAAAAATTAGAACAGTTTGATAATAATAAAATAAACAAAGTATTTAAAAACAAAGTATCAAATCTCATCTTTCAACACCCCCACTAGATTTTTATACTTTTATGCCAATGAGAGTACAACACTTGTTATGTTTTGTAGCAGGGAGTCCTTTGGTTAGAACATCAGCAGGCATCTCTTCAGTCTTCAAATATACTACTTCTAATTTATTTTCTTCTATAAGATCTCGAATGAAATGATGCCTTATATCGATGTGCTTTGAACGTGCATGATAAACGTTGTTTTTAGATATGTTTATTGCACTCTTATTATCGTATTGCAATATAAGTTCTTGATTCCAATGAATTAGCTCTTGCAATAAAGATTGAAGCCAAAGTGCTTCTTGAGATGTTGAGGCTAAAGCCATATACTCAGCCTCTGTGGTGGAGAAAACGACAGTAGGTTGTTTCTTTGAATTCCACGAAATATGTCCTCCTTGGTATTTAAAGAGATAACCCGTAGTTGATTTTCTGTCATCAGAGTCACTAGCCCAGACAGCATCCGAAAATCCTTCTAAACGTCCTTCAATGTTTCGAGTGTATTCTAGCTTGCAGTTTATTGTTCCTTTAATATAACGGAAAAGTCGTTTAACCGCTATCCAGTGAGATTTTGAAGGACTATTATTAAATCTTGATAAAGCCCCCACTGCAAAGGATAAATCTGGGCGACTTACTTGTGCTGCATATATTCATTTTTCATGTAGTCAATTTCGTCTTTGCTTTGTTGATGTGTTTCTTTTATGAGCTTTTGGTTAATATCTAAGGGTGTGGATACCGGATTACAGTCCTCCATATTAAATCGCTTGAGAATATTCTTTAAGTATGTCCGTTGGTCTATCCATAACTTTCCCTTTTCTCGATCGCGAGTTATTTGCATACCAAGCACAAATTTAGCTTCTCCAAAATCTTTCATCTCGAATGATTTAGCCAAATTTTCTTTGATAATTCTTTTTTCATCTTTGTTGTTTGTAAAAATCAGGATGTCGTCTACGTAAATAGCGACGAAAGTCTTATCTGTGCTGTTTGTCTTGTAATAAATACACGGATCGGTTTTGGATTGTTTAAGTCCAATTTTCTTTAAAGTTTCATCCAATTTCTTATTCCAAACTCTGCTAGCTTGTTTGAGGCCGTACAATGATTTCTTGAGTTTACATAATTTATTTTGAACATTATCAAAACCTTCAGGAAGATTCATGTAAATCTCTTCGTTAAGTTCACTTTGCAGGAAAGCAGTCACAACATCCATTTGATCGATATCCAAATCATATCGTACAGCCAAACTTAAAAGTACCCTTATGGAAGTGTACCTTACGACGGGAGAAAATTTTTCTTGATAATCGATCCCTTGACGTTGCGAATACCCCTTTACGACCAATCTAGCTTTATATTTTTCGACATTACCACTTGCATCTTTTTTCCATTTGGAATTTATGGCTTTCTTTCCTTTTGGTAATAGAACTATTTCCCAAGTGTCATTTTTCAAAAGAGCTGTATATTCATCGTTCATTGCTTTTTTCCAGTCAGACATATGTTCGCTCTTCATTGCCTCAGCAACTGTCTTTGGATCTTCGTTGTCGTTAGCCATGTACGATAGGTAACCGTATCTTTCAGGAGGTGGATTTCTTATTCTTGTCGATCGTCTTATTCCTCTGTCAGATATGATTCCTTCTGAATATTCTTCAACAATGAAATCATCTTGGGCATCCAGAAAACTGTTTTCACTTGCCGTTTCGTCACTTACTTCGATTGGTATTTCATTGTTTGAATCCACTGATGAAATTTCGTCTTTATTCCACACATCCTTTTGTTCAATCGGACCACAAAGATCTGTGTGTATCAGTTCTAAAATTGATTCTGCCCTAGTACCAATTGAGTTAAAAGGCTGTCGTGCCATTTTACCTTTGATACATGTGATGCAATTGATTTTTGAGCTATCGTAATCAATATTCTGCACCACTGTCGGAATCATAGCTTGTGTGGTTTCGATACTTGGATGTCCAACACGCTTGTGCCAAAGTTCAAAGTGTGAAGTTACATTTTTTGTAACATATGCACTTTGGTTGGGTGGTCTGTTGAGTCGGTACATATTGTTCACCAAGCTTGCAGTTGCAACAACATGACCCCTTTGGTCTTTTACTAAACATCCAATTTTGGAAAAAATCATTGAAATACCCTTCTGAACAATTTTCGAGACGGATAAGAGATTAATGCATAAGTCAGGAACATGAAGGACTTCTAAAAATTCAACCTCACTTTCTTTGAATTTTCCAATAGATACCTTCATTTCGACTCTACCTATACCTTGGACTTGCATTTTTGAATTATTTGCGACAATTACCTCAGAATTAAGTTTTTCCATCTTACTTGAAAAACATGCACTATTTGAGCACATGTGAGCTGACGCTCCCGAGTCGAAATACCATTCTTCTTTTTCAAGAACCGAGACAGAAAAACATCCTAACATCGCATTCTTCTTTTCTTGAAGGTTCTTATTCTTTTTTGGACATTTAGCAGCGATATGGCCAAATTCGTTGCAGTTGTAACATTGAGGACCCTTAAAGTTCTTATTATTCCCAAGGTTTTTCTTGTTCTTGCAAACAAAAGCAGTATCTTGACTTGAATCCAAATTAATGTCTTGAAGAAGTTTGGTTTTAATACAGTCTCCTGTAATGAGAATCCCAGAGCTTTGGATTCCCATTATCATTGGCTTGTATTCTTCGGGAAGACCAGCTAGAACCATTGATCCTATCCTTTCTTCATCTAGGTTAAGACCTGAGCTTGTATGATGTATTTAACACATCGTTAACGTACGCATCTACGGTAGAAAAATCTTTCAATTTTGTAGAGCAAAACTTTTGGATGAGCCCAACTCTCCTCACAAGACCAGAATCTTGAAAAATTTTCTGAAGAGAATCCCAAATCTCCTTAGCGCTCATGCAATGTCTTATATGAGGATAAATCGATGTTTCAACAAGCAATATAAGCTCCGATTTTGCGTTTAAGAGCTTCGTTGCATCCTTCTGCGTCTCCTAATATCAGAAACAGCCGTCCAAAGTCCTTTCATTTGGAAATAAGCTTCAACGGAAAATTTCCAGTCTTCGAAGTTTTCGCTTCCCCGAAGCTTTTCAATACTGAATTTCGTTTCAGACATCTTTTCTCAATACAAATTTCCTTATTATTTTGTATTTAGTTTGTGATAAGGCCCATAACCTGATGTTTTAAGATTCTGAACAGTAATAATATTTATTTTCAATAAATCAAACATATAAAAATTAGAACAATTTGATAACAATAAAATAAACAAAGTATCAAACCTCAACTTTTTCATTATTCTTTCGTGCATTTCCGAGGACATACGGTTCTAGTAGCGGGATCTTGGATGGAGATTCACTAAAAATAAAAATAAAAATATCAATTCTATTTAAACCGATTTTATACATATACTTCTTAAGAAGCCAAGCTTTTATTGAAATTGAATGATACTATATTTCCACCTGGCGCATAAACTAGTTCAACTCAAAACTACCCCAAACCAACATGAAAACTACATACAGAGTGTAATGCTATGTCCGCACCTGAGAGTTAACCTGGGTTATCTCAAAACAATCCCAAACCAACATGATAACCAAGTGGTTTGCCATACAAAACGAAACCTTTTTACTCACTGGGTTTCGAGATAACCTACTCGAAACCAAGCGCGCTGAATGCACTATTTCCAACATTCCATTGAATTTGACATTTAAGAGAGTGGAAGTGAGTGGAGAGAGAATGAATTCCCTCATACGTCGTTGACGTTCTGCTCACACTTTATGTCTGTCTCTTTTTAACTTAAGACAAAAAGATAAACTTAAAACTTTTTGACATATGCGGACACTACTTGGTTAACTCAAACCAAACTGGAACGAAACCCAGGTTAGCTTCAGGTGCGGACATAGCATAACCTTCTCATTTTCTAGATTTTAACTAAACCTACTCGAAAGTCGAAACCTAGTGACAAATTTCGTGCTGAGCGAATATTTCCAATGTTCCAGTGAATTTTACGTTAAAAAGAGTGGAAATGAGCGGAGAGAGAATGCCATACATTGTATGTCCGTCGCTATTTGACTAAAGACAAAAGCATCACCTTGCAACATGTATTTTCAGATGGAAACACTAGTAGGTTAGTTCAAACTTTCCTGAAATAAAACCTAGTTTAAATTCAATTTGAGACTTAGCATAAACATAGTTAAACATTTAGCAGAGACACAACCCCATTTTTAACAAAAAAGCTATCTAAAGGTACCCTCATTGTATTATCTCCGGTCCAACCTAGCAGTCTCTCTGTTAGAGTCACTTACATTTCATTCGATATCGAAAAAGAAATCTATTCGATTAGTTGTTTTGTGTTTTTAGAACTTGAATTCCTGCATTTCACAGCTGTTGTCTTCAGCAACCGGGAAAAAGATATTTGAACCGTTCAAAAAGCTGATAATTGATTATCATTGAAATTAAACATTGGAACGGTGGTCCAACTTTTTGACATATCGGTTACACCAATCATTGAAAAGTTGCTGTCATTTGCAGATTAGGTGCCAATTATAGCGATCAGAAAAACGAATCAGGAACAATTTTCAAATGGAATTGTAACTATGTTTTTTTTTTTTACAATTGAATAACAAATGTTATACAAATCAATAGTAAACAGCCCAATGAACAAATACTTTGCCGTAAAATTGTATTTTTCTATTTTCCTGATGGAATTGAAACAGGGAAATAGAAAAATACAAATTAAGCAGAAACTATTTGTTCTATTACATCTTTTTTGGGCACCAGAAATACTTTGAGTGATTTGCCATCGATTGGTATAACATGCTTACACTGCTATGAAAAGGCTTTTCTTCTATATAAACCGTTCGGAATCAACATAAAATTTTAATCACCTGAGATTCTCTAAGCCCCGAGCCTCCCCAACCTTTGTTGCACCACCATTATTAACATCACTCTGCATTACTAATGCAGAAACTCATGGATACATTATTCAAATTCGCATCAAACACAATTTATACTTACTTAGTTCTTTCAGACACCTGACGCGAAATTTTATCGAACATTTTGTCAATAAAAAGTCTCTCCCCAACAGGTCGCTGTGCATTTTTTGTTATTTCAGAGCACAAAATGTCTATGAATGGACTTGGCTCACCGTCTTCCCATATATGAGTTAAGGCACATTCTGCGCAAATGTAGGACAAAAAAAAAAAACATTTCACTTGTTATAAAAAAATAAGCTTCTTGAGTTCTAAACAATTTAGGTACCTGTTGATGTAGCAAAAAATTTTGCATCCTTTCCCATATAACATTTCTGTGGCTTAACATTCCTGAGAATAACTTCATCGCCAGAAACTCGATTGGTTTGTATGATACTCAAACGAAGTTTCCCTTCGAGGGTCTTGTTGGCAGTTATGGCGGTAATCAGGTCTCCATTGATGTGAAAGTTTTTTTTATCTTTTGTTCTCCAAATGTATTCATCTTCGTTTTCATTGTCTAATATGATGATGACAATGTAATTGAACTCGACGAAATTACCTTTGACAACTTTGAAGGAAAGATGGATTAAAAAAATATTTTTTTTCTTTTTGAATGAAGAAATTGATTAGAAAACTAAACTTATTGGAACGTTAAAAATGAAGCTCAAATGAAAAAAAAACTGGAACATTTTGACAAATTGTATAGAAAAATATTTCTTCTAAGCCTAATGAATTGAAGGGTTTAAAAGATGTTTTAAAAAGCTTGAATTTTCGGTGTGTAATGATTCCTTTTTCCTCATGGCGAACTTGGAAGATGCATTTAGGACAGCACTTAACGGTACGCCTTTCAACGGTTGAAAATTCAGTAACGTTTAGCCTTAAATGTAACGAAGGGTGGAGTATGCAGCAAAACATGAATAAGGGTTAGAAAAGAGTTAGAACGTGGCAAATTTTAGTGTGTAAAGTCTTGAAATATCCCTTTGCTTGAACTTGTATCATACCATCAGAAAGGTAGCTTCAAATTCAATCAACAAAGGACTTAATTCAACAACTTAGCTGAAAGCGATAGTAAATACCTAAATCTTGGCCTTACACGATAGTTCACTCAGAAAAGAGTGGCATAACAAAGCAATAAAGGACTACCCTCAATGCACCTTTTCATGAATAAAAATTGGAAACGAGTCTGTCAATGAACGGTCTCTTCCATCAGAAGCACCAACAAATTTTGCAATATTCTTAGGCTACTCCAAGAGCGGATCACTTGTGTGAAGCAGTTGAGTGGGAGAGCTGTCATCCTTTCGAGATCACGATGCTTGCAACGCAAGAAAAGGAAGAAGAAGAAAGTGAAAAGCAGGTTAACTAAAAAGAGAGCAAAACTAGAAGGAGCTCAAAGCTCATTTCAAGCTGATTGGTGTGGTATGTTGGTTTGGTTTCAGGATAAGACAGGTTTGCAGGTCGGGCCAAACACAAGTTTTCAATAAAATGAACAAAACGAAATTGTCTGCAATCTAGAGCAAGCATTCCCAATAGTAATTGAACACAATGTCGTTGTTCAAATGACTCGCGTCTGGCTTTGTGCAACGCCAATTTTCGAAAACCTTGTTGATAGTTTCGGACTGTTGTTCGCATGATATTTACGTTAGATGATTGAATCCGGATTTCGGACTGTTGGTATAACATCTGTTCTTCAAGTTTCCGAATAAAATTTTCGATCGCAGCTCTGAGGCGGCCAATTTCGGCCGAAACTTAATTTCAAAAGCCCACCTTGGGCTACATAGTTTTAACTTTGTAATTTCAATATTTCCCAAGTTGTTCAAGCGCATAAACAATCTCATTTCGGCCTGTAGTGTTAAAATAACCAATAACTAGAAAAGGAACTACTAGAAGGCCCACCCACTAGGACAGAGTAGCCATGCCGTCGTAGCAACCAGTCAAGAGTGCCCCTGTTCTGTAACTATCGCATCGATAACATCGATCGGAAAACAGTGAAGGCCCCGACCCATAGAATCCGTTGCATCCGTTCGCTGCCGGATTCAACTGACAGCAGTGAGTTTTACCGGACACAACGGATTGGGATAACCCATAGAATCCGTTGCGGTGTGAAGAGAAAACTTCAAATTGGTTTTGACAGCCTATGTCATTAGGTCTGCCGGACCCAAAAAGTTAAAAGTTGGGCTACGGGTCGGGGCCTTGAGAAACGGAACGAAGTCCTACTGAATTCATAGAATTTCGTTCCATTTCCCATATTTAATCGCCTGCTTTTACCGAGGCGATAGTTACAGAACAGGGGCACAGGACAAGATCCCAACTACCAGACAAGATCTTACTATATACCGAACACTTAATCCCTCACACGGGTATAACTGACATCGTTCCAACCAGGATTGAAGAGCGCCTGTGTGCCTTGCCCCTCAGAGGCGTTTATAATTTCTGCCACCGTTCAATGCTTTATGTTGTTATTCCCCCTAAAGGGTTACTGACCGTATGCTTAAGAAGACGAAAGGGACAACAAGATTCCTACATCCACTAACCTGAGGCAAATGATCATTTGCCTTACCTGCTGCGAACCAGTTTCCGGACGGTTTTAAAGCATATGCATTACCGAAATCTTTGTATTGAATTTGAAATGTAAAAATTGTTAAGTTTGGTAAAATAATAGAGTTTCTGACCTTACATGAATTTTTTAGTGTTTTTGTTCATGTTTCCTGGACAGCCGTGAGCCACACCTATGCTGGAAAACTATAAAAACACGTCACAAGAGGCAGTCTTAGAGGTAAATTTATGTAAAGGAGTCTGAAGATGATGGAGAAAATGGATCTTTACTGTAAAGTTAAGGAGCACCTAAAAAAACTAAAAAACCATGTTGGTTTTTTTTTCATTTTTTTAGGTGCCACTTAACTCAGTTCGATTAATGCTTTCAATTAGTGGCGTTGTGGACACACATCAGTTAGGTCTCTGTTAAATATTTAACCCATTTTTTAAAACTGCAATTCAAAATATTGGAAAAATAGCGATATTTTAGAAACTTTTTAGTTCTTAGGCTTGAAAAACCACCGTCAGCACAAAAATCAACAGACTTTGTTAAAAATATTAGCAAGTATAGACGAAAGTTGTTCATGGCTCGCTCAAGTCTCAAAAGGCATACTAAGTGAGTATATTTCAAACACATTGGAAACTGTCTTCAAATCGATTTTATCAAATAAGAGAACTATTAATAAATTCAATCGTTGTAAAAGCTGATAGGTGGCAGATCATCACCAATTCAAATTTCAAAGACCTCTGATGGGAATACAGGCAACTAAGTTTATAAATTTTTATATGCTCTGCAATTACCAGTACGAAATTGTGCCCAAAAACTATCTTTAACAATTAGAACCAAACTTGTTTCTATTTCAAATCATGAATTACGTTTTAACTAGTTGCTGATAAGAAAAATCAATTATCAACATTGACATTGCCCCAACAAGTGAACTTCATCTAACCATAGTCGTTCTATAATCGCCACAGACTCAACATGGTTAAATTTGTCGCGTTGCTTCTCTTGTTGGTTGTAACTATATTCGTCCCATCGATAAATTCTATTGAAAAATGTGACCTCGCTCGTGAAATGTTTCGACTTGGAGTTCCTACAACAGAGCTTCCTGATTGGATGTGCATAGCCAAACATGAAAGTGGCTACCAGGTGGACGCATTTAGAATAAAACTTTCAATCACTCCGAGAACCAAAACAAGGTCGTATGGAATTTTCCTAATAAACGGTCGTCTCGATTGTATACCAGCTACATCTAGGACAAATACAACTAAACTTTGCGATGCTAAGTGTGATGAACTAAAAACTGACCTAGTAAAATCGGTGGAATGTGCTAAGAAAATAAAAGCGGAAAGAGGATTCGAAGCCTGGAGCATTTGGGATAGGTACTGCAAAACGGATAAGCCGAGCGTTGACGAGTGTTTTTGAGTGAAAAAAAGAATATTAAGTTTTATTTAGCGACATGGAATTAATGTTTTTCACGATTTTTGTAAAGTGTTTTCTAGCTTTCTGTCTCGCCAGAATATTTTTTGTACAGAACTTGGACTTTAACTTCTCTCTATGAAAAAAAAATAAATAAAAAAAAAACACTTTTTCTGAAGCAGCAGGAAGCTTCTAAGATTTTTTGAAAAACTCCATCGCTTACTAAAGGTTATATAATCAAAATAATAAAGGGTTTACCAATAAAAAGTGTTGTTTTTAATATCCCGCTATTTCGGTAGTTGTCAATTTTGAAGCTGTAATTTTTTGATTTTTTTACATTTGACAAACTACGCTATAATAAAAATGGAACGATAAACGCTTCAACAACGCATTGAAATTATTAAATTTCACCATAAAAATAGTGAAAATTTGCAGAGACGGTTCGTAAAATTTATGCAACAACGAACAAGGGCTGCTTACGATCAGTATAATGAGATCTACAAAGAGAAAAGAAGGGAAGAACACCGACTTCTCAAAAAGAAAAAGAAGCAGCATGAGAAGCGCTCGTTTGAGGAAATAGAGAGGTGCCATGACAGGAACGAGATTCGGAAGTTTTACCAAAAGGTAAAAAGATCCTGCCAGGGTGGCAAACCCCGAACTCAAGCCTGTAAAGACCAGCAGGGAAACATAGTTGTAGAGTCACAGTCGCTACTGAGGATTTGGAAAGATCATTTCTGCAGACTGCTTAACGGCGATGAGGACACAAATTCCGCTGTCAGGCAGATTGCCCCATTCAGCCTGGTGAAGAATGCCGTCCTTACGACCTAGAGGAAGTTAAGCTTGCCATTGACAAACTTAAATCAAATAGGACTGCAAGTGCATATGGCCTTGATGCCGAACTCTTCAAGGCAGTCGGAGATCAGTTGGAAAGGAGCATGCACCAGCTGATCTGCATGATATGGGCGGAAGAAAGCATGCCCGATGAATGGAACCTCAGTATCGTATGTCCGATCCTAAAGAAGGGAGACCCTCACAATTGCGCCAATTATAGAGGGATAAGCCTCCTAAACGTCGCTTATAAGATCTTGTATGCTGTAATATGTGAACGTCTGAAACCCTACGTCAACAACTTGATAGGTCCTTATCAATGTGGTTTTAGACCAGAGAAGTCCACAACAGACCAAATTTTCACATTACGGCAGATCTTGGAAAAAACCCGAGAACGTAATATCGATATTCATCATCTTTTTATCGATTTCAACGCCGCGTATGACAGTATCTACAGAGACGAGCTGTACAAAGCCATGTCTAGTTTCGGCATCCCTCGTACGACTATGCAGGATGACTTTGGAGAATTCACGCTTCTCCGTCAAGGTCGGTAAAGAACTCACCGAGACCTTTAATGTCGAAAAAGGTTTTAGGCAAGGCGATAAACTGTCATGCGATTTCTTCAACATCATACTTGAACAGATTGTAAGAAACTCAAACGTCAACACCAGAGGAACAATCTTTCAAAAGTCTGTACAATTACTCGCCTATGCAGACGATATTGACGTAATGGGAAGAAAAAAGCGTGATGTCATAGGTGCTTTTGCGAGTATTGAAACAGAAGCGGCAAAAATGGGTTTGATGGTTAATGAGGGCAAAACAAAGTATATGTTGTCATCAAACAGGGACACAGAACATCGACGAATTGGACAAATCGTCACAATAGACAGACATAACTTCGAGGTAGTACAGGACTTCGTCTACCTAGGATCCACGGACAACAACATCAGTGCGGAGATCAAACGGAGAATAACTCTTGCCAACCGTTGCTTCTTTGGGTTAAGAAGGCAATTGAGAAACAAAACCCTCTACAGAAAAACCAAGGTAACCTTATATAAGACCTTAATCCTGCTTTACGGCGCAGAAGCATGGACCTTATCGAAAGCGGATGAGGAAACCATTGGTCGCTTCGAAAGAAAAATTCTCCGAATGATCTTTGGTCTCATATGCGAAGACAATGTGTGGAGAAGAAGATACAACAACGAGCTGTATGAGCTGTACCGCGATATGGGCATAGCCAGAAGAGTACGCATCGCGAGGCTACGATGGTTGGGCCAAGTAGAGCGGATGGACCCAAACGCTCCGGCTCGTCGGGTGTTCGAAAGCACATTGCAGGGAAATCGCGGAAGGGGAAGACCTCATCTTAGGTGGCGCAATCAAGTGGATGAAGACCTCAACCGACTAAGAATGCGCAACTGGAGAGAGCTCGCCCGAAATCGAAGTCGTTATAGAAGGATGGTGGTTGAGGCCCAGGTTCACCCCGAACTGTAATGCCCACCTAAGTAAGTAAGTAAGGTGCGTAAAACTTTAATATATTTGGATTGTCGGTCGTAACCGCAATATAGAAATTGGTGGAAAAATTTGACCTTTTGGGACAATTTAGTAATGTGAAGAATCAACCCCGTGCACGTCGCTGAAGAACAATTGAGAATGTTGCTGTTGTAGCTCAACGTAATGAAGAAAACCCTAGGTTTTGATCTTTCCTTGTCGCTTTTTTGGAATAGGGCATTAAACAAACTTCTTAACACCATTATTTTGCAGTTAACACAAGAACTCAAGCCGGCCGATCATCAACAACGTCCTGTTTTACTGATTTGATCCGAAAATTCATCGGAAAATCGCATGTTCATTGATGAGGCAAAATGGCCTCAAGATGCGAACCTAGGGCTAGGAAAACCCAAGATTTATTATTGAAAAGCCTCTCCATCCTAAACGTGTAACTGTTTGAAGTAGTTCATGGTTCGGTGAGGACATTGGACCTTACTTTTTTCGAATAGAGGGCTGGAGCAAAAGTTACGGTGGATTGTGCTATCCAAAGATTATTTATGATTTTTTGTGGCCGGAATTTGATGCTAATGATTTGGACAACATTTACTTTTAAAAAGATGGCGGTACGTGTCAAACCAGCAACGAAACCATCGATCTTTTACGGGAAAAGTTTCTGGACCGTGAATAGAGTATTCAAGACCCTTAAGACGAAATCCTACCTCAAAGCTTAAAGTGAAGCTCTTGAGGGCATAAAACAGCCCTTTTGCGGTTTGGTAATGGAAAATTTCAAGAAAAGTATTTTTATCTTGTAAGCGCAAACGTGGTGGGCATTAAGCATGAACATCCGATAATCTGCCGCATTCGATAATCTGTATCAAAATAACAAATCTCATCGGAAACCCCTTTATAAAAAAGCGCAACCCATGGATGGTGGAGTGGAAGCGTTTGGCAATTTACTCAAATTCTTCACTCTATCTTCGATGTTGAGCTTAGATTTCTGGGCAGTAAAATTGTTTGAATTTGGTACAAAGGAAAAAGGGTACATCAACTTGACCGAACGGTTCTTATTACAACTTTGCCTATTTCCTTTGGTCTGTACGGTGGGACGAGGTATCTCACTCTCCCTCCATTACTTGGGCAGTTTATCACATCGGAAAGGTATAAGGGTGAGAATCGTTACACATATTAAAACTGATACCTTGTCTGACCCAGCACATTTCATTTTTAGGAGTTCCTTACTTGTCACTAGCTTCTTCCACTATTTTTGTTGGGGCATTTTCGTTACGTAAGGTTATCCTTTTGGAAATTGATTTTCGCTCGACAGGCCAATGTGCTTCAGTGAACGAATCTCCTGAGCATTCCTCCTTCTGTTCTTGGCGATGGAAAAGGAAAAACAGTTGTATATTTCTGTGATTCGAACCTCGAACTCCCAGGTAACAGGCACACATGCTAAACATTACGTCACGGGCACCAATCTACTTTTGAATGACTTCGACTATACCTAAATTTGGTGAGTTGTATTTGAAAACTTGTTTACATGAATGAATCGAAATAAAGAAAATAAAGACTGCATTGCAACGCACTTGCAGTTTGAACGAATAAAAGAAACTAAAAACAATAGAAACAAAAATATTCTACGCTTCAAGGCCTACCTGAGACTCCACGTCCGATTCGGACCTGAGATTAATTTATGAACGTGTTTAATTTTTGAATGAGCTCATTCCAAACGTAAATGAAGTGCATTGTTATGAAAGATTGCAGTAAGCTTTTTTAAAAGTGTTTACTTACTTCCCTCAACGATATCTTTCAACTCTGTATAATTTTTTCCAATCACTTTTATCTCCCAGACTACACACATAAGCGATTCGAAAGTTGCCCGCAATAGCTCCACGTCTTTTTTGTTGTTTTTGATTTTATTGAAAATGTAAACATTTGGCAGTTCAGCTGGTTTTGCGGGCTGTGATTGTTTTGAAGACGTTTTCCCCATAGATCGGCGAATATATTTAAGGTTAACCAAGAGTACACTAGACAAATAAGTTTCTTAAATGCAACTTTACTTAAAAAAATAAACTAAGAATGGAGATGGAAAATGTGTTGTAGTGAGTGATAGTAAGTATCTACTATTTTCTGGAATTCATAGGAAATATGTGAATACTTAGATCAAAAATAAAGTATAACCATGAATCATGTCGAAGCTACGGAAACCTGGCGGCGACGCGACGGTGGTGCGGCCGGATAAGCGCTAAGATCTTCGAGAGCAAATAGTTAATTGACAGCTACAAAAGCTGAAATGAAGTGGAATAAACTATGAAGAAGTGGTGATGGTGTATGAAACAAAAGCTTTGCTTTTCAAAAAGCTTATTTTCAATTTGTGGTTAGGGATCCCACTTTAGTTATTTAGTTTCAAAGAGGCAGAAAGTATTAAAAAGAATATACCTTTTTGATACAAGATGTTCCTTAATGCGTGTGCAATATTTTGTTATGTGATTCTTTGGCAAGTAGTTTATTAATGTAAGCCTATTTCATTTTAAGTCCTTAATTAAAAAGATATAATCTAGCTTTGTTCCTTGCCCTGTTAGATATCTTAATCCTGGTAAAATAGGAGATTGTTACACTTAAAAGATCTAAAAAAAAACAAAGCGCAAAAAAGACATAAGAGATACGGACATTCGTCGTCTGACAGGCAATTGTTTAGTTATCACAGGAAAGAATTTGTTATCCCCAGTAAATTTCTGCATAATTCAACGTTGAACACGACATAGAAAAAACTCAACTGTTTTTTAATGAAAAACTTTGCTCTTCGAGTCTTCTAGTGAAATGTTTTTAAAAAATAAAACATCTATAAGAAAAATAAATTAATAGGATGGCTAGGATTTCGAGTGCCCAGCGCATTTCTCACAACCATGCCTTGTGAGGCAATGAAGGGGTCCTACAATTTTCTGCCGGTACCGAACGGCTAGTCGAGAAAGCGCTTTTCATGGCAATGAATTTACTAACTTGCCAGTTCCTCGCGACATGCGATACCAATGGGAAAACATTTTTGCCTCTGTTGGGATTCGAACTACGAGCCTCTGCGTTAATAGCTGACATGCTAAGCTTCACGAAGCTTTTGCTTATAAAAGCGTTGCAAACTTTTCTTTTAAATGCAATCTGTAAGCTAAGCTAGCAGATGAAATAAATGAAATTAAACGAAATTAAATTTTTCTTAAGTAAAATTTGATAAGGTTTATAAACATTTTTATCAGAAACAATTTTTTACGATGTTTTCAATAACTCGCATTTTTTATATTTGGGAGTGTGGAATTTTTTATTTGGTTTTAAACTAACTTCCTCAAGATCTAGAGACTAGCAATTTGTACCAAAGCTCGCAAGTTTATGAAATTGTAGGTAAAGAGATTCCAAAAAGGAAGATTATCGAAAAAGAAGAGAGACGGGTAAACCGCACTTTTATGACAATACGAATGGAACATTGTGATTGAAACTGACTTTTCGGTGAGCTGGAGACTTGAAACTTGGGAAGTTGGAAAAACGCGTTGGATAATTTTTTTTTTTTGTTTTAATAAAGTTTTAATAAAATACTAAGGAATTAAAAACACTTAAGCTGGAAACTCTAACGGTCCCCATTGTGCTGTACGTAAATTTTATTTTTGCTCTCGCCAGTTGGCAACCGTTTTGGTTTATCGCAAGACAATATTGTACGTGACTTCAATCTCCATTTTTATTACTACTGAAAACACGGTCAAAACAACACCGGCGCTTTGCGGAACATTATTGTCACTTTTTGGTCAAAATGGTTACAAAAATATTACGTTACGTTCACGAAGGTTGACGAAGGAGACAGAAGAACCTAAACAGGGAGGAGGGACAAATCTATGGAAACCCCGTGGCTAAGCGCTCTTCAAAAACATAAAATTTTATGACGAGTCTGAAAGGTTAAGAATTTTGCATGGCAATGTGTAATTATAACTCTCATACTCGTAGTACTTGTCTATTCCTCGCAAAAGGCGATACCGAACCTCCTACGTAAAAGGCAGACATGCTAACTGTAACGACAGGATCTAAGACTTTCAAAAAGTGCGTTACGTAATATTGAACGTCCCTGTAAACTGATATCCGAAATTCTTTCACAATTGGAATGTTACGGTCTCTTGCCCATATTCACATATGAAAACGGGAACTCAAAAACTACCAAACAGCCTCAAAAAATTTTGTGTGTATCTTCTTCCTTCCAGCCAGCCAGAAATTTCTCTAATTTTGACTGGGGTGAAAAGAAAAGCACAAAAAAAATTATGAAAAAGAATTCATTCCGTCAACTTTGCTCATGCATTTTAACTGTATTAGGTGAATAGACCTTATTGGTAGACTTTCTTGTAAGAGGTCCCGCACACTTTTAGTCGGATCGGATAGATCGGCTTGTGTTGCTATGCTAACGCACACATTTAAGCAACTTATTAGCCAGAATGGTTTGATTTGAAGGTATAGTCTTGAATTCCGTCAAACTTATTTATCAGCCGATTCCTGGTATCCGCAATATTTGAATTTGAATTTGAATTTGAATTTATTTCATCAATCAGAGAACATGAACTCTTACATACTAATCAAACTAATTTACATAATGGAAGGTGGGTATATAATAATAAAAATAAATAAAAATAAATTAAACAGCATTTGAAAAATAAATAGATAAATAATCAAAAAAGAACAAAATAAATAGCAAACGGCGTGAATATAAACTCATATGAAATATTATACATGCATTTATATTTGATTTCGAATTGCATTTTTAAAAGAATCTCTTGAACATATCATATAAAAGTTAACAGTACAGCATAATGAGTTGGCTTCCCTGATGCAACGGGATATGGGCTCATTGCGCCCGTAATTAGTGCGATGGAATTGCTCATATATTAGGAATCTTTCCCGTGAAATTCTAGAAGGTGCACTCCCTTCAAAAAATAGTGTTGATAGCGGAGGGCACTTAATGCGTCCAGTCAAGATGTCTCTGACGAACATAGCCGAAAGATATTTACGGCGCTTTTTAAGCGACTTCATCCCGAACAACAGGCATCTGGTATCATAGGGCGGTCTAATGATTCTCCAATTTAATTTAAAAAAAGCATAACGCGTAAAATTCCTTTGAACTTGTTCAATTCTTGCCGATGAATTTGCGTAGTACGGATTCCAAACTGTGCAGCAGTACTCTAGCACGGATCTAACCAAAGAGTTGAATAGCGATATAAGAGTATAGGAATCAGTAAACTCTTTCGTATTCCTCTTGATAAAACCAATCATCTGATTTGCTTTATTTATCATAAAGTCATAATGCGGTCGAAACGACATACTTTGATCAATTATGACCCCTAGGTCCTTTTTCTGAACTACTCTTTCAAGATATGTATATATCATTGATACTATAATCAAACTTTACAGGATCATGGTTTCTAAAACAAGATAACACTTCGCATTTTTTGTTATTTAAGTCAAGGTAATTATCTTTGCACCAAGCAATGGTCCCAAACGACTGCCCTGTGGAACACCCGATGGAACAAATATGCTTTCTGAGTGACAGTTTTTAATTTTAACTATTTGTATTCTTTCGGTCAGGTAAGATTCTATCCATGATAAGAAGGATGAATTAAACCCAAAATTAAAGAGCAAAGTTCGTGAAAATAATATCGGTTTGGTTACCATTCTCCATATTAGATACAATAGCATTAGTCATTATCATTAAATTTGTTGCTGTTGATTTACCCTCCACAAATCCATGTTGAAAAACTGAGATTCTGCTTTGAATATGACTTGAAATTATACCATACACAATTTTTTCAAATAACTTTGGTATGGATCTTACATATTGGCCTGTAGTTGGTGACATCTTGCTTTGATCCGGATTTGAAAATTGGAGATAGAAACGAGATTTTCCACTCGCTTAAAAACAATCCTTTTGCCAGGGATAGATTGAAAATCTGCGTAAGAGGCTCAGCCAACGCAAACGAACACTTTTTCAAAACAATTGGTGGAATATTGTCTGGACCTTCGGATTTACTCGGGTCCAAGTTAAATAAAGCCTCTCCAACTTCCGCTTGAAACAAAGTAAGTTAACCTATGTAATTAGTTGCATTAGCCACGGGAAATTCATGATTGTTAATATTTACTGATATCGACGAATAAACAGATTTAAAGTAATCTGCAAAAAAGTTACATATTTCCGAAACTTCACTTGTAGAGGTGTCTAGATATTTCATACAGCTCGGAAGTCCGTATGATTTCCGTTTTCCGTTTATAAAATTCCAGAAATGCTTGCTGTTACGTTTAAGATCCGTTTCAATTGAATTTATGTAATTTCGATATAAAAATTTGTTCAAAAACTCAAACTTACGTTGACATGCAAAGTAATTATTACGTAGAACCGGGTTTTTATTGCTTTGCTTATATAATTAATACGCTTTATTTTTCTGATTTTTAAGATTACTAAACCTCCTATTATACCAGATGGGGGAAGAATTCGTTTTCAAGCATTTTGTTGGCACATACATTCTTACCGCGCTATTCAAAACTGATTTAAAAACAAGGTAGTCGCTTTCTAGGTCATAACCGGTGAAAATATTTTGCCATGAAAAAGATCGCAAATACGCGGCCATTGCATCAAAGTTAGCCTTACGGTAATCGTAAACAAAAGAATAATTAACATTTTTATTTTTTATGTAATCGTAAAATAAAATAACACCGTCAATTGCAAAGTGGTGTGTTTTGTTCTAAACTATAGGAAATTCTGATTTTTGAATGCATACATGAAATTCCTTGTCCACAAATATTAAATCAAGAATTCGATTAAGTTTATTACAATCAGAGTTCATTTGAACTAAATTATACTGGCTCTAAGAAGTCAATAACAGAAGATTCAATATCGGATGAAATATTATATGGAACTAAATACTTATCCTCAATATCTAATATCCATTTTACTTCCCCTATATTAAAATCCCCAGCGAAAATTATATGTTGATTGTTGTTTAAATTATCCAATATTATTTTAGAATTTATAAGATGATAGTTATAAATATCTAATGAACTCCTAGGTGGAATATAACTTGAAAGTACAAACAATTCTTATTTGTCTATTTTTATGGCAACGATAAGCTGATCAATTTCTTGGTCAGGAGCTGAGGAGTTCGACTCTAGGTTGATTTCTCGACACGGCAAAGAAGCACGAACTGCTATCAAAACTCCTACACCCCTTTCCTTTCCTGTTTTTAATGTACATCTATCTTTTCTAAAAACTGTATAATAGTTTGAAAATAAAAAGATAAACTCCTATTTCCGTGCCGTACAGATGATGTTTGGTTCGATGGGTTTAAAGATGAATGTGGGAGACAGTAGGTTGAATATATTCATTTGATGGATTCACATTAATGTTCTCAGACTCCTGAGAACAACAGCTTACTGGTTTTTTGGAATGAATACAAAAGGGCGTATTGTTACTCCACTTGGCCAAAAATCAGCGTCATAAACCGAACGGCAGTACTCAGCTGGGACACATATTTTAAAATTAATAAATTTATTTTGATTCTCCTTCTTAGAGCAGAAAACATGACAATCCCGATGTACTTGAATGCTCAGATAAATTCGAAATCATGTAATTAATGATTGCATGTGATGTAGTGTCACGATGGAAACCGGAGATATGAAAACATTTAATTTTTCGCATTACTTTTATGTTTTCACATTGTTTCCTGTTGCCAACAAGGCCCCGTGGTCTGAGATTTTGACGCAGCATGCTCATTATCACACATTTCCAATCAAGCTGTCGACTAAAAGTCTGCAATCTGTGGGAGCTCTAATACTAAATACTAAAAGATTGCACTCAGTGTGTCTGTTGGATCAGATTTCAAGAAATATGTCTTTAGGGTTTTCATTAAAACTTTCAATGTGTAATTACCAACATAAAAGGTCAGCTCTCTGCACTTCGTCTTCAAGTTCATTTAATGTATCATGAATGTCATAGGAGTCACCGAGATATTCTACCGTTCTGTTCGATTATGAAAGTCGATTAGATAGCGATTGTGATAAAGCTTTCGATTTATCGCCATTTTCACGGCCATTGAAAGTACAACTATGAAAGTTCCAATTAACCGATAAAATGACGAGAACTTGCCCTTTGTAAATATTATCATGGTTAGCACTATCATAGATGTCTGTATATAAAAGTAAACAAAAAATTTGGGGCTTCACCAGTCACCACCCATCTCAAGAAGCCTTTCTCTATGCTCTCTTGAAGGAAATCGACAAAAAGATGATTTGAGTATTTAATTTGTTTTTTTTTATGTTTTCATTGTGAAAGTCAAATATTCTCTTATAAATAGACGGTACTTACCCGCAAACGCTACTGATAAGAATTTTATGTTAATTGAGCATGATGGGGTATAAATAAGCTTGCTTAAATTATAAAATAGATCATTCGACTATTTATTGTCATCACGTAAAAATGACAAAAGTATATTTTACTATTTTCGTGGTGTTTGTCTGTGCTTTATTTGACGCGTCACACGGCAAAGTCTTTACTAAGTGTGAATTTGCCCGCGAATTGTCCAGATTGGGCGTCCCCATGGCAGATCTTCCGGATTGGGTGTGCGTGGCACGGTATGAAAGCAACTACAATACAACTGCAACTCACATAAACCGAAACAAATCAACAGATTGGGGGATATTCCAAATCAATGACCGATTCTGGTGCAAACCTGACGATGATCGGAGATCATCGAATACCTGTTACATTTCATGCAATGATCTGTTGACCGATAACATTGAGACGGCAGTAGCGTGTGCTTTGAGGATTAAGAAGATGCAGGGTTTTAAGGCATGGAATGCTTGGAAATCACACTGTCAAACTGAGAAGCCAAGTATACAGGAATGTTTTTGAGGGAAGTAAGAGAAAATATTTCGGACTGGTAGCAATTGGATTACGAATATGCTTTCGAGTTTTAAGTTATAATAATAAAATAAATAATAAAAATACTCCACTAAAAGAGAAATTTGTTGCTGTATTGAACTATTTGAGAGTAGTGAGCTAAACAAAAACACATTAGATTAGTATCTTTTTAATTCTGATTATTCTCAGCATTTTGCACAGATGTTGCCAATGTAATTTGTTTTCCATAAGAAACAGTACGACCAGGATAAACTCTTCTGCTAAGTAAGAGAAAAAAATATTCTTCAAATTAAAAATAAAACTGTCTGTTTTAAATTAAAACCAACCGAATAGTTTTTTTTGAAGTGAAACTTCGTTAGAATCGTTGTACCTAAATTGAAACTCGATGCGTGACGATAAGGAAACAAACACATAAATGCATATCGGCTAGAAAACGAGGTAGAAAACGTTACACACTTTTTAGTAATCTCGGTTTCCTTTTTGTGCGATACTTCGCAGCGTCACTACTATCGACTGCAAAGCATTGTCCATAGGTATGCATCTTGTGTAGTTGGAAAATGCGTACTTCTTTGTTTTCAGCTGAATCTCGTTATAAGATTTTTAGTTTCTCTCTCAAACTATCAGCAAATGAAAAAAGCGGAGTCAGCAGTGATTTAATTTCGAAATAATTTACTGAACGCACGCAGTGCCCAGTGCGCGTGCGGTTTCAATTCCTCCACAATATAAAAGCAAACCGAAAGGATAATGTGACAGCTGTCAAAAATACCTGAAAAAAGTATTGCCAGATTGAAAACTTTACTCTTGCTTTGCTTTGATATGAATATCCAATGAAACGAAAAAGCGACACAAAACAAAAATTCATATACAGGATTAATTCGAGCGAATGAGGTAGAATACAAGAGCTTGCTATTCTCTCCGTCTCATCTTTACTCGGGATTTCGTAGCCGTCTTATCTTTCTAAAGTTTCACTTCTGCCGTGTTCGAATTGCACTCTTTTTTGTCAGAACTTGATGAGCATCTGCTAAATTGGCAGCTTTTTTAAAAAAAATTACGAATATAAATAATTGCCTTCAGCGATGGCCTCAGTTTTAGACTCTTTCACCGACTCCTTATGTCGTCGAGTCATGGTTAGCATGTCAGTTTGTTACGTTGGCGTTGGAGTTCAACGTTCGAGTACGAGAAATGAACTTAATTGTTTTTCTTGTTTTTCTGTGGATAGCGCCTAGGAATTGGCACGTCCTCCGAAAGTAATTATACTGCAATGAAAATGGTTTTCTCGCTTTGTCGTTCGATTTCGAACGGTAGGTCGCCTCGATTCCTCACAAGAGTAAGGTTGGGAGAAATTCCCTAAGCCACGGGGTTCTACTCTGACTCTGTTATGACACCCTTATTATTTTCCATTTAATGGTTTGATGTGATTTTCTTTCAAGAAGGTACCCCAAAGAAGAAAAGTAAAATGTATGGATCGGAGTTGGATTTGAACATCACACTATGTAACGTAGATACTAGATACATATAACTATTATGTTTTGCAGTTTTCAACATATAGTAGCAGCTTTTGAGAAAAGATTTAAGAAGTGGGAGTTTTCTTTCTGATGCCTACTTACTCATTTAGGTGGGCATTACAGATCAGAGTCATCCTTTGCTACAACCAATATTTTTCGCCAACAATTTTGATTTCAGGTGACTCCGTTCAGTTTTGCACTTAAAGTCGGTTGAGGTTCTTTATAACCTAATTTTAGATGTTCCCTTTCCGCGATTTCACAAAAATGTGCTTTCGAAAATCCGTCGAGTTGGAGCGTAGATATCCGTCCGCTCTTAATGTCCCAACCATCGTAGTCTCGCGATGCATACTCTTTTAACTATGCTCATGTCACGGTAAAGCTCACGAGTTCGTTGTTGAATCTTCTTCTCCTCACATGGAGCCACACAACAGCAACAAAAACTACTCGGCGTATTTTTCTTTCGACACGAACAAGGGTTTCATCATTCGATTTACCACGCCGCGCCGCCGCGGTATAGCATGACAAAGATGATCAGAATCGTATAAAAGAATACCTTGGTTTTTCTAGAGACCCTTTTAGTAGTCAATTGCCTTCTAAATACAATCTTTTACTTAATTTAAGCATAAATATGACAAGCTTAAGTTCTTCGAGGTCAGGAGGACAACATTCTGGATCATCGTCCAAGTTGAATGAGGCATTCTGCCAGACAGTGAAATATGTGTCTTCAACGCCGCGCCGCTCCGCCAAGCAGTTTGCAGAAGTTTTTTCTAAAGTGACCTTCTGTGAGGATGATTGTGAATATGTGAGAAGGAGCAGTGACGAAGGTGAGGTCTATCTGGAGTCATGGAAGTATTCCAAGTCACAGTAAGAATACACCAAGAAAGCGTCTTGTGCTTGTGCCCGGGTAGCTATCGACATAAAAGAAAAAAGGAGAACTGAAAAACAATCAAAAACTCGAAATTGGTTTTTACACAACTAAAAGGCTTCTTTACTGTTAGTGCTTAACTCACTGTGCCAAAGTCGCACTTGGCCAATTGTTTTTATTTAGCTTCACTTTCTACGTAAAAATATTGGTTTCCACTTTATTTAATCTCACGATAATATTTTAATGACTTATTTGTTTATCTCATGGGAGGTACCTTAAACTTGTCTATCTTATCTCCCATAATGGGCTGACAATCTGCAGTGTAACAACTCTTGATATATTTTGTATACATATCGCACTGTTAGGTAAGCAAATATTATAAATAAATAGATTCTTGTTTCTATTTAATTTGAACTATCAAGCAGATACGTCATATCAAATAGCTACTTACTTAACACAATCTTTTTGAATTAATAAAAAAAAACATTTTTGGATAAACAAGGACGAGCTAAGAATTTGAAGCTTAAGCATGTGAGCTTTATAAAGGGCATTTTTTCATACGTTTGGTTTTCAACTTGGCAATACTTTTTCGGAGTTGGTTTTTCTGACAGCTAACACTGTTCGTCATTTCAATGTGGAAGAATTGAAGTCGAAGCTGACATACCTGTTAAAAGATGTCGAACATTGGGCCTCTCTGTTAGAAGCCGCCAAGGCCACTCACCCATTATAATGGTACGTATGGTTGGGAGAATTGATTGGACCATCCATCGCTTAACTAAACAAAGTGATCATCGATATGTGAGAAGAAATTAAGTTAATAGTCGCAAATGATGCTGAGGTCACGAATTTCCTCAATTGGTGAAATGACTCGACTGTGCGAAGGAAATGAGATTTGATGTGCTCACAAAAGAAGGTAAAGAAATGTCAGCTGGCTGGCCATAAGCAGTAAGCATGGAAAGAAGAGGACCCAAATGACTACCCTGGGGAACACCAGAGGCTGATAAATAATTACTTCATAGGGTTGATCAAAAAAACGAACACTTTAGTAACGGTGTTAAAAATAAAAAGAAGTAAATAAAATGGGTTCTAAGCAGGGATTGGAAATTTTATCGGAATCAATGGAAATAGCATCGAAATCTTTACATCTTTCCAAGGCAGGGAGGTTGAATGGATCTGCTTTGGAGGAAGCCATGTTGTCAAAAAATAACGGCCTCGTCCCTCGGAAGCAGCGATTCTTTTTAGAACACCGTAGTTCAATCGAGTTAATCGCTGTTTGTGGTTAGATGGGGTGCCGACGCCGTCTGTACGCACAACCGCGTGCTGTTGTCAATTGCTGTTTGTTCTGTGATTGTGTTTCTTGTGGGTATATCGTGTATCAGCCGACGTTCTTTGCTACCAGTGCTGCAGTATGTAATGTTGATTCATTGTCGAATCTTAAGTTTGTTTTGTTATTCAAGCTCAAGACGAATCAAGAAGAATCAAGGCTATATGCCCCGAGTGTTTTGATAAGGCATTGATTTAAACCAAAAAAAAAACAGAAAAAATAAATATGGTACAGCAACAGAGCGAAAAGCCCCGGGGCCTAGCGCACTTTTTACAACCATTGCCTTGTGAGGGAATGGAGGGGAACTTTAATTTTCTGCCAGCTCAGAACGGCAAATGGAGAAAGCGCTTTTCATGGCAATGATTTTACTAACGGAGGATTTGCCAATTCCTCGCGAAAGGCGGTACCCGTGAATGAACCTCTGGGTTAAAAGTCAGACATTCTAACCACCACATCACTGTGATGTACCACAGTGAGTGAACAACATGATTTCATAGCAATTTCTTCCGGTGCCGGTGCACCGAAGTGGAAATTACCATCGGTCAACTTGGATTAAGAAACTTGTACCAGATAATTTCTTAGGTTGATTCAAGACCGAAGTATCCTCCTATATCAAGTAAGTTAGGAAAATCTCTCTACCCGAAGACAATGCTACGGAAGTTGCTTTTTAAAAACATTAGAAAACAACCCCATGCGCGAGGTTCGATTATCAAATCCCAAATAAAAAACCAAAGATTTCCAAGGGTATTGGCAAGTCCTCCTGTCCTTGTCATGAAAAGCATTTTCTCGATTAGCTACTCGGAATAGGCAAAAAATTGTAAGTCCCATCCATTTCCTCACAAGGCATGGATGTGAGAAATGCGCTAGAACCAGAGGCTCCCCGCTCTGTTTTGCGGCTATGTTCATTTATTTTAATGAATTATATCAAATTGAAACAATTCAACATAAATCAACAGATTACTCAGTCTGTGAGCTTGACCCTCGCAAGTTGCATTACCTTTTAAGTAACAACTTGCCCAGTTCAAACAAACAACGGAAATATGCTCACCTGAGTACATATTGTTAACAACATATGTTTTCACTAATTGACATTCCTGGAAATGATCATTCAAAGCTTATTTACTTCCATACACCGCATACATGTAAGGAAACGCTCGCCAGCACTGTTTAAAAAGCCGAGCAGTCGCTAGCAATTATTCAGTTCAATACAACGATTACCTGCAGCATGGCTAAAACTGCAACACTATTTACTTTAATTTTTGCTGTGGCATTTGTGCCAACTTTCGGTAAAGTTTTCAAGAAATGTGAAATAGCTCATGAGCTTCTAAGGCTGGGCATGCCAAGATCACAACTCGCCGATTGGGTGTGCATAGCAGAAAATGAGAGCAGCTTCAACACGAAAATAACCAATACAAATAAAAACAAGACGAAAGATTGGGGCATATTTCAAGTTAACGATCGTTGGTGGTGCAAGCCAAACGATGGCAGAAGATCAGCTAACGGTTGTAATGTAGCCTGCACGGAACTTCTATCCGATAATATTCAAAAATCTGTAACCTGTGCTCTTAGAGTTAAAAAAGAACAAGGTTTTGAAGCATGGGTGGCCTGGAAAGACAAATGCAGAAACAAGCCCTATAGTTTAAGGGAGTGTGGGCTTTAAATTCATTTGAATTCAACGAAATCCTTCCAGAGAAAATGGCAGTGGAATGTTTACACTCTGATAAATTTTCGAGGGATTTCTTGACAAGGGTTATGATAAGACGTTCTTATAAAAATTCGTAAATAAATAACCACTTATACAAATTAAAAAATATTATTGGCAAAACAGCACGCTGTTGGTTTTTCTTGTTTTGTAAACGGTTTCTGTGAGTTTGTTATTAAGGACTGCTGCTGGTGAACAATTGGTGAGATGTTCAATTATAAAGCTTTGAAACTGGTTTTTTGAAGCAGTCAAATCGACTCAAAACCAAAAATAAAGTATGCAATAATCTGTCTGAAACGTATACGTCGAAAGTTTGCAGGAAAATATAAGGCTCGGTAGTAAGAACTTAAAACGCCTACTTCTGCACCAGCGATGATGTCAAAAAACCGCTGTCAAACAGAGTTGTCGTAGTGCAATATGCCTATCTCGCTATATCACCACGAGAAAATTGGGTTTGCACCATATGTATTCCTTTTTCAGAAATGATCGAGTACAAAACTACAGTCTCGAGTTTTCTGCCTTTAGGCACTTATAATGGGATGTTGGTGGAGACCAAAGCCCAAACATTGCTCAAAATTTGCTAAACTTTTGAAGGAAAAATAATATTTGCTCCGACGCTCCGACTTTTTCGGTATTTACTCCTCTTTTTCCACATCCAAAATGTTTGATGACTAAACTCCGGCCAACGGTTAACTACGTTGCTTGAAATTGAAATTATAAATAAATAAATGTTAAAATCAGTAGGGGACGCAACAAAACTCGAGCAGTCTCAGAACTTAGTGTATTTTAAAGACCTACAATTTCAAGCATGTTAGTGTTATTCTCTTGACCAGTGAGTTCCTCGCGAAATGTGATATATGTTTGTTTACATATTGCTGACATAACATCGATCCTTCATAGTCCCAATAAAAAAAATAATAATAAAAAGATGTATCGATGATGGTTAGCATGTCTGCTTGTGTGCCGGTAGGATCGTTGTTTGAATCCCAACAGTAACCAGAATTGGAAAATCCTTCGATAGTAAATTCATGCGCCATCCTAATTATTTATTTAATAAATGACAAAACCATTTAGCTAATTGGAGAGTAAAAGATTGCAGTGTGGCACGCCATTCTGCATGGAAAAGAGGTCTCATTTTAAGAAAGTTGGTTAACACCTGTAGCGCCCAACAATAACCCAGGCGTAGAAATGTGTTCGTGGATAGAGTCTTATATTCTCGACTACAGCAGCCACGTTATGGTCTGTTCGGATCGTATAGCGTACGTAAACCTTGGGAGTTCGAGTTGTCCGCTAGCATCCTTTTTGCACAACTTACTAGTTAAACGACGCGATGGGAGCTTTACTTCGGCCAAACCTTCTTTAAAAAAACGCACTGTTTGGGCACACATAAGTTTTCTATATTTTCCAACTTTTTTTAATAGTTGATTGTCTAATTTCAAACCGCGGAGGTATGATATTGACTTCCTGACAAAAGTTCCAACGAGAAGCACCCGCATCAGTGTCAAAAGAACCTATAATCTCAAAAGAAACCATTGCATGACCCACCAAACAGACTTTTTTAAAAAAGTTTCTATTCCGGCGTTTCAATAATAATCAATAATTTTAATTTAATTTTGGTGGGGGCAAAACCCCTCTTTATAAGGCTTAATACAAGCTATTAACTTACAAACTAAGAAACTTAATAGCTAAGACAAAACAAGAGGAGCGGGAGTTGACATTCCTCAGCATTCGGGAGATGGGTTCATTGGAGCCGTAAGAGGTTCGATGGGTGGGAAGATAGAAGAGACGGGGATTCCGGGTGTTACGAGGGTTAGTATTTAGAAAAATGGATTCGTTAAGGGCTGGACAGTCAATGGTACCTGTGAAGATTCGGTTAATGAAGAGGACGTCAAATATTTCTCTTCGATCTTTCAGCGTATTGAGGTTGAGGAGTTTGATTCGGTCTTGATAAGGAGGTAATATCAGGGGACCTCGAAGAGCAAATCGGAGGAAACAGCGTTGAATGCTCTCAATTCTGGCAGTGTGCACTTGTTGGAAAGGCGAACAGACTTGACAAGCGTATTCAAGAAGCGGACGGACAAATGAAATGTAAAGGGATCGGGTTACGTAGGGGTCGGCAAATTCTTTGGACCATCGTTTCACGAAGCCAAGTGCTGAATTTGGCTTAAAGATTATATCGTCGATATGGTTGAGGAAATTCAGCTCACGGTCGCAAATAATCCCAAGGTCCTGGATCACCTAAGCGGTGGAAATGATTTGACCGTTTAGAAGATAGAGACGGGGAGGAGATTTGATGCGTTTACGTGAGAAGGTAATTGAATGGCACTTGGAAACATTTAGTTCCAGGCAGTTTTTGGAATTGAAAAATTGTCGAGGTCATTTTGGAGGTGGGAAGAGTCTTCAGAAGAAGAAATGACTCGGTAAAACTTAGTATCGTCCGCATAGAGAGAGATAGAGGAGTGTTTGATGATCATTTCAATGTCGTTAATACCGAGAATGAAGAGGAGAGGACCTAAATGGCTGCCTTGGGGAACACCGGATGTAGCTATGGCGGATCTGAACCGAACGCTGTAAAAACTGTTTTTTAAATAAGAAGAAATCCATCTCAACAGAATGGGTTCAAAGCCGAGGGTGGAAAGTTTAAAAAGAATAAGTTTGTGAGAGATTTTATCGAAAGCTGTACTAAAGTCAGTGGAAATTACATCGACCTCCTTTCCATTCTCCAAGGCTGAGAGGGAAAATGAGACAAAGTCAACGAGGTTTGTTGTTGTTGGCCTGCCTTTGAGGAGCCCGTGTTGTCTAGGGGAAATGAGAGATTTGCAACGAAAACTTAAGTTTTCATAAAATATGCTTTCGAAAATTTTGGGTAGATATATGCGATAGTTTAGCGATGGGACGATAATTTTTCACGTCGCACTTAGGACCTTTTTTGTGGATAGGGGTTATAAACGCCGTTTTCCAAGCTTGGGGGAAAACTAAAAGGGATATGGACAAGCTAAAAATTTTTGAGAGGGGAAGGGAAAGAGTGGAGGAGCATTTCTTAAGAAATATGGCAGGTATACCATCGGGGCCAGGAACATACTCATCATTTAGATGATTTAACTTTTCTTCAATTAGAAAGCAGTCAATGTAATAATATTGCTTGTTCATTAGTGAACACCCTCTAGATGTCACTGTTGGTACTATAATATATGCCTATAGATTAGGAACGCACCCATCAATGTATTTCGCCATTGTATATTGAGTTCAGTTGAGCGTCAATCATCATCATGACAACATGTTATATTAAATAAACTACTCATGATTATTCAACTAGTAAATTAAAGTCTTTTAATTTATAATAATACCCACAATTTTTACATGGTGTCAGAAGTGGGATTTGGAAAATACAAGTGGAAACGAATTTTGTCAAGCGGATTATTGGAAAATTAGTGAATTTGCGTGAATTTGTTGGAAATCAAGTCGTGTTCAGTATCGAACAAAGGAATACAACGGTGACGTCACGTTGTGAAATAGCGCGCAATATTGCAATTTGTTGTGGATTTTGGGAGCATCATATTCTGAAAAGTGGATATGATCATCAAGTTATAATCAGAAAAATATTTATCGTTAATATTTCGGAGTATTTTTTGGGAAAATCAAACAATTAACAGACCATGTCAAACGAACGGCTACCGCCGGAGTTGGATTGCGCAAATTTGGCAAAAGGATGGCCAATGTGGAAGTGCACTTTTTTAATGTATATGATGGCAGCTGGAAAAAATGAAAAAAACCGAACCAGAAAAGGTGGCAACATTTTTGTGGTTGATTGGCTCGCAGGCCATGGAGATATACAATACATTGTTCCCAAACGATGGAACAACTGATGGAATTCTTGGAAATCAAAATGCTGTCATTGCGCCAGCTGTCGCTCAACCGGTAAATGCAAATGAAAATGCGCAGGAGAATCAAAATGCTGCAGTTGCACCAAATGCTAACAATAATCCACGAACATTGGATGAAGTTTTGAAGGCGTTTGATGGATATTGTATTCCAAGGAAAAACATACTGATGGAATCGTTAAAATTTCATAATATTGTGCAAAAGGAAAAGCAACCATTCGTTGAGTTTGAGACAGAACTTCGCAAGCAAATTGAATTTTGTGAATACAAATTAGATGGAAAATCGTACAACGAGCGGATGTTGAAAGAGCGAATTGTCATTGGTGTGTCTGACAAGAAATTGCAATTAAAGTTATTAGAAGGAAAGGATGAGACATTGCAAAAGGTCATTGAAACGTGTAAAACGTATGAAGCTGCAAATGTACACAAGGCATTGTTGAATACAAATAATCAAACACAAATCAACAGAGTAGCTGAACATCAGCCAAGGGAAGTAATTGATGCTGTAACACGTCGTTGTTACAATTGCGGTAATGATTTCAAAGCAAATCATTTACAAACATGTAAAGCCAAGGACATCAATTGCCGATCATGTGGTCGGAAAGGCCATTTCCAGCGTTTTTGCAAATCAAAGGGAGGCAAATCGGAAAATAATAGTGGGAACCTAAAACCGGATAACAGCAGATACAGCAACAACAATGGAAAACAGCAACAACAACAACACTCAATCGACTGGGCAAGCTCAGGTAATTTTGTAAAAATCATTGATGGTAGTGCGGATAGGATTAAAGTAAATCGTATTTATAGAATAAATTCAGGCAACGTAGCAAATCATAAGAAGCGATGGTACAAGGAGTACCAGATAGGAAATCAATTAGTTAGGTTCAAACTCGACACTGGATCAGATGTGGATTGCATTCCGGCTAAAATATTAAAAAGGTAAAAACAAAATTGGAAAACGAAAATGAAAATTATTCGGTCTTTGATTATAATGGAAATAAAGTCAATGTTTTTGGAACAGTTAAATTAAATTGTGTTGATCAAATGTCAAAAACGGAACGGTCTTCTCACTTTATTGTTGTCGATGATGTGTGTGAACCGATACTAGGTCTTGAATCATGTGAAAGATTTGGATTGGTCAGGCGAACTGATGTGGGTTCAGTCGCTTGCTTGTCACAGACAAAGGGGGAATTTTTGCAACGCAACCATGATGTATTTGAAGGTTTGGGTAAATTTCCGGGAAAATTTTCGATAAATTTAAAAGAAAATTCGAGGCCAGTCCTTCATTATAAGAAACGGATACCGAACTCATTATTGGATCGATTAAAATTACAATTGAATAAAATGGTACAGGATGGAATCATTTCACCTGTGGATTACCCAACTGACTGGGTCAATAATTTGCAAATAGTCGAAAAGCCTACCTCGAATGAACTTCGTATTTGTTTGGATCCGAAACCACTCAACGAATGCATCAGGCGTGAACATTTCTTGATTCCAACGATCGATGATTTAACGTCTGGTTTGGCAGATAAGCGCGTTTTTTCGGTTTTAGATTTGAAAAGTGGCTATTGGCAAATGGAATTGGACGATGTGAGCTCCGATTTAACAACATTTATGACTCCGTTTGGTCGATATAAATTTAATCGCGTGCCATTTGGGCTGAATTTTGTGCCAGAATTGTTTCAACGTGAAATGTTTAAAATGTTGGGAGATATTGAGGGAGTAATAATTTATTTTGATGATGTTGGTATTTGCGCGAAAACGGAAGAAGAACACGATCGGATAATGGATAAAGTAATGGAAAGGGTGCGTAAATATAACATTAAATTCAATCCTGAGAAAATTCAATATCGTAAGCGCGAAGTTAAATTTATGGGTCATAATTTATTCGAAGGAAAATTCAAGGCGAGTTTAAAGTATCGGGACGCAATTTTGAAAGTGGAAAAACCGGGTGATAAAGCGGCCGTGCTAAGATTTTTGGGAATTCTTAAATATTTAGCTAAATTTATTCCAAATTTGTCAAAGGAATCGGCAAATTTACGTAATTTTACGCGAAACGATGTGGTATTTGAATGGACGGAAAATCATGATCGGGAATTCAAGGAATTGCTTGAGATCGTAACATCGGAACCGGTGTTGGTGATCTATGATCCGAAGTTGCCAGTCATTGTGCAAACGGATGCATCCAAAGACGGATTGGGTTGTGTAATTGTTCAGAATGGACACCCAGTAGCATATGCGTCACGAACGTTAAGTAAAAGTGAACAAAAGTGGGCTCAGATCGAAAAGGAGTTGTTGGCAATTGTTTTCGCATGTCAGCGATTGCATTATTTTTTGTATGGACGTGAATTTGTGGTAGAAAGCGATCACAAGCCGTTGGAAACATTGGTCAAGCGTGATATTGATGATGTGACAATGCGGCTTCAGTGAATGCTCATGTCACTGTTGAAATATTCTAAGATGACTGTTGTTTACAAACCGGGCAAAGAAATGCTTGTGGCTGACTGCCTTTCACGGGCTCAATTATCGGAATGTACAGAGGATACGGATTTAACGGGAATCATTCATTCAGTAACGAAATCAGCGTGTTTGTCGGAACAGAATCGAAAAAACTCTTGCGCGTGCAAGAATGTATTATTACTGGCCCAACATGAATGGTCAGATAAAGGAAATGGTTGTGCCATATGTGAAAAGTTTATGCGTAATAATCAAAAAGAAGAGTTGGTTCAAGAAGAGCCACCAAAGTATCCATTTAGTGTGGTATCAATGGACTTGTTTGAGTATGCGGGACAGGACTTCTTGTCTGTTATCGATGCATATTCGGGATTTTTAACTGTGGAACATGTAAACAATAAAACGGCCCGTCATATTATTAATAGGTTGAAGAGCAATTTCAATAAACTTGGATATCCAACTGTAATCAGGGCGGATAATGTGCCATTTAATTCTCGTGAATTTGAAACTTTTGCGGCTGATCATAATATAGAAACGTGGAAGGAATGGATCAAAAGAAAAATTCGGTTAAAACGAGAAATAATCTGAATCAGGAACAAAAGAATCATATCGTTTCGTTATTGAAGGAAAGGGAGGAAGGGTACCCGTCAGATTTTCTTTTATGGTTGACAAATTTATAAACAGACTTAGGGTCACCATTCCTAATGTTAGATTTCATTTCGATTAAATAGCGTTGGTAAAGGGTTTTAAAAAGCTCACAGAAGTGTAGATAAGAGCAAAGGTAAGCTGAATAGTCAGTAGGAGATCGACTACGAAGGAAGATAGCCCACAATTCCTTTTATTTCTTGAGTACGGGCCTATGGTTATACTACGGAGGGGAAGTAGAAGAAGTTTTAAGTCTAGAAAGGGGAACGAAGAGGGATATAGCTTTATGTATTTCTCTGTAGAACGCGGATGTGGCATCTTCTACAATTAAATTTTCAAAATTAAAGTGAGTTCTATTGAGGTAATCATTAATTTTGCGGAAGTTTGCTTTGTGGAAATCGTATGAAGCTGGAGGTTAGATGGTTGTGAAGACTGGAGAAAAGATGAGAGAAGGAGAGGAGGATAGGCGGTACGTGCCACGCAAGCAGCAAAACCATCGACCTTTTACGGGAAATGCTTACACGGTCCGTTATATCTCTCGAAGAGGTGATCACAATTGACCATAGAGATTTTGTGATCACCTTGCAACTTCTTCATTTTTAACTTCATGATAAGGTCCATGTCAACAGACCAAAAATGTATTTGGTGAGGCGTACAGCAGCCACTTCTGGTAATGGAAAATTTCATGAAAAGGATATTGACAGCGTTGATGTGGAGGCCATTTGGCTGATATTGTTTTCTGTTATTCCTTCTTTCCTTCCTCTCTACATTGAAACAAAAAACACCCTATCATATATCTCAAAAAAATGGCATTTTCTTTGAGTTTCAAAGCTACGGAAGCTACGGAAACGTAGGAGCTCATGGTGTATTTCGAGGGCTTAAAATGGTATGCTTATTTAGAGGTGCTAAGTTGGAAGGCCAATGAGGTAATCTCATTCTATCTGACAGTTAACGAACACAAAAACAAAAACATAGTTGAATTGAGATTTAGATAAATTAATTGTTTATTTCTTATTTTAACTATTATTACATATTTTTGCTTTAAAACTATTTTCACGAGACATCATCATAAAAACACTCATCAACTGAAGGCTTCTCACCTTGACAATAATTATTCCAAGCCACCCAGGCAGTCAAACCCTGTTCCTGCATAATCGTTCTTGCACAGCTGACAGCTTCGTAAATATCATCATTCAGCAGAGCATCACAGGCTATCCGGCAGCCATTTGCTGACTCTCCGCCATTATTCGGCTTACACCAATACCGATCATTGATCTGGAACAGTCCCCAATCCGTTGATCCATCGTAATTGGCAGTGTTGATGGCCTTAGTGTTGAATAGACTTTCATGTTCTGTCAGACATATCCAGTCGGAGAGTTCGTCGTACTCTACTCCATGTTGATACAAATACCTTGCGAGATAACATTTATCAATGATTCTTCCTGATGCGATTCCGATTAAAGCAAATGCGATAAGGAAAAGTTCTACGATCTTAATTGTGACCATGTTGTCCGATTTAGTTTAGCTCTGAGAGAATTGTGTGCTCTCAAATGGTCAAACTTACCCATTTTATAGCATGGTAAGTCTGTTTTTGTTTCTAAATTCAGTTTCAATCTGGTTTAGAACAAAAAAAAAAAAGAACCCTTTGTCAATATTTATTTTACGTAAATTCAAAACAGAGTTAAAAACTAATATAATCAACAACCGCACACGTTATGAAATATAAAGTAGGTGATTGACGAAAACGATGGCAAATTTGAATGCAAATTGCCAAAATTAATTTAAACGAGATGGCTACGACTATAGTCAGTGATAATATTTAGTATACAGAGACCACTTCTGTTTGTTTGTCAGACTAATCGACGTTATTTTATTCTGAAAATATGACAATAAACATGTGATTTTAAGGAAATTTATTGATTTCTTTCGATTGTAGTTGAATGAACCACTTTATATGCAATCGTTAGGAACATACAAGTTTTAATTTGGGTAACTGTGTTGGATGAGATAAGAGACAGCTTGGTTCCGAGTTCCGACTTCGGTTGCCATCAATTGTTTAGGGAGAAAAAACATTTGAAAAGACCGGGAGAGGTCAGTCGTCAGATCTCTTTAATAACTTATTTAAACAAAGTAAATAAAGGCACGAACTTCCTCTGTACTCAGGCTGGGCACAGAAAGTGGATTTGAAAAAAGTCAGTTAAAAAGGACACCTTTTATACAGAGTGTCTTGCATATGGAATAAAAAAAAAAACGGGAAAGTAATTTGTTGAAACGACATCCTCATTGTGTGCACCATCTTCCTGGAAACACTCCTCCAATCCTCAGGTTATCAAAAACTTACGGTAACATTGCTTTTAAGTAAAAGCCGCCATTCTTCTTCAATATTGGTATTCAACTGGGGAAGTCTATTTACTCTTCATGTATCTTCACAAAAAAGTCTGCTGTTGTCAAATCCGGGCTTCATGGCGGCCACGCAATATAACATCAGCGTGATATGATATATTGAGTTTTCCTGGAAACTTCTCGTTTGCCACTGCTATCGGGGCATCAGATGTATGACACGCCATCTTGTTGATCACATGTCGCAGGATTAAATCTTTATTTATACTAGCTGAGTCGCTCGGCGTTGCACGGGTCCGTAGTTTTAAGAATTCCGGACTCGTCCTTCGTTTCCCGTAGTTTTTATATGGACAAAAGTGAGATTTAGGAAAAATGCCATAACTCGGGAACGGGTCGACCGATTTCAGATTTTTTGTATTACAACCATCTACCAACATCCCCTAAGCTACTAAAAACATTTGGTTTCATTCGGTCGAGCCGTTCGCAAATGATGCGATCACATCCACCCGCACACTTCTTTTTATATAGAGATATATAATTAAATATATGTACATTGTACATATACCTATTTACTTTTTTTGAGAATTATAACTTGAATGTAACATTTAGATTGACAGTAAAATTGAAAATACTGATAAGGGTGCTTTTTCACCCCTACCTCCGATTTGCAACCTCTAATTTTTAAATAACTAGGCAATTGAGGAAGTATTTTGGCCTAGAGGCATGAACTTCAGGTAGTTTCTGAAGTGTCGAAAAAAAAGCAATCAATATTTTTACCCCCTTTTTTTATATGACTAATTAACATTTAAAGAATAAAGAAGAAAAGAAAAGTTAAAACTTAAAAAAATAAATAGCAGCTCAGTATTAAAAAATTGACACGAGCCGTACGCACGATCACAACCCTTTACCAATTGGAAACAAAAAAAAAGACAATTTTGGCCTCCGTTTTTGGATTTTTTCAAATTTTTTTAAAAATCGAAAAAATGAAATTTGGTTCTTTCCGACCATAAAGAAGACTATAAAGAAAATTCTCATAGAGTTTTAGGAAAATCGGTCCAGTAAAGTTTGAGAAATCGTGGCCATAGTTTTAAAAAAGACAGTTTCGAGAAAACTTTGTTGCCGCTTGTAGGTAATTGCTGCATAGAACTTATAAATTATTAGCAGTTACTCAGCTTTCAAACGATCTGGAAATTGTTTGTTTAGAGATCTGAAGAGTTAACTAATCGAAACAATTTAAATAATCTTTGGGGGAGTTCACACTGTATAATTAATTGGACAGACTTTGTTTGGTGGATGTTGAATGGTCGGATGTAGTTTACGTTCAGACTTATCGGATTTGTTGTTCAACATTATGACATACTCGTATATTTTTCCGCTCCGTTCAAACTCAAAATTTTAAAAAATATTTGAAAACCATCCAACAAGTTGGACAAGCGGTTGTCTGAGAGGTCATTTTATTGGTCCTTCAAACCAAAGTCTGTTTTACTAATTATAAGGTGTGAACTCCGCCAAAGATATTTTAAAATATTTTGGTAAGTAAACTATTCAGATCTTTAAACAAACACTTTGTATAAAGGAAGACACACGAAATAGCGATAGCTAGACACTTCTTTAGTATAGAGGATGTCCGAACATTCCGAGGGGCCAACATTGACTCGGACCACTACCTTGTTGTAGCCAAGGTACGACTGCGGAAGTGCGGATATCCCGATCCAAGCTGTGAGAAAATTCGACGTTGGACGACTACAATCGCAAGAGATCGCCAAGTCCTTTTCCGATCGAGTCTCTTACAACCTCTTAAGAAGTCCTATGCCGTCAGCATCAAGTATAGAGAACCAGTGGCAGCACTGCCAATCAGCCATTAGAGATGCCGCCTCTGAAGTGCTGGGTTTCACGCGGCCACCACGACGAAACTCCTGGTTTGACGAAGAATGCCGGCAAGCACATGCAGCTAAACAGGAAGCATACAAAGCGGCGCTGCACAAAAAAACTAGAACTGCTTACGAGCTTTTCAAGCAGAAGAGGAGAGACGAACACCGGCTTTTTAGACGGAAAAAAAAAAGCATGAGAAGCGCGCGATCGAGGGGATAGAAGGGTGCCACAGCAGGAATGAGGTTCGGAAGTTTTACCAAAAGGTAAAAAACAACAAGGCCTGCGGCCTTAGACCAGGAAAGTCCACCATAGACCAAATCTTCACACTACGGCATATTTTGGAAAAAACCCAGGAGCTTCAAATCGATAATTACCACTTTTTTATCGACTTTAAGGCGGCGTATGACAGCATCTATAGAGAGGAGTTATATAGAGCCATGTCTAGTTTTGGCATCCCTACCAAACTTGTCCGATTGTGTAGGATGACGATGGAGAACGCACGCTGCTCCATCAGGGTCGGAAAAGATCTCACCGATACATTCGATGTCAAAAAAGGTTTTAGGCAAGGCGATGCACTGTCATGCGACTTCTTCAACATCGTTCTTGAAAGAATAGTGCAAAACTCCCACGTAAACACAAGAGGCACAATCTTTCAAAGATCCGTCCAATTGCTCGGATATGCCGACGATATTGACATAATTGGAAGAACGCAGCGTGCTGTCAATTGCGCGTTTATGAGCATTGAGACGGAAGCGAAGAAGATGGACTTAGTGGTCAATGAGGGCAAGACCAAGTATATGCTGTCATCAAGAAAGGACACCCAACACCGATGTCTTGGACAGAACGTCACGATAGACAGCTATAACTTTGAGGTAGTTGAAGACTTTGTCTACCTAGGCGCCGCTATTAATTCAGACAACGACACCAGCGCTGAAATCAAACGAAGAATAACTCTTGCCAATCGCTGTTTCTTCGGACTAAGAAGGCAATTGAGTAGTAAAGTCCTCTCTCGAGCAACTAAAGTGTCCCTGTACAAGACACTTATCCTCCCGGTTCTTATATATGGCATGGACCTTGTCAAAGGCAGACGAGAACGCTTTAGGATGCTTCGAGAGAAAAATTCTTCGGGTGATTTTTGGTCCCGTCTGCATAGATGGAGAGCGGAGAAGAAGATTCAACGACGAACTGTAGGGGCTGTACAGCGACACTGATCTGGTCAAACGAGTCAAGGTCCAGCGGCTTAGATGGTTTGGTCATGTAGAGCGAATGGACATCAACGCTCCGGCCCGGAAAATCTTCGAATCCAATTCCGAGGGACGGCGCAGTAGAGGAAGACCGCGACTCAGGTGGCGCACGCAAGTAGGAGAGGACCTCAACCAACTTGGCGTGCAAAACTGGAGACAGTTAGCTAGGGACCGAGCTGGCTGGAGAAGCATGTTGGTTGAGGCCCTGGTCTGACCCGGACTGTAGCGCCACCTTAAGTAAGTAAGTAAGAAACAGTTCGATCAAGCTGATCTACCACCATTTGAAGACAATAATTGAGCGGAAAACAAACAACAAAAGCAAATTATGAGGATCCAGATGAAAAAGATTTGACTATAAATGCACCCACGGCGTTGTTCGCGTTGGGTTGCGTAACACGCGGCCTTTATTTGAACGTTGTGATTCTTTGAAGGCTTTTCACGTGCTGGTTCACCTGGAAAAACATTTGGTTGACAGCCACAAGATCTTATATGTGGGGCCTTCAGACAGCGAAGAGTACCAAAGGCTTACATACGTTTGATTAAGAATATGTAAGGATCAGTGGAGAAGTTAAAATGTCCAGCTGGAGTCACCAAAGAATTCAAGCTAACAGGAGGTGTACCAAGGGACCGTTTTGAATCCTCTGCTCATTAGTACACTCCTTGACTACTTTCTCGAAGTAAAAGTAAAGAATATTAAAATTCATTAACTATTGTTTGCTGAAGGAGAAGCCACAGCCACAAGTGAGAATCCAACATGCTTGCAAGAGGCACTTGACGTATGGGTATATTTGCTCCAGAAGGAAGTGGTTACCCTACTAGTCAAAAAAAAGGAAAAAATACTTAGTATTTGTGTTACCGGTTTTTTGATGCAGACATGTCTACTCTAGGGACTTATTTCCATGGAAATGTGCTTCCCAGATACAAAAAGTATAACTATATGGGAGCTATGATCAACAAGTAAGGTTACTTATGATGACGACTTCAATTACCAGTGGATGAGGGGCAACGAAACTCATCTGCAATAGAAAAATGCCCCCTAAGCTGAGGGAGACTTAACACCGCAATTGTACGTGCTGATCCTGATACAAAAACAAACCACACAACTTATGAAATCCAATATTTTCGACATAATGTTCCAACTTTTTGAAATCCGTAAGGGCCAGCGACTGAAAAAATTACCCAACCAATTTAAATTCACTTCTCAACTGCTGTACTACCAGCGGAAACTATCGACTCAATTGGAATATAGCAGGTACATAATGTCAATTTTGCCTCAACATTTGAGAGGATTTTCATTCGTACGAAAAACTACAGACAAGGGAACGTGAGGATGGGGTGACAAGTTTTCGGCCATCTTGAAAAAGTTCACGCCATCCAAAGATAAATTTAATTTGTAGAGTGCAATTAATTTTTCTTTTTTAGGAAACCCTGCATAGTAGGCGCACAAGGTACAAGTGTGTAGCAAACCCTCACCTCTCCTTATTTTTTATAAATTGATACCGCCAAGGATTTGAATCTAAGGTTGAAACTCGCAACCACTGGGTTCAGTGTAATGCAGTCCAAACAGTTGGTGCTCCAAATTCCAAATTCAAAATTTGCATATCTGCAATGCTGGCAAACAAAATGGTTTATTTAAACTTTCTAGACACGAAGTCAATAAGTTTGTATACACAGGTATGTATGCATGCATACAAGTTTCTCGCAACATTTTCGGAAGCAAATAACATCTTGTCAATAAGTCGGAATTCGATTGACCATCAAACGAAAGCGGTCACTGTTTTCAAAACAGTCATCATTGTCTAGTCGGAGCTATCTTGTTCAAATCTATTTTGGTAATTTGCATTTATATTTGTAGTCATTTTCGTCAACCACCTACTTAACATTTCATGACGTATATGTACTAATTATTCCTACGACTATTTTTGTTTTTACCTTTGAATCGAATTTACGTCAAGAGAAACAATGACGTTCAGTGGCAAAGGGTTCTTTTCTATTTTGTTGACATCTGGCAACAGATACTGATAAACCATGCTATAAAATGGGTAAGTTTGCCATTTGAAAGCACACAATTTTCTCAGAGCTAAACTAAATCGGACAACATGGTCACAATTAAGATCGTAGAACTTTTCCTTATCGCATTTGCTTTAATCGGAATCGCATCAGGAAGAATCATTGATAAATGCTATCTCGCAAGGTATTTGTATCAACATGGAGTAGAGTACGACGAACTCTCTGACTGGATATGTCTGACAGAACATGAAAGTCTATTCAACACTAAGGCCATCAACACTGCCAATTACGATGGATCAACGGATTGGGGACTGTTCCAGATCAATGATCGGTATTGGTGTAAGCCGAATGATGGCGGAGAGTCAGCAAATGGCTGCCGGATAGCCTGTGATGCTCTGCTGAATGATGATATTTACGAAGCTGTCAGCTGTGCAAGAAAGATTATGCAGGAACAGGGTTTGACTGCCTGGGTGGCTTGGAATAATTATTGTCAAGGTGAGAAGCCTTCAGTCGATGAGTGTTTTTATGATGATGTCTATTAGAAATAGTTTTAAGACAAAAATATGTATTAAAATAGTTCAAATAGAAAATAAACAACTAATTTATCTAAATTCAACTCTGTTTTTTTTCGTGTTCGTTTACCGTCAAGTAGAATGAATTTGAATGGCTCAAAACAGAAGAGCTGTCTCAATTGAAAACTCATTAATATTTCAAAATCCTAGGAAAATACATCATTGGACACAGTGCTTACATATTAAATAAATAAAAACGAAATTCTGGTTACTCAAAATTAGTTGGGATTGAGATTCACATATCTCTGTAGACCACGGGCGGACCGTTCTTTCTTGCACCCACATCAAGGCAGATAATAGTGAATGTATACAACTTTTTTTCAAAGGAAAAACTGGGGCTATTGCAAAGAATGCGTATTCAACAAATGAGATCTTAGCTCAGCTAAAACTACTCATTCCTAATCCACATCTTCTGCAAAACATATAAAACTATTTATTTGTAAGCCTTTCCCTTCGGACTGAATGTTCTTCAAGGAAGTGAAATTTCGATTTGTTCACTCTTTATTAAAAACTATAACTCGTAGATCTAGCTAAAATCTTTTAAACGAATTTTTTGGAGCACTCATATAGGTCTTAAAACAGAGATTTTCCGAATCTTTTTTAACCACTATTTTTTAGAGAAGAAAATACAAAGATATGTCTTGATTCTGCAATGTGCATTCATTGAAATTTTTTTAAAAATCCATAGAGATTTTTTCACCTTCATAAAGAGAAACAGTCCAGAAACTTGGAATTTGGTCTCGGAAGATTGTCGATAAAGGCTTATTTAAGTAAAGTGGTTTATTGGGATCTTATTGGAACTTTTAATTGTTTTCATTGTTGTGAATCCAAAAGATTTAGATTCTTACTTTTGTTTTATTTCAATGCATTTTTTCACATGACGTTTCCGTTCATCCATTAAAATGCTAGCGGAACGAAGTAAGTAGGAAGCTAGTAGGAACGAAGAAAAAGCTCATCTCAAAAGGAACTCCAGCTAAAACTTCTGTCTGTGGGACTTTCGAGTTTGATCAACATTTTCCGATTTTTTCCCAACTTTTGAGCCTTTTTGCTAAGTTTCCCGGAGTTACTTAAAAATGTCAAAAATTGGACAGTAGAATATAGCGCATCAAGAAAAGTGATGTAGAGTTAAATCCCTCAATTATATGCGAGTGTATCAAGCAATCAAACAAACAAATGAGGAATTCAGAATTTACCAGGTTTTATTCCAATAGGTATTAGAAGTACCAGACTTCGTAGGCGAGCCTCTACCTAAAAAAAAAAACACCGACTAACTTGGCTAAAAAAAAATCCAAAAATCCCATTAAAACAGCAATATTGTACAACATTCGCGAAACAAAGAGAATCGTAACCCAAATCTCTCCTGGTCCAGAAAAATGCAACGAAATCTGCACTTTGCTGGCCACAAACATGGAACAATCTAAAAGCGGAAGATTTGCCGACATATTCTGAATTCAACACGGCGAACCCCACTGGCGCACCACTAGTGTGAAGTGAATAAGTGCAAGAGCTATGATCCCTTTAGGACCACGAGGCTCGTAAAATTTAAAAAGGAACAAGAAAAAGTTTCCTTCCTATTTCACTGATTGTGATTTATATGATATTTCTATTTACTTTGGTTTTTTTTTGTCCCGCAGTTTTTGCTTTTTTTTATCTCTACTCAGAACATCTCGGTTCAAATTGCAATCGCATTTTCTCCATTTTGTAAAGTGGTAGAAAGCAGCACACGATTGTGCCTAGTTCTACGAAGACCGTTCTTAACTACATAAGTTCCGGAACATCCTGGTTTCGGAAACTCGAAACGAAGATCTGTGATCTGAGGAAGCTATTTTGACTGTTTTTAAATGGACGCTCATTCGAAGTGTGTTTATATTTGAAAATAAATTGTTTTCGTGCGATAAAAGTTATAAGAACGGTTCTAACGGTTGATAGGCTTTGTAGTTTCAAAAAGTTTCAAAGAATCAACACAAAGCGAGTTAACGAAACCAGCCCATGCCGACAAAGGACCCTATTTTTTTGTTTGCTTGAGGAAAACAAACCGTACCAGCAAATATATGTTTACTTTGGTTCCAGAGTTACTGAGTTTTTGAATGAAGGAAACTCTTTATTAAGGGCCAATGAGGTAGCTCGGATATTGTACTTGATTTAAAAGAACACATCAATTCAAGTTGAGGAAAAATTAGAGTCTTATAAATTGACTATTTATTTTCTATTTAAACTACTTTTACATACTATTTCCTTAAAACTATTTTCAATAGACATCATCATAAAAACATTCATCGACTGAAGGCTTCTCACCTTGACAATAATTATTCCAAGCCACCCAGGCAGTCAAACCCTGTTCCTGCATAATCGTTCTTGCACAGCTGACAGCTTCGTAAATATCATCATTCAGCAGAGCATCACAGGCTATCCGGCAGCCATTTGCTGACTCTCCGCCATCATTCGGCTTACACCAATACCGATCATTGATCTGGAAGAGTCCCCAATCCGTTGATCCATCGTAATTGGCAGTGTTGATCGCTTTAGTGTTGAATAGACTTTCATGTTCTGTCAGACATATCCAGTCGGAGAGTTCGTCGTACTCTACTCCATGTTGATACAAATACCTTGCGAGATAACATTTATCAATAATTCTTCCTGATGCGATTCCGATTAAAGCAAATGCGATGAGGAGAAGTTCTACGATCTTAATTGTGACCATGTTGTCCGATTTAGTTTAGCTCTGAGAGAATTGTGTGCTTTCAAATGTCCAAACTTACCCATTTTATACCATGTTAAGTCAGTATCTGTTGCCAGATGTCAACAAAATAGAAAAGAACCCTTTGCCTCTGAACGTCATTGTTTCTCTTGACGTAAATTCGATTCAAAGGTAAAAACAAAAATAGTCGTAGGAATAATTAGTACATATACGTCATGAAATGTAAAGTAGGTGGTTGACGAAAATGACTACAAATATAAATGCAAATTACCAAAATAGATTTGAACAAGATTGCTCCGACTAGACAATGATGACTGTTCTGCATACTTTTTCGTTTGATGGTCAATCAAAATCAGACTTATTGATTGAAATTTGTTTGTGTTTTCGTGTTGCATCTTCGCGTTTCTGTGCATTTAATGATATTCTCCTTATGACAAGGTTCACTTGATCTCTTTTCTGAAAATGACAACACCACCTAAGGCGATCGTACTCTTTTCTTTCAAGACGATATTTTTGCCGTGAAGATTTGCACGGTTCTTGGTACTTCTAATACGAGGTCGTTCGTTGAATTTTCCTCAGGGTTGAGCCAGGTTTTTTTGACAACCCTATATAAGTTGTCAAAAAAAAACCTGAGTTTTCCAGTCCTCAAAAAACGCTAAACCACAAAGAACCACGCATCCATGTCATTTAAGGAAAAATACAAGTCATTTGACAGCCCTCAACTCGCCACGGCTAGAGCGACAGTGGGCTCATCAGTTATAAAAAGATATTGAGAGATACTGAAGCCCAACCAACAAGTTGAGTGAAGTTAAGGGCTCTAGCATTAACATTTTGGCGAAGTCGGTCCAACGAAGTTCGAGCCATAACATCTAAAGAATTCTATGATACAACCTTGTGCAGTAACTGTTTAAACGATCGATACTTACTCTATTCTTTAAACATGGAATCCTTAACCAGAGAGGCTATATTGTGTTTTATCAATGTCAATCAGCCACAAGAAGGAAGCTCATTTGGTTCGTTTGTTAAACTTTACCTAGTGTTGACATAGGTTTGGTTAACGACCCTGTGTATTGTCAAAAAAAAAACTGTATTTTCAGTTCTCGAAAAACCCTAAACGATAAAATTACCACATATCTACATATCCCTGTCATTACCTTATCCTTAACAGTAAAAACCTGCCGCTAGTTTACTGCGACATTTCGAGCGATATGAGGTTTTTTTTTTAAAAAAGTTTTGTGCTCGCCACAGACAACCCCAGGGCTTCAACAAATAAACCTAATTTTTTGTTGATCTTTCTATGGTGAAATGACAGGTCTTCCTAACAATGTTCAGTTAAGTTTGAATCCCATAGCTAAACACATTCACCTTAAAAAAAAAAAATAATTAAGATTTAAGCTTCTTAAAAACATGTTTCGCTTTAAACTGTTTCAAAAAAAAATTTCGGGGCTGATTTCTTTGGGAGAACCTTTATTCCAATCTGCAGTTATTTTTAACAAAAAATGAGTTTCCTTTTCACTTGGCCCTGACATGAGTTTGCATTTGTTGCTTTATTATTTGACAGCGAACAAAGAATACCAACTACAAGAGATAAAAACCAGGTGCAGAATTACCGCACACGTGATCGAGTAATACTTGGCAGGATTTTGTGTTTTTGGCATTACTTTTTGCGTTATGGAGCACTTTAAGACCATAATTTGACATTCTTTTATTAGTATTTTTGAACGAATCGAAGTCGATAAATAAACAGCAAACTGATGTTGAGTTGTATAACACGAATTTTGCGGTAATTCGACCCCAAGTCACTGTCGATACTTTTTTTGAGAAAACTCTTGTCGTTTTCAATTGGTTTCATTCGGGGAAGCACTCATTTTAGAAACCAATGGAACAATCAAAATGTTTTCTATTCACTTTAATCTAATTGTCTTTGTGTGAGTGAAGCACATAAAAAATATTCCCTGATGAAAATTTTCTGTTTGACTTTTGAGTAACATCTAACATGTATTAGTGCTTCTTTGGTGGATTCTCAATTCAAATTGAGAAATGGCTGTCACTTTTCAGAGTCATGAGAAGCGATCTTTTTGCACTAATAGGACGGTTTGAGAATGCTCCTGAACGCTCCTGGACGGTTCTTTTCGTCCAATTGAAAGCGACATTTGTAAACAAATGGAAAATTGAGTGGTGAGAGAAGCAATAACTTTTTTTCTTTTAATTTAATTGTTTCAAGGCAAAAAAAACTTTTTTTGCTAAATTTTTTCTTAAATATGCATGGGGGTGCAGCCACAAGTGGCAACCTCACTCGGATCTCAACCTCAACCTCACTCGGATCTCAAGGATCCATTGTGCTCCCCGGGAAAACAGAGGATGAGGAGTTGAGAGGATTGGAGAGGTAGAGGGTTGGGTTGGAGATTGGTTTATTGGGGTAGGGAACCCCCACTGAACCATTTGGAGCCCTGAATAAATGCCAGGACGTTGCTCAATAGGAGATTAGAGATGTCACCCAGTTCGTCGAAGAAGTATTCTCCGAGGGTTTTTTTTCCTAGTGTGGGCCAAGCTAGGACACTCACAGAGGAAGTGGAATGATCCTTCCTCTGCCTCCTCATCTTGGCATCCTCTACATAAGTCGGATGTGCTAATGCCAATTCTCATCAATTGGGTACCCAACGAGTTGTAGCCCGTGAGAATGCCAATCAACAGAGAGAGCCGAGGTCTGCTTAGCTGGAGTAGAAATTCTGTTTTTTTCTTGGAAATATCTGGCCAAAGGTTTCTAGAGACTCGGCATGTTTCTAAAGATGACCACCTGGCATTGGCGGTTTTTAGAAAATTGTGTTTGATTCTGTTTTTTTCTTGCTCAAGTGGCCTTAGAACTGAGGTGTTCGTTTCGCTGGATTCGAGTGCTGACCCGATTTTAGCCAGCTTATCCGCCATTTCATTACCGATTATGTCACGATGTCCTGGAACCCAGGTTAAACTAACTGTGTTTGTTTCGCTGAGCAGTCTTAGGTTACTGCGACAGTTGTCTACTAGTCTAGATTTTGTGATAATGGATGAGATGGCTTTAATGGCCGCTTGACTGTCTATAAAGAAGTCAATATTTTTGTTGATCAGATTTTGCGTAGCTAGGTGCTTCGCGGCTTCGCACACTGCGAGTACTTCTGCCTGAAAGACACTGCAGAAGTCGGGAAGCTTTATTGATGTATTCATGGTGGGGTAGTCTGAGAAGATACCTGACCCTACCCCTTCGTCCGTTTTGGAACCATCTGTGAAGACGGAAATGTGATTTCCTATTATAACCCTGTTTTCCTCCCAGCTTTCTCTTGTCGGAAAGACTGTTAGGGATGCGGGGGGGGGGGGGGTATAGTCTGTTTGAAAGTCTTTATCTGTATGGTTCATGATGGTTCTATGGCCTGATAGGCCTGTTTTCCAATTGTTGCATTGTTAGAGTCGCAGTGCGCTTTTGGCCGCCATCTCCTTAGTAAAAAGATCTAGGGGAGCTAGCGACAGGAAGGTTTCCAGAGCTGCAGTTGGTGTTGTTCTCATGGCACTGGTTGAGCAAATGCATGCAAGCCTTTGGATTTTGGTCATGGTCTTAAGGTTTGAAGCCTTCTCTAATGATGGCCACCAGACTAGACAGGCATATGTGAGGATTGGTCTTACTATGGATGTATACATCCAGTGAATATTTTTGGGACCAGGTCCCCATTTTTTTTCCGAAAATTCTACTACAAGTGTAGAAAGCGATTTGAGCTTTCCTTTCTCTTTCTTTTAAATTTTCTTTCCAGTTAAGTTTACGATCAAGGACAATTCCGAGATATTTTGCCGTACCAGATAAATTTATTGGTATACCATTAATGGTGGGTGGAAGAATGAGCATCCCTAGTGGAAGTATATTTGGAATGTTACGTTTTCTCGTAAATAGAACAAGTTCTATTTTTGTAGGGTTTACCCACAGTTTTCTGCCCAGCTGGTGGAGCTTGTTTAGAGCTGTCTGAAGGAGTTCGCAAAGGGTTGTTGTGAATTTTCCCGAAGTCATGATGACGATGTCATCATCATAGGCTACTGCTTTAATTCCGCTCTTGTCAAGTTTAACCAAGACTTGGCTGGAAATTATTTGAAAATAAAAAACCAAGAAAAAATAGTCAAATTATGATCAAATCTCCCCCCCCGTGTTCTCTGATAATTTCTCTTTTCATTTAAAATTTACCATTTAAAGTGTAAACTGTTGTTTTCCACTAAAAATTCCGCCATTTTGGGGGTAGAAAACACTTTTTATGTAAAAAAAATTTTATTAAACTTTTGGTGGCGGTATTTTATATGTCAAAAATGTGTATACAAAGTTTGAAATGAATCGGTCAGGTAGTTTTGAAATGACAGTGAAAACGGGCTTTGAAAAGTCAGTTTTGAGAAAAACACGTCTAAAGTTTTTGAACTAACAAAGTGACAAAAAATATTTTTTTTTCCAGATTACATAAAATCATCGACAAATATAAAATATATTTTTGTGGCTTTTTCTACCTGAACTCACCTCCTGTCAGGACAATCAGAAAATCCCTAACCCTAAAGGACAAGTTGCAGTGGGTGCCTGACCATGACCTTACATGCTATTTGCAGACTTTCAAGGTCAAACTAAGCCAATATCAAAAGGATTTTGTCTTTGATTAAACAAAACTCAAAGCAATACGCGTGCTGTCAGTAAACAATCTTCTTCAGATATCCAAACCTACAGGCAGAATAAAGAAAAAAAGACACAAAACAAATCTACCCACCTCGTTGAGAACTTGTATCTATTTGTTCTGCAAACGACGACAGCACTGATTGCTTGTTGCTTCTATTGATCTTATTTTCGCTTGGTATGGTAACAAGTTCGTATCTACGAATGTAATCAATGTATGTATATACCCCTACCCACTGCCACTATTTGAAAACAAAATTATTTTCATAGCTCAAATAAATCAATCTTGCAAAGTCCAAACAATACCAACGCTTTTCCCTAATCTATGAACGATTGTAGGTACATGCATCTATTTAACGATTCTAGAAAACAACAGATAACCGATAAGATACGAAAAAAACAAAACGCCAAATCATAATCCATACAAATCCCCTTTTAATGTCGTACAAATTTTTTCTTATTTCCTCCTCTACCCCGTATCGAAAACCATTTTAACATTTCGTGTCGGTGAATCCGTTTGAGAAACGATTCGTATGGATTTTGACAGAACGAAATTTATAATCCAAACATGTGTGCAGTTTTGTTGAGGATACCACTACTATCAAACAAATGCCAATCGCTGCGGCGAATTCAAATTGTACTAGAGCTGCATGTCTCGTTGGAACTAAAACCTTGTTTTTGCTGAGCTGATAATCGTAATCAGAAATTCAGTATTCAGAATAACTAAAAATAGATATTCGTTTTTGTGTTTAGTTTAGAAAGGTTTTGTTTTTATTACGAGCAAGTCAACTTGTCGGGTTGCTACTTCATCAGTTTTATAAGAGCATTGATTGTATCTACTGCGCTTTTTGTTGTTCTCCGGTGCTTAGTAAGAAAAAAAATTAAAAGAAATTAAATCATGGCCGAAAGAGACCCAGCTACAAATCAGTTAGTTGACTATGGCAAGAGTGTTAAGGACACCAACGCTACCATAGCAACAGGATATGGAACTCCAATTGGTATCAAGGATGCCTCACTTACGGTAGGTCCTCAAGGTCCAATTCTATTGCAGGATGCGCATTACATTGATGAAATCCAACACTTTGACCGTGAGCGAATTCCAGAACGTGTTGTACACGCCAAGGGCGCTGGTGCATTTGGATATTTTGAAGTTACGCATGATATAACTCAATATTGTGCAGCTAAAGTTTTTGACACAATGAACAAGCGAACGCCAATAGCTGTGCGATTTTCAACAGTCGGTGGTGAAAGTGGGTCAGCTGATACTGTCCGTGACCCAAGAGGCTTTGCCGTCAAGTTCTACACAGACGATGGAATTTGGGATTTGGTTGGTAACAACACACCTGTGTTCTTCGTAAGAGATCCTATGCTATTCCCCAGTTTTATTCACACTCAGAAGAGAAATCCCCGAACACATTTGAAGGATCCCGATATGGTTTGGGATTTCTTCTCACTCAGGCCAGAAACACTACATCAATGTTCTATTTTGTTCTCGGACAGAGGTATCCCAGATGGTTATCGTCACATGAACGGCTATGGCTCACACACTTTCAAATTGATCAACAAGGAAGGAGAGGCAGTTTATTGCAAATTCCACTACAAAACCGACCAGGGAATCAAGAATTTGGATACAAAACGTGCTGCAGAGCTATCCGCATCTGATCCCGATTACAGTATTCGTGATCTATACAATGCCATTGCATCTGGAAACTTCCCCAGTTGGACGTTTTACATTCAAGTGATGACATTTGACCAAGCCAGAAATTACAGATACAATCCATTCGATGTCACAAAAGTATGGTCACACAAGGAGTTCCCCCTGATTCCAGTGGGTAAATTGGTTCTCAACAGAAATCCAACCAACTATTTCGCTGAAGTTGAACAAATAGCGTTCACACCAGCTCATATGGTACCTGGAATTGAACCATCTCCTGATAAGATGCTTCAAGGACGATTGTTCTCGTACGGAGATACTCATCTCCATCGTCTGGGGGCCAATTACTTGCAGTTGCCAGTCAATTGTCCATACAGAGTGCCAGTCAAGAACTACCAACGCGATGGACCAATGTGCTTTACTGACAACCAAGGTGGCGCTCCAAATTACTATCCAAATTCATTCGGAGGACCCGAAGAAAGCGAACGTGCTAGGAATTTAAGAGACAGACGTTATACATTGTCAGGTGATGTTGATCGCTATCGAAGTGGCGATCAGGATAACGTCTCACAGGTTGCTGATTTCTGGAAGAATGTTCTTTCTGACGCGGAGAGGAAGCGATTGGTGCAAAATATAGCCGACAGCTTGAGTGGTGCTTCTCAGTTCATTCAAGAGAGAACTGTCAAGAATATCAGCGAGGTGCATCCAGAGTATGGAACACAGCTAACAAGGGCTCTTCAGCTGTCGAAATCGGCTAAAATGTAAATATTATATTCAATCATTGCAGCTGCGTATCCCACATATTTCACCTAACCAACAACCCGTCTATTCTTCACGACGCAGCTGGACTACTCTTATATTGTTATATATTTTTTTTATAAAACTTTTTGTAATCTTTGTTATGTCGTGTATGGGCAACTTTTTGTGACTTTTTCATATTTGGGTAATGGAATAAATATTTTATAGCACAACTGATGGTTTCTTCTTTGAAGAGGGTCTTGCTGAGGTTTGAATTCTGTAAACATTATCCGTTTTAGAAAGAATGCATAGCAACGAGATATCTCGGCATTCTCTATTTCAAAAACAACTCATCTCTGTTTGCAAATGAGTTGAGAGTAACGATTTTCGTGTTCGTCTTTACTAATTTCAAGCAAAATATTTGCTTTTCACAATCAAACTGCCAATCAAACTTCTCAGATTAAACTTATTTTTATGAGCAGGTACGAGTACACAAAAAAAAGTCACTATCGTGACGACAACGAATGATTCTTTGTTTTGAAGGTGTAGGTACATAGTTTCTTTGTTTTTTTTACAATGAAGTCATTGCTATCGGCTTGTTTTTCATGAAGAAGGTACATAGAGGTAAATCATTTTCAAGTTTCATTAAACAAATAAACATTTTTAACTAATTAACAATTACTTGGCATCGTTTGGTGTTATTTTCCGTCTAATTAAAATCAATCGAGAGGTGCGTGAATCACTTCAACTATGGCGATGGTTTCAGCTCAATGAATTTCAATAAATGGCGTAATTGCAGTGGAGAATGTTTCGTTTTGAGTAAAACAAGTATTGGGCAAATTTGTAATTTGGAATTTTCAAGCCTTAACTAGGTTGGTTATCTCAATGGCAAAGCGACTTTGTTTTATATTCTTCGCATTCGGACTTTGTCAGGGTTTATCGACTACATAGAGCCATAAACTTCAACGACCTAGAGAATGGTGTAGATTATCGACTTTATTTGTATCTGAGAAAGAATCTAATTGAAATAATTTCAGGAAAAGTTCGTTTGTATTTCATAATACATTAAATTTGTTGGATGAGGTTATTTTCTTTCAGATATGACGACGATAATAATTTTGTGAGTCATGAGATTAAATCTTTGAGAACTTTCTCAAAACAGATACCTGTATTTGTGTTTTTACTTGTGGATAGATATATGTACGAATCTCTCATCATGTGCGGGACTGACAATTTTCGTTCGCTTTACTGGAATTACAAAACTTTTTATCGCCTTTATTTTATTTTATAATTGTTATGCTATCGATGCTGATATAATTCGTATTATCAGATTCTAATTTATTGTTTTTTATACCTTCGCGTCGTTCGATTGAAAAAGTTTGAAGCTTTTGCAAGAAAAAATTGTTTAGGTATTTCTCCAAAGACGAGTAGGTGCAAAAGATTTATACTAAATTCTTATTAAAGTAGTTATACCTGTTTGAATGAGCAATTGGAAAAAATAAATAACACTGGTTCGATTGAAGTGCATCCACAATCATCAATATGACTAAAAAGTCATCGAATTTGTTTTGATGGAATGTATATTTTGTTCAAACTGATGTCTACAATTGCCCCTATCACAAGGCGACCTTTTAACTCTACCGCAAGTGTAAATGAAGATCACAGGGGTCTGTAACACAAACTACAAGTGTAAAAAATTTCTGTAACACAAAGCTTCAAGCTTGTTTGCTTTTCTAGAAATGTAATGGATATAGTCCTACAAGTGGCCCTTGACTTGAAGACTTGTAGCTTTTGTGTTACAGGCCCTAGGGCTGGAGATCACTTGGATAGGAAAGAAAGAGTTCAAACTCTAAAAATGTAATATGCGCGTTTCCAAAAAATTTATAAACGTTTCATGAAATTTCTAAAAATTCGAGCACTATTAAAATACTTGCAAATATTAATGGGACTACTCTGCTAGGCAATGCCAGGGCTCCGATTAGTGGACCGAACAGAAATCTTTGGGTCAGAACTACACGGATTTCTTCGGCATGCAAAATAATGCGACGGATCAGACGAAGTATGTACTACAATTGGCATGCCTGTTGCTACGTGTAATCTTATGCTGAAGCAAGAAGTTATAAAGATAACGAATAATAGATGGACAAATACCACGACTTGCGTGACAACCAAAAAGATCTGACCAAAGCTAGATTTAGCTCCGTAACTGGTGTCATAACCGGACACTGCCTCATAGGCAGACATGCCGCACGGCTCAATGTTCCATCGAACGATTTGTGTGGAAGCTGCATGGACGAGGAAGAAGAAGAAACCATTCCACATTTTCGTTGTACTCTTTCAAAGACATAAAAACATTCTTGGGAGAGTACTTTTTCAACGATCCAAGTGATCTCAGAAACATAGACATTCATAGTCTTCGCCGCTTTGTAGAAAGATCAAAATGGTTTGAATAAGAGGCAATTCCTCAAAATTTCTTGTGGTATCATAGTGGACCTATTTTGGTCCATTTCCATTTCCGACAGTCATCTTAACCTAATCTAACCTATCAGACAAAGTTAAAGAGTTGAACGTTGGAAGTATGAGTGAAGAAGTAATTTCGAACTGGAAAAGATGAACAGAAGCAATCGAGTAGATGTCTTGTATGTCCAAGAAACGAAATGGCGGAATACAGGAAACAGGGGCCGTTTGGATGTAAAAACAAGAGCCTACCAGACGTTCTACTATGGATCGGATCAAGGTAAAAATGAAATCGGTATCATTTCAAGAGTTACTTGGCAGCGTGTTGACCATTTAGAAAATTTATGACCCTTTGAGGTCTTTTAAAAAAAATGGTACATAGGTACATGAGCAGGTAGCAAGTGATGAATTTTGGCTAGATTTTCACAATCCACTTAAGGATGTCCCAAATATGAGTTTTTGCTTGTTGATGGAGATTTGAACAGATATGTTTGGGAACAAACGGGGATTGTTAGTACAGCCATGGAGTTATGGGATTATGGGATACGTTATCAAATACTTTCCTAGTAGAGATTGTCGTATGTACAAGCTTCATGGTATAATCGTAAAAAACCATTTTCAACAAACATTACCGACAAGACTACCTTTTGATAGAAAATCAGGGGCGAAAAACTGTAAACTGATAAAGGTTCGTTCGTTGAAGCCTTGGGATCGCCTTGTGGTCGTCGCAAAGCGTGCACTCTGGGTTTTCCCTGAGTTTGCCCTGGCTTTGCCCTTAACTCGCCTTAGGTTTTTGCTGGAGCAGTGAAGAACTCAAAAAAAGGCAAGGGCTGGGCCAGACAAGATACCATAACTTTGTAAAAAGACAGAAAACATCGGGTTTAGACAGCTCACGATTCTCATTTTCAAGTTTATAGATGGGAGATGAGGGTTTGCCTAAGCAGAGGAAAAATTACTTTCTCCTAAGGAAAAGGAGTTACACGAAGTTGCGATAACTACCATTCGATCAAGTGGATGTTCCACACTTTGAACGGACGTTGAATGTCCGACTGCGAAAAATAAGAAAGCTGTCTGATGAATCAGTGCAGATTTGTCGCGAGTAGGTCAACAACAGATGCAATTCAAAGCAAAAGGAACACTATGGAATAAAACCTGTTTCCTTAAAGGGTTTGCATGTTGTACAGATTGAATTCGAAATCGATCAACAAACGTGAGATCAAAAAGTAAAATTGAAGGCAGCGAAGATCAAGATGCTGCGCATGACAGCAGTTGAAACAAAGCTTTAGAAGTGCTATTATACGTAGAAGCGTTCACGTCGAAAAACACCATCTTGAAATAAATAAATCAGGACACGTTCAGATCCAAAGAACCGTGTCAAAAAGGCAATATCAGTAGACACGATGGTATAGACCAATGCAACGACACCTGCATTTGGGTGGCCTCAGACATTGAACAATTCAAAGCCGGGAGGCTGACGAGACGCCTTTGGTCTACGCCGCGTACCCCAAAGGCGGATCACTAGTGTGAAGGACATAAGTCGGAGAGCTGTGATCTCTTCTAGATTGCGATGCCCGTAGTGCCGAAAAAGGAAGATGAAGAATGTACTTTTATTATTACATAAGAACTATGGTATATGTAAATGACAGATCACCGCAGTTTACGTATTTCTCACTCACTATTCAGCACTCCTATATCAACAGCAAATTTCAGTGGTAATAAGACGTCGAAAAGTCTTTGCGTTTCGGCGACGATTGAAGTCTTTTACATTCGCAGTCACATTGTGTAAATAATTGCAAAGCAAATCACTTCAAAACACTTTCTTCAAGCACTTGCCGCCAAAACAACCTAAAATAGCAAGAAGTGTAAAGTTTTTCTTCAAAGTAAAAAAAGCCTTCAGTTGATGGGCATTTTTCAACTTCATTATCGTCAGGTATCCAATTATCACATTTAACGATAAAATCCCCATCACACAATTACCTTCCCTTTCCTAATTCTATCTCTCCATATTTATCTGTTCAATGGCCTATCGATAACTGTGGCGTATGAGTAACTTTTTTTTACCAAACCAGCACTCAAAACAAACAAACTCGGAAAAAGGAACGTTAATAGTCATAAATGTTAACAAAGGCACATCATGAACAATATTTATTCAAAATATCTGTAATAACGTCTTGGTTGTGGGTTGGGTACATTTCACAAATGCTTTATTCTCTTTTATTTCTTTTGAAACAATTTCTTACCCAAAAAGGCAAATTGCTCATCCAACGAAAATTTCAAATTTGGAAATGCTTGCAGGTCACTTGCTTGGTGCACCGCCCCAAATTAAGATTACCGTCATGTCTTGATTCAATTCAATATCTATAGATTGGTGTTTCTCGAAATACAAAGCTTTTAGAGATTCCGCTTTAGAATTCGGCTTTCAATGATGAGCCTCCATCTCAGTAGGCGAATTTCATCAGAAAAATCTGTTCTCATTAAGATTGTTTATGTGATCGAATTAATTTGGAAAATGTATTAATCAGGTAAGGGCGCTTTTTATCTCAGACTGTTAAAGTATTGGAGTACATGTTGTGCACATTAGGACAATAAAAACCGGTTAAATGGTAAACGTATGTGTAAGTATTTAGTTTATTGCTTTTCATTGTCAACAAGAAAAGAGCTACTTAAAATTCGTTGTGTTTTGTATTGCTGCCAAGGTACGATTTTGTTTTTGAGGTAATTAAATTGTTAAATTAGGTGAAATTTTCGCATTTTCTAACTAGATGTGAATTTTTTTTAAATAGATATTCTTTGCGAGTTCTGGAGATGATGCCATCTATCAACGAAACGTGACTTTGATTTCATGTCTTCCCTTAGTCCGAATTATTGAATTAAATTTTATTGAAAAAGGAGGTGGTGCATACTTGGGCCCAGGGCGTAAACCTATGAGACTAGTACCAAATGAAAGCTTACGTTCAGCACAATCAGCCTGCCAAATATTTTTTAATTCGGTCTTGGTGATTTTGAGATAATTAGACTTGAAGTTGAGCGCCGGAAATGGGAAAAATCTTCTGCAAATAATTTCGTATATCTCGAAAAGCATAGCACATAGGACAATGATTTTGGTATCATATGAAAGATCATAAAAATATCTTTCATTTCATTCAAAATACAGTTTTCAAAATGCCTTATATTTTGAAAAAACAGACCTAAAAGTTGTTTGAAAAGAAACATTTTCGTTGACGTTTGCCAGCCAATATCTCGAAAAAATCAGTGATGACCTATAATTTTTTTTGCACCACTTTAATCCTGTACGCCCTGGGCCCAGGCTCCATAGAAATATGCACCACCTCCTTTGAGAGCGATACTCTAGAAACAGAATAATGCAACTGAATTGTATTACTTTCTTTGAGCGAATCCCTTGTGAATCCCACACTTGATTGAACCTGGGCGTCAGCCAAAATCTTTTAACAAGAATTAAAATTTTTGTAGAGGAGTTTTAAGTCGGCTGAGGTGCTTTTCCACATGATTGCTCTATTGTCACATAGTCTCTCCGTTCCGTGACTTTCTTGCAATGTTCTTTCCAAAGCTCAACGAACTAAAACGTTAGTATCCATGTCCTATCCATAGGATGGGTATCTAAATGTCCTATCCGTAGGGATGGGTAGGACATGAAGATACTCTTCTAGCTTTGCTCATGTCGCGGTACAGATTATACAGTTTGTTGTATAAACTTTTCTATACACTTGCCATCACATTCCGAACCATAGAAACGACCATGAGTTTCCTCATCTCATATTTAGGTAATGCTTCTGCGTCGTATAGCAATCATGGGTTGATGAGGGTTTTGTAATGGATTACCTGTAGGTGGACCAGATAATTTCTTACTTAAAAGAATCATCAGAAGGATTTTCAACATGAGGAAAAAGCATCTTCTTGAGATGTTTTCTTTTTCAAGAACTTACGTCGCACTAGTTTTGCAGTGTTGCCAAAACTGAACATGGCACTGTGCAGCTTGTCTCTGTAAATTGAATCATATACGGCCTTATACTCTATAATAGGATAATGTACATCGACCAAGTTTTTTTTTCACTATCTTTCGTGATGTGACGATTTGGTCGACTGTGAATTTTTCCGACCCAAAGTCACACTGATACAGGAGCTATCAAAGCGAACGACAAGGGGTTATGGCTACCCTGATAATGTTGTTTAGGAAAACAGGAGAGGATTTGAAAGGAGACACCGATGCACGTTGCTTTTCAATTTTTGTGAATCGTAATGAAGGGGAAAACAGGGCCAGGTAGAGCATTCCACATTCGGGTGGTGCGACTAAAATATGAATCTCACAGTACAGTCAAAAATACTTGACTGTACGACCAAAGTTGGGCTCAAGGTAAAACTGATGAGCATTCCTAGCGAGGCGGGTGTTGCGGCTAAATAGTTTCAGGGGAGGAATGCAACTGGCTATTTTACTAGAGCAGTGTTTTCTACAATAAAAGAGAGAGATATGTTCAAGAGCATCAATCGATGAACTATCACCTATCAATTTTAACGCTCTATTTTGTACCCTATCAAGCAGTTGCAAAGATGTTTGAGGAGCACCAGACCAGATATGGGAGTTATATTCCAGTTTTGGGCGGATGAAGGCCTTATAAATTGTAGCCAGATCAGAAGGGGTGAAGAACTTTCTGCATCGTCTCAAGAAGCCTAAGCATTTTGCAGCGTTTTTGGCGACTTCAAATATGTGGTCATTCTAACGAAGATCATCGTTCACACACATACCAAATACTGACAGCTTTTCGGTTTCTTCGATGCAGGTACCATTCATGGATAATGGCAATGGGGGAATGTTAAGCTTCAACGACAAGAGACAGCATTGAGTTTTCGAAGCATTGAATTCCACTTGGTTCTTATTACCCCATGTAACAATGCTGTCAAGGTCAGAATTCAATGAGCTTATCATACGCAACCGTTCCAGTTTCACATCCGAAGAGCAGGGACGTGAATTTGGGAGTGAATATGAAAAGCTGAGGGTCGAGTCGTCAGCAAAACAGTTGAGAGGATTAGACAAGAGATCATTAATGAAAATGAGGAAGAGAGTCGGAAACAAAACGGAGCCCTGGGGCATACCAGCATTTATGAAGTGGGTATCAAACTTGAAACCATCCAACACAACTTGTATTGAACGGTCGGAAAGGTAATTTCTAATCCAACGAAGAAGAGACTCATCGATACCAAAATCACGCATTTTCGATAAAAGATCCTGATGCCAAATTCTATCAAATGCTTTATATCAAGCGCAATAATCTTACTTTCTCCAAAACAATATAAAGATTGGTTCCACTTTTCGGTGAGATATGCCATCAAATAACCAGTGGACCGTTTGCAACGAAAGCCGTACTGACGGTCATTAAGAAACTTTCGTTATTCAAGATATGTATTTCATAAGTGTTGCAGACGTTCACATATTACAGCAGACAAGATCTTAAAAGAGACGTTAAGGGGCTCCTGTAAAATTGCCGCAATTGTGAGGGCTTTCCTTTTTCCGAATCGGACATACGGTACTGAGGTTCCCTTCATGAGGCATGAAGCTTTTTTCAGACCATATCATATACATCAGCTGGTACATACCTTTTTCTAACCGATCCTGTCGTCTTTTGATAAAAACTACACGCAAATACTTCGCAAATACCTCATACCTTGCCACATCTTCGTAGAAAAATTAGAAACAACAGCAATGACAAATACTCTAACTCTTGTCATGTCTGAGCCAAGTGTCTGTAACATGATACAAGAGAATGAAGAAAAATGGTAATAAAAATGCTCTAACGTCATTGTTCTCTCAGCAGGATTCACAGAGGGTAGTATCACTTAAGCCTAGCACCTTCAAATGCTTGGTGCAATAGAAGTGGTCCGTGGCAACGCCAACAGCTTTCTGTAGTCTCTTTTGCTACGGGATATCAAAAAAGTTGAAGTTTTCTTTAGAATATATATTGCAGTTTCCTTTAGAATATATTCTCATTAACAATGGCGAGCATACGTTTAGATTCTCAACATCCGAAGGAGGCTCTACGGTTGTGGTTTTGACAGATCCAAAAGTTGATTGAAGCTTTGACTGAGGAATCCGGCAGCGAGCATGGATTGCGGTTATTGCGGATTGCGGGTAAAGGTGTTAAAAATGAAAATTTTGTTTCGTTAAAGTAGTATATAGCTCAAGTTTTTAATATTTTGTTCGGAAAAACATTCTCATTGCCGGTACTTTGTGCTTTGTTGCATCCAAATGACACTCCTAAGCTCTAATAAATTATTAATTAACTTTCGTCCAATGGTAGTAGCAAAATTTTATACAGGATGATAAGAACTCCAAAAAAGGCAAAGCGATTGGGCCAGACGAGGTACCATATGAGTTTTGGAAAAATATGAGAGACATCGGGTTGAGATGGCTCACGATTCTCATCTCCAAACTTATGAGAGGTGACAGTTTGCCTAATCAATGGAGGGAAAGTTTTCTACTTCCAATGTACAAGGGAAAGGGAGATACCAGAAGCCGTGACAACTATCGTTCGATCAAGTTGATGTCCCACACTATGAAGATCGTTGAACGGGTTTTGGATAGCCGACTACGGAAAATAATAAGGCTGTCTGATGACCAATGCTGGTTTGTCGCGGGTAAGTCATATACAGACGCAATCCAAAGTATAAGGATCAGTATGGAAAAATACCGAGATGCCTTAGAGGATTCGCATATTGTGTTGGTTGAACGAGAGAGCAGTTACAAAAGTGAGATGATCAGCTGGAGTCACCAAAGAATTCCAAATAACAGTATAGGTGTACATTAGGGAAGTGTCTTGAGTCCACTGCTCTTTATTGCTGTTCTGGATTATTTGCTCGAAGGAAAAGTAGCGGACAATAAAGTACAACAATTATTCTTTGCTGACGATGGAGCCGTCATAAGCGAGGATCCTACATCCCTGCAACGAGCACTTGACGTTTGGATTGATGTTCTAGAAGGAAATGGGTACCGTATTAGCGCTAAAAAGACTGTATACCTGTGCTGCCCTTTTTCTGATCCAGACAAGCCTATTCCAGACATTTATTTGAATGGAAATGTGCTTCCCAAGTGTGAAAAGTTTAAATATCTTGGATCTATGATCAATAGTGAAGCGACTTGTGATGACGACATCATCATCGATCCGCAGAACCCCGTCAAAACGGCAATATCGTACAACGTTTCAACAAATTCGCGACGAAAAAGAAAAGGCAGGCCAAAACACTCCTGGTACAAGCAAATGCAAAAACAGCAGCATTTGGTTGGCCTCAGACATGGAACAATCCAAAACCGGGAGGCTTGCCGACGCTTTCTGAGGTCAACGCGGCGTACTCCACAGGCGGATCACTAGTCTGAAGCAGAAAAGTGGGAGATCAAGATCACTACTCGTAACGCCGGAAATGAAAAAGAAGAACAGAACGTCAAGGCTGGATCAAGACCAGACAAAAATCGTATGGGAGGGGGTTTTATTTAATAAAAAAAATTTACTTATTTAAAAAAAAAAAAAAAAAAACAAATTGACTAACTAAGCCATTAACTATCAAATACTATGATGCATGTCCATGTCCACCTGCTAGCCCAGAGGTTCTAGGCTCGAATCCCAGCAGAGGCAAAAATGTTCTTCCACGGGTATCACCTTTCGCGAGGAATTGGCAAGTGTCTAGTTATTAAATTCATTGCCATGAAAAGCGCTTTCTCAATTAGCCGTTCGGAACCGGCAGAAAATGGTAGGTCCCCTCCATTCCATCACAGGGCATAGTAGTGAGAAATGCACTAGACCCAGAGGCTCCTCGCTCTGCTGCGCCAGCCGATTTATTTACTTATTTATGACGTTTTTGAATATTAACACTTTTTTTCTTTCAAGAACACTTTAGTTCAAGTTCATTAAATGAATAGCTTTAGAGCAATCAAGTCCATAAGTCAAAATTTTGAAAAATTCAAAAAAAAAAAAGCTTGGCAAACCATTTTCAATTCAGGTGAATGGAGCCAGTACAGGCTTAAAGATTCATATATTTGAGACTGTATAAGTTTGGAAATGATATCGGTTTAGGTGAGACTCAGATCCACCAGGGCTGTTTGACGGAAATGTTTTAAAACTCTGATCGGATTCAATGACACGTCTTCTCTGCACTAACCAATAAAGAAGTCAAAGGAAAAAGCCATCTCATCCTTCTTTTTTTTTAGTTTGTTTTCAGTGTAATCCCACAACTGAAGATCTCATAGTTTTTTATTAACATTTATTTAAAAAAATATCTTCACAAAGGTACACCAAAATGGTTAAGTCTTAAGTTTATGTAAAAGTTCGTCTCCGAAATACACAGTTTCATATGTACCTACTTTACAAAAGCTACTCAACATAAAATAATATTGAAATTCAACCAATTATTAATAATTAAAGATATTTCTTAAGCTATCAAATACCAATAAGTTCCAAAGTCTCATGACTTTTGAATATCTTTCATTTCCACCGGAAGCTGATACTCCGCTTTTGGCAAATACTGTTTATGTTTTGCAGCAGGTCGAATAAGAATGTGTGCGAAACAGGTAAGAAGCGCCAGTCCGGAGAAAATTTGAAAACTACGTCGTCCTTTAAATTTCTTGTATATTTGTCCACCAGCAAATGATCCAATAGCAAAACCCAAACCATCATCCATTCCAGCGACTAGGCCCTGAACAGTAGCTGATGTTCCGGCTGGTGCGATGGCGGACGCATAAGCCACAATGCAGGTGTAACACAGAGCATAGGTGCAACCCTGCATGACCATCTCAATCGGTACTAACCACCATGGATTTGCGATAATAGATATCAGTCCTAGTCGGATGAAGTAGGTGAAGAAACATAAACTCAAGCAATGCACGTATCCGATCTTCTTTAGAATCTTTCCACTAAAAAGGAAAACAGGTATCTCTCCACAGAGGCATTCAGCAGCTACTACACAGCCCTCAATGAGTTTGATTTGTTCCATGTAGCCTGTCTCGATGGCGACATCCTCCAAATGCCAAAACATAAAAAAAATTATAAATGAATCAATGATCCCGGCAATCGTTGCAAAAACTAAAAACACCGCTATGGACTTCTGGGACAGTAATCCCCAAACATCTCGAATAATTGACTCCGATGATGAAAATACAGGTAGATCCAATTTCGTGACACTGAGCAGATCGAAACCACTGAAGACTAACATCACCACCAGTGCAGGAGTAAAACTCTTTATGGCATCCACTGTCCAAAGATCAACCGCAATTCCTGCTAAGAGAGCAGTAACTCCAAAGCCGATCGTTCCCCAAACTCGTTGGGCGCCATATTTCATATCATCGCCCTTGAGTACGTCGAAGCAGATCGCATCACTGATGGAGTTAGTAACATTGAAGCCGATCGTTCCGATGCAAAGCAAGACAACATATACCCAAAATGTTGACGTTTTATACAAGCAATTGGGCGAGTTGATGAGATCGACATGGCAATGGGCTTCAATTGCCTCTGTTAAGGTAAGATTACCTCCTTTGTAGCAAATGTTCAAAGACTTATTTTCACTTTGGTCCGACTGGAAAGTGGCATTTGATGTTGGACCCTGATGCATAGTGTAAAAGGTGGAATTGGATAAATCAACAGCTTCTGATTTGCACCACTGAAGACGTCGGACAGTTGTACATTCGGCGTTGTTAGCGAAAATCTGGAAATGTAACAAACATATAAAAATTAAGTTTTTAGAAAGTTGTAGCTCGATGCGAGCAGCTGGTAAGCATTTTGAGAGACTCTCGACATCGCGTGATGTGACTAAATGAAAGTCATGTTCCTCCGCTGCACTACTATTAACAACAGGAAGGGCTCTGGCTCTCGGTCCTTTTCACATACAAAAAAAAGAAGAACTACAAAACGCAATGGTTTCTCGGGGTAGATTTAGGGCTTGTTAAGAAAACATTCAAAACACAAGCTGAAGCCTGTTGGAAAATAGTTAATCATTCAAGAAAAATAAAATAAGGTTTAAATGGCTGTCAGAAAAACAACTGATACACTTGGCCCAATATCAGGTCCATTGTGATACCATATGAAGGATGTGGGGGAGTCCCTTTGGAGCTTTGAATAAAGCGGTAGAAGTGAAGGATATCTGTGTTTACCAGATCGCTTGGATCATCGAAAAAGAAGTCTCTTAGAAGCTGGGATTGTGGGATTGTTTCTTCTTCCTTCTCATCTTAACCGCTTCGGTAGAAATCGTTTGAAGGAACGCCGAACCTGATGGCGTGTATACCTGTGAGGAAATGTCCGGTAATTAGTTAGTTTAACCTGGGTTCCAGGACATCGTGACATAATCGGTAATGAAATGGCGAATAAGCTGGCTAAAATCGGGTCAACACTCGAATCCAGCGAAACGAACACCTCAGTTCTAAAGCCACTAGAGCAAGAAAAAAACAGAATCAAAAACAATTTTCTAAAAACCGCCAATGACAGGTGGTCATCTTTAGAAACATGCCGAGTCTCCAGAAACATTTGGCCAGACATTTCCAAGAAAAAAAAAAACATAATTTCTACTTCAGCTTAGCAGACCTCGACTCTCTCTGTTGATTGGCATTCTCACGGGCCACAACTCGTTGGGTACCCACATGATGAGAGCACATCGGACTTACGTAGATGATGCCAAGATGAGGAGGCAGATGAAGGATCATTCCACTTCCTCTGTGAGTGTCCTAGCTTGGCCTAAACTCGGAAAAAACCCTCGGAGAATACTTCTTCGACGAACTGGGCGACATCTCTAATCTCCCATTGAGCAACGCAACGTTTATAACGTTAAATTTACTCAGGGCTCTATGGTTTAGTGGGAGTTCCATACCCCAATAACCATCTACCTCTCCAATCCTCCCATCTCCTCATCCTCTGATTTCCCGGGGAGCACAAAGGATCCTTGAGATCCGAGTGAGGTGTTTCCACTTGTGGCTGCATCCCCCATGCAACCTAACCTAATGTCCGGTCTGCTTATGCCCAATCTCCTTCTACGTTTTAGATCTAGTTTTGGCCATATCTGTTTTGTTGCCACACAAGTAGTGGTGTTGCTCCACCTATTTATTGTTTGTGTTATTCATGGCATCTTGATTTAGTCGGTATTGCAAATGAAAAACATAAAATCTGTTCCTCAAACACGTATAATGGAATCAATTTGCAATGTAAGACTATGATACCTAATCAGTTTTGGCTTTTTCATTTCTTTCTTGTTTTTCACACAAAGCGTCTTGTAGGCAGCAAGAAACTATACCAAAAGCTGGGAAATATTCCCATATTAACTTTCCTAGACATCGAAGACGCCTTTGACAACGTCGAAATATCTGCGATCTCCCGAGCACTTACAACTCAAAAGGTGGAGTTGATTAAGAAACTCACTCACTCGGTGAGTTGATTGAAAGATTCCTTGAAAGTCGAATCATAAACTTAACACTGGGAGAGACTTCGCACTCCGCAAGGTGGAGTCCTCTCACCTCTTCTCTGGAATTTGGTGGTGAATGAACTACTGACGAGCCTAAAGGGGAATGGTTGCAGGGTTATTGCTTATGCAGGCGATCTTGCCATTGGAGCCACAAGAAAGCAACTTTCAAAAGGGACCAGTAAGTGTGGACTTGGAATAAATCCTCACAAGACTGAACGGGTACTCTTCTCTAGCAAATACAATAATCCGCATATAGACCTTCCTTTCATTAACGGCATACAACTAACTTTCTCCAATGAGGCTAAATTCTTGGGTCTATAGTTTTAGATAGAAAGCTGAGTTGGTAGTTAAATAAACAAGAAAGAAAGAAAAAAGCTATAGTAACTCTTTATTCATGCAAAAAGTCATAGGAAACAAGTGCGGTCTTCAACTCCGAATCACACTTTGGCTTTACATCTCGTCATTAGACCGATCCTCACTGGTATGAGCGGTGCCTTATGCACCACACTTTCAGCGGCATTGGACATCCTGTTACACCTAGTCCCACTTGACATCTACAGTAAACAAACAGTCTCACAAATGTACAAATTTCCGAGCGACCATTCCATCCAAAACAGACTGGGCGGACCAATCATTCTTGGAAAACGAATACGTCAATTTTTATACGGACGGATGACGCCGACGACGGTTCAAAAACAAATGAGTAGGTTGTGGTGTCTATTGAGATGAACTGTAATTAAACATCTCTCTTTTCGTCTTCCAGATCATTGTAGCGTGTTCCAAGCGGAGGTAATGACAATTAGCGAAGCTCTGTCTTGGCTCAGAGAAAACATGATATCCAAAAAGGATATATGCATCTTCTCAGACAGTCAGGCAGCCATCAAATCCCTGGCGTCAAATTCATTCAACACTATTCTAGCCCTGAACTGCCGATCATCTCTCAGGGAGATGTCAGAACAGTTTAACAATCACCCGTGATGGGTGCCGGGGCATAGAGACATTCCAAGAAACTTCATAGCAGATGAACTCGGCATACCAATCGCTACATGCAAACTCTTGCTCAAGCAGGACGCATACAAGAAAATCAATCTGAGATGGTTAAGCATTTTCACCTGTAACGCAACCAAACAGATCTGGCCCAAGCTAGATCTTAAGCGGTCGAACGTCTTCATTTCTCTCAACAGAAAACGCATTAGTGAGCAGGGCACTGTCTTATTGGAAGACATTCCGCAAGGCTAGTCAACTCAAACGATTTTTGCAGAAGCTGTATGGTTGCGGAGGAGGAGGAGACTCTTGCCCCGCTTTAGCTCACAAACGTAGAATTAACCTAGGTTCGTGTTTCTTTAATGATGCTAGTGATCTTACTCACATCAATGCCCTGCGTCTCTCCCGGTTCATTATAAGGTCAAAATGGTTCCATTATGATGCGGATACATTAGATCCAACATGGTACCACAATGGGCCCAACGGGTGTGTCAACCGAGCCGAGAGTTTATAAACGATGCTCAAGAACAGTATGTTCCTGGATGACGACAAAATTCTGGACAGGTACCGACAGTGTTGTGAATTGAGATGGCCTTTTAAACAACAAGCTTCCTCAAGAGCACAGAAGTTGAAACTTATTTAACTGGAAATGCTCGACAACACAGTCAACGAAGTTAGTAAGGCAGCCGAAAACTCTAAAAAAAAAACCAAAGTTGCAGTACCAGGCGAGATACCATATGAATTTTGGAAAAAGATAAGGGACATCGGACTTAGATGGCTCAAATTTATCATTTTCCAGCTTATTAGGGGTCATAATCTGCCTTAACAATGGGAGAAACGTTACTTTCTATCAATGAGGGAGATATACAAAGTTACGATAACTACCCTTCCTATCAAGTTGATGCCCTACACTTTGAAGACCTTTGAGCGGGTAATAGGAAGCCGACATTTTACAGTCCTGAAGCTATCTGATAGGCAATGCCTTTTTGTCGCGGGAAAGTCAACAACAGATGTAGTCCAAATAATACGAATTCTAATCGCGATTCCTTAGAAGATTTGCATGTCACCGAAGCATTCTAAATCACAAAAGGCTTACATCAAGGAAGCGTATTGAGTCCTCTACTGTATATTAAAGTTCCTGACTTCCTATTAGAAGATAAAGTACCAAAAAATACCAAATTACATCAACTTTCCGTTCTTCTTTGCTGACGCATGTTTGCAAGAAGCATTTGACGTATGGGTAGAAGGAAGTGTGTGCCGTAGTATATTGATGGACCCAAACGCTCCGGCTCGAAGTGTTTTCGAAAGCACATTGCAGGGAAATCGCGGAAGGGGAAGACCTCATGGTGGCGCATTCAAGTGGAAGAAGACTTCAACCGACTAAGAGTGCAAAACTGGAGAAAGCTCGCCCGAAATTGTTGGCTTAAGATGTTAGTTGAGGCTCAGGTTCACCCTGAATTGTAATGCGCACTTAGGTAAGTCAGTAAGGGTGCCGTATAAGTCCAAAAAGACTTAGTACTTGTATTGCACGTTTTCTGATCCAGACATGCCTATTCCCGACATTTACTTCAATGGAAATGTGTTGCCCAAGTGTGAGGAAAAACTCAGCCATCTTCTTCGAAAGAAAAATGCCACATAAGTAGAAGGAAGGTTTCTACATTATGGTTGTGCGTCCAACACTGACATAAGGTTCACAATGTTAAACATTCTACAAAAAATGTGGGAGTAAGTTGACCTCAGCTGAGATGAGATCCTCCGTATGACAACATGTGCAAGAAAGCTTGATCCAGAAAACCCCGTCAAAAAAGCAAAATTATACAAAGTTCAAAAAACACCCCTGGTATAGACCAATGCAATGATATTTGCATTTTGACATGGATCTAAATTCAAAATGGTATTCCGTGGACAGATCACTACCGCGAAGCAGAGAAGTGGGAGTTCTAATCTCGTTGAGATCACAATGCTAATGGCCTGGTAAAGGAAGAAGTTTTCAAAAAATATTTTTTTTTTATAATTAACAAGCACAACAAGGGGTTATGACTACCCTTATCTTTATATATATAATTCTGCTGTACGTGTGTATGTAATTGAACTCCTCCTAAATGGCTTGACCGATTTAAATGAATTTTTCTGCATGCGTTTGAGCGGCGCCCTGGATGGTTTAGATTCACAAATCAGTCCGGCAGATGGCATTGGAATATAGTAAAATTGACAATTTCATTATTCTTAACTGTAATGAATTAAAAATTAGATTCAAACAATGATTTTGTTTTTTTTTTTTTGGCAACAAAAAATTAAAATAATAAATAACAAATAATAAGGTTTCTTTTGAAAAATTCTTTTAATTTTTTGACTGATGTGATAAGAATAAAGATTTAAATTTTTTTAATTTATTGCACCTGAGTACCATAGACAAATTTTTGTTTGTTTTATAATAAGCCACACATCAATGGGTTATGACTACCCTTATAATGTTGTTATAGAGCACAGTGCGAGCATTTAGGAAAATAGGAGAGGATTTAATAGGATACACCGATACACCTTGCTTTTGAACCTTTGTAAATCGTAATGTAGTTGAAATACAGAGCCAGGTAAAGCATTTCACATACGGGTGGTGCAACTAAAATAAGAACCTCTATACTTGACTGTACGCCCGAAGTTGGGCTCAAGGTAAAACTAATATGCGTTGCGGCTACATTGTTTCAGGGGAGGAATGCAACTGACTATTTTACTAGAGCACTGTTTGTGAAAAAAAGCGATAATAAAGAGTGAGACAAGTAACGTTTCGACGATGTTCAAGAGAATCAATCGATTCTACGATTTAACTATCACCCATCAGTTTTAACGCTCTATTTTGTACCCTATCAAGTAGGCGCAAAGATGTTTGAGAAGCACCTGACCTGATATGGGAGTTATACTCTAGTTTTGGGCGGATGAAGGCCTTATAAATTGTATATTGTAGCCAGATCAGAAGGGGTGAAGAACTTCCTGCATTGTCTTAAGAAACCTAAGCATTTAGCAGCGTCTTTGGCGACTTCAAATGTGTGGTCATTCCAACGAAGATCGTCGTTTACACACATACCAAGTACTGATAGCTTTTCGGTTTCTTGGATGCAGGTACCATTCATGGATAATGGTAATGGGGGAATATTTAGATTCATCCTCAAATTCTCCCAGGAACGGTAATGGGAACGGGATCGGAAATTTAAAAACCACTGGAACGAATTGTAATTTTTGTCACTATTACAGTACGATGTCATCCCCATATTCCCACGAGAACAAAATTTTCAACGTTAGAGAGAGTGTAAAGTGCTCCTGAGTAACAAAGTCTATACTTATTTTCCTTATATATTCTTTCAGGAACGGAAGCGGGAATGGTGACATAATTAAGAACCTGGAAAGTACTTAACTAATTCCAAAAATTCTTTCATGGTTAGAGTGCTTCAATGTCTCTGAGTAATATAGACATTTACCCACAGGAACGGGAACCGGAATTCAAAAACCACTGTACTGATTTCAGTACGGTTTTCGCCATTACAATACGGTGCTACATAGACTATATTTCATCCCCATATGGGAATTGAACGGGAACTGGGACATTTTCGGGAACTTGGAAAATGCTATACCGATCCCAAAAATTCTGTTAGAGTGCTTAATTGTCCCTGAGTAACATAAACTATATTTCATACTCACTCTCCCACTAGAATAGAAACTTTGAAACTGATTTACTTAACTTTCAATTTGATGAACGTAGGGCCTGAGCTACGCCGGGCGGGTCAGCTAGTAATGCTATAAAAACACAGTGCGAGCATTTAGGAAAATAGGAGAGGATTTGAAAGGAGACACCGTTGCACGTTGATTTTGAATTTTTGTGAAACGTAATGAAGGGGAAAAACAGGGTCAGGTAGAGCATTCCACATTCGGGTGGTGCGACTAAAATAAGAATCTCCTTACTTGACTGTACGCCCGAAGTTGGGCTCAAGGTAAAACTGATGAACATTCCTAGCGAGGCGGGCATTGCGGCTAAATTGTTTCAGGGGAGGAATGCAACTGGCTACTTCACTAGAGCACTGTTTGTAAAAAAAAACGATGAAAAAGAGAGAGACAGGTAACGTTTCAAGAGAATCAATCGATTCTACGATTGAACTAGCACCTATCAATATAAACGCTCTATTTTGTACCCTTTCAAGTAGGCGCAAAGATGTTTGAGGAGCACCTGATTAGATATGGGATTTATACTCCAGTTTCGATCGGATCAAGGCCTCATAAATTGTAGCCAGATCAGAAAGGGGGAAGAACTTCCTGCATCTTCTGAAGAAGCCTAAGCATTTAGCAGCGTTTTTGGCGACTTCAAATATGTGGTTTAGATTAAATGGAACCTCATCGTATGTAAAATAAATAGGGAAGTGCAACAGAGCGATAAGCCCCGCGCCTTAGCGCATTTCTCACCACCATTGCCTTGTGAAGGAATGGAGGGGACCTACAATTGTCTGCCGATTCCGAACGGCTAGCTGAATATTCGCTTTTCATGCAATGAATTTACTTGCTAATTCCTCGAGAAAGGTGATATCTGTGAAAAAATATTTTTGCTTCTGTAGGGATTTGGACAGCGAACTTCCCCCGGTTAACAGGCAGACATGCTAACTATCATGCCACGGGTACCATCGTATGCCCGATCCTGAAAAAAAGGAGACTGCCACAATAACGCTAACTATAGGTCAATAAACCTCCTTTACTTCGCTTATAATATCAGGTATGCTGCAAAATATGTGAACGTCTGAAACTTTGCGTCAAAAATTTGAAAAGTCCCTATCAATAGGGACATAAACCAGCAAAGTTTACAGAAGACCATCCTCGCGGTAAAAAATACGGGAGTAACCACCCTATATAGAGACTTTATATACATATCCATGTGCAGTTTGGAATAACCTTATAGGACCCCGCAGGATGTTTTAGCAGGACTCACGAAACTCCGTCAAGGCCGAGATCTAGAGACGGTGAAAATTGTTTTTGGCACGTTGTCATACAACATACCTACTTGAAAGGAACATGTTCATCATCAAGTTAGCACTGCCACTTGAAAATTTTCAGAGCTGAACACAACTGATTGCCGCTTTACAAAACGTGTGCTAGCTTGGCGGTCAAATAATTAGCACTTCCACTTTGGAAAAATGATCAAATCGAAAGCAAACAAAAACAGACGCTATTTTGTCAAAAAGCTCTAAATTGACCCGAAACCAAAAACTGAGTACAGGCAGACATGTTAACCATCACGCCACAGGTACAACAGCTCCCAAAATACTGATAGCCAAATTTTTTCTCTGTGCAACTATTTAGGTATCAACTTACTGCTTTTTTAATAATAAAACTTTCTAAAGAAACACAGTTGTGTGACAATAGTTATAAAGTCATCTGAATCTGAATCGCTTTAAATGAATAGGCCTAAATAGATAGTAGAAACAGGAGGATCAATCTCCTCCCACGAATGCAAAAAATTAAATAGATAAACCTTCTCTTACACAGAATCCGCACCAACTTTTGCGCCAGGCGCTTCAATTTCTACCTTTATTGAGTACGTACCTAACCTACATAATAAAGGTAAACAACTAAAAGTAGCTTAACAACAAACTTGTCACGTCCATTTCTTACCTGACTATCACATTCCTTGAGATCTTTTGCAGTGAGTGTCAAGTTAAACTGCTCGGTGGGATTGACTGAGTGTGTTGTGTTCGCTGGAACAAAATAGAATCCAGCAAAGGATAACGTCATAGTAAGGATGAGCGATACGAAGATGCATTTACGTACACTCTGAAAGAATTAAGTAAATTATTATCAAGTGGCAACAAGTTGTTGATATGTATTGATGATCTCACGGAAAAATAGTCTGCAAGAAATCCAACCACCGGCTTTGCTAACACATACATAATTGGCAAAACAGATGTGATGTATCCCATAATTTCAGCCTCTATTCCAAGCTGTTTTCCGTAGACTGCGATTTGTGGAAGAATAGGGCCCATTGCTATTAAAAAAAAATGTTATAAATTCGACATTCCATTTGAAAATTTCCACAAAAATAAGGAATTGAAAGTATAAGAGTTGCCAGCAGTGAGACAATCCGTTCAGCTTCAAATAAGTTTGTAGTTACGTTTTAAATCTTGTCATGAGACAGTTTTTTTACTTTGATTTTTCAAAACTGTATTTTCTCTACTCAGAGCACAGAGCACGAAGCTTTGCGCTGTGAGGAACAAAAATTCTTCAATAAAATAATTATCCATCTCAAAGTTGGTACACCTATTTTTGAGTATAGCTTTAAAAAAAACAAGACACTGTCTCACTATTGGCTGCTCATCGCAACTTTCTCTCACTCAAACTTAGCCCACAGCGGCTTAAGGGTCTTTAAGTGATACGTTTTTAAAACACTTTGGTACATACCTGCCATAAAGAAGAAGTAATGAGCCTTGATTGGTAAAAGTTTTCCATTGATTTTAACCATTTTCACTCAAAAGCCGCCTTGCTTTCAACTTTCAACAAACACTTGTACTTATATCACGGGGTTTATCACGACTTATTACAGAGCAAATATACGTACGTACTATATCACAATTGATACAAGTCAGTCAATTAGGTTGAAACCTGCTATAAAACGAATTAAAGTTTATCACCGACAACCTGCGTTCCACATCCCAAAATATACAAAAACTTCCTCGATGCAAACATAAGCATTCAATATTAGCAAGCGTTTATAGGAGGAGATGTGATTCAAGTTGACAAAGAGCTAGTGTCTAGACATCGCTCCGTATCATAACACACTGCTGGAATGGCCGATAAGATTGTTCACAAAACCGCAAGAATTCAAAATTGTAATCGGCATAATAGACTCTGTAAAGAAAAGAGACAAACAGAAAATTTCATTAATGAGAGTTAAAGTAGAGAAATTCAAAGGGAAAAAGTAACGATTAAGCAATTCAAATTTATAATCTTAAAGCGTTTTGTTGTTTCCTCCTGATAGATGTAGGAGTAGGTGTAGGTATTTAAATTTTAAAGAACACGATCGTTATCTTATCAAGTTACTTGAGTGCCAATAAAATGATAAACGACAATCGGCTAATAGAAACAGTTTACTATTTTTAAACTGATTATCGCAGGAATATAAATATTTTTTTGAATGGTAGTGGTGACAAGCCGATGGATATTTGTTGTGTTGTGTATAAACAACTAACCACAGCAATTGAATTGAAACTAGCTAATGATAAAATTTAAAAGGGTATGATGCCGGGAAGATAAGTTCACTAAGGCATAAGATATGAAATTCAGTGTAAATAGATTGTCAGGAATATCTAACCCAATGTTCTAGGCCAAGGCCTGCCTTCAAAAGATTGAAGCAATCAAGGTAAAATTTTGCAATCGTTACATAAAACAATTGCAAGCAACCTATCTAATCTAATCAAAAGCTTTAACAAACTTAACTTAGGGCCATAAAATACAAGTGAATCAATTGAAACCTGTAGGTAAAAAAAGCTGCTCATCATCGGGAACAAAAAGTATTTTTTTCATTTCAGTTGGATCTTTGCTTTGGAGCCTTGATAAGTAGACTGCAGAACTCACAGGGATTCTGAGGAACGCCCTGGATTAAAGCTGTTCTCTGATCACAACGGTAAAAAAGAACCAATCCAAATGGTGGAATAACGAGCTGAGCAGCATTGAAAGAAACTAGAAGACTTTTCAATGCTGCCAAACGGACCGGCTCCGAAAAATGACTGGGAGCATTACAAATCCAGCCAAAGGAAATTCAAAAACGAAACTCAACGAGCAAAACGCTGCTCATGAAGAGATTTTTGTAGTGAAATTGAGTGCACGAACAAATCGGCCAGACTACGGAAAATCCTCTTCAAGGAGGCCATACCTCTTGGTTATCTGAGGAGACCGGACAACCACTGGACTGAATCCCCGGTCGAGAGTCTGGAACATCTGTTCAATTCGCACTTCCCTGGATGCAGCCCTATAGAGAAGAGTGACGTAGAAACCACTAAGTATACTCTAGACACGAAGAGGAAGAGAAGTTGGAATGGGCTATCAACTCCTTTTCCCCTTTCAAATCTCCGGGTCACGATGGCACTTTCCCTATGATTCTGCAAAAAAGCAGTGGAAAAGTCATCTCACATCTCAAGAACATTTTTGAAAATAGCCTCATATGGGGTTACATTCCCAAAATATGGCGGGAAGTTAGAATCGCTTTCATACCGAAAGCCGGCAAACCCAGCCATATAGAAGCAAAAGATTTCAGACCTATAAGTCTGACCTCCTTTATACTGAAAACGTTTGAAAGGTTACTTGATTTACACATCCGTAGCTTTCTGAAACCGGAAGTAATATCTACCTTTCAACATGCCTACACAAAAGGACGAAGTGTGGAAACAGCACTTCACTGTGTAGTAAGAACCATAGAAAAAACGCTGCAAGATAAGGAATACACTCTGGCAGCCTTCCTGGACATTGAAGGAGCTTTCAACAATGTACAATAAACAGTGTAATTAATAAAACCCTTAATGATCTAGAAGTAGAAGAAACAATTACAAATTGGATCATGAATATGCTAACAAAACGTCAGATCCACAGTGAACTGGCAGGTGCAAACTTGAAAAAGTGTGTGTCAAGGGGAACCCCACAAGGAGGCGTCCTCTGGCAGGTTCTTGTTCCTCAGCTACCTCTTCTTGTTTCTTTGTTTTTAGGATCTGCGTCAGATACAGGCTGATTCGCCTCCAACTCTCCTTGTCTCTCAGCATCTCCTGGATGATATTATTCGGGCTGAGCCCTCCGATAACTCTCTTTATTTCCTGACGGGGAGATTCCCATCTACTACACTCTAACACTGTATGATAAGCGTCGTCTGTCAGCGAATCTCCGTACTGGCACGAAGGACTTCTTTTTTTTTCCAATTTTTTGCAGGAAAGCGTTGAAATACCCGTACCCGGTGAGGAACTGTGTGACGTAGTTCACTTCACCGTGTTTCCGGTTACTCCATTCGCTTATGTCTCCAATCAGCCTAGCAGTCCAGCGTCCTCTGCTTTCAGACTCCTAGCGTGCTTGCCACTTCTGCTGTGTGATCGCTTTCGCTTCCACGCTCGCCGATTTCTGCTTTCTTTTCATGTATGTATTGTCTTTGTGTTGCGAGGAGGTCAATCGGTACGACACCTGCAACTACAAGAATTGCTGGCTCAGACACTGTGCGGTACGCGCTCGCCCTGCTCTGGATCCTGGTTATGAATGAGATCCTCGTAGCTCTCTAACATGACGGCGTGAAAGTGGTTGCTTATGCTGATGATTTAGCTCATCTGGCGACGGGGTAATTCCCTTCCACTATTAGCGCACAATTGAACTATACACTAACCAAGGCAAGCGCTTGGACAAAAAGATGCGGCCTTGCAGTTAACCCCTCAAAACAGATCTGGTACTCTTCACAAATAGAAGAAAACTACCTACTTTTGAGTTACCAAGGCTAAATGGGACCCCTCTTAAGATCTCTGATCAAGCCAGATACTTGGGAGTGATCTTAGACAAAAAACTGAATTGGGGTCCACTGTATTCGTGCAGCAGGATTTTTGGCAAAAACTGGGGACCAAATCCCAAAATCATCCTGTGGATGTATTGTATACTGCCATTGTTAGACCTATCCTATCTTATGGCAATTTAGATTTTTTTTCAAAAAAGGCTTGCCACCACACGTTTTACATCACAGAGATTTGATACATATTATGATCTTTCTACTGAAACATTATCCATTTTATATTTAAGTTTAACATTTTACAAAATGATTATATTGGAAGGAAACACGAAAGAAAAACCTTCATTTGAACTAGTAAGAATAATTTTAATAATAATAATAATAAAAAAAAAAAAATAGCTAGATGCTAAGAAAAAAAAAACAAAAGTTTGTAGATAAATAATTAAAAAATGACTAGAATGATTGGATTTGTAAATATATGAACATTTGAACAAAAATAAATAAATAGTTAAAAATAAATAAACAAATAAGTAAGTAAACAAATAATCGAATAAATAAATAAATAAATAAAAAAATTAATAATAAATAAATAAATATATAAAAACAAAGTAGTTAAATCTTATAAATATTGAATAAATAAATACGGAATTTATAAATAAATAAATAATAAACAAATAAGAAAAAAAAATTTTTAAACAAGCATACAAATAAGTGAGTACGAAAATATATAAAATTACAATAAATAAATAGTTTGAAAAATAAATAAATAAATAAATAAGTAAATTATATTTAGTAGAAACAAAAGTAATTAATTTTACAAGTTAATTTTACACTTTTATGTTTTAGGGACTTAACTCACGAATGAGGCGATTCTCAGCAAAACTACATTTAAATAAAAACCGATCAGTGAGTTTTTGAATTCTTTCGTCAATCAATTCAACATTCGCGTTTTCGTGTAGTTCTATTGTTGAATAATGCCAAGGAAGATTCAACATCATTTTCAATATTTTATTTTGTGATGTTTGTAATTTTTTAATGTGACATTTTGCACAATTTCCCCATACAGGACATCCGTACAGCAGTATGGATTGAAAGATAACTTTGTGCAATATGATTTTATTTTCAAGGGACAGTTTTGATTTTCGATTGATCAAAGGGTATAGCATTTTTATTGCAATACCAATTTTTCTTAGGACTTGGGTGGTATTTTCTTGGAATGTTAATTTCGAGTCAATATAAATACCGAGATACTTGACTGATTTTTGCCAACAAATATTAATTCCACATAATTGAAACTGGTTACTTGGAAGAAAACAAGCTTTTCTTTTCATTGAAAAAAAGATGGCTTGCATTTTTTCCAGATTAAGCTTTATTTTCCACCTGTTATAATAGGTTTCCAATATTTTTATCGCATTTTTAAGATTGGTCTCAATGTTGAGACCGAAATTATGCGAAGAAATTATTGCTGTGTCGTCAGCGAATATTGCTGACTCACATTCAGGTAGGAGTGGAAAATCGGAGGTGTATATGTTATATAAGGTTGGTGCAAGCACGGAACCTTGTGGGGCACCAAAGGAAAGATTTTTTAAATTAGAGGTGCTACTATTTATGTGCACTCTAAAGCTTCTATCAGTATCGATTTACCATTAGAGCGATTTCGTTTGACGATATTGCGAATTCTCATTACTTGTTGAGAAGTATTGTGGAATCGTCTAAAGCCGAATTGCTGGTCAGGAAGAATTTCATTTTCGTAGAGAATCTTGGATATTTTATCCTTTACTACTTTTTCTAGGATCTTGCTTACGTTGCTTAAAAGGCTTATAGGCCTATAACCTTCAGGACTTTCCAACGGCTTACCAGCCTTTCTAATTGGCACTACCTTTGCTTCTTTCCAAGCCAAAGGGAAGTACTGCAGTTTAAAACAAGCGTTTATTATAAAAGTTAAGAAAGCGATACCAATCAAAGGTAAGTTTTTTATGTAAACGTTCCTAACCTTATCAAGACCACCGGATTTTTTTACTTTTAAGGTTTTGATAATACTTTTAATGTCGTTAACATTAACAAAAATGGAAGGTGGAGTTGCAACTTCAGTTGAATTAAAAGTTTCAGTGGCTTCTTCGACCAACAGATTTGTTTGGTTTTCTCCCAAATTTTGTGAAACATGGTGGTTTTTTAAAAATGTGTTTCCGAGCTCTTCAGCCTTTTCATTGTCAGTATACAGAGTTTCTGAAGGAGTTTTTAGGAATGGAATATTTTTTCCTTTGTTTTTAGTTACTTTTACAATGTTCCAGAAAGGTTTTGTATTTTTTTCAAATGTTTTCAGCTTAGAATTCCATTCTAAGTTTCTGTGACAGTTAATTTTTGAAGATATTTGTTTATTGTAGTAAGAGATCATGTGTCGAGAAATTGGTTGATGGTATCTTTGCCAGTTCCTCCTGTGAGCATTTCTTATCTTAATTAGTTCTAATATACCAGTTGGAAGCTTCTTGTATTGATTTCGAAGTCTTACTTTTGGTACGCATTTGTCAGCACAATCTAGGACAGTTTCACTGAAATGTTCAACAATTTGATCAACGTCTGAAACGCTACAAATATTAGTAAGATCCAGGGAAGCATGTTGAAGTTTAGTTTTCACTATTGAACGAAAACAAGACCAATTTGTTCTTTTAAGATCTAAGATGTATTGCACTTTTTCAACTCCTGACCCATTAAGACGGCAGAAAACAGGGATGTGATCAGAGGTCATTGCGTTATCAGTCAAGGGGGATGTTACTCTATCTTATGGCAATTTGGTCTGGTGGAAGGCGCTGGAAAAATCCACGCATTTAAAAACCCCAAAGTACAAAGATCCGCCTTTATTTGCGTAACTGGTGCAATGAGAACTACACCAACCGCAAGCTTGGAAGTAATCCTCAATCTCACACCCTTGATCTCTATGTTCAAGAAGCGGCACCAAACAGTGCACTTAGACTAAATCAGTGTAATGTCTGTAAAACCAGCCAAACAGGACATACACAGATTTTATCGCGATACGCAGACAACAATATCTGCACGGATTACATAACTCTATACCTGGACTTTAAAAAATCCTTCACAACCAGCTTCGACAATAGACAGGATTGGGAGAATGAAGCACCTCATACGAAAGACGTCTATATCAATCTACACCGACGTTCAAAAATGGAAGTTGGAACAGGGGCAGGTTTCTTTTCAGAAAGCCTAAACCAAGCCAATTCATTCAGACTTCCAAATCACAGCAGTGTCTTCCAAGCCGAGATCTTGGCAGTTACAAACGCTGCAAAACAGGTGTCTATGATGGCGCTATCACAAGCTGATATCACTTTTTCCATTGATAGCCAAGCAGCAATAAAAGCGATTTCTGCCACTCTTGTCAAACCAAATCTTGTTTCTTGCTGTCGCGAACAGCTAAGGGTTCTTGGCACGCAGCATAACGTTAGACTCTGCTTGGTTCCTGGTCACAGTGGTATACTGGGAAACGAAAAAGAGGACGAACTAGCGAGGAAAGGATCAGTACTTGACCCTTCTCTCATTGATCAATCAATCAGGATTCCATCCTGTGAAATTAAACAGATCATTGGTAACAAAATAATGCGAAAATCTAATGAAAGATGGGAATGCCTAGATTCATGTGTTACTTCCAGGAAACTTTGACCAAAATACGATAAGAATGCTTATCAGTATCATAACTGGACATAACCTACTAGGTTACCACAAAAAGAAAATGGGTCTTTGCACCGATGACCTGTGTAGAGGATGCAATGACGAAGATGAAAACGAGGATACAACTCACTTCCTTTGTCATTGCCCAGCACTCTGCCACATTAGGAAAAAATTTCTAGGCAGTTACTTTTTCAATGAGATAGAAGAATTATCAGACACTTCAAAAAGCAGCCTGTTAAACTTCACTCAGGCCACAAAATGGTTAAAAACTGATCAGACATAAACTCATAGGTTTCTAGGACGTTACAAAACTCCAGGGATCTAAGTGTGACGGTAATAAGATCAACCGTCAGCCCATTCTACCTAACCTCACCTAACCTTGCTTTGGAGCCTTGCAATTGCTTATTGCAAGGCTTTCGTATTAATCAAACATCTGAGTTTTAAAAGACAAACAGTCTTTCCAAATGTTGCTGTTAGAAATTTTATTTTGAGTAGGATAAGGTCAAAGTGAATTTAAACACCCTTTTTTTGGAATTGAAAAGTCTTCCATTTTGGGAATATGTTGAGATCCTTGTGTTAGGTTAGGTTTACACGGCTGTCTGGAAAACTACTGGCACGCCAGTCAGATCAATATTAGGGCCGTTGTGATACCACATGAAATTTGAAGGAAGTTCTTCATTAACTTTACAATTTAGAGCTTTAAATAAAACTATGAAGGCATTGAATATTAGCATTTATCAGATCGCTTGGATCATCGAAAAAGAAATCTTCTAGATGTATTTTACGTTTAAGGCACATAGCAGGACATTTAGAGAGGAGGTGTGGGATTGTCTCCTCTTCGTCCAAACAGCCTCTGCAGAAGTCGTTTGATAGGACACAGAGTTTTATTGCATTTCTGCATGCGAGGCAGTGTCTGGTAATGACACCGATTACGGGGCTATAATGTAGAACCTGCTCAGCGGTAACAACTGTCTGGTACGTTTAAGATCCAGTTTCGGATGGATCTGTTTCGTTGAAGTTTTTTAGAATAATATCTGTGCCTCGGCACCGAAAAAGGTGAATGTTGAACTGTTGAGCCATCTCAATCCAAGATATTTGACAGTTGGGGTCGCTTACTGAGCTCGTGGATATAGCACAGAGTGATCTGAGATCTGTCTTAGAAGATATAAATATGCAGAGAGGATATCACATTTTCTTTAGCTGGAATATGATCTCTATGACCATCAGAACTGTTATTTAGGCATGGAGTTAACTTTTAATCTTAATATGGAAAAACACTTCAAATCGAAAGCAGACAAAGCTAAAACTGCAATATGTGCAAATTGGCAAAAGATTTTTTATAATAAGAATATTGCTCTAAGTTCCAAATATAGGGTCTTCAATGCAACAGCACAATCAGTCTTATTTTATGGAGCACAAGTGTGGGGGGCCTACAAATTCGATGCTGTGGAAAACATACGTTTTTTTCTTAGGAAAATATTCTCGCTGCCAATTACTACACCAAAATATATGTTCTACCTTGAAAGCGGTCTGTCTACGCTATTCATATCAACCCTCAAGCTAAATGCTGATTACCTGATTAGGATAACTAATATGAAAGACACAAGACTTCCAAAGTTGGTCTGGCAGTATTCGGTGCAGTTCCAGAAATGTTGGTACCAAGATTGGAAAAAGCTGGCAGCGGACTGTGGTATTTCCTTCAACCAGGCAGGATTGAATAATTTAGCACTGAAGAAATCGCTTTATGAAATTATACAGCTAATGGATGAAGACGAAAGGTATGCTTTCAAAGAAAGAGCACGAGCATCAACGGAAAGGTCGTTTTACTCGAAACTCACTTACAACCTGAATGAACGGAACTACTTCACCCCGAATTTCTCAGTGGATACCATCAGCACTATTTTCAAAGTAAGAGGGGAGATGCTGCGACTCAACTTTGTTCCTCATCGCAGTGATTTAGCAAAGATTTTCAGTCTCTGCAACCTGGACGTGAAAGAAGATGTTGGCCATTTTCTGGGAGTTTGCCCAGTACTGAGGGAGATAAGAAAAGCAGTTTTTGGTAAACTTTTGTTGGAAGAGAATGAAGTACTGAGAATTCTTAATGGTGAAAACTGGATGCATCTAATGGCGTACTGTAAGAAGGCGATATCATACCGAACTAGAATAATAGATGAGTGCTTCTAAAAATGTGTTTTATCTAAACTAAAAATTAAAAAAAAAAAAAAAAAAAAATCAATAGTTAATCTAAGCTTTCCGCACAATTTTTTTCGTTTTAGCTAAACTCAAAGCCTAAAAACTAAGCTAAAGTAACCAAATAGTCATTTTAAGCGATCCGCACAACTTTTTTCGTTTTAGCTAAATTCAAAGCCCTAAATTTTTTTTTTGTTTAAATTTGTTGATATCATAAAGAAACTCTTCATATTTAATTTATCTTCTGAAATTTATTTTTAATTTGTTTGATTGAATCTTAATAAAACTACTGAGCAATTTTCAAGCTTAATTAATGCCATTCAGGCAGACGACATCATTTTTGTCATGCCTTTAGCTATTCATTATGTAAAAATTTTAAAAAGAAAAAATTGTTTATATATAATTTATAATGAATAAATCTAATCAAATCTATCATAGGAGGAAAACTCATCTCGGTGAATTCTTCTTCGATGATACTAGCGACTTAGCTTACATAGACCCTAGCGAGTGACTAGCGGGTGATTAACCGGCTAGTCCCTTAATGGAAGATAAATGGGTGATCAACTCGTTAATCTTACATCGGGTTTCTGAGATCAGTAGGTGATTGACTTGCTGATCTCTGTGGTATCACAATGGGCCCTTGCAGCCTAAGTGTGTCAGGCAATGTACTCATTGGCTGACAGCCACTTCCACCTAACCTAACCTAGATTCCATAACAAATCGAGTTATTTGAGGGAAAAAATTACATCGTGTGACTCGTGTTGGTTCGTTTCAAACGATACCACTCAGTCACTTCTGATGAAAAGGGTTTCCTTTTGGCTAACTTAAAATGATCTTATTTTCTTATTACGTTCGAGTGGAATATCGCACAAATGACCGAGTTATTTCGTTACAAACGAACCAACACGAGCCACATCATGAGATTTTCAACCCAAACGACTGCAATAAACTCATTTCAGATTAGTGCTGTAGCAAATGATATGTATTCGTTACTCATTAACAAGTATTCTCTTTTGTACCGAATAACGAAACGTTACTCGCAAAAAAATGTCGTTACTTTTACGATGTCGTTACTGTCGTTACTTTCGTTACTTTCGTTACTTTCGTTACTTTCGTTACTTTCGTTACTCGGTATCGGTATCTTCATTTCGTATGTTTAGTTACTTTGGGTAGTTTGGTACTCGGATTGGTATTTCGCATGTTTAGTTACTTTCGTTACTCGGTATCGGTATCGGCATTTCGTATGTTTAGTTACTTTGGGTAGTTTGGTACTCGGGTGGGTAGTCGAGTTGGTATCGATATCAGTACCAGTACCTGTACCTTGTGTGTGTACTGTGTAATGTGTATAGTCAGTGTATTTTATGCCTGCTATAGAGATGAAGGGTGCAACAAACAGACTTATTTGTGTGTCTGATTGGGAAACAAATGTATTTCTTTTTTCTATTGTTTCAGGTTTGTATATCTTTTTGAATGAGACATTTAAATGGAGCTAAATTTGCGTTTGTATTGTAATAATGTAGATGAAACCACCTCTTTTTTTATATGGTGCTGTTATGCGTTATGGTTTGTTATTAGAATTACTTGTATCTTTTATTGTATTTAATTTATTTTAACGATTATGCGGGCATTATTGCTTTTTCTGAGTTCTAAAAATGGCAAATTTCTGGTCAGGTCTGTCAATAAAGTTTAGCAATTGCATGTTAAGATAACATGATAAAAAAGATGTTTGGAAAATTGTGGAGAAGTATTGATATATCTTAAATTTTTAAACATTTATGTACATATTATTATTTTGGCGATAGGTTTCTATGGTTAATTATTTAATATTTGAATTTGTAGGCGAAGCATATCAATGAAAAAAAGTTCCATGGGCTGTGTAAATTTCATTGAGTAAAATTTCTGCAACGATGTAAACTGAAAAGTCTTGATGTTAATCAATCAAATCGGTATGTTTGGGAAGTTTGCATTTCTAGCAGAAATTTGAGGGTATCTACATCATTTCTTCCTTTAAATACAGTTCTATAATTATATGACAACGCCAGGCATATGACTGAATATAAGGTAATAACTTTTAAGCAAAATTTTTCTACAATTATGATACAAATATTTTACCCTATACAACTACACAGCTAAATATACCATTTTTCAATTGATTTCGCCATAAAAAGTACTTTTTTAGACACTAATACCAGCTTTTGAAAAAGTAACGAAAGTAACGAAAGTAACGACATCAAATCAAAAGAAACGTATACATACGGGTAGTAATTTTATCGTTACTTTTACAGCTCTATTTCAGATAGACCAATATGAGACGCAATTACCTTTTTGATCAGAAATGACAGAGTTGTTTCGTTTTAGGCGAAATATCGCGAAACACTTCACACGATTGTTTTTTTTTCCCTCAAATTACTCAAAAAGGTCGTATCAAAGGCCGGTTTCACCTATTTGGCTTTACAATAGGCGTGTTGTGCTATAGAGATAAAATTTGAATCTACAACATTACGCAAGTGGATATCAATCAGTCGTTCAGCATCTTAAGAAGGAATGATTAAATAGACTGATCGGTCTGAGATCTTTGAGGTTTAGTGGGAAAATTTTATGATGGGTAAACGAGAAACCCCCCCTCCCCCCTGAGATGATTCTCATGTCCAATCGACCAAAAGCTCATGTATGTTAGAGACAATAAGATTATAATGCCCAGTTTTAAAATACACAGTGTTGTTTTTGATTTGTACATGTCCCTTCTAACGCAATTTTACCTGGGCTAACGTTATCAAATTTGCAAATATATATATATTTATATATATATATATATATTATATTGGGATTATCTGGCCAAATACTTTTCAGAAAATATAAATTTAATGCGGGTACGTTATCGTTAACTAGGGTAAATAAAAAAAAGCCATTCGCCTATTAATAACATACATATATCCTTTTTTGAGCTCATCAACACTCCTTTTTGAAAACATGATTAATAGCCTAACACTGCACCATAAGACGAGAGATTAAGGACTAATTTAAAAAGCACATATTAAAAAAAGTATTGCGATATTGTTCCAATATAATTTTCACAATTTATCAGACGAAAGCCATGTTGTCTGGCAATGACCCTGAAGACAAAACAAACTGATTTTATGGAAGCCTTTATTTTGAAAACAACTAAGCTCAGCAAGCAGTAAAAAGTTTGTTTGTTTCACCTTTTATATGGAAGTACAGTTTGTAGAGAGAAATATCGTAACAACATAGCAATTTTTGAATTAGAACAAATAAAAGTTATTTGAAATGATATCACTATTCGTGTTTTATTTTGCAAAAACCTTCTTTTAACTCCAAACAATAGGTAATCTTGTGCATGTTATGTTTTACAATTAGATTTTTATGAACGTGTCCGATAAGCATTTTAGTTTTGGTTCGTTGGTTGCACAGCAACTTGGTATTTCCCAAACCTAAGTCACACTTCAAACTGTGAGAAAAGTTTAAAACCGACACCATTGTGGGTTCTACATGAAATAAAATAAGCTTTAAAGCATTAGTCACTCCCAAGTGAAATGGTTGTTCTTTTTTTTCTTCTTCGTAAAAGCTTAGCTTATGAGTAGTGTAATATAAAATATAGAAATCGTAAAGAAGTAATCAAGAATTGTAGTATACCCTATGCATAAGAATCAACAGTATACCAAACCAATATACTCCATAAGGCTTGTGAAATGCTTTTATTGCGAAAGGAAGCTTTGTTGAATTTTGTTGTTTAAGAATCATCAGAAGCTAGATTGATACAACACAGATTAAAAGATATTTTTATTGTCAAATTTGTTTTTGTGCCAGTAATGGTTAGCATGTCTGGCTGCCATATGGAAATAAAAAAAATTTTTAACACGGAAATGACCATTCGCTCACACTAGAAAAAAAGTCCTATAAGATCACTTCTTCGACTAGCGAAATCTGTCACCACCCAATGAACAGCATCCTAAAGTTAATTCAGGGTAAAGAATGGTTCAGTGAATGTTGTCAGCCCCAATTAACTATAGTCACAAACTACTGAATCCTCCGCTATCATCACCTCATCGATTCGTCAGGTAATGCTGAGAAAATTTTTCGAAATTTCAATTTTTGACTTTTGGGACCACTTTGAATGGAAAGACACGATTTTTTGAGGAAGAAATTAGTGTATTCGATATTGTAAAATAACAAAAAAAATTAAAAAAAAACTCTCGTAAGTCATGTAATAAAAGTGTTAAGAATTTCAAAAAAATCGGTGCATTAGATTCAAAGTTATGAGAGAAAACGAATTTGAAAACGGGAAATAACACTTTAGAGCTGCCAGAAACAATTACTTTGCTCCGTTCACGTAGAAATTTCGATACTTTACAAACACCTTGAGGACGTACATGCGCAGACCGAGAGAAAAATGTTTAGTTTTATCATGGTTCCTAGGTTTCAAGAAAGTATTAAAGAAGGCAATCAAAGAGCAATTGAAAATTAATCAGTGCATCAAAAAAGAGATGTCAATTAGGTATATGCACGGTTTTAGCAGAAATTGATATTAGTAATTCAGATGGCGGCAAAGTTACTCCAGTAGTTTCGAAGTTTAAAAGCTGTTATGAAATATAGTCTATTAAATTAGTCAATTAAGCAATGACAGAATTTTTGGAATCGGTCCAGTATTTTCCATTTCTGGCTATGTTCCAAATCTCGTAAATGTAATCAGTACACAGTACAGTGATTTTTGAATTCTCGTTTTCGTTTTTTTGTGAAAATGGAGATGAAATATAGGATTACTCAGTGATAATGTTGAACTTTCAGAATGAAAGCCCAAAAATTTGAGGCACCTCTAAAAACAGCCCAAAGTTGTAAAAGGGAATTAGATAAAAAGAAACGAAATGTGCAGAAAAATAAGAAAGTAATTTTTATACAAGAAAAATTAATTTTTTACTGTTGTCATCTTTAATTTTCATAACTTTAAATGTTTCTAGACTTTGCTCTAACCAGTTGCTTTTACAATCTAAATAAACTTCTCTTCATTTTCTGTTCAAAAAGATTTTTAACCATCTGCTGGGATGTTGTGAGGACGTTCTGTTTTAAAATTATCGAAATCTCCTGTACTAAAATTCGGAGAATAGGAACAAAAGTTTCAAGTGGATAATACATTTGGCCAAGGCTTTATAAACTTTCCTCTTGGATCACTTTATCTATAATAAAAAAAAACACATTAAGATCCGTTGAGTGGTTTCAAAGATCCAAGCATACAGACAGACACCGGAGGTGACTTTGTTTTATGCTATGTAATGATGATAATGAAGTAAAAGACTAGTTAAAGAGTAAGAATAGATCAAACGATCACTTTGGAAGCTGTGTTTCAATATTCGGTGAGTATATTCTAAATTTAATAAAAGCGATGAATAAAAAAAACAAACCAGAAAAAGCAACAAATGTTCTTAAACAAAATTACAGTTGAGCTGATTGTCTCTGGAATTTTATTTTTGGATACTTAATTAGTCCATCGTAACTATTCATTGTTTTTATAATAGTGGGAGAGGCCAGAAGGGAATTTGGAGATTCACTCGATCGTGACAAGTTAATATATGGGAGGATATCTTACATATTGATAAGTGCCTCCAGTCAGTATGAGCCCTCAATCAAAGGATGACACGCTCAGGGGAGCCCGGTAGATTAGTTAATAAAAATCCATCAGCAAAATAGTCTACCTAAGATAATGGAGATTAATTACTAGGAAAGCTGCGTCGATTTTGATAATCTGACAATTCAAGCACCAATTATTAATATCACTCATTTTTCAAATGTCGAATTTGGCATACAGCGACTTTTTGGTGCTTAATAGAAACTAAAATAATAAAATTTCGGACACAACAAGTTCAAAACTGGCCAAGATTTTTCTGAACCAAGAGGTTTTGAAACGCTAAGCTCTTTTCATGGTAGTTGAATTGTCCTCAGAGTTACTTGCTAATTCTCCACGAAAGCCGATACCAGGAAAAAACCAACTGGACTCTTCTGGAATTTGGACCTTGAACTTCCTCATAAAAGGCTGATAAGATAACCTCTACTCCACTGACACCACTTACTAACGGAATCCAATAATGAAACACATGCAGAATTCTTTTGCAGAAAAGAAGCACCCGCTGCGCCGACTGGCTATAATCAACTTCACCTAACACGCTCAAAATTAAGACTGTTTATTAATCTAATCTACATTACATTTCGTCTCATATATTTTTTTATCTTATCGTAACACTAATTACATTTTCTTTTACAGTCCTCTTAAAGTAAACGATGGATAATTTATGTTTTATTATAAGCAGAAGATAACGCTGCATTTTGCTTTGATCACATAACAAAATCTTTACGTGCACACGCAGGTCATAAAATCCAAATCTTTGACATCATAATACGAAATAATATGAAAAGTATAGTAGCAACGTCACCGTCACTTCTGATGTATTTTCTTACAGATAATTAGGTACAACTAGGTTTCTAAATATACAACCTTATTTTAAACTAAAATAAACCAATTAAGTTAACTTATATCTGCTGCCATAAATTTATCTATTCTACTGCCTATTGTAAATTAAGATCGTTTTTTAAAATATTTTTACGTTTTTATGATATTTGAACAGTAAGAAGATCTTTTGATCGTTTTTACATTTGTTAAAATTTATTTTATGAAAGGTAAACGATGTATAAGCTTAAAGAAGTTAGATCAGTGGTCTACTTCACAAAAAAAAGCTACAATCTCGTACTTGTAATATACAACTACAAATTTCTAATTCAGGTTTTGTATTACCAGCTGCAAGTTTTTTATTCAGATACCTGTAGACAAGGCAGACCAAATTTTAGAAAAACAAAATTGTCGACTATAAGCGCAGTCCAAAAATCTCATTTCACGCATTCAATACATAGTTACAAAAATTTCAAACCTTTTAGATAATTTTGCATCACCCTACATACAAGAATACAAGACAAGATACAAGGTAATATCAAATAAAAAGCAGATTTCATTTTTTTTTTTTATATTTCTTTTTTTAAGCAAAAAACAAAAATCGACAGAATACCAAAGGAAAGCACTCTTTATGAATTGAAATCATCGAACTTCCTTTACTGATAATTAACAATTGAAACATTTTGTGACAGTTATGAACTATGTACTTTCTGGTGCAAGATTTCTCTTCAAAACATTAGTAAGTTCGTTGAGAGAAAAAATTCCTGGCCGAACGGCGCACCGCGTACCCGTGAAAATCTTTAGCATTCAAATTTATTCAGTGACACTGAAACTTTTATTTCTGATCATTGAGTATATTGCAATCTGATCTTTCATCGGTATTATGACAAGAAATTCCTCCTTACACAGCAAACTGAAAGTATGACTAGATTTTGAAAATTTTTTTTCATGTGGTGAGCCAGATTCAATAAATATTTTGCATTGATTTCCTGTACCTTATCAATTATATTAAGCTTGGCTTAGACTCATATCAATTAAGAAGCAAAACATGTTTGAATAAGAAAAATACCAACTTTAGTTGAAAGTTGGTTTAATAAATGTCGGCGAAATGTTCTCAGTAAACGATTTGTTAATTCATGTGCCATAAATCACAATTTACAAGCTATGCAATAAATGTTGGGAATTGCAAGCTCGCAAGCTCGTTCGCATATTTAAACATTTTTAAGTGTCAATAAAAAAAGTTGAACCGATCATGAATTGGTCATTCTCCTCAGCTAAAGTCAAAGATGGTTAGAACAAAAGGGAGTGGTGCAACAAGGGTTAGTAGTTTGTTTATACATTCATGAACCTTTTCATTTAGAACGAAAATACATGAGAGAAGTGAAAGTGTTGCATGAACTGATTTCGCTATTCACATTTGGTTGTCATTCTGCATCAGACAACTAAAAGGTTGGTTATTCTATACAAGTTTAACAAGAAAAAGTGAAATTTCACAATCTTACTAAATCTTTCACAGCAGAAAGTGATTATTAAAAACGATAATAACAACCTGATACACCGACATAATAAAAATAAATAAACAGGGTGGTACAACAGGGGAGCCCGCGGTATAGGGCGTTTCTCACAACCATACCTTGTGAGGAATGAAGGGGGCCTACAATTTTTTGCCGATTTCGAACGTCCGAGAAGCCTTTTTCATTGCAAAATATTTACAGGAGCGATCTTATTGGTTTTCTTCATCACTCTTTAGCCAACACCGACGACCTGATAGCCCGCAGAAAATTTCCAAAAATCGAAATCATCAGAATTTTTTGCAGCGTGGTTTTCATAAGATTCATTGTGATACCTGGACGCCAAAATCAACTCCCAGAAATCGTAAACAGTTGTATCAAGAACCTTGTTGGCTCGAGCCTCAACGGATAGGAGAATGAAGTAACGAAAGCTGGTGATCGTTAGCCTACGTTGCCAACCACTGCCAAATGAAGTAGTATTCAAGTACTTTGGTGTCTAGCTAGATCAGTGCTTAAGGCTTATATTAAAAAAAAAAAAAAAAACATGTATTTAGATGCTGTTCTAGATTAGGACTAAAGAAGCTTTCGCTCTGACAAAGCGACCGTTTTACAAGGGAAATTTTGATTGGAAGGTGAAAGTGATGCCACGCATCAAATGGCCTTTACTAGGCCGATACTCTATGGGCGTCCTGTGTGCTTTGTTTCAATATTGCACCGTTTGTAGTTTTTTTGAAAATAGTGTCTTGTCTGCGAAGGTACGCAGGATTGCACAAATCCAAATCGAAAACCGAGTACGCAGTCAATTGTCGCTTTTTATCCTCTTATGAGATATGCAACAGATAATTTGTCGCGCCCCCCTTTCGGATAGTATTTTAAAAAGAGTATTTTAAAGAGAGTATTTTAAAGAGTAGTGTGCACTACACCCCACTCTTTTTTAAATTCTATAAGGATAAAAAGCGACAATTGACTGCGTAGTGCGTACTCAGTTTTCGATTTGGAGTTGATTTGAACGATTTTTTGAAGTATTGAACTTTGGTGTTTTTCGTTGCTTGAAAATCATTCATATGGGGGGCACTTGGAAAGGGGGGTCGCGACAAAATATCTTTTTGGATATCTTGTGAACGACAAATTTACGACAATTAATGGCGTACTCAGTTTTAGATTTCGAGTTCATTTGACCATTTTAAGGGGGTGGGGGTAACGCATCAAGTTAGCACTGCACACTATTTTTTTTTAAATGAAGAGCTAAAATTTTTTCGTTTTCACGACTAATCTACGACAAATTTACGACAATTAATTGCATGCTTAGTTTTTTGTTTAAGATCGATTTGACGGATTTGGGGGGGGGGTGGTAGTGCTAACTTGACCGTCAAGTTAGCACTACACACGGTTTTTTTTTAAAAAACGAAGAGCGACAAATTTTTTGTTTTCACAACAAATTTACGACAAATTTACGACGATTAATCCAATTAACAAACTATGAAAATTTTGAAGTGGTAGTGCTAACTTGACGGACATGTCAAACTGATTCAAAGACCTCCTGCAGAGAGCTATGAAATCGCCAATGGACTGAAATTTGGGGCTTTTTACCCCAATACTGAGACAGCGCGTTTCAGTGGACTTATTCCACCGGAAGCTTTCGTTCACTTTGAAAGGTTTGATCGAAGAGAGTTTGGGAAAACCGCTACCACGTTGTAAGCTCGTGGAGTAACGGCTCCTTCATAGCCGGGAGGTCAATATGGCAAAAAGCTCCTTCTGTTTAGTAAGGCGTTTTCAAATCACAATCGTCTGGACGTAGCAAAAATGGCAAATGTGTTCGGGCGGTTGACACAGGCCAACAAGTCTGAAAGCGTAAAAATTGATACTGATAGCGAGTCAATAGTTAGCTTCAGTCTTACCCAAATCTAGTGAAGACTTAGGGGATGGGAGTGAGCGGAGTGGCAAACCAAAAAAACAAAAAAAGGAGATTCAAAAAACAAAAAACCAAAAAACAAAATTGTAGTTGTTGTGAATAATTTGGAGTTTCACGCCGTAGATTCAAGGCTTTGGTATCAATTTTCAGAATATTTTCGAAACACATCGCTCGTGGAAAGCTTTGTAATACCCGGTAATGTTTTTACAAGGATAAGTTACATACACCTTTTCTTGATCAAAATGATGAATCTATTGACTCTGGTACATAGCAAATTTGTCATTCGATTATTATCAATTTGATTTCTTGGTTTTTGTGCTATTCGTCTCTATTTGTAATTCTTTGTGGACTCTCGTGCTATAGACATCTACTTTTCTTTCAGCCTCCGAGTGTCAATTCGGCCGACCATGATTGTAATAAGTGAAGTTCCAACCACCTTTTTCCATCCATTGAATCACAAAAAAGGGAAGGTTGGTAGGCTGGTAGTACTATGGACCGGCCATTAGTCTGAGTGCTAAGGCTTACTATAACTTCCTCTTTTTTATTAAAAAAAAAGCTCGAGACAGCTGAGCCAATTTCGATGAAATTTTCACACAGCCTTTTCTTTTTTGGTTAATTTGAAGCTTTGTGCTTTGAGCAGAGCTGAGCTTCATTATGTCTATGTTATAGGGATTGTGCAAGCATACTCACGCCTTTCATGGTTTGATCTTTTAGCTGAAATTGAGGCTCTTCCGATACAAACTGTTTTGTAACTGCGAAGTCGAGAGAACCATCGAGACATCTAGACTTGTATGTAAATGCAATGTTGTACAAGGGTACTTATACTCTCATATTTTTGACACCGAAATTTTTCTCTGTAGCAACTACAAAGCCAATTTGGTTTGGGAGAAGCTTTAGTTCTTCAGTTATGCCGTTTTCGTTTGGGAAAAAAGAGTACTCTAAGGCCGGCCACTGACTACACAATATAACTGCGCAAATTGGAGTTCGCGCAGTTCATTTGTTCATTTCGGTTTGATTTTTGCTCAAGTCAGTTTGCGCAGTTATATTGTGTAGTCAGTGGCCGGCCTAAGGGTCTCTTTTTTCCCAAACGAAAACGGCATAACTGAAGAACTAAAGCTTCTCCCAAACTGTCAGAAATTACCCTCAGAGCAAATTTTGCTACTCTAGAAATTTTTTCAGAGTAAAAATCAGAGTACTCTAAAAAAAAAGGGTACTCTAGTTTTAACAAACGAAAACGGCATTAATTTATTTCAAAAAAAAGCTTCTCTGTGAATTTTATCAATTATATAAACAGAGGAACTTCAAAACAACATAAAACCGGTGTTGTTTCATCATGTTTACTTTGCATTTTTTTCGCAAGCACATTTGCATTCAATTTTTGTTTCGTTTCTCTCACCTGCAACACCAGCATGACACATTGATTATTTATTATAAGACTCTCAGCAAAACAATAAAATTGGCAAGGCCACCAGACCACTAAAAGCAACAGCCCTTAGCACATATTAAAAACAAAAAAAAAACAATAAAATTAAAAAAGAGCACTTAAATGTAATCAAGATGCGTTAACCTCCTCCCTTGTTGTCAATTTGTCGATAACTTTTCACTTTTTCTCAACCGCCAGTTGATATTCATATCAAAATGCTAATTTTGTATTTATTTACAACCAACTCACATATTATCGCTTCACTGCACTGGCACTGTGAGAGCGCTGCGCAGCGTTGCGCTGCTTTGTTTACTTTATTATAATGTATGATAACTTGTATTTCTTCGAGTGTGTAAAACTTCATGTGACACACACTTACACAAAAAATGGGATCGAAAACAACACTCACTGATTGTTTGTTGCACTAAGACTGAACTAAATAAAAAAGTTCAAGACACCTTATACCTAGCAAGCCTTAAGATTACATGGTGCTTTTGTGGGAGAAGGGAAGAGACATGGCAATAGCCCTTGTCTTTTTATTAATTAATTTATTGAATGTGCTATCAGAAAATGGATTCCAAAAAGTTTCTCATAAACCTTTTATGCATATTCTTAGATCAGGCACGATGGAACATTCTTGATGAGATCTTCTAATGAATTTCGAATGATAAAATGCAGACGAAAATCCATTGAATTATAATTTTTGATTATTTAAAATTCAAAAACTGCAGGAGTTTAAATAAATTTTATTTCCTGTTCTGAATAGGAATATGTACTTTTATGTACATATCTAACTGTGATATGTTTTTTTTATTTAAATTTTTAATAGAAAGCGTGTAGTCCTCAACAGAAACATTATGAGAAAATAGAAAATGAAAGAGATCAATTTACTTAGAAATTATGTGATGTTTTTATAAGATTGGTGTGAATTTTAGAAAGCCTTGTAAAAAATACTTTGAGTAATTATTAAAAAACCGTGTAATAAAAAACCAATGAACAAAGCAAATAAATTATAACACACTATTGATGTTGGTTGAGGCCCTGGTTTACCGCGAACTGTGATGCCCGCTTAAGTCAGTAACTACAAAGTAAATGCAATTCAACAATGATAAATTATTTTGCGCTTTAAAATAACTGAATACAAATGACAGATTTACAAATTAAGTCCAAACAGTTGTATGAACAGAAAAGTAATTGTTGGGAAAATGAAATACAGCTTAGGAGTACGTACATTTAAATGCAGAACACTTTTGCCGTATAAGTTTTAAGTTTCGTATTTTGTATTTCACAGATAACATTGAAAGTGGGAGAAAAGAAGTACCAAACACAAAATCATCTCCTGTGACCACATTGATCTTGTGCGTCTAGTACTTCTTCTTCTTTTACTTTGGCCGCACTATGAGCATTGTGATCACAAAGGGATCACAGTTCTCTTATTCATCTCTTTTACACTAGTGATCAACTCGTTGACTTCTGAAAGTGTCAGCAAGCCTAACGGTCTTTGATTATTGAAAATCAAAGTTGAGATCTGGGCTCGTATTACAAATAACGATAATCGCAAAAGACCCCTCGTTATCGTTAATCAATATCATTACAACTGAGCAAGTGTTACGAATAGCGTTACTGGCAAAAACCCCTAGCAATCATTACGTTCCAATTCCGTTTTAGGATATTCGCTATCATTTACGAATGGGCCAGTTCAACAAATGACGATACACTTAAGAACCCCTCTATTCGTATTTCCCCCTGCCATTCGTGGTTCGTGACACGAGCTCTGGCAGGAATGCTCTGGTTCTACTTCTTTTACTCCTTTGCAATCATGTTGGAACGTTAAATTATATCGCCAAAATTCTCTGGGCCTTCCCTTTTGATCTCTGGCTGCAGACAAAGTTCTGAAGCACGAACTGAGCCGTTCGTACAAGTACTCACTACTCAGTCTCTACCGTACCCACTTTCTTCTTAAACTTTTAACTTTTACTCATGCGTTGCAGGGATGTAAGATCCTAGATTATGACGGCTCCATCAAGGAATATTTGAAGTATTTTAGTGATCTTAAATTAATCTTCTAGCTGTTGCCGCCTTGTAGAGCTATGCCCTAGTATAGTCTGAGGTACATCTGTATTAGATCTCGTGGGTGTCGATCAAATCATTTTGAATTATTCTCAACAAACCTGCATTGATTGCCATCAGATTGCTCTCAATACCCGCTCAATGGTGATCAAAGTGTAGAAGGACATCAGCTTGATCGAACGGTTGTTATCGCAACTTCGTTTGTACTTTGTTTTGTACGTTGGTAGAAAGTTACTTTCAGTTCATTATTCAGTCCGTCCATCAGTAATGTATCCCACATTTTTTCAAAATTCATATGGTATCTCGTCTACCATAGCACTTTTGCCGTTTGTGGAGTTTTCAACCGTTTCACGAGCTTCTTCGAGTCTGATATTGGAAATTTCTATTAAGTGAATTTTAGCATCTCAAAAGTTCTTTCAAGGAAACTGTCACTCACACTTTCGCCATCTTAGCAGAATCATCAAGAAGCTGTCCTTGAACATCGATCGGTGAAGGACTTCGGTAAACGAATCTCATGATCATTTCCCCTTCCTTGAGCGGCTGTTTTGTGGTTTAATTTGAGTTGTTTTGTCGCATTTCCGGAGCAGCTTGATTTGCATCAGCAACCGGGACAGAAACCTTTTCTATCTTCCGATACATGATATCCTTGTGGTACCCGTGGGGTGATGGTTAGTATTTCTAAGTCTGTAATGTTTTTTTCACAGGTATCGCTTTCGCGAAGAATTGGTAGTTCCGGAAAGAATTGGAAAATCGCTAATTGCGAATTTCTAGTATGTAATTTGCGAAACCCCTCTTTTTTGTAAACTATGCCGCTTTAATTATGAATTGATCGAAAAAATACTAATTTACTCTAAGTGTCGTCTCAAATTAAAAAATTTTTTAATCTGTGAATTGCAATCAAGTATCGTATTTTAAGAATTTTCTTTTATTAGTAGTTTACAAGCTTTTAATCGCAATCTACTACTTCCAGAGCACAACTTCGTTTTACAATTTATTCATTGTGGTTTACAAAATAACTATGGCCATTTGCCTTCTCGAAATGCTCAAATCAGGAAATTCAAAGGAAGATGTAGATATTGACCCCAGACAAACTTAATCTAGGAAATACTGTACAGCAAATTACAAATGATGAGTCGCATTTTTTGTGTTTCTAAAACACTACTTCCTATTTAAGTGTCTGTTTATGTTCACATTTTAAGCGATCATGATATAGGTTAGGTATCTTCGCAGCTCAACGTTATCATCGCCAACTCACAACCTCAAGACTTCTGGTTCAAATCCACACACCGCCTAAACCAGCTTTGTTTTCTTTCTCATATGCACCCCGACACTGAATCACAACAAAACAATTTACCAGTCCCATATCGCCCTATAACAACTTCCTACCACTGTTCTTCAATTTGAAAAAGAGTTGTTATTAGATTTTTGCTTTTACTGCAAATTGGTTTCGAATCGCGATTCGCGAGTCAATATTTTTTTGCTCCGAAATATTTACTGACACACTTAAAAATTTTGAAATACGACTTTTGAGTGTCAATATCATCATTTTGCATCAACTGCAAACAAAACGTCGTAATTTGCTAATATCTGATCCAAAGTCTAAAACTGGAATCATTGGTCTTGATTTATAGCTGATTTTCCGTGATCTGATCTTGGAATTCTTTCTGTGCGCCGATAGTAACGTCATTGCCATGAAAAGCGCTCTCTCGATTAGCTGTTCGGAATCAGTAGAAAATTGTAGATCCCCTCCATTCCCTTACAAGGAGTTGGCAATTGTTGAGTGGGGCTCCTCGCTCTGTTGCGCCACCCTATTTATTTATTTAGATATATGACATCCGTGCTATTTGCCAGGAGTGGGACGTACTACTTCCTCCTTACAGCTTCTGTATTTCAAATCGAACCGAATCTTTTCATCTCTATCATTTGTGGATCATTTTGACCATGCTTCGAAAGCCGCTTTCTTATTACTTATCACTGCTGTAGCTTCATCATTCCCCCACCATGTTTCTTTCGGTGTCCCTTTGAAACTTTAAAACTGCTAGGAATGATTTGGCTTTTTATAAGCAAATTTAGTGTAGACGGTTTGACAAAACTTTGTGCAGTGCTCGTCATATTGATGGTGTGACACAGATATGTTTGCATATTCAAAATTGATTGCGCAATTCTGCTCGGTCTAGGACTAGTTCCATGCATAGCCTGGCAGGATGGGGATATTTTAATTATTTTTTTCTTTTTTTATAGCAAGGGGTTATGAATACCTTTATAATGTTACTAGCTGACCCACCCGGCGTTGCTCGGGTCTAACTTATTTAAAGCGAAAGGTAGGTTTTTTCCTAGTTACTTGACATTTAATGTCATATTTAGGACAGCTCACACAATATCTTTATAAATTGTAGCCTATGTGTTATTCTGATGTATAAGCTATATTATTGGAAAGTTTAATTGAAATCCATTCAGTAGTTTTTGCGTGAAATAGTAACAAACATCCATCCACACATACAAACTTTCACGTTTATAATATTAGTAGGATAAAACACTGTACGAGCATTTGGGAAAACAGGAGAGGATTTAACAGGAGTCACCGATGCACATGGCTTTTGAACCTTTCTGTAATGAAAGAGAAAAAAAGAGTCAGGTAAAGCATTCCGCATACAAGTAGTGCGACTAAAAAATGAATCTCTTTACTTGACTGCTAGTCCGGAGTAGGACTCAAGGTAAAGAAAGTTGGAAAGTGGGTAAGCTTAAAGGAGTTATGAGTGTCACCCGTAGTGTTCAGATGTGATTACACCTTTCGTACGAAAATCGAGGAGTCGCTACAGTAATATTCTAGGTCGTGACTGAACAGCAATCGCTAAAAGACTTCAAAATCTAGTTTCAAAGACAGTGGTAGACTGATCCAGAGTCCCTCTGTTCTAAGTTTAAGATACATGCGAGACCCACTTTTTTAGACTTTAGATGAGTTTGATTGTCAACTTAATATTTCTTATGAACGCACAACTAGCCTTTTATCATAATCTTCTTAAATACCTAAAAATAAACATAAGCCAAATATTTCATTCCAACCAGTTTTTGATTATTTTCCGACCAATCTTGTGGTTACCTGTACCACGAAGAACAAAGCTCAAAAAATCAATAAAAACACGCCCATATTCATTTAAACGAAAGAACCAAGCTTCAAAGTTTTCTTTCAAAAAAAGTTCACCGGCTTGAGTTCAATCTAGAAAGCTGATCCTTCGCAAGTAGAAGAGCACCTACATGAATCTTTTGGCAAATTTCCAATTTATATATCAATCTCCCAGGCTTAAGAAAGCCTAATTGATCTCGCCAGGTACTCAACTATGACTGCAAAAATAACTACACAGCATAATTAGTTTCCGACTCGTATTTCCATCAACAACTGCACTGACTTTGAAAACTACTAATTGTACATAGCAGGTAGGTAATCAATACAGCGGCTGCTTCATTAGAACTATCTCAATCAATGGAAATTAAGTGTTCACATTAAAACAGTAATTTAATAAAATATTAAAAAAGAATATCATTACGTAGTACATTACGACCACATATCGCCATTGAATCGCCAAGTACTCATATTCAATAAAATCTCAAGAAACCAGTTCAAGTCTTCCTTGAAGTGTGTACCTTTAAGCGCTGCTTTTTTTCATTTCTTATTCAAACAACTTGTTTACGAAGAAATCTCTCGATAAATCCCCCTAAAATATGACTCATGTAAATTTCCCGTCTACAACAACTCCCATTACCTACGTCATGTCACTCCAAAGTAGAGCTTTTGGTGTCTTCTCCGAAAATGTAATTATCAACAGCTTGCGAGTTACTTAATCAAAACATGGTATTTTTTTTCTCTCATCCACAAATGTAGGTACTGATTTTTATCCGTCAACAGAAATCAATTCATCAGACCGATCATTAATTTTGATCCCAAGCCCAACACGAGAACGACATCAACTAAACATCGGCTTAGCTGAACGATTGGTTCAAAACTCGTTTTGTATTTTTTCATTTAATTTACCTACCCACCAAATCTTAAGATACAAAAATATGTATTTTCTCATACTCATCCTATAATTAGGCAAGTCCACGATATCACAAAGTATTTTCTATATACGTCGGACTTTAGAATGACTTTTTAATGTAGTCAGTCGTTGCGGCCGGGCTTTAAACTATAAACCGAATTTAGTTCGTGACTTGAGGCAGATACAAACAGTCAGTTGTCGGGCATCGTGCGGTCGAGATACATTCTGATTTGTTGTAGCAGCATTGCGAGATTAACGCGTGTGCTAAGAGAGGATTTCTCAGCCCTGAGCTGATAACAAGCTGAGCTTGTGTGAAATATAATTATTTCCTCGAAGACAAGAGAGGCATAAATTAACAGCAATTAAAAATAGACTTTAAATCATTTGGACATACTTTGTATGTGATTTGCAGTGTTGAACTAGTTAAACATAAAATGAATTCAATGTGGCTTTTCGCCAATTTGCTGATTACATTCGGACTAAGTGCTTATGTTGCACTTGCGGATAAGACTTCCAACAATGGAAAAAGTGAGTTATTTTTTGTTGATTTTTCATGTGAAAAACAGATTGTGATATTTAGTGGGCGGTTGTTCTTGATTTGATTTAAAAAAAAAACTCAATATCACTTTGAAAGGCTAAAAATTAGCAACAGTGTGTGTTTTTGCTGTGCAGAAGAGAAAAACAACTTGAATTTTTTTGTTTTGAATATTTTCAATTAAATACCAACGACTTTGTTGATCGAGTCGGCAAAGTTGTCAAATGCAAACATATCAAGTTTGTTTCTGTGAATAAGTTAAGAGGTTTGTCTTTATAGCGCATGTGATATAAAGGCCAAAACTACTTTGACCAAGGTTTAGCAAAATGAAATGCCAATGCGCATGCGCAGTGGGTTTTTTTTTCATAAATTCAAATAAAAACTATAATCAAATGGATCAGATCGCTTGCTTCTCTTTGTTATGTGTATATTCGTTTCGATTTCGATGACTAAAGTCAAATCGGTTGCTGCAAGGCATCAGTGCAATCAACCTAGATTTGAAAGGGACGCAAGGGCACCGATTTCACCGGCAATTAGTTGGTTGAGGACGAGAAATAAGTTGGCAAAATTGTAGCCGATCAGACTTAATCATTTTGAGTTTCTGACAGCGTAATGCTTCAGGTGTAGGCTTCTGTTCTAGCCTCAGTCTTTTACATTCAATTTGACTGCGCTGTTTTCTGAATCCGCAATTTATTTGCGTGGATCAGTTTATTTATGAAAATTTACTTACTAACGGAGGTAGGCATAATGAGTTAAGGTCTCAACCATCATAAAAGGTTTTCTTTTTTAGACGGTTTCCAAGAAGGAATAAAACGCATATAACTTAATTTTATGGCTATAGGAACATAATTAAGTTATAAACATTAAGATTTGCCATTGAAAATTTCGGACAAATGGCCTCGAATAAATTCCAGGTGAGAGGTCCAATTTTCGATCACTTTTTGCAGCATTTGGGGCCGTATGTCAGCAGTAACGCGCCGAATATTCCTTTCCAAAGCGGCCCCTGGTTTGGGCTTTTCTGCGTAAGCAAGCGGCTTAACATTATAACTCCACAAAAAGTAGTCCAGCGGTCTTAAATTACACGCTCTTGAAGGCCACACCACAAACCCACGAGGAAAGATAATGCGCTCACCAAAAGTTTCCTTCAATAAATTGATTGTTTCCTTTGTCTGTATTGCATGTAGCAAAGTCTTGTTTGAACCAAAGGTTGTCCATTCCATACCAACATCCTCTAGTTCAGGCACGAAAAAGTATTAGATCATGGATCTATAGCGTTCGCAATTGACTGTTGCCCGGCTTAATTTTTGGAGAAATTATTCCCTCTGCCCATACCTCCCACCAGACAGTGACTTTTGAGATGTAACTGTGTCGGCGTCTCAACAATCACTTGTGGATTATCATGACTCCAAAGACGACAATTTTGTTTATTAAAATTCCCATTCAACCAAAAGTGAACTTCATTGCAGACAAAATTTGCTTGTGAAAATAACGATCAGTGACCATCTCGTTTTGGGTGCATTCAGCAAACGTGCGACGCCCTTGATCGTCGTTCTTCAATTCTTCACGAATCAGATTTTGTAAGACATAAAACATAGATCCTTCCGCAAAATCTTCCATGAAGTGAATAGGCACAGTTCTAATTTTAGTATGCGATGGCGGATGAACTCATTCGGGTCTTCTTCGATACTCTGCTCCACAGAAGCAAAAGCGCCTTCAGTACGCATTATCCACTAGACTAAACGATCTATGGTTGCTCGAATTACCGACTCTGCTGGGTGATTATTGATTCGATCAAATATTGAACTCAGCGCGCGAAACATAGCGAGATCCGAACCATTATTTTGATAATAAATTTGCTTGATTTGCAAACGTTGTTCCGGAGAAAATCTAATCTTTTGAAATGGCAAACCAAACTAAGCAGAAATCATGTGACAGCTGCCAAAAAGACCAACTCTAACAAAGGACTGCCAGATTAAAAGCCACACGTCTAAAAAAAATCCCACTTCAGTTTGGATTCCTTTCATTCATTTTGACGCCTTTTTTTATATCGTCAGTTGATTGAGTGGATCAGCTTATTTCCGAAAATTTAGTAACCAACGTAACTGGACACAATTAACTAAGGCCTTAACCAACATATTTTGCTAACGAGTCCTATCTTCGGCAAGCTGTCTCTAGTTTTATGCTTAAAGTCGATAGTGTCCCTCTTCTACTTGATTGATCCACGCAAAAGAAGGTCTCGTTCTTCAGCTACTTTTCTCAGTGCGCTTTAGAAGCTTTATCTTCCAGCCTTGCTCATTCCGCGGAAAAGCTTATTTCACTCCTTGTCTTCAGACATTTGACATTGTTCCTAAAAACGAAACAGTCGAGAATTTCTGCATTCGTTTCGACAAATTCAAAGTCAATAGGCTTCTAACCAAATGAAACAGCGATTGGCAAGCGTAGTTATCTGTTAGATCTCCACAATCTGGTGTTGATTCTAAGTCAAGGTGGACACCGTCTTGGGCTACCTCGAAGTAAGTTGAGTTTACTCTGACGTTTTGTCAACTTCGTCGACGTTCTCGGTCATTATTTTAGCACCGTTTATGAGTTAACTCATTCTCAGCGCTTCTGTTTAAATGTTTACCAAAATAACTGTGACATAACCCTTGCTTCTTCCCACTACACCAATACCGTCTGCTCCCTTATTTTTACATAGTATAAAACAAAGTCGATTTCTACTGTCTGTCCCTATGTATGCTTACAAAACTTCACAACGGATTTTGATGCGTTTTTTTTAACATATGTAGACTCATCCAAGAGAAAGGTTTATATGTGTGTATATTTCACCCCCAAATTCAAATGGAAACGAAAGCGGAAAAATACAAGGGAGCAAAGAAACTACTGGACCGATTCCAAAAATTCTTTCAACGTTAAAATGCCAAAATGCTACATTTTAAAAGTAACACGGATTTATGTTTGAAATATCTCAAAACTACTTTGCCTTTGAATCTAGGGAACTGATTTCATGCAATCTCACGGTATTTGGAAACTTTTAACTTTAAACAAACAAACCTCAGCTTATCACAGCTTGTGTTCCTGACAGTTTTTGAAATTTTGGCGATTTTGTTTAAACAACCTTTTTAACAAGTAAGGCCTGAGCAACACCGGTCGGGTCAGCTATAGTAATCAATAAATGGTACAAATTTAAGAAGCTTTTTCTGGTAGACGGCCATAAGCCAAACCATATTAAACTTAAGTTTATCATATTGTATATTTTAAAGCAGTTTTTAAATAAAGTTTTTTCAACTAACTAACTAACTAAGAAGCTGTGTCGCTAGTGCTCACATTTGAGATACGCACATTACTTTCGAATAGTATTGTCAAATCTTCGGTAATTCTTTACCAAAAATTATGAAGCAGCGCAGCGTGGGATTTCCATTGAAGTAACATACACAAGGAGGGTTGCTATCACTGATTCTCCGAAAAGCCCAAATTCAAATTTGCTATAACAACTTCGTAGCTTCGCCTTTGAATATTGATAAAAGTCCAAGTTCTTTTGTTTTTGTGGCAACGAGTATGTCCAGCATCATGCAGAGGAGTATATTAACCCTGAAAATGGTATCTTAAAAAGTCTATTCACACAGTTCGCATTTCACAATTCAATTGTTTACAGGGCCCTTTATCAACTTTTTAAATTTTAAGTTAGTTTGGTTTCACAAAAACCGAGTTAACGTTGTTGAATGCATAGAAAGTCTATCGAACTTAACTAACTGTGGACCCCATCAGCAGTACAAAATGCATTTGCCAATCGACAGCTCAATCAACACTTGCAAACCATTTAGCACAATCTGTATTCAGCATCTCTATATATGTAATTTTAAAATTATCACCACACATGGATATGTATATTTTCTCAATAATCGCTGCCCATGTCTGCACATGGTGATTAAAAGAAACAAAACACCTATCAAGAATCCAAATCTTGTGATTCCGCTTTCAAAAAGACTATTCTTCGAAAGTTGTCTAATTTAATGGCTTCTATGAACCTGCCCCCAGGAAACAATTCCAACAGTGATTGATGGAGAGGTTCTAGTTAAGAGTCTTAAAATTCCCAAAATTTTGAACAAAAGGCTAAACAAGTTTGTTCAGATTATAAAGAGAAAAGGTAAACATATTATGTAACATCTCCATCGAGAAGTTCATTGTTATGAACGAGAACGAAGAACCCTGTTTGAAGAAGTTTCAAAAAGTAGGCATTATGAGGCGATATATGTATTCGATAAAGGTGCAAAGCACAGATCGATGCTAATGTAAGGCTTAACTTTGAGTAACAGAAACAGATAAAGAGCTGGTTTGTGTAGAGTGACTTTTGACTCTTGAGTCTTGACAGAAACGAATGAGATGGACTCTGTGTTTTTTTTTAAATTTCATCAGATTTTTTTATGTTTATTTTCCGGTTTTCTCTACATGAGTTCATTTATCTTTGGGCTGTTTGAGGAGACGAAGCAGAGCAGACAACAGTAGACATACCTTTGCATGCGCATTAAAAAGATATTTATATGATGTGACCCGCACCAACTGAATAAGTAGCTTTTGGTTATTTTTTACGTGTGAAGTAAAAGTACTATTTCTGGGAACAGAAGTTGTTATCAAGGCCAACATTGATTACGATTTCCAGAATAAAAATAAAAATTGTGGTTACGTTAAATGAAGGTGTGTACTTTTTTGTTCGCACCTTTCTTAAATCGGCTCGCTGGAAAACAACGTCTGAAAAGTTTGGCAGTGATCATAAAGTGTGAATTATTGATTGAGGACTTAAATTACAAAAAAATTTACATTTTCGTTTTTGAAAATTAAAGCGCCTTTTTAAGATCTGTAATGATTTCTGTACCACAACAATTTAAGCTTGGGTTACTCTGAGCTGGTTGTCAGGCCTTAGTCAGGTACCTTTGACTGTTAACAGTGGATCAGCTTTGTGAAAACAAAATAATTCACCATAATCGCTGTCAACAAGCAAGTTCTTAGAAGCGGTTTTTAAAAATCCATGATCTCTGGAAAATAATTTTTTTTCTCAGTATTTTTTAACGAATTTTTTTTAATATGTTTCTTTTCAAAGTTTGTTTTCTCTACGTTCTATAGTTTAGATTAAATGCAGTCAAAAAACAGTTAAGTCCATGTTGTATCGCGTTTGTCGAGGTTTTGGTCCTCCGATAGTAAATCCATTGCCATGGAAAGCACTTTTTCGATTAGCAGTTCAGATTCGGCAAAAAATTGTTGGTCCCCTCCATCACAAGGTATTGTTGTGAGAAGTGTGCTAGCCCCCGGGGCTCCCTGCTCTTTTGCGCCACCCTATTTATATTATTTATCATATTTGAGGAGGTATTTGATTTTAAAAAGAGTAGTGTGCAGAGTCGAAAGCGGATGAGGAAACCCTTGGTCGTTTCGAAAGAAAAATTCTCCGAATGATCTTTGGTCCCGTATGCGAAGACAATGTGTGGAGAAGAAGATACAGCAACGAGCTGTACGAGCTGTACCGCGACATGGGGCATAGCCAGAAGAGTACGCTTCGCGAGGCAACGATGGTTCGGTCATGTAGAGCGGATGGGCCCAAACACTCCGGCTCGTCGGGTGTTCGAAAGCACATTGCAGGGAAATCGTCTTAGGTGGCGTAATCAAGTGGATGAATACCTCAACGCAATTAGAGTGTAAAACTGGAGAGAGCTCGCCCGAAATCGAAGTCGTTATAGAAGGATGTTGGTTGAGGCCCAGGTTCACCCCGAACTGTAATGCCCACCTAAGTAAGAAAGTAAGTGTGTAGTGCTAACTTTGTGTCAAGTTAGCACTACACACTACTGTGGGCCTTCTTCTTCTTCTTCTTCTTTTTCATTTCCGGCGTTACGAGTAGTGATCTTGAAGCGATCACAACTCTCCCACTTTTCTGCTTCACACTAGTGATCTGCCTGTGGAGTACGCCGCGTTGACCTCAGAAAGCGTCGGCAAGCCTCCCGGTTTTGGATTGTTCCATGTCTGAGGCCAACCAAATGCTGCTGTTTTTGCATTTGCTTGTACCAGGAGTCTTATGGCCTGCCTTTTCTTTTTCGTCGCGAATTTGTTGAAACGTTGTACAATACTGTCTTTTGGACGGGGTTCTGCGGATCTCTCCTTTGAACATGACAATACCAACTGAGCCGGTCGTGCTGAATTTGGTCCAAGATGGTACTTTTGACATGAAGGCTGCCAGGGATCTTAGTACTTCTAATTCGATCAAGCTTTGTTACTCCTGCTGTCATCCGAAGCATCTTCATTTCGGCTGCCGTCAATTTGCTCTCATACTTTTTGTACATTGTCCAACATTGTGAACCGTATGTCAGAGCTGGACGGACAACTGCTGTGTAGAGTCTTCCCTTCAGCTTAGGGGGCATTTTTCGATCACAGAAGATAGCGGAGTTTTCTCGCCACTTCATCCACCCAACGCTTACTCGATGATTGATGTCGTCATCACAAGATGCTTCACTATTGATCATAGATCCCAGATATTTAAACTTTTCACACTTGGGAAGCACATTTCCATTCAAATAAATGTCTGGAATAGGCTTGTCTGGATCAGAAAAAGGGCAGCACAGGTATTCAGTCTTTTTAGCGCTAATACGTTACCCATTTCCTTCCAGAACATCAATCCAAACGTCAAGTGCTCGTTGCAGGGATGTAGGATCCTCGCTTATGATGGCTCCATCGTCAGCAAAGAATAATTGCTGTACTTTATTGTCCGTTACTTTTCCTTCGAGCAAATAATCCAGAACAGCAATAAAGAGCAGTGGACTCAAGACACTTCCCTAATGTACACCTACTGTTATTTGGAATTCTTCGGTGACTCCAGCTGGGCATCTCACTTTTGTAACTGCTCCTTCGTACATGTCCATAATTATTCGCACATAGGCTTCAGGAACTCCTCGGTGTCTGAGGGCCACCCATATCAGATCTCGTGGTTGTCGATCGAATCCTCTAAGGCATCTCGGTGTTTTTCCATAATGATCCTTATACTTTGGATTGCGTCTGTAGTTGACTTACCCGCGACAAACCCGCATTGGCCTTATTATTTTCCGCAGTCGGCTATCTATAACCCGCTCAACGATCTTCATAGTGTGGGACATCAACTTGACCGAACGATAGTTGTCACAGCTTCTGGTATCTCCCTTTCCCTTGTACATTGGAAGAAGAAAACTTTCCCTCCATTGATTAGGCAAACTGTCACCTCTTATAAGTTTGGAGATGAGAATCGTGAGCCATCTTAACCCGATGTCTCCCATATTTTTCCAAAACTCATATGGTACCTCGTCTGGCCCAATCGCTTTGCCTTTTTTGGAGTTCTTAACTGCCTCCCTAACTTCTTCGACTGTGACATCGGATACTTCCGTAAAGTTAGGTGCAGCTGTTGGAAAGTGGCGCCGAGGAAACTGTTCATTCAAAAGATCATCACAATACTGTCGCCACCTGTGTAGAATTTTGTCGTCATCCTCAAAATTTTTCAAAAAATTTCCTTTCATCCTTTTCGACACATGCATGCTCCATTTAATGAGTTTGATTTCCCTTTTACTACACCGGTGATCTCCAGTCGTGTAAGCCCCGGGATCTGCATGCATACTTGGGGAGAGTTTTTAGGTGGTATGTGTGTCGCTAGACTCACTTTGATGTTAGTCGTCTAGATATGATTGTTCCTTTAGTCGCCTTTTACGACAAGCGGGGAGGCGCTGCAGTGCTATTCTAACCCGACACTGCACGGGTAACACTACTGTGGGCCTTACATCCAAAATAAAGAGGAATTTCGACATACGGGTCTTATCGCCGCGGGCCTTAATGCACTGCCCCCGAAAAATGTAGAAAAACTATGATAGTAAATTGTAAACAGCTGAGATGAAAACTCGCCATATGACAGCTTGATCAGGTAGGAGGTACCAAAGTCCCTATTGAACCATTACGTGTAAAACAACATTTTGGAAAAAATAGAGCACGGCAAGCTCATTTGGTGCTGTCATGTTCAAAGGAAAAATGACAGGCGCAACAGAGCGAGCGCGTTTCCACAACCACGGCCCTGTGGAGAAAAGGAGGGGACCTACAATTTTCTGCCGGTGCCGAACGGCTAATCGAGAAAGCGCTTTTCATGGCAATGAATTTAATAACGGAGGGCTTGCTAATTCCTCGTAAAAGGAAGGCGATACCAGTGGAAAAACATTTTTGCCGCTGTTGGGGTTCGAGCCACGAACCTCTAGGTTCGCTAACGATTACACCGCGGGTACCACATGTTTAAAGGAGAGATGCAGATAATTCCGAAGAAAAGGGAAAAAGAAAAAAATCACTGCAAATCTTCCGTTGGGGCGTGATCGACATCGATCAACCCCCTTTCCCTCCTAAAAAACACGTGAAATGCAAATAAATACTGAAATGGAAATAAAGACTTGACGATTTGTATCCTTCCGTAACAGCAAACAAAACAAGCTCATTACAGCTTCAATACTCAGTTAGATAAAACGAACAAAATTATGAATATCCAAATTTCAATGTCACCATAAAGATTTCAATTAGCTTCAATCGGAATTACCAACGTTCGTAATACATGCAAGCACTTAATTGCTGCTCAAATCTTTTCAATTATTAAGTCATAACTTTTTCAACGTGTTAAACATGTTTTGTGATTGTGCCATGATTCATATGTCATCTTGTTGTTGATGTAGATAATTTCTAAATAGTTAAGTTATATATCAATGACAAAAAGCTTGACAGCGTGTTATTGCCCCTAAAGAATAAAACTAGTTGATTTTTTTTCAATTCCATTTGCATGTCTCTTGCAATTCATACCTGAGAAACATGTGTAACGGTAGATTTATTTATAGATAACTTGAAGCTTCCTATGGATTTGCTTAATTTAATTGTTTTAATTTTAAAATGACTTGAAATTCGTATGAGCAGTTCTTCAATCAAACAAACACATTCATTAAAAATTAACGATTATTGAATGTTGACGCATTGTCTGACCTTGCACAGTTTGCTTTAAGGACAGGTGAAGAATACTAAAATAGGACTGGTAAAAAACTAGGCATTCTATTAGGCATACTTTCCTTTAGGTTTCCTCTTGTTTTTTATTTGATCTAAAATACATACGTCAAATTCTGACTATCTTCGGTTTTTTTTTTTATTTTCAGTTCAAGTATGCATCGTCGAAGGCCGAGGCAATTACCGAAAGACCCCCATTTACTGTCCCACACTTGAAGCCCAAACAAATATGGAGTGTGTGGTAGGACTGGATCGTTTAGACTGCGTTCGTCGCATACACAAGGGCACAGCACATTTCGGGGTGTTTTCCTCAGAGGATCTAGTCGCAGCCAGATGGGCTAGCGTAGAAATTTTAGTCACGAGTGAACTTCGCTTCCATGATACTCCATTTGAGTACGAAATTGTCGCTGTTGTTGACAACGAGGCCGACATTCATTCTGTATATGACTTGAAGCAAGCCAAGCTCTGTCACCCAGGACACGCTCTTGAAAACCATTGGACAGAAGTTTTAGCCAATGTAAGTCTGAATAGCAGCCCTCGTACTCACAGAAATCTTACTCCTTATTCTTTCTTTTAGTACTTTGAAGCACTTTTGGTGCCGAAAACTTGTGATCCCAATCTGTCGCTCACCGAAGACCGCATCAGAGCCAGTGCAAACTATTTTGGACCCAGTTGCAAGGCAGGACCATGGGTAACAGACCCAATTCAGGACAAAATGTTGAAGAGAAAATATCCATCTCTCTGTCAGCTCTGCTACGATCCTTATCGCTGTGGTGTAGGGGATAAGCATTGGGGACGTCGTGGTGCTTTGTATTGTCTGACAAGTGGAGGAGGTGACGTCGCTTGGGCGAGACTGGACGATGTTAAGAGCCATTTCGGATTCAGCGGCCTTCCGGCTCAGGCAGAACAATCAGAATACAGCTACCTCTGCCCGGATGGTCATCTTCAGCCATTGAACGCAACAACCCCTTGTGTTTGGGTGGCAAAACCATGGCCTGCAATAGCCGCTAGACGTAGCCATGCTGCACAAATTCATGAATTGACTACTGGACTCTCTCACAACGATACAAAGAGCTGGCAAAATGCTCTGCTTAGCTTATTGGAGACTTACCATGTCAACATAAACCAGCTGGACAACACCATTCCTATTGACGATTACTTGGATCAAGCTACGGCCTTTCAAGGAGCCTATAGTTTTCCCGAGTGCAACCCACCTAGATCGATAGTCTTTTGTACAACATCAATCATCCAACATATAAAGTGCTCCTGGCTGCAGGAAGCTTCCCAAGTCTATGGAATCCAGCCAAATATTCAATGCATTCGGTCTGAAAGTCTGAACACCTGCATGGACGACACGCTGTTCCAAACTGCTGATGTATTGCTCGTAGATCATGAAAATCGGGTAAAAGCCCAACGCGATTTTAAGCTGAAGCCATTACTATTCGAATTCGCTCAGGACATGCACGAACGGTATGCTACCATAGCTGTTGTAAGAAAGAACTCTGGGTTTGAGAAGTTCCATGATCTTTCAGGAGCAAAGATTTGTCTGCCTTCGTTTGAAGGTGCCGCTCATTTGTCAGTGTTGGAGACTATAGCCAGTTTAAATAAACATCCAATGGCGATTTATGATTACTTCTCAAAGAAATCCTGCACCTGGGATCCACATATGAGCCATGGCAACTGTCCCGACAAATACATGGGTGAAGAAGGTGCCCTACGTTGTCTTCTAGATGGAGCTGATGTCGCTTTTGTCAGTTCTCATACCCTAAAAACGTTTTCAAATGGAACAATGAATTCCACATGGATAAAGCAAGCCGATCGTAACATTTTCAAAGTGTTGTGTCCTTTCGGAGCGAACGAAAGGGGATCTAAGTTCGAGTACTGCTACCTACACTGGACACCACGAGGCAATATTATGGTTCACAATGCAACAATTACGAGGCGGAATGAAATTTACAATTCCTTCCGTGAAATGGATCGCTTATTTGGAAAATCATACAAGTCGCTAACAATACCGTTCACTATGTATGGTCCCTTTGATCGGAGAAGTAATGTCATGTTCCGGGATAAGACAGATGGACTAAGGGGTTCAACTGAGCTGAAGGCAGATCCATCAGCTAGAATAATGGAAGATATTTATGAGAAATATGTTGCACAGAAGTATCCTGTTAGCTCAGGACATGCATTTGTCGTGACGAGTTGGATGATTGTTGTTGCAGTACTTGGTATCTTGTTGTCTTAACAGCGACAAGTATACGACGAGTATATATCAATCGCGATAGTATTGTTTTAAATAATTTTTAAAATATTTTCTTCCTCCTACGCACTTAATAAATTGTGATATTATTTGTAATAGATTTTTTAATTAAACAGAAATGAATGAAAATGAAAGCAATTTTGAATTACCACTTGTGATAGTGGAGGGTTACAGAGAGTAGGGTTGGCGATCAAAGACAACTAATTAACAAAACAGCAAAATGTCGATCATAGATCTCCCATTCTTCTGGTGGGTAGTCGATTTTCCTATTCAAACTCCCAGTTTAATCTGAACATGGGCACCGTCCGTGGCGTCATTGAATCATCTAACTGTTCGTCTACTGCGACACAAATCAGTCATTCCTATGTTTCCAGTTAAGATATTGAAACCAGTTGCATTCAAGAAGACTATGTGCCTAAGGCCGCCGAACTTCTTTGCTTGCCTCATCCCTAATACGTCAAACACATTTGACGAACATTCACTTTTGTTGACCCAGCAAAGCTTATGTATGATAACGAAACGCAAGTTGCGTTCATGGTTATCTCAACGTAAAATTCCGGTTTGATCGCGAGCATGCAAACATGATGAACAGTGATGCTTTAAAAACAATAAAAAAAATGTTTCATTAAGAACAAACGTACGAAAAAACATCGAACACGAACAAGTTCAACGACTAATGTCAATCAATATAAGCCTCGAAGAGTCTACCTTGTGGATATGTTCTTTCGAGGACAGCTGATCATTGAAGATGATACCCATGATATTTCTGAGCTGCTTAGATTCAAAGGGGGTATAGAATTCACATCAAATGTTACTCGACTTGCAGCAAGTGCTTGGTTTGCAGTTGGTTTAATTTCTGGCCATTTTGCAATATTACTTAAGTTTTTGTTCATATCAGACACGACTATATTAATCAAACTTTTTTTGATTTAAAAATTTGGACATCATCTTCACCGTATACTGACAGTTTGATGAACACTTCGAGATATCTTTGATGAACATAGAAAACAAAAGTGGTCCCAAGACGGAACCTTGCGGTACACCTTACTCAACAGGCAAGCTTGATGAGTGCTTCATTTCAACACACTCAGCTTGAGAACGGCCCGGCAGATATGATGTCAGAAGTTGACATGCCGAAACATCGAAAACGAACTGCCTTTGAAGCTTTCGAATAAGTTAATCAAGACTGTAGCTATAGCGCATATCATACGAATTTTGAAATTTTGAATGTAACAAAAAACAAAAAAATAGCTATTTTTTAGAATAAATGGCTGACGTTGGAAAAAACAAAAATCGTATGATATGCGTTATAGATTGATAAGATTCAGATCATCCATTCTAGATATTTCATCAACAGCTCATAAGTCATAACCATTTTTTTAACAGTTTTCTCCCCCCTCTTTTTTGTGCATAAGCTGATCAAAAACAGGGACGCTTCAAAAAGAGAGCGACAGGGACAGCAAACGCCATATTTCTTGCCGCTCTTTGACATTTCTCTTCTTAAGGTTTGTCATTTCATGATGGAAAGAAATACGACAATACGAGCCAGCAAATTTATTAAAATTTACTACCGAAATTCGTAGTCAGTGGCCTCAACGTTAAAAGCGCTACGTCCAATTTATGGTCGTCATAATCGTCCTAGCAGATTAACAATTACGCGTCTAGTGGAAAAATTTGAATCCACAGGCACAGTACAAAATGTTCTCGTGCCAGTGTGACGAAGAAGTGCCCGTAGTGTCGAGAATATTGCAGCCGCTTAGGCTTCAGTTGCAGAAAGCCCAAATGTGTTGCGAAAACATCTTGGCCTACATCCTTACAAGATGAAATTGACGCAAGAACTGAATCCGCTTGACCACTAGAAGGGTCGTATGTTCGTGAATTGGACAGAGCAACAACAGAGAAAATTATTCGGATTTTCATCGAAAAATCATCTTCAGCGATGAGGCTCATTTCTGGCTGAATGGATTCGTTAATAAACAAAATATGCGGTATTGGTGAGGCAGGTATCCACACATTCTCCATGAGTCATCATTGCATTCCGAAAAAATTACTGTTTGGTGTGGTTTATGGGCCAGCCGGCACGGCGGCGGAGCAGCGTCATTGTGCCGTACTTCTTCCGTGATGATCAAAAACGGGAGGTTACTGTGAATGGGGATCGCTGCCGTTCAATGATAACCGAATATTTCTGGCCCTAATTTGATAATATGGACTTGGAGGACATGTGGTTCCGACAGGACGGCACCACAAGCCACACAGCGAATGTCACAATCAATAATTTATTGGTAACCAAGTTTGGAGACCGTCTTATCTCACAAAATGGTCGCTTGGCCGCCTCGATCGTGAAATTGCAGCAGTAAAAGAAATCGACATAGATAATGGCATCGAACGTACTTTCACAGGAATAAAGAAATGCTCTTATTGCGAAAAAACCCGTTGAATATAAAAAGATTTATTGTGTGTATTGTACGTAGTAGTGTAAATTTAAGTTTTTACACGCATATTTATAATTTATGCCGGTTTAAAAAATTCCTGGATTTTTTTGCCCACTTTAACAAATGGAATCATCATTTGAATCCGTACTATCTATAAAACCATCAAACGAAAAATATATTTTTAACTAGCACCCTATATCAATCCTACAGGGTGTGCACCGGGAAAGTACACTACTTTGTTTTGCCGCCATTTTGGTAAACATTAGTTTTGACAGTTCATATTTAGCAGTCGTGAAGCGGCCACGTGGCAAATTTATTATCGAAAAAAATATTTTATAAACCAACATGTTTTAATCGTTAAAACATTTTATCAAAATCAATCTTCGATTTTCATGAAATAATCATAATGAGGCACATTTTCATTTGAATGGACATATGAATAAACAGAACATGTAGTCGGTTCCGGGCAATGAAAAACCCTCAAATTATTCATCAGTCACTTTTGCATCCATTGAAAGTTACAGTCTGGTGTGCAATTTGGTCAGGAGGAATCAATGGACCTTACTTCTTTGAAAATGAAAACGTCGTAACGGTAACTGTGAATGGGGAGCGATATCGTGATATGATTGAAAACTTTAACACCACAACTGCTTGTTTTGGGCTTGATTAACATGTGGTATCAACAAGACGGTGCCACATCACATACAGTCAGGATTACAATGGAACAACTGCGAGAACTCTTTCAACAAAGAGATATTTCAAGAAATGGTGATGTTTATTGGCCTCGACGCACGGTCGCCTGATTTTACTGCTCCGGACTTCTCTATGTGGGGATATCTGAAGGGCAAGGTATGCCAAAAACCCCAGAAACAATTGAGCAACTCAAACAAAATATTCGAGACGAAAATAATGAAATGCAAAATACGCTCGGAAGGACTTGCATTTGCGAGACTAACAGCGGCGGACGTTTACCTGATATTGTATTCCATACATAATCGCAGACATTAAATAAAACATTTATCAACACAAATCCATTCTCTTTCATTTAGTGAAAAATTATAAACAAAGTAGAATACCTTCCCAGCGGACACCCTGCACATGTAACGGCAGGCACGAAAAACAGTTCTATTTAGTACTATCTCTATCTCCCTCTATGAGTTCGTATGAGCTACGGCTATCTGGTACTCAAACCATTATTTTTTCATGACACACCACTAACTCAACTCACCTCAAAACATATGTAAACACCGCTTGTCTTGCGTCTGCGCCGTCGTCATGAGTGACTCTGTCAAATATGTCAAAACATAAACAAATTACACCACCAACACTTGCATTGATTAATTAATCCACAAATTTATTGAATTTTAGTTTTCTAACGCAAAAATGTCGAAGAGTATTAACAGCAAGCAACAATTAAGAATGGTAAATCAGGATTCTAGTAAATAAATGGCACTTCTTTGCACTAAACACCACAAAAAGTGTATCTGTTTCTACATTCACGGCTTGCTTTTAAAAAAAAAGAATGCACAGTAACTGTACCTACACCACACTCGATTACTTGCTGATCACTAAATTAATCTGTCACTCAAGATCAAGGCATTGATGGAAAAATATATTTTCCTTTGAGTTAAAACGAATTGAATGGGGAAATTTTTTATCGCTTACGCTTAGGTAGGTAGATGGATTAAACTCATAGATGCAGTGTGCAATTGATTTAATTGAAATGCTGTAAAGCAAACCAATGGTTTAAATTGATTCGAAGATAGCGAGAATAGAGTTTTGATGATAAAGCGTAAAATATATACAACTTATACCTACGTAGATGTAAGTAAATCAACACGTCAACGTTCGAGAAATGAAATTTTTTTGTTAACGTTGGTGTGTTTTTATTTAGTACTGCACTTCGAAATGAGAATATTGGTCGAGTGAATGACTCAATGACAAACAAGTAGGTAAGCACCAGTACCTACGAAGCTAGAACAAAAAAGGAGAAAAATTTATAACGATAAGAAAGGAAGGAGCTGGGTTCTATTTGATTAGGAATTCACAAGCTATACAAGAGCTGAGCATTTTGTTGAGTTTTGAATAAAATTCAAAATTATTTTTGAAAAAAATTGCAAACTGATTCATTTATTCGAGTCAAGATTTTCATTGAAACACATAAGAGAAATTGCAGTCTGTGCATATGAAACCTTACAGTACCCTATAGTTCCTGAAAAAAAAAACAATAATTTAAGCCTTTTAGAAGCACTGTGGAACAGGATTACTTTCATAAGATGCAACTTAATACTTGAGAGTATGACCAATGAAAGAAACACAATATGTAGCATGGGAAAGGGTTGCTTCTATTTAGTCGGAAAAGGGAGCAATTTTTTTATAAGTGAACGGCAGTAGGTAGTTAGGTGATCTTTTCTTAAAAATTTAAGATTAACAGTTTAGGAGAAGTTTACTTAGGTGGTAAATTTCCTTATGAAAAATAGACCCATAAACTGAATGAAACTACATTACCGGTTACTTGTTGTATAAGACCTTTAAAAACTTCACTAACCGTTAAGAAATGAAGTTTTTACGTAGAATAGGTCTGTTCGTTGAACTTCCCCAGGTTTGAACAAGGTTTTCTTGACAACCCTATGAGTTGTCAAAAAAACCTGGGTTTTCCAGTCCTCAAAAAACGCTTAACCACACGGAAAGAATTGATCGCCAATTGCGAATTTCTTTGTAATTTGCGAAATCGCTTTTTTTTGTAAATTACACCGCTTTAATTATAAATTGATCGAAAAAATAGCAATTTACTCTAAGTGTCATCTCAAATTACAAAATTTTTTAATAAGTGATTTGCAATCAAGTATCGTATTTTAAGAATTTCGTTTTTTTAGTAGTTTAAAAGCTTTCAATCGCAATCTACTGCACTTTCGGAGCACAATTTCGTTTTACAATTTATTTATCGTGGTTTACAAAATAAGTATGGCGATTCGTTTTCTCGAAATACTCAAATTGGGAAATTTAAAGGATGATCTAGATATTAACCCCAGAAAAATGTAATCTACGAAAATCCTGTACAGCAAATTACAAATGATGAGTCGTAATTCTCTTATCTCTTGAACACTACCTCCTTTTTAACTGTCTGTTTATGGTCACATTTTAAGTGATCATTTTTTATTTACCTTCGCAGCTCAACGTTATCATCGCCGACTCACAACTTCAAGACCACAACTTAACAACTCACAACTTCAAGACCAAACAACTTCAAGTTCAAATCCACACAGCGCCTAAGCCAGTATTGTTTTCTTTCTCATATGCAGATGCACCCCGACACTGAATCACAACAAAACAATTCACCAGGTCCATAACGCCCTATGCTATAACTACCTATCTTCAATTTGAAAAATTTGTTATTAGATTTTTGCTTTTACTGCAAATTGGTCTCGAATTGCGATTCGCGAGTCACAATATTTTTTGCTTCAAAATATTTACTGATACTTACAATTTCTGAAATGCGACTTTTGAGTGTCAATTTCATCACTTCGCTCTTTTTTTTCAAATTGCAAACAAAAAGTCGCAATTTGATAATATCTGATCCAAGGTTTAAAACTGGATTCATTAGTCGTGATTCACAGCTGATTTTCCTTGATCTGATCTCGGAATTCTTTCCGTGCACAAATCACCACACATCCCTGTCATTAAAAAAAAACGCATGCCATTTGACAGCTCTCAACTCGACACAGTAAAAAGCTAGGGCGAGTTTATGGAAAACCTAGGTCAACCCTAGGGCTCAAAAAACACTCAATTTGACACTCAGGGCGATATTGGGTTTCTCAAAAAACGCTTTATGGCGACCCCAGGGCGACCCTAGGGCTTCAACGAACAAACCTAATATATAATTGAATTTTTAGAGTGTAACCAATTTAAAAAACCAGTTTTGAACTGGTGTGTTGAAATCTACATGTTTTCTTCTTCTTCTTTTTCATTTTCGGCGTTACGAGTAGTGATCTTGAAGCGATCACAACTCTCCCACTTTTCTGCTTCACACTATTGTGATCCGCCTGTGGGGTACGCCGCGTTGACCTCAGAAATCGTCGGCAAGCCTCCCGGTTTTGGATTGTTCCAAGTCTGAGGCCAACCAAATGCTGCTGTTTTTGCATTTGCTTGTACCAGGAGTGTTTTGGCCTCCCTTTTCTATTTCGTCGCGAATTTGTTGAAACGTTGTACGATATTGCCTTTTTTGACGGGGTTCTGCGGATCTCTCCTTTGAACATGACAATACCAACTGAGCCGGTCGTGTTGAATTTTGTACATGATTTAAACAGTATTATGTGCAGCTACATTACTATAAATTTAGAAATATCAGATATAATTGTGCTTAAAGTAAGGGTAGTTTATTCCTTACAAGAAATTCCGCATGATTCCATTTCGAAAAGTTGCTTTAACAAAAGCCTCAAGTGTTTCTTTCATAAAAGAACTAGTTTTAGCTGCACATATTTGCACATTCTAGAACAATTAATTTTTGTTTCCAGATTGCCACAACAGTTCCGTTACTGTACCTACTACTTGTAGTAGACAAATACTAGAGAAAAGAAGTTAAAATTGTAGATAACGATAGCGAACTATTTTATTTAAACACATACACAATGTATGTATACAAAAATACAAAATTTTGGCAGGATATAGACGCAAATAATTTTGCCCTCGTGTTTATTTATTTTTATTTTATTATGCCCCGCCTCCTTTCCCCTCCCAACCGACGCGCGGAGAGTTCCATTAATTAATTTTTTGTATTATAGTAAGGTTGTTTTTAGTTATAGTTTGAGAAATTAGATGATGTATTGTTTATTTGTTAATGTTTAAATAAGAAAATTAATTAACTAGGACAAAGAGTTAAAGAGCGATGCGATTTGGCTAAAAAGCCATTTAGTTGTAATAAATGTTTTAAATACTTATAATAATTAGATCAAATTATCGATAATCCGCTTTCAAATGATTAATCAATTCGACTTTAAATTTCCGAAGGTTATTCAAAAGTTTTATATTGTTAGGAAGATTATTGTATAGTTGGAGACCTCTAAACAGGTAGCTAGGATGTTTGCCAGCTGCTACTGACTAGGGCTGGAAACTATACAAACTTGGCTTTCTTTATATGATAGCTTAGTTGAAATCAAGGGCAAGACTTTGTGTTAATGTTCCTGAAATGAACAAAGAAACTATTGCACCTAATGGCAATTCTTACAAAAAAGTCTTATTTGTTTTGTGAGTTTGTTCTTTCGTAGTATGAAGCTATTTTTATCAGTAGTTCTTGAAAATATTAGCTTATACTTAAGTTAAACATTTTGTTTTGTTTTCAACAGTTTGTTGAATACTCACCAGCGCAGCGGCTGGTGGTGGAGTCTACTCGATTCGAGGCCGGCAACATACCCAATAACACGTTTTTTCGGTACTATTGCATCGGTTGAACAGGGTGGGCCATCTTGTGGTGTTTCTTTTCAAATTATAGGTTATTTAAACTCAGACAGCTGTTTCCGATTTTTGGAGAAAAAAATTTAGTATGATAACTCTGCAGAACGAAATGAGTCGCTTTACGCTTGAACAATGTTGGAAAACATATGAAACTAATTTAGAGTGGGTAACACTGCGATTCCACTCGTACCCGTTCTGCCTGAAACACAATCCAATTTTTTCTATAGTGGAATCAAAGTTATTGTCTTATTTAAATTAAAGGTTATATCCACAAATTGAGTTTCATCAATTCTTTTCATTTCTTTCTTTCGTATAGTTTTAAATTTGATGGTAAATAATGTTTATTGCGGCAGTTTTAAATAAAGACTTCAACATCTTCCACAGTTCAAGCCCAAACATACCGAAAACACGTTCTGAAATCTATTTCAAACCAACCGACAAAACAATGGCGACGAGGATTTCCGGTCTAGTTTAGCTTTTGGACAAAATGTCATTACCTGGTTGAAGTTAACCCTCTATTTCTGTGGCCTTTATTCAAATCGTGAAGAACCGATGGATGTAATAAACAGTCCGGCGGCAATTAAAGCACCTAAGGTCAATATCATTTGAGCAGTCCATCAGCTACAGCTCGAAACCAACAAGGTCTTGGAGAAATGGAATGATGGTTTTTAACATTTTGTGGCCTTAATGAAGTGCAACAGGCTGTTTCTTGGAGTGTCTGATAATTTTTCTAGTTCATTGAAAAAGTAATTGCCTAGAAATTTTTTCCTTGTGTGGCAGATTGCTGGGCATTGACAAAAGAAGTGAGTTGTACCCTCATGTTGATCTTCGTCAATGCATCTTCTGCATAGGTCATCGGTGCAAAGACCCATTTTCTTTTTGTGGTAACCTAGTAGGTTGTATCCAGTTATGATACTGATAAGCAATCGTATTGAAAGTAGCTTTTCAGATCCGTTCTTATCGTATTTCGGCCATAGTTTCCTGGAAGTAACACAGGAATCTAGGTATTCATTGGATTTTCGTATTATTTTGTTACCATCTGTTTAATTTCACAGCGTGAAATCCTGATTGATTGATCCATGAGAGAAGGGTCAAGTGCTGATCCTTTTCTGGCTAGTTCGTCCGCTTTTTCGTTTCCCGGTATACCACTGTGACCAGGAACCCAGCAGAGTCTAACGCTATGCTGTGTGCCAAGAACCCTTAGCTGTTCGCGACAGCAAGAAACAAGCTTTGATTTGACAAGAGTGGCAGAAATCGCTTTTTGCTGGTTGGCTATCAATGAAAAAAGTGATATCAGCATGTGATAGCGCCATCAAGGACACCTGTTTTGCAGCGTTTGTAACTTCCAAGATCTCGGCTTTGAAGACGCTGCTGTAATTTGGAATTCTGAACTGGCTATAGGTTCAGACTTTCTGAAAAGAAACCTGCCCCTGTCCATTCCATTTTTAAACCGTCGTCGGCGTCGCGTCGGTATAAAGTGATAGAATGCGCTACTGCGAAGCCATCGCAAGCGGCCACTTTAACGACGGTATACTTCATAATTTGGGAATGTTTGGTCTTACCAATGAAGCCATAAAAATAAATAAATAAATAGTTTCGCGCAACAGAGTGTAGTGCTCCCAAACCTAGCGCATTTCTCACAATCATGCTTTCTGATGGAATGGAGGGGACCTACACTTTTCTGCCGATTCCGAACGGAAAATCAAGAAAGCCTGCCAATTCCTCGCGGAAGGCGATACCCGTGGCAGAACAATTTTAGCTTCTGTTGGTATTCTTACCACAAACCTCCCGCGTAAGAGGCAAACACGCCACTTGTCACGCCACGGGTACCACCAATGAAGCCATACTTGCATTTAGCTCACACTTAATGATCGAACTATTAGCTTGCCATCGAAATTTTGTATAAGTTTTCGAACAGTAGCTGTGCCCAAACCAATTTTGATACCTATAAATCTAGTATAGGTATCTATAGGTATAGTTCTATAAGTCTCAGTAAGAAACTAGCACCCTCCTGAAACGCGTAAACGGAATTTCTCCACTTTGCCTCTGTTAAAATTTCCATGTTTAATCTTCGTTTTATCCTTAAATGAACAGCCTATATAGATTTCATTGAACCACTTAAAACCTTTTGCTATTATGAAGAGTTCCTTTTCCCTGGAGAAAAATAAAAAGATTCTAAAGACAAGAACAGTGGTTTCTTACATTCTCAGAGTGATATAATTTCTTCTTCAGACTTTTTAATAAAGGCTTCAAAATTCTGTAGATTCCTTTGGTCTATTTATTTAGAATCCTTTACATTTTAAGCACCGAATAAAACATAGGTACTTATACTTTTGTTTTTCATGCTTTAATCAATTTTGGAAACTACACATCGAGTTAATCAATAAATTCTTTTTTTGTTTTTCAGAAACCCGGACTGCAAACACTCAAAAAGACTTCTAGCTCGACCTCTTCTAATGATCCCAAAAAGGTACCTGGGAAGACTACAACAACTTCAAAAGTCAGCTCCCTGACAAAGGAAGAAGAAAAGACGAAACTTCTTTCGAACAAGAAACCAGTTCAATCCAACTCTGTCAAACGTGTGCCAAATGGCAGTACAACTAAACAGGCCGTGGTTAAACCAACGGTTTCAAAGACTAGAGAATCAAGCACTGTCACAGCTCCAAGAACAAAGCCTCGTCTGGTACCCGAAAAAAGCACCACACCATCAAGAACCATCAAGCCAAGCCCGTCCAAACCAAAAGAAACCTCAGTCAGTAGGCCTCCTTCTAGCAAACCGAATCTTGTTATGAACACTGTTCACAACGTCACTGTTTCCTCACCACCATCTAAACGCAAAGTAGAACCAATTTTAGAACAGGAAGAGCCACGGTTACGCACTAAGACCAAGACTTTAAAGCCCGCAGAGGTTATAGTCCTCAAAAATAACGTCTCAAATACGAGAACGCAAGCAAATCCCGCCAAAGTGGAGGAAATCCCTTCAAAGGTAAAAGAACCAGTAGCTTTCGAGGTGACATTTGATGAAGGTCAGTTGGCAGCCCCAGTTGACAAACTCAAGAAGAGTAACACCCCACGGCATTCTGATTCAGGGCCAGACTATGACGATGACTTTGAGTCTTATGAGTCTGACTTTGAGACTGGCTCCTCATCGGAAGTGACTTCCGTATCAACAAGCTCCGCAAATTCCACTTCAACAGACGATCGTGAAAGTCCTCCCAATGAGTCTGAAACAGACACAGAACAGAAGACTGACGACGAAGAGGAATCCGAACTTACACACATGCCCATTACGGTTATTCACCGTGACAAGGAACACGAACGGAAACTGGATTCCGGAAACTACGACCTCAATTCCAAAAAGCGTCGAGCAATGGAAACATTTGACAGCCTTGATACTCTGGCTAACTCGGAACAACTTGATTCAGGTATCAGTTACGAAAATAGTGTTTCTGCGTCTGCGACAACCTTTGAGCCAGGATCAGTCGACTTTGGCGGATACTCACAGTTCTACACTCATCCACGAATCACCAAAAGAGGAACCGAGATTATGACAAAGATTCAGTTTGACATGATTTCGTTCACACTCCTCGACCTCAAGCCAATTCCTTATGAAATTTTCATGAGAATGTTTGGCAACGCAAATACAATGCAATCGGCGACTCAAACTCTTGAAGACCGCTTAGAAAGTGAAAGTCAAACCGAAGAGAGCGAAATGCGATCGGTATGGACACAACATCCTTCTCAATATGATCTAATTACGATTCAAGGTTCGTCCGGGATATCTCAGTGCACCGGAGAGTTTCTTAATGCAAATGAAAATGCTCTTTCTTCGAATGACCTCTTTGACAACACCATTCGAGGTCTGTCGAAACTCAAACAGGATTCACCCTTCTCTGACAGTGTTCAGACCTCTCAAAGGAAACCGATTGACTATGAACGCTTGAATGCCTTCTTGCACTCGTCTACTTCAATCATTTCACGAATTCTTTCCTCGAATGGAACAGATCAACGTTTGGAGACAACTAATCTGCCGAATCATAGCAGAGGCTTCTTCAGGTTAAACACTAGTTTCCTCAATGCTCTCAAAGTAGTTCGTGTGTTTGCCAATGTCAAGTTTAGTTTGATTTTAACTGTTCATGAGAGCATCGCAAATGTTTACCAGAGTGACTTCTCTAACCTCATCATGGTCTGGAGCAGCTGTGATTCAAGCAAACCGGTACGCCTTCTTTCCACGTGGAGTGAAGTTTGTCATGCAGAGATTTGTAATGATTCGTCTGAGATAATTGTTTGTGGTTTGAGAGATGGAAGCATTGCAATGTGGGATTTGAGGGAAACTTATTCGTTTTGTTCAAAACTTGATGGACATTTGACACATTTTGCAGCGACTCATTCAATAACGCCTACTTGGCGCGGAGCTGATCTGATGTCCTTGGACTTGGGAGCAGTGGTTGATGTTAAGAGTTTCCGTTCAAAAGCAAAACCAATAGCCACTGCTGAAACATTCAAAACAATTCAGGTGAGTTCATCATGTCGTATAAGCAAACAACATAAGCAAATAGCTAAAGTAGTTTTAGTCTATTTCTTAAAAAAAGGACAACAATCCAAAAACAACGAACAAGAATTAGAGATCCGAGTGCCTGTATAACTCGAAGGTTGCTAGTTAAAATTGTCAGCCTGCAAAATAGATTAACAAGTTTCTTTTTCGATGTCAATATTTGCTGAGGTCGGTAAATAGTAAATACGAAGCTACAATAGGCCTCGTCTGTTAAACTTTGCCCAGGGTTGACCTTGAACCCATTCAGTTGCTTTTAGTTTATGGATTGACATACATCTATAAAGGTACGCTCACACTTTGCCGAGCAGCAACAATCGATAATTCTGAATTAGTATGGAAGTCTCGATCGGACTTCCTACTTACCAAAAGTGGGGATGGATCTGCTAACCTGACGCGACCAATCCACGGCTGAAAAGTTTGGCAGCTTGCCAAAAAAGAATATGATTGCTTATAAACTAAAGCAGGAGCTCAGCCACTATTTCCTTATATTTTTCGCAGACTTAAGGGGTTAAGTTTGTTGAAAACACGATTTGAATTAATTTTTACTTGCGATTATCTATCTATCTATACAAATAATAAAAATGTAACAGTTTGTGTGTTTGTGCACGCTAATCTCAGAAACGGCTTATTCTTTCTAGATGGGGTTTTTTTAGTAATATATTGTGCTTCACTTAACATTTAGTTTTTATTTCATGTCAATCGGTTGATAAATAAAAAAGTTATGCCAAAATTCTTGCGGACGAAGTCGCTGGCACACCAAGTAGGTAATATAACGCAAGTTTTACAATCGTGCAGAACAAAAGATTTGAGATAATAATTAAATATGACGTTAATATGATCGAAAATACGAAAAAATAGGTCCAGCAATTAGGTCTGTCCGATCGTTCCGATCGAGTCTCTTACAACCTCTCAAGGAGTCTTATGCCGCCAGCATCAAGTATAGAGAACCAGTGGCAGCACTGCCAATCAGCCATCAGAGATGCCGCCTCTGAAGTGCTGGGTTTCACACGGCCACCACAACGAAACCCCTGGTTTGACGACGAATGCCGGCAAGCACATGCAGCTAAACAGGAAGCATACAAAGCGGCGCTGCACAAAAAGACTAGAACTGCTTATGAGCTCTACAAGCAGAAGAGGAGAGACGAACACCGGCTTCTCAGACGGAAAAAGAGAGAGCATGAGAAGAGCGCGATCGAGGAGATAGAAGGGTGCCACAGCAGGAATGAGGTTCGGAAGTTTTACCAGAAGGTAAAAACAACAGCCTCGGGCTACAAGCCCCGAGCCGAAGCCTGCAAAGACGATCAAAAGAACATCGTGGTGGAACCGCAGTCCATGCTGATGATATGGAAAGACCACTTCTCCAAGCTCTATAACGGCGATGATGAACCCAATTCCGCTGTTAGAGAGATAGAACCATTCGATTTAGGCGACGTAGACCAACAATACCGCCAACCCGACCTGAACGAATTGAAGACAGCAGTATCCAAGCTTAAGTTCAACAAAACTGCTGGAGATGATGGCCTCACTGCCGAATTGTTTAAATCGGCAGGCGATGACCTGGTAAGGAGTATGCACCAGCTCATTTGCAAAATATGGTCGTGAGAAAGCATGCCCGATGAATGGAACCTCAGCATTTTTTCCCCGGTCCTCAAGAAAAGAGACCCTCTGAACTGCGCCAACTGCAGAGTATCAGTCTTCTTAGCATCGCGTACAAGGTCCTCTCTGACGTATTGTGTGAGCGTCTGAAGCCATTTGTCAACAACCTGATAGGTCCTTATCAGTGCGGCTTTAGACCAGGAAAGTCCACCATAGTCCATAGACCAAATCTTCACACAACGGCAAATCTTGGAAAAAAACCAAGCAGCTTCAAATCGATACCTACCACCTTTTTATCGATTTTAAGTCCACGTATGACAGCATCTATAGAGATGAGTTATATAGAGCCATGTCTAGTTTTGGCATCCCTACCAAACTTGTCCGATTGTGTTGGATGACGAGGGAGAACGCACGCTGCTCCATCAGGGTCGGAAAAGATCTCACCGATACATTCGATGTCAAAAAAGGTTTTAGGCAAGGCGACGCACTGTCAAGCGACTTCTTCACAAGTCAACACAAGAGGCACAATCTTTCAAAGATCCTTTCAATTGCTCGGATATGCCGACGATATTGACATAATTGGAAGAAGCGTGATGTCAATGGGGCGATGAGGGCAATACCAAGTATATGCTGTCATCTAAAAATTAAACCCAACACCGACGTCTTGGACAGAACATCACGATAGACAGCTATAACTTTGAGGCAGTTAAGTACTTTGTCTACCTAGGCGCCGCTATTAATTCAGACAACGACACCAGCGCTGAAATCAAACGAAAAATAACTCTTGCCAATCGCTGTTTCTTCGGACTAAGAAGGCAATTGAGTAGTAAAGTCCTCTTTCGAGCAACTAAAGTGTCTCTGTATAAGACACCCGAAGAACATCCCGGTTCTTATATATGGCGCAGAGGCATGGACCTTGACAAAGGCAGACGAGAACGCTTTAGGATGCTTCGAGAGAAAAATTCTTCGGGTGATTTTTGGTCCCGTCTGCATAGATGGAGAGTGGAGAAGAAGATTCAACGACGAATTGTACGGGCTGTACAGCGACACCGACCTTGTCAAACGAGTCAAGGTCCAGCGACTTAGATGGCTGGGTCATGTAGAGCGAATGGACACCAACGCTCCGGCCCGGAAAGTCTTCGAATCCAATCCCGAGGGACGGCGCAGTAGAGGAAGACCGCCACACAGATGGCGCACGCAAGTAGGAGAGGACCTCAACCAACTTGGCGTACAAAACTGGAGGCAGCTAGCTAGGGACCAAGCTGGCTCGAGAAGTATGTTGGTTGAGGCCCTAGTCCGACCCGGACTGTAGCGCCACCTTAAGTAAGTAAGTAAGTAATTCGGTCTGTCTGTCTGCAGCCTGAACCGCTAGACCTATTTTCTTCAAAATTTACGGTAAGTGTCTGTGGGGCAGCCTACAGAGGGGATTTTTGGAATTGGGTGTCTAGGTCTTGAAATAACGGTACCTCATACAACCCATATAATAATATTTATACTTTTCTCGAGCCCTGCTCCAACGACTTCGGATAAATTTTGTGGTTTCAAGTTGTCTATATAAAAAATATTTTTGGAAAAAGTCAAAAAGGTATAGTTAATGGCTGACACGATTTTGACGAAATTTTAGATTTGAGAAGTCCTTGGTAGTTTGAGAAAGATTGCATATTGATATGTGAAAAATTCTAGTTTTTTTTTAAGAAAGAGAAGAGCAGAGATTCAACAATTGAACCTAATGGTACACGGTATTCTTCTTCTAAAAAGTAAATAGAAGGATAGAAGGCGATAGTTTAGGTAAGATAGTTTTAAGCACAAGATAGTCGGTTCTATGGAATCAAAAGGCTTACAGATATCTAACAGCGTCACTAAAGTTAAACCTTTTCCATTAATCGCCTGTTGAATGTCATCCGAGGCCATCGACATGTCCGATGTGCGGTTTATGACCAAATTTAATACAACTTTCAATGTGCTACTCGACTTGTTTGCTGACAATCAGAGACTTTTGACAAGTACCATAGAAAGTCTACAGGACGATAATCATTTACTGATCAGAAGCTCTTTAATATCGGAACTATTTTAGCCGTTCGGTTTAAAACATCGTCTGTTAAAGTTCAGGGCCTCGAAAGTATTTAAGCATGGATTGCAGAAATTGCCAGAAAATGGCTCGGATTGTTCTTATTTTTTTTAATAAATAATTTTTTGCTTAATTTTTAGACTTATGAGCTCCTGCACTTAAACTGATGGTTCAGTAATGAACTGAAGTATCTTGGAAATAAGAACTTTTATAAAGTCAGTCCAACACACTTAGAGAAGATAGCCGTTTTGTAGTGTACATTCACTGTTGAGAACGTTACAGCCGAAAGTAAGAGAGCATCTTGAAATAAGTCCAAAACTAGTTGTAACGTAAGAACCTGTTTTGTACGACAGGAGTTATATTTTCAAATTTAAAATACATTTGAAAATAATACAGGCAAAAGTTTATACTACTTTGATAATTATTGTAAAAATGTATAATTCTATCAATATTTTAGTGTCAGTAGTGGAAGCCCAAATATTACCTAAAGATTTCTGGTGGTGCCTACATTGACTGCCATGGTTATCATATTTTATAGCCAGTTATGTTTTCAGTGGTGCCGTGGCTATCAAATATATAGCCAGGTATGCTGTCATAAAATGGATATCATATATGATAGCCATGGCCTCCGACGGAAAGGTAGAATCTAACTTATAGTGCTGTGCCATGGATATCATATTTGATTGCCAGGCAAAAGTCACTCCCAAGATTTCCCAGGGCAACACAAATCTTTATATATATATATAACGTGTCACAATGATTGTCCGCGATGGACTCCTAAACTACTTAACCGATTCTAATCAAATTTTTTAAACCGTGTGCAGTTTGATCCAACTTAAAAGATAGAATAGCATACATTTCAATTTATGATCGACCACCACATGTTGCTGAAACTAAAGTAAAGTTTAAATTTATTTTGAAGTAAACAAAATACAGTGAATCTTACTTTTTAACTTTACTTGACTTAAGTATAAATTAAATATAAATTAAATTCATTATCTATCTATCTATATATATAAAATAGGTTGTTTGTATGTATGTATGTATGTATATATGTATGTCCGGTGTAGACTCCTAAACCACTAAACGGATTTTAATTAAATTTTCAGGGTAGACAAAGTTTAGTTCAGAGATGGTTCCTGTCAAGGTTTGATCCCCATATTCCTTCAGGAACGGGGTTAAGCAGACAGACAAATTTTGCACTGTTCTTCAGGAAAAAAAAGGATTGATTCAAAATATTTTTCCGCATATACAGAGTAATTATTTGAATCATAACTGGCTCAGTCACCGGGCTATTTTGGCAGCTAAAAATGTTGATGTTGATGAAACCAACTTCCAGATACAACAGCTGTTACCCGGCGATCTGATGTCTTTTAAATCAATAGATTGTTTGTATTGTATTGTTTTGTTGTTGAAAATGATAGTGTAAATTTTCCAGCTGAATTTTTAAATTCACTAGATATACCCGGAATGCCACCACATAATCTTCAATTAAAGATTGGTTAAACTATTATTCTCCTGCGTATTTTGAATCCACCCCAATTATGCAACAGTACACGTTTGATCATTAAAAAGATCACCGTAAATATTCTTGAAGCAATCATTTTGACTGGAAAGTTTAAAGGAAAAGTGGTCCTGTTGCCACGTATTCTAATGATACCGTCAGATTTTACCATACCCTTCAGAAGGGTACAGTCTCCAATTCGTTTAGCTTTTGCCATGACTATAAATAAATCTCAGAGCCAAACATTGTCCTTTTGTGGTTAAGATTTGGAAAATCCATGTTTTTCTCATGGGCAGCTATATGTTGCATGTTCACGTGTTACAACTTTTGAATTCAGAAATTATAAATTTGTTTTCTACCCCGGCATTGCCCTCCGCAAGGAATCGGGAAATTATACGAGAGAAACTACAAAGCCATGAAGTATGAAAAGCACATTTAAACGTATCCGTTCGGAATCGGAAAAAAACTGTAGGTCCTCTCCATTCCCATAGTTGAGAGAAATACGCTATTTGCTCATACATACATCCCAAAAATTTGAAAACATCTTATATGAGATTTTTAGTTTCGTTGCAAGTTTTCATTTCCTTTAGGCAACATGATTTCTAGAATTGTAAGTCTACAACCACAAATCTTGTCTTTTGAGCAAAAAGCTTATGAAGTTGACGTCATCTTTGCAGATATCTAATCTAGACTTTCAACCGGTTTTGTTCGCTTGTTTTTGTTCTTCCTACCCGTTTCCATCTACGTCTGGCGTTCACCATTGTAGCCACTTAGGTCCTCTACTATTTATGGTTACCATAAATGATATGGAAATGGTTATAAGAAAATCCCATATGTCACATTACGCTGACGACAAATTCGTTAAAACCACAACATGTTAAATGACTCGTCCCATATTCAGATTGACCTTAATAGTTTCTCAATCTTGTGTATAGATATTAGCAAATGTCAGTCAACGTACACGAAAGCGTGTAAGAGCTTCATTACGTCAATAATTTCTAAACAGTCAACCCATCCCTCGACTGTTGAGCTTATTCGCGAAGTTGGACTTTTATACGATCAGGAGCTCAATTTTCGGTCCCATATTGACTATATTGTGTCAAAAAGAATTTTCCAATCGATATGATACCCGTTCTCTCTATATTTGATCCCCATTTAAATACGCCTCTACAGTATTGTCCCCTTATCGAGGACTACACATTTCAACGTTCAAAAACGGTTTCTTAGATTTGTTCTTCGAAGTCTACCTTGGCATGATCGTCTGATTCTCCCCCATACCAGAACCACCTTCAACTAATAAATATCAAAAGTCTGAAAGAACGTAGGAAGATTTCTGATATCTTTCTTACTTATCGCCTCCTTTCTGGCTCTGTTAAATGGCCAAATCATTAAGACTCTATCATTTTTAACACTAACCCTCGCACCTTAAGAAATATCTTCCTATTTTATCCATCCTCCCACCGTACTTTTTAAGGATCTAACTAACCCGTTACTCGTATTCTCTGGAATGTTAATTTATATGAACGCCATTTCGAATTCAATTTAGGCACTTAGGAAAGCTCGTCTTCAAAACTTTCCCTTTAACCATCCAAATCCCTAGCTATAAGCCACGTAGTTTGTAAGTTAGAATAACTCATCTGTGTTCCCCCACTAAAATTGTGAGGGAACGGAAAGGCTAATAAAATACTAAAAAAGAGCTTTTCCTATCCCAGAAATTGGCTCATTTCTCGAGAAAAGTGATGTTTCTGGGATGCGATCCTCGAATCTTTCACGTAAAAGGTAGACAAGCTAACCACGGGCACCATAAAACATATTATTACAGATTATTCTTATTTCTACTTATAAAAAATAATTTACTTGTTTTCTTTCCAGTTTGCCTCTCTGAATGAAACCGGTATTTTAGCAATCTGGACATTAATTGAAACTGGTGTAAGAAATTATGAGACTTCTCAAGGATTCGACTCAAAGCTTGAATACAGTTCTCCATGGGCACGTGTCAAATTAACACAAAGTGCAATTTGTGACTTGAGGGAATACGTTGAACTTGGAGCTGTACGTCCGCAAAGTGCATTTGAACGAACAAAATCAAATTTCCAAAAAGACGTGTTCAACGATGATATTCTCAAGGAGCTGGCAGAAAGCAAAAATAACTCCTCCAAATTTGGTTACAACGGATTACGCTTTATAAACTTAGACTGTGGTACAGAACTTCTATTTGTTGGAACCAATCGCAACGTCATTATTTCCTGCTCCAAAACACTCAAAAAGGAACGTTTTCGCAAGATAAATATTATTGGCAGTGGATTTCTATTTCCAACAGCTGTTAGACTTCTACAAAATGAGGATTTCTTGGCCGTTGGTTTGTCAAACGGTTCGGTTATGATTTTGAACTGTAATCAGGAGAAATCTTTCAAAAACCCATCACGAACTTCAGAGCAATTACGTCGACCAGGAACGACCCACTCTAAATCAAAAGACTTCGATTATGAGATTGGAAAGTCATGTGCCATTCAGAATATTATTCGTAGTGAGAGACTGCCACCAGAGAATCATTTTGTCGAACATGATTTTCGTCCGGATACGGCCGCATTGATAACGGCTACATTGGGAGAAGGTAAAAAACCATACGAACTGCGGGTGTTTGATGAGCAAATTTTGTTAAATGGATCGGTTTTGCGGAAGGACTTGGTTCAAAGTTTGGAGATCTCAAGTGATGGTTGGATATTGTTTGCACTTTCGAATGGGAATGTGAGAGCTTATGACTTTTCCACAGAAAATGGAGTTGCTTTCAAAGCCAGCACATGTATTGTCGAAATCGCAGTAATTCGAGGCGATGGCGATGAGAGGAATGTCATTTTTCTAGATAGTAACAATGAGGTCCAAGTGCATCTACTTAAATGAAGTAGCTGTTAGTTTTTAAGGCAAAAGAAATAAAGTCTTGTTTTTGTTGGAATTTTATTCGAAATAAACGCATTGTAGAAGTGATACACGAAAAGGTTTAAAGACACTTTGAAGTTATTTTTAGCTCAGCAAGTCGTCTGAGGGCGTTAAAATAGACACAAAAGTCAGAGGGATTACAAAAAAGAGCGAAACATAGCCAACAATAACGAGGCGCTTGGAATAACTCGAAGAGATGTTGCAATAACTCTTTTAGCTATGCCCATGTCGCGGTACTGCTCATACAGCTCGTACATTGTATTCGCATACATGGCCAAAGATCATTTTGGAGTATTTTTCTTTCGAAACGACCAAGGGTGTCCTCACTTGCTCTAAATAAGGTCAATGCTTCTGCGCAGTAAAGTAAGACTGGGACAGTGATGGTCTTACAAAGGGTTACCTTGGTTTCTCTAGAGAAGGTTTTATTTCTCAATTTATCTTCCTAGCCCAATCAAGCAACAGCAAGCAAAAGCCTTTTTCAACATCAAAGATCTCGGTGAGTTCCTTACTGACCTTGACGGAGCAGTAGAAATTCTCCAAAGTCATCCTGCAGAGTCATACGAGTTTTGCAGGGATGCCGAAACTAGACATGGCTCTAAACAGCTCGTCTCTGTAAGTAGTGCCATACACGGCCTTGGAATGGATACAAAGATTAGATGGTGCATATCGATATCATATTCTTGGGTTTTTTTTCAAAATCTGCCCCAATGTGAAAATTTGGTCTATTTATAAGGACCCATCAAGATGTTAACGTTGGGTTTCAGACGTTCACATATTACAGCAGACAAGATCTTGTAAGCGACGTTAAGGAGGCTTATCCCTCTATAGTAGGTGCAGTTGTCCAAGTTGAATGGGGCATTCTGAACTAACAGCAGGTTCGTTCGTTGAGCTTTACCCAGGGTTGACCCATTTTTTCTTGACAACGCTATGAGCTGTCAAAAAAATCTGGGTTTTACAGTCCTCAAAAAACGCTAAGCCACAAAACAACCACACATCTCTGTTCTTTGAATAAAAATACACGCCATTTGACAGCCCTCAACTCGCCACAGCAGAAACCTAAGGCGAGTTGAGGGCAGACCCAGATCCACACTGGGGCTCAAAATATACTCAGTTTGAAATTCAGGGCGACTTCAAATTTCTGAAAAAACGATTTATTGCAACCCCAGAGCGAACCCAGGATTTCAACGAACAAACCTATTGTCCTCATCGCCGTTAAGCAGTCTGCAGAAATGATTTTTCCAGATCTTCAGTAGTGACTGCGTCTCTATTACTATGTTTCCCTGCTGGTCTTTACATGCTTGAGTTCGGGTATTGCCACACAGGCTAAATGTTTTAACCTTTTGGTTAAACTTCAATTCCCTCAAACGAGCGCTTTTCGTGTTGTTTCTTTTTCTTTTTGAGAACTCGGCGTTTTTTCCTTCTTCTTTACTCGTAAATCTCCTTGTACTGTTCGAAAGCAGCTATTGTTCTCTTTTGCATCAACATTTGTAGTGCTTTTTGTTTGCCTGCATCTGCCTGCCTGCATTCTTCATCGAGCAATAGGTTTTGTTTTGGGGGCCGAGTAAGACCCAGAACTTCAGAGGCAGCGGTTCTGATGGCTTATTGGCATTGCTGCCACTGGTCATCAATGATTGATGATGGAGGAGCCATAAGATTCAAGGATATTTGAAGGGACACTCGATTGGAGAAGGCACTGGCAATCTCCTGCGAATGTAGCTTTCCGACGTCATATCGCTTCACAGGGTTGGTTCACACTTTTTCTCAGTGTTCGAATCAAGGAAACTGTATACTTGTGGTTTCCTTAGTCCGAACAGTTAACAATGTCTTTTATGATGGAACTGTCTCACAACTTCTTCCCATACATTTGAATAATCTTTTAGACGCAATGAAAAGAAAATACCAGACCTACAATAAAACGTCTTTAACGAATGCCTTAAAAAAAGCTATTCGTGAGAATGATATGAGCTTGGTGTTCCGATTACAACACTCCACGACAAAATTAATGGGAAAACTTCAGGTGTCCGCGAATGGGTCCATTCAACCGTATACTTACTGAATGTGATGAGCGCAAAATCGTAGACTGGCTTATTAATATTGCCAAGTGCGGTTTCCTTCAAAAAATAAATGAGGTATTAGATGTGGTTCAAAAAATATTAAGGACGGAAAGCGCATAACTCCATTCAGAGTTGACAGACCCGGAAACGGAATACAGAGCTAAGCTAACGGGTATCTGAATCTTTAACCAAGACTAGATCAGTTGTGACAGAAGAAAGTATTCGAAAATGGTTTCGAAACTCAGCAAACTATTAAATAGACTAGACACTAAAGCAAAAGATGTTTTGGATGACCCTGATCGATTTTTCAACAGAGACGAGACTTCTGTTTTTTTTTTTCATTTTTCATTTATTTCTTATAATAATATAATTTATAATAAGTATAATATGCTAGATACATTTATTTCAAAACATAAAAATATATTATTTAAGAACAGTCATAAGCTGGCAAACGCCGTGTATAGACGTGTGTAATTCCCGTACAAGCAACGTGACTATTCTCTTGTAAAGTTTAAACTCAGTTCCCACTCAAGCTTTTTGCCACCCGTGGTGAGTGAATCTTATATTTTTTTGCTCCAAATAATCAAAAACTAATAAACCAATAAACAACAACTGAAATGGACGGGGGGACTTCTCCCCCCCACCAAAACCGGTTTGATTGCCTGGATTCCGAGGTAATCTTAAACCGGGGAACAAAACACAAAAGAAAACATCCAGTTGAAAATTTCCCTTATCTACCTGAAAAACAAAACGACGATAACGTCCCTAGATACGTAGTCATTTCAGGACTAGAGAAAGATGAAAAAGACCCCAACAACTTCCGCAAACTTTCAACATACAATCCAATAAGAATCAACCGAGGTCTAGAACATATTTCCACGGACATATTAGAGGTTAAATCAATGAGGTCTGGGGATTTGCTTCTTAAAGTACCAAATCTAACAACAGCCAATAAATTTATCAAATCCAAACTTATCGACTCAATACCAGTCAAAGTGACAAATCACATAAGCCTCAACTCTGTCCAAGGTAGAATCTATTCAAGGCTCATTGTAAACATTAGCGAACAGGAGCTAATGGAAGAACTTAAAAAGCACAAGGTAATTGAAGTTCGGAAAATGATGAAAAAAGAAGGTGACTCACTGGTCCCAACCGGAGCAGCAATCCTCACATTCGATCAAATTCGTCGCCCACACGAAGTTAAAATTGGATGGCTCAATTGCAAGGTGGAAGAGCATATACAAAATCCAATGCGTTGCGTCAACTGCCAAAAACTGGGACACACCAAAAATCGTTGCACAAATGCTCCGAACTGTAAGAATTGCTGTCTTCCACCACACTCAGATAACTGCACCCGAATTTTGTGCATTAATTGCAACGAAGATAGCCACACATCATACGACCCCTCTTGCCCCGCCTTTCTAAGGTACAAGTCCGTTAACAAAATTAAAGCCGATCGTCGCTGCACTGTACGCGATGCTTGGCAAATCTATAATGACAATCCCAGCCTACACCAACTACCTCCACCAAAAAAGAGGAACAATACTAATCCTACCTTAGCAGAAACAATAAAGAAGAGAATCGAAAACGAACGCAATCACTCAAAAACTCTCCAAACCAACCCGCACTCGCAAAACCCAACAGAAACAACAACAACACAAACAACTCCAAACACAACTAATGCACCACTCTCCGAGCCAACACAAAATAAGCACTCCTGCAAACAAAAAATCAATGATCTTACAAATTCCCAGTCTCTCATGGAAGAGCTTAGATCAATTGACAAATCAATTATCACTCCAATCGCAGAAAATCACTCACTCCACAATACTCCCACACACGAAACTCATTTGTCATCCTTATCAGACACCGAAATGGAAGACATCTCTCCCGCCTCATCACCACTCGCACACTCTTACTCACCTTCAAAAAATCAAAAAACAAACAACTCAACTACAATTAAAAACAACTCAATCTCACTCACCGAACAGTCAAGTTCAAAAAAATTCACACACTCACCAAACGATTTTAAAAAACAATAATGGCTCTGTTGGATAATGACCTTGTCATCCTCCAATGGAACATGCAAGGCTATATCAACAACAAGTATGCTCTAGAAAATCTTATAGCAAAGTATAACCCAGACATCATAGCTCTTCAGGAAACTCATATCATTGCATCAAATTTACATAAATTTAAAATAAAAAACTATACATCATTCCACCACAACAAAGGCTACCAATACTGCAAATCAGGCATAGGTTTCCTCATTAAAAATAATATTCCTATAACATCTCACACCATCTCCTCCTCCAGCCTGCTCTTCCAAACCATCGAGATCCCCGCAAAAAAACCATTTAGTCTTACCAACGTCTACAGAGAGCATGAAGTCAATGTCACGAGCGAAATTCTGGATGGAATTCAAATAAACAACAACCATCATCACTTGGTCCTAGGTGATCTTAACGCCAGAAACACCTTATGGGGGTCTAACACAACCAATCGACCCGGAACTGTTTTTGAAAATTTTGCGACCGACAAAGGACTTGTAATTTTAAACGACGGCTCACCAACTCTTTTCAACACACGAAACACTTTTTCAGCCGTTGACGTTACACTTGCCTCTGCAGACTTAGCCCCACTTCTTCAATGGAAGGTTAGCCCAAACGGTGAGAGTAAGGATCATCTCCCAATCATAATACAAACCCATGAAAGAAAAATAAAAAGAAAATCAACCACACGTTTCAAAGAAGCTCAGGCAAACTGGGATTCCTTTGTTTCGTCTACCCACTCCTTGAGTCAATCCACAATAATTTCTAATAACATCAACAAAGAAGCAGCCAATATCAAAAGAATTCTGAGAAGATCGGCAGCTATTTCAATACCGACGACGAAACCAAATGCAGGCAAAACTAACAGAAACCCAATATGGTTTAATAAGGAAATTGCAGCTCTAGTCAAAGCAAAGAATTTAGCCTGGAAAAACGTCCGAAAATATCCGACTACTCCAAATTCCTTAGCTTATCGGAAAGCAAGTGCCAAGGTCAAATACGAATCCATCAAAGCAAAAAGATTATCCTGGGAAAATTTCGTTAACAACATGGATCCAGACTTAGACTCAAAAACCCTATGGAACAAAATAAAATCTTTAAGATCCTCCAACTCCTTTCAACAATTTCCTTATATCTTTCTTAATGGCAATCTAGAAAATGATCCTGATTTAATCGCAAGCGCGTTCTCTAAAACATGGGGGAAGTATAGCGAAAATAGCACTTTTCCTAGTAACGTTATTACCAAGAAAGTTAATTTTAACTTGAGCGACCTTCCTCCGCAGCATAAAATCTTCCAAGAACTGACAGAAGACATATCAAGATTTGAATTCGACACAACTTTACAAATGCTCAAAGGTAACACCCCTGGAGAAGACAAGTCTGCTGCGGATAGTCTAAAGAACCGAATTTGTAAACTTTACAATAACATCCTTCGGACTGGTATCTTTCCTCACAACTGGAAGAAAGCCATACTCAAGCCGATCCCAAAAAATAATCGCAACCATCACCAAATCGAAGGGTATCGACCCATATCGCTTCTTCCCATTCTCTCCAAGGTTTTCGAAAAAATTTTAGGACGTAGAATTGGATGGTTGATGGAAAGTTCAATTAGCAACGAACAACATGCCTTTAGACCAAACAGAGGAGTCACTTCACTTGTGCATCTCATGGAAAACAAGCTATCCGATAATCTCTCATCCAGCAAGCACAGCGTCGTCTTGTCATCGGACCTGGAAAAAGCCTTTGACCGTGTTACAACCGTTCCAGTAATAGAACAGTTACATAAATGGGGAGTCCCTCTTCAACTGTTAAAACTTATTATCTCGTTTTTATCTGGTAGAACCTTCTGTGTCAACATCAACGGCTTCATATCAAACCAATCGAAACTTGAGAACGGTATACCGCAAGGATCCCCTTTGTCAGTATACCTCTACAATGCATATATAGATGTACTTATTAAGGAACTAGCGCAGCCAAAACATAACCTAGATTTCGTCGGAGTATATGTTGATAACATTTACTGTGTAGCTTCCGGTGATCCTGCGAAGGTGAACACAACTCTTAGAGCTGCAGACGAGGAAATATATGCTTGGACCCAAAAAACGGGTGCTATTGTACCTCCCTCCAAAATAGAAGCCCTACACCTCTGCAGGAAAAAGAAATGTTCATCCCCAACAACCCCGCTCGTTATTCGCAACATCAACGTCAACTTGAAAAAAGAACTTAGAGTCCTCGGTTTAACATTCAGTGGCAATCTAAAATGGGATTTGCACATCAAAAACACCATAAACCAATTAAGATGTCGGAACAATGCTCTGAGAATGATATGCTCTCGTCGAAAAGGGCCCCATCTGGAAACGGCCCTCAAAATAACAAAAGCTTTAGTTGAAGGATCCCTTCAGCATGGAATAACGCTGTACATGTGGACTTCAAAAAAAAATTTAGAAAGCTTGGACATAGCCGTCAACGAATGCTACCGGACAGCGACAGGAGCTCTTAAGACAACACCAATTGAAGCCCTTAGATTAGAAGCCGGTTTCCATTCAGTAAACCAACTAGGACAAAAAAGAGCAGTCAACATGTTTAGTAAGGCCCTTACAGACGGTTCTCATCCTCTCCACAAACCCTCTCAAGAATCACTTTCCAGGAAAAAGCAAAACAAGAAAAATACTATATCTTCTCTCAGCAAAATCCTATGCATGATGACGGCTTACGGATGTATCCCCTTAGATACTCCAATACATCGACACTCCTTTTATCCCCAACCTTGGAAAAGACACCTACTGCCCATCGATACCAGTCTCTCTAACTACAAAAAAGAAAACACTTCAAACCAATCATTTCAATTACTGCACAGAGATCTAGTGGGAACTATCAAGCCTATAAGAAAGCTTTACACCGACGGATTATTCAACGGCAGCAACGCAACCTACGCAGTAGTCGAAATAAATGGAAACAATGAGGAAATCATCACTTGCCAGGGGTTCATAACTGACACAGGCGGTAGTTACACTGCAGAAGTCACCGCAATACTCAAAGCTCTTTTAATCGCACAAACATGGGCAGTCAAAACACTCATCTTGACCGACAGCTTGAGTGTCCTCAGTGGACTAAAAAGCGCAACGAATAATTGCCCTGCCCTAAACAACATCCGAACCATCCTTCATAACAACAAAAACATAATGTTAGCATGGATACCAGGACATGCAGGCATTAAAGGAAATGAGGCTGCGGATAAGGCAGCGAAAAATGCAATTAATTATCCTTGCGTAAAAGAATTTCCAAACATTCCTCAAATCATTCGAAAAGAATTCATGGCCGTCCAAAATGAAGAGGTTGAAAGAACATGGCGAATAGAACAGAATTTTCTCCGGAAACACCATCCAGCATACCGCCGCATTCCTTATAACAAAAAATTCTCCAGAGATGAGTGCATTACTATATTTCGGATAAGGGTGGGAAAAACACTCTTCTCCAGTCGACATTATTTCTCGCACGACCCGCCTGATGAATGTACCAATTGTAGGGAGCCTCTAACAATTTGGCACATTTTTGCCACTTGCCCGATATCCCGTCTAACCACCAACACCGACTCAATTCAAGATATGCAGAGCCAAATTGCTGAAGTACTCAATCCATCTGATGTCCGATCGTTCCAGCGTATCAAAGAAGCCGTATTACACAATAAATTCAAAGAAATATGAATTTGTTCCAATTTTTAATCTATCGCTTTTATGAATTCAAATTTTAGAAATTCCAACATAAAATAATTAAATATACATGATTGATTTATATAAATTTTATATCTAAACGACATCTATGGTCACGTTGCCCTGATGTCTTACCAACAAATAATTTATAAATTTATTTTATAACTTATTTTCTCTAAATAAATAAAATAAATATTATTTAAGAAATAAGGTAGTGACATTAGATGTTAAAATTTAAACAGTTTTAAATGTCACTTCAGTATTAAAGAAACAAAATATAAATTGGGTGGGGTGACCCTTATTTTAAAAATTCAATTATTGATATTGATATTTACAATTAGAAAAGAATCAAAAGAATTACAATGAGTTTTATTAGCCAAGTGCCAGAAGAAATTTAATTCAGTGAAATTTAAATCTTGCTTTATAAAATCAAAAAAGAATCAAAAAAGAGTTACTTTTTGTTTTGTTAGCCAAGTGCAAGAAAAATTAATTCAGTTTAAAATGAGATTGATCAGTAGGGCGGATCGAAAAACCACTTTTTTCGCGGATCGCTTCGTAATAGCAAAAAACAGTCATTATTAAGTATAAAACTAAGAAATCCGAAGCCTGGGGGCGGACAAATGATGTCTTCAGTTAACGCATCGAGCTCAAAGTTTTTTTTTCACGGGAAAGATGCACGCACGTATCCGACCGACTTCGTTATTACATATCTCGGCTCAGGAGTAACCAAATCATTTGAAATTTTGAGGACTTATTTTACATAACAAAAGGAGGTTCTCTTTTAAATTTTAGCTCTCCAGGTGATCTAGAAGCTAAGATAAACGCAAAAGAAGTTGATGAAATAACGTAATTTTTGGCATTTTTTTTATTGTTGTCAGCTTTGAACGACTCTACGTGGCACAATTTTGCAGTTATTGAAACGCAGTAAAAAAGAAATTTTTTGGTGTTTTCAAGAGCTTTACACTCATATAGCTAAGTATGGGATTTTGATAAATATTAATCAAACTACAGTGCAAAACGTGCGAACTCTCTTATAGTCTATTTCTATTAATTATGTCGTAAAAAAGGGCATATAAAGGAACTCGAAATTGGATGGACTTTTATTGCATGAATCGATTAATGGGTTAATTTTAAAGAAAAAACCGAAAGTGTTATTAAATAAGAGGGTGCAAATCGGAGATAAGGGTTCTAAACCATCTTCATTCTTTTTTTCAATATATCTTGAAAACGAAGCAAAATTTTGATGCAATTCCAGGGACCTTTTTTTAGAGAGCAAATTTTCCCATCGAAATGCATCTTTTTAAAAACTATAAATAAAAAATTTTTATCCAAAATTATAAAATTCCCGACAGAAAAAAAGTCAATTTTTGCCAGTTTTTGAGTTTTGTCAGTTTTTTTAATGGCATTTCTTTCTGGTTGCAGATAGGTATAGACAATGATCCGTAAAACAGAAAGTAAATAAAATTTTCTTTAAAATGCTATATCAGAGAACTTTTTATGTTTGAAATTCACTGAAATATTTTGAAGCACGGACCGATGATTCCACCAGCCCAAAAACCACACCAAACTGTCAATTTAGGTGAATGTAATGGTTTACATGAATATTTTGTGGGTTTTCATCGCCAGTTTTGTTTATTTACCGCACTAGTCACATAAAAGTAAACCTCTTCGGAAAAGATGATTTTCTTAAAAAAATCGTTATCGATTACAAGTTGCTCCCAGGCAAAGTCAGAAAGTTCACGACGCGACGTTTACGTTGGTCCAATGGTGAAATTGCAAACACTTCTGAATGCAATAAAAAACAAATGAGAGATCATGACATACTACAAATGGCCGAAACGCCACTGCAAAATCATATCATACCTATTGGAAAACTTTTTATATTATTACACACATACATATTATACATATTATACTATACCCACTCGGCGCGGCGTTGCTCGGGTCTAACTTATTCAAAGCGTTGTTCACACCAAACTGCCTAGGAACGAAAACTAACAAGACTAAGTTTAAGAATGCCCGAAAATTTCTAGTTTCCCCGTTTCTGTAGGAATTTGGTCATGAAATATAGACTATGTAGGCGATAATGTAAGTTTTAGTGTTCCCTTTCCCGTTACGGTTACCTTTCCTTTTCCCGACCAATTGAAATTATGTGGAAGTTAGAGCTCTTATAAGTGAACCCAAAAATTGAATTGCCCAAATCTAATAAAAATTTAGCTTACACCGAACTTTCTTATCACCCCAACAATTTTTTCTATCAAATGAATAAGAATCTAATATATAAAATTTCCATGTCACAATGTAATAAAATAAATTAATAATAGATGAACTTACTTTAGAATATTTGTAGTTCATATGACATTTACACTGAGACGTAAGATCTAATATATAAAATTCTCGTGTCACAGTGTAAATTAAAGAAACAATGTTTAGGATAGATGGCCCTTTTGACTTAGGGGTATGGAAAATAATTAGTAGACGATTCTCAGACCTATACTGAATACGCATAATTAATATTAATATTAATTAATAATAATTTGGTAAAAATCGGTAAAGCCGTTTCGGAGTACGGTAACTAACATTGTGACAGGGAAATTTTATATATATTCTTTTGCAAGTCACTAAATGTTTGACAACTGGAGACATGACCCTATATCCTTATCTACTTGATTCAATTAAAATTTATTAAGGGGTTATATAGAGTTAGATTTTCAAAAATCGATTTTTTTGTATTTTGTATTCTTAATGTACATGTATTTAAGAATACACACAGAAAATTTCATATCGTTCCGGTGAATATTTTCGAAGTTACACGCAAATTTGAAAAGACGTTTCAGAATAAAGTAAGGTGCTTTTCAAACTTTAAACGCCTTTTTCTCAAAATGGTGTTTACAAAGTCGGTGACCAATATTACTCGAAAACGGCTAAACCGATTAGTCTCAAATTTTAACACGAGCTTCTTAAATATTTTTTAGTAATTAATCGAAGATTTTTTCTCACCGATAAATATTTTCTTTTTTATAAATAATTTAAGGCCTAAATTTTGGTCAAAAATCGATCTTTTTTCTTTGAGAAACCGCCATTCTGTCAAAAAAAATTATTTTGCTCATTCCTTCGATTAATTACTAGATTTAGCATTACTTTAACAAAAACTGTTTGGTTTTTTAATTTCGGAGGATCCAGTTCAGAGATATAGTGGTCACCGCAAAACGTCTTTTTTGAGAGGAGCTCTCGGAGATCAGCTGTAGTTCCTTTCAAAATAAATATTTTCACTAATACTTAGTCTTAGAATACAGTTAAAAAATAGGGTAATGGTACCAATACCCGAACACTTAACGATTCGTCAGAAGTAAAAACGCTATCAAAATGTTTCTTTAAAAGAAAACAAGATAAAGTAAATTTTATGCGAGAGATGAAATATTTTTTTATTAAAAAAATATAAATTTATATTGGTGAACGCAATCGTTTATTTATAAAAAAATAAAAACTCCAAAATGCTCATTTTCACCAGTTGTCGAACACAAGTTTCCCAATTCCGAACACTTAGTTTCCTGAGTTCCGAACACCAAAACTGAAGACAGTTTTTTAAAGTAAATTCATTTTAACTTCAGTTAAATTCATCTTAGACTTTAGAAAATATATAAAATATTTTTCTGTTAAAAATAAAAATAAAAACTTAAGTAAATACGGAAAGGAACTTCATGATAAAAGACTTAAAAATTACAAAAATATATTGAATATTTTACTGTTGAAAATAAAAATAAAAACATAATTAAATATGAGAACTTCATGACAAAAAAACAACAGTAATTCACAAAACTTTACATTTTAGTTAAATCTTATAAACTAAATAAGTAAATAAGTTTTTCAATGACTCACCTGCTCAACCGATCTAGTTAAAAGCTGGATAGGATGAGCAATTGAGGAGTTAAACGAACTAAGAGCTGCCAACCCCCTAAGCCAGGGTGTAATGCGATCCGTGCCCATTGGTTGGTTTGCAGTCAGGGGGTATACCGACTGTAGTATAACGGAACCTTCGTGACACCAGGTCGAATCACGAAGTAACTTAGACCTTACTGTGTTATGCGGAGCTCTGACACAGCTGACCTATTTTCTCTAGCTACTCGTGGGAACATATGAAAAGAAACAACAACAAAAATTTTAAAAACTTTTATCTTCCGCAGGGAACATCTGCAAGAGATATGGCGGATCGTATGGAGAAAGACTTCCGGGGTGACAAACCTGTCATCAGAGATCGTGCCAATAGTAGGGAGCAACCTAACACCAGCAAGAGGAGGTTTTCCGAGCTAGTGTATAGGGCAATCCCAGACGCAAGTAAGAAGCCAGTGGGTGTTACCACTGACAAATCTGAGGAAGAAAGTGCTAAAAGAGCAATCTCTGAAAGGACCCTTGGGGAAACCCATAAGTCTAGCACTACTATTCCAAAGAAGAAAGTATGGAAGAGGAAAACCATCCCTCGTCCGGCGCTGGGTGAACCAGGTGGTTTGGACGATCCTCACAGACAGGGTCTGAGTGGTGCGGGAGTAAAATGGTACCTCCGATTTATCAAGCAGGGCTTCTCGCGGATAGAATCGAGGAAGAAGGTCGACGAAAGGAAGTTGGCACAAGCAGAGGGCAGACCGGTAGAAAGCTGTGGAGGTAAGAGAGACAGTAAACACATATCTCCCCCCCCAGCAGGCAGCCCAGAAGAAAAGAAAAACTGTGACCGAAACCGAGACACATGCCTCGGTCAGCAAGGGCCCGGTAGCAACAAGCAGGGCAGTCTCTTACGCGGCGGCTGCCAGAACCATACGGGTTGCGATTTTACCGAAGGAGTACCCCCGAATCACTCTCTCGCAGAGTGAGCTCTCTAAGCTCGAAGACGCAATGGTGGACGAGATGAGGATAGGGTGGGAAACGGAGATGAAATTTGAAGGCATTTCCTTCAAACCCGGTATGATTCTAGTAGATTGTACCAATCAAGAAACAGCAGACTGGATCAGGAAGACAGTCCCGAAGCTGAGTGGGTGGAAAGGTTGTGAGCTTACCACAAAACAGGGGGACGACATACCCAAGCCATACAACATCACAATCTTCGTACCAAGAAGCAGTGGCCAAGATCACGGCATGATTCTTGCTCTGATAAAGCAGCAGAATGGTGAATTGAATACCCAGGTTTGGAAGGTTCTTTCCTGCAAGGAGGAGGGTAATGGCCAACTGCTAAATATTGGCATAGATGAAAAATCTGTGGAGGCGATTGTCAAAAACAATCACAGTATCCACTACAGATTTGGTAAGGTCCAGGTACATGGCCTGAAAAAAAGAAGTGGTATAGAGGACAAGCCGCCTACTAATACCAATCCTATCAGCACTCTGCCAACTCCCCAAATCCCCAGTTCACCCACCCACATCCCTTTGCAGGAGAAACAGGAGACATCTCCGAAACATCTCCCAGCAAAATCCATCCCAATTCTATCCCAATCCCTTATTCTACCATCCAGTCCACTACCTAACCCCATTCCAACCCTATTCCAATCCCCTATCCTACCACCCAGTTCACTACCTACCCCTATCCCAGCCCCCAAACCATCATCACCAACAAAAGTCATGATGGACATAGAGGAAGAGGAAGAAGTTCCCCTCACAACAGAGGAGGAAAACGACCTGTTAACAGGTCCGGGGGCAGAAACCCCCGAAGAAGAAGATTTCTAATGGAGGTACGCGGGATCAGTACCAAGCTAGTCCAAGTAAACGTTCATCATGCCATAGCAGCCTCAGCTATCACAGCGAGGAAAATTACGAGAGAAGGCATTGGACTAGCACTGATCCAAGAACCCTGGACCTATGGGGGACAAATTAAAGGTCTATCCATTAGAAATACGAAGGTAATATGGGATAAAGAGTCAATCTCTCCTAGAACAGCTATCATAGTAAGGAACGATATTAATCATTTCTGCCTTTCAGAGTTTATGACAAGAGACCTGGTTGCAATCCAGGCCTCAATCAACATCGGAGGCCAAACCAGGTGGGTGGTAATCGCATCAGGGTACTTTCCGGGAGATGAAGCGAACATTCCTCCCGCTGAGGTAAAGAAACTGGTAGATTACTGCCGGAGGAAGAAGTTACCAATACTGGTAGGTTGCGACGCAAACGCACACAACACCATCTGGGGAAGTACAGATACGAATCAAAGGGGTGAGTACCTTTTAGAATTCTTTTTAGAAAAATGCTTAGAAATTTACAATATAGGGAATACTCCTACCTTTGTTACTAGAAATAGGAAAGAAGTACTAGATATTACCTTCGGTTCTACAGTCCTTAAAAACTGTATCAGTAACTGGAGGGTCTCGAATGAGCCTTCTCTATCAGATCACAGGATAATTGAATTTGTTCTAGATGGAATCCTTTGTGGGAATACTCCTAGGAGGAATCCAAAAAGAACCAACTGGGATCTATATAGAGACAATCTCACATACAACATAGGAAATATATCCACTAACAGGGAACCCAAAAGTTGTCTGGAGCTTGAAAATGCGGTAAGCGAGCTTAATACAGCAATGATTGATGCATATGAATCAAGCTGCCCCCTAAGCTCCGCAAACAAGAAAACAGATGCCTCCTGGTGGAATAAAAACCTAGAAGCGCAAAGGAAGAGGGTAAGGAAACTCTTCAACAGTGCAAAAAGTAACAGCAACTGGCATGCTTACCATGCGGAACTTACAGCCTATAGTAAGGAAGTGAGGAAAGCAAAAAGAAGAAGCTTCGTAGACTTCTGTGAAAGCATAACAACAACCCCGGCAGCAGGCAGACTTCATAAAGCCCTTTCAAGGGAAAAGTCACAAACCACCATGGCCTTGAAATACGCTGACGGCAGTTTCACAGAAAATGAAGAGCAAAGATCGCTTCTCCTGCTTAACACTCACTTCTCTGGAAGCATACTAACAACAGGATATGATAGACCTATGCCTGTGCACAGTACTGATAAGCAAGACTGGAAGACAGCAACGATAGTTTGCTCGAAGAAGAGGCTAGAATGGGCATTAAGTACCTTTCAACCCTTCAAAACTCCAGGGGTAGATGGAATCTTTCCCGCATTATTACAAATGGGAAAAGAAGTGATTCTACTACACTTACTCAAAATTATCAGAAGTAGTCTGGCTCTAGGGTACATACCTAGTCCATGGACGCGAGCAAAGATTACCTTTATACCAAAAATAGGTAAGAAAGACACAACTCATCCTAAATCTTTCAGGCCAATAAGCTTAACATCCTTCGTACTGAAAACCATGGAGAAGGTGATCGATAACTTCTTAAGATCAGAAATTCTAGTGAGTAATCCACTAAACACTAGACAGCATGCATACAGAGCAGGTAGATCTACAGAAACTGCCTTATACCATCTCTCAACCACTATCCAAAAAGTAATCGACTCAAAGGAAACAGCGATCGGCTGTTTCTTGGATATTGAGGGTGCCTTTGATAATACCTCACACGAGGCGGTTAACAAAGCACTTCAGAGGAAGGACACTCCGATTACAATAATAAAGTGGGTTAGTGCAATGCTTAGTACAAGAACGGCAGAAACACACTCTAGCCAAACGATTCAGAGAATAATCACTACGAGAGGCTGCCCACAAGGAGGAGTCTTGTCACCTCTACTTTGGAGTCTAGTAGTAGATGAATTATTAGAAAAACTAACCACGCAAGGCATAAGATGCATTGGCTATGCTGATGACATCACATTATTAGCCTGTGGGAAATATGAAGAAACCCTATGCGATATAATACAGAGGGGTCTGGCAATCACGAAAAAATGGTGTACAACTGTAGGACTGAACATCAACCCCACAAAAACTACAATTATACCATTCACCAGAAGAAGACTCCTACCACACATGAAAGACATTACACTGGATGGAGTAACCATAGTACCCACAACAGAGGTCAAGTATCTAGGCGTGATTCTAGATAGTAAACTCCTGTGGAAAAAACAAGTTGAAGCAGCTACTGAAAAAGCTAAGAAAACCTTAATGATATGCAAAAGTATAGCAGGAAGATCATGGGGTTGTAAACCGAGCATTATTCGGTGGATGTACCTAATGATGGTAAGACCTATCCTTACCTATGGAGCGGTAGTCTGGAACAAGAGAGCGGACCAGGTGACCACCAGAAAAACATTAGAAAAAGTACAAAGACTTGCGTGCATATGCATATCAGGAGCAATGAGAAGCTGTCCAACTGCAGCTTTGGAAGTATTGCTAAACCTGACACCTTTGCACCTGGCAATAAGAAGCATCTCAAATGCAACGATAGCTAGATTTGCCAAAGAAACTGAGTGTGTCCTGAAATCTAGCGAAAAGAGCATAATATCGAAAGAGTTAGCACTCATTGACTTTCCTCGGGATAGCAAAACCAAGGAATTCAAATTCGATAAACTCTTCAGCGTTGAGCTAAGTAACAAAAAGGCATGGCAAGGTGAGAAAGAGACCTACTCAATGAAGACCCATGCAATAAAATGGTACACAGATGGCTCAAGAACAACTGAGGGAACTGGAGCAGGAATTTTTGGGCCAAGAGCAAAAATTTCAGTACCTATGGGAAGAATGTCAAGCATATTCCAAGCAGAAGTCTATGCAATAGGCAAATGCGCGGATGTAAACATTGACAGGAAATATAACAACAAACATATTGCAATAATGACGGACAGTCAAGCTGCAATTAAGGCCCTACGATCCTACACAATCTCCTCAAAACTTGTCAGCGAATGCATTGACAAATTGAACAAACTGGGCAGTAATAACAAGGTTACAATCTACTGGGTACCAGGGCATGTAGGAATCATAGGCAATGAACAGGCAGACGAACTGGCAAAGACAGGAGCCGGATTACCACTCAATGGACCGGAACCTTTTTGTGGAATAACAGAAAGCCACATTAAGAATGAAATCAAAAAGTTGGAGGAAGACAACAGAGCTAAATACTGGAATGACCTCCCAAAGATGCGCCAAGCCAAACTTCTACTTGGCACTTTCAACAAAAAACGCTACAAAGACGTAATAAAACTGAATAGAAACAATGTTAGAATGCTAGCCGGGTTTTTAACCGGACACTGCAGGCTAAGAAAACATCTAAAAGTACTAGGCATAGAGAGCGACGACCAATGCAGATACTGCAATGAACAGGAAGAATCTCCTGATCACCTCCTAGGTGACTGCGAAGCTCTAATACACCAAAGAAAGAAATACCTAGGATCCTACTATGTAGAGGAGAGGGAGCTAAAACTCCTAAGCGTAACCCAGATACTAAGTTTCATCAAAGGAACTAGTCTGGATGAAGTACTTTAATTAAGGAATATCACTTAAGAAGTAGGGGGTACAATAGATCTAAACAGGTCGAGGTACATCACAAAACCCCAAATTTTCATTCATTCATTCATTATAAACTAAATAAATAAAAAAAATTAATAAAAAAAAAATTAGGAACACAAATTGGATATAAATCCCTGGTTTGAGCTTCCTCAAACTTTAGAGCAAAAAATTTGTTGCAACCTAAATGATACCACCACCGGTCGCATGTCACAGCCAATGTTTTTTAATTGGTCATCCTCGGCGTCAATATTAAGCTCATCTTCGCATTCGCCACATTTTCAAATACCTTGTCTTTTTTACTTTCTTATGCAGTTTCCTTGCCAGTCTCAAGCTCTTTTTTGCCTCAATTTTTTTCTTTCTTTCGTTCTTTTTCCTTGGCTTCGACTAAATTTTTATGAAAATTCATCTACTATTCACGTAGTAGACATTGGCGCTCTTTTTTCGGGAAGAATTTTGGTTCCTCTTTTAGTGCATATGGTTTTAGGAAACTTCAAATGCTTGTGAAAACGCTAGCCTTCGGAGCCTTGAAACTGGCTTTATTTGTATAGGAGCGGAAGAAGAATTTGAATCTTTTAAAACGTCTATACGACCTGGTTAGGCATTAGATTTTACATGTTTATCAAAAGTCAAACAAGACTTATATTTGCAGAGGGATAATTTTAAAAAACTATTAATAGCATATTTAACACAGCAATATAATAATACGATTAGATTTATCTAGTTACCTCTGAATATTATTTATATTTGCTTATAGTAGTTTTAAGATTCAAATCTATTGATGTAAATCTAGATAATAAATAAATAAAATAAAAAAGTGGCTACTTGGCTAAGAGTTTAAATCTTTTAAGGCATTTTCTAAATTGCCTGGTGAGGCATTCCACAATAACATCAATATTGTCTTAAACAATGAGAACAAAAATAATATAAGATTTTTTTTTGATTATTGCTTACGTTACGAGAACAAAAATGTTTAACTACCTACATCTACATACCTATATCATCACAATCTTGAAATGAAATATGACATTGTTCGGACAAAGGAACCAGCGAAAATCGTTGAATCCTTTATCCGAACACTATGGAATATGGTGTTCGGTTACTGGAACACTTGATCATATAGCCTTTTTGTATATAAAATACGAAAGAGAATACAATTTATTTCAATAATGACTCTTAAAATAGTAAAACATTTATTTCAACCAGTTGCCTATTTCCGAACAGTAGTGTTCGGGAAAGGAAACTCGCGAAATTTGGTTTCCTTTAGCCGAACAGTTCAAAACAGTAAGGAAATAAAACAAATTTCGAAATAAATTTTAGAAAAACTGCTTACTTTATGTCTTTATCAACATATAAAACTATTTAAATCAATTTACATGAATATTTAGCACAAATAAACACTATTTTCTCTGACCACTTTAACTAAAAAATTTTTTGTTTACACTTGCTCTTCTTCGCACATCAGATACTTGCAGAAAATCGACTGCTGTTTGAAAGGGAATTCGTTAGTGTATAAGTGAGATATTGCATATAATGAGTAAGGGAAAGGGCAGACATTCATTTTCTATCGTTTTTTTACTCATAACAAGAAAAATGACGTTATTTTAACGTATTTTAGGCAAAAGTGTTCGACTACTGGAGCTGTTCGGAAATAGGTACCTCTACCCTACTTTAATATGTGTACAAATTTTAAGATCCATAAATTTAAAAGTTTTCTCAGAAAATTTTTTTGGAAAATTCGCTTTTTTCGGCCTTCTAACTGTATACGTATATAACCTCTTAATTTTCATTGTGAATGTGTCTGGTTGACGGCTTTTGGTTTTCCGGAATAGATACGCCAAACTTTTACGAAAACAGTTATGTAGGTATTTTTGTTTGAGGTTTAATTTCAAATTTCAGTGTATCTAAATCTATTCAGCCCCTTGTTGAATTATGAACTTATTGCGAATCAAACACTAGGTACTCTTAATCGGTGTCAATGTTTGCTTGTGATTTGATTGTGTTTCCAAAATCAGAAGCGAACTTGCCGAAACAAATAATGGTAGGTAACTAGGTATAGTTCCAAATTGTAATATATTTTTCAAAGAAATGCCCAGATCAAAAGAAACAGAAATGAGAAATAGACTATCTTTTCTTCCAACAATTTTTTTTTTTTTCTCATCTCCGATTAATTCTCTCTAATCGTTCGAAAAAAAAAACTAGTTTAAGGCAATACCTACCTACATCTTATATATCAATGTTTTATCAAACAAAAATGTCATCTCTTATATTATGTGTAAGCAGATAGAGGAGAGCTACATACATATTAACTTACAGTTATCTCAGATACTCACCTGCAACAACCCTAAAACGTATCGAACGAAACAGACCAGACCAACAGAGAACAGATATTTAGAACAGAGCAGACACAGTGCGACTTGCAGTGTTCTATAAACCAGTCAATTTTTTCTTCCGCGCAGGAATTCTCATCAATTTTGTTCACATCTCATAAATTTGTGAATTTATCAAAATGGAAAACGTGAAATATTCAATACATTTACTAATTGAATTGATTAAAAATCGCCCAGTTGTTTGGGACTGTAGAAACAACCGAAACTCAAAAGAGAAGAAAATAGCATGGAAAGAAATATACAGTGCCATGGATAGCAGGTATTCTAGAGCGAATTCAACTACCAAAGCCCACATAGGTGAGTGAAACAAAAAACAATTTTATTTGTGAATTAAATGTGTTCAGCAGAAAGGGAACTTAGAGTAGAATAAATACTACAGTCGGAGACTTTTGAATGGAGACTTGTAGTTTCTGTATCTATGGGCTCTCTCTATTAGTATGTACCTAAAATAAACTGTTCCTTTTTCTTCGGACAACTGGTACTGGGTTCTGGTTATGTTTTGCTCAGAAGTTTTGTGTACATATGAATAAATTGTGTTCTGTGTGTACTGTCTACTGTGTACTGTCTACTGTGTAGTTAGGTATCTGAGAGTAGAAAAACAATAAGTAGAGATAGAGACAGCGACTCTGGGGGTTGAAAATTCGTTGTTTACTCGTAGTCTCTTTGAGGTGAATAAATAGATTTAAGGCCAGATGCCTGTGTGGTGAGATTTTACCTAGTGGCATCTGTGATCTGTCTGGTATCTGGTTTCTGGCATCTGGTCTGCAAAGATTTCACTGTAGTTAGAGAAATTAGAAATATCGAAAACAGTAGCGGCGCACAATGGAACCAAATAAATTTGAATGTCTCATAAATCCGCAATTTTTATTTTTCTTCCGAAAAATAACTAATGGGTATTTGGAAAATATTGTTTGTTATAAACAGTGCATAATAGCTCACATATTTTTTTGAATTCACGAATTTTATGCGCATAGACATGTTTTTAAATGTTTTTATAGAGAAATTTTAAAAATAAACGAAATCAACGTATGTAAAAATTGCTCTTGATATTATTACTTGAGTGGAGTCGATGTAAGCGAAACAAAGGAAAGGGTTGGCATACTTTATTTGAAATTTTCTTTGGTGGTCGTCTATATAATACGTCATACTAAAATTAGGTTGTTTTACACAACCCTCCTCCCCCCCCCCTCCCATTGTCACGCTGTGTCACACTTTCTGTGACCCCCTTTGAATGTTGCGTCACAAAAATTTAGACCCATCCCCTGTCTTAAGATTTTTTTTTATTTTTATAATAATAATCTAACAACTATACAGAGTGTCCCGTTATTCGTATTACATACTTTTGGATTGGATTGGATTCTTGGTCATATTCTATGAAAAAAACTGTCCCGCAGTAAAGTCCGTTTCTCAACTTTTTTACTTATTTTATTTATTTATTTCTTCATGAACCGCTTATATACATTAAGACAGATTGTCTCATAAGATAGATATAAGCTTAGATTAATAACAATATTATTACATATGCATATGAAAGCTAAAGGTATAACAATTTTATAGGAATTCATAAAAGGAAAGTTTTATATAATTCAAATTATTAAAAAGATATATACATATATACAATACAGATTTTTAATTAGGAAAATGGAAAATATTAAAAAGATTCAAATTTATAAATAATAACATAGAAAACAAGAAAAGAAGGAAAGAGAGCAAAGGAAGAAAAAGAGTAAGGCAGGCATAGTTAGGATTGCTATACAATGACATTGAATGTGTTCTATAAAAGAGAAAAATGAGTTTTTGTTTTTGTCTTCAATCTGATAGCATCATTTATGTCTCGTACATTTTGCGGCAAAGTGATCCAAAGACGAGTGGAGTACACAAAGAACTGTCGTTCGGATGTGAGAGAATCATAGCGGGTTTGAACAAGCATTCTAGTTCTTTGTGAGGATGCCATACTTATTAATTCGCTGAGATAAGGGGGTTGTTTGCACAGAAGTGTGTTAGTAAGCATGTAAAGGGTGCGATACTTAAGAAAATTTTCGAATGTCATGTTTACGATGGCTTTGGAGTAATTTGAAATACGGTCATATTTATGCAGACCGAAAATGTAGCGTACTAGACAGTTAAAGGCCATATTTAGTTTTCTCTTACTGGCAGAGTAGCAATGTGAATAAATTTCACATCCATAGATTAGAGTTGGTACGATTAGAGTTTTCACCAAAAGCATTCGAACTCTTTAAGGAGTAAAAGACTGTGTTGCCCACAATGATCGGAGAATATTGTAACGCGAACCCAACATTTAATACCAATTTCCTAATCGAAAACGTTCAACCGAAAACACAAGCGGCAACACTAGTGTAAGTGTAGAAATATACCAGGAGGAAAAATGTTTGACAGGAGTGGAGAGTGGAGACCATGTGGAAATTATTTGAGAGTTCTAGATGAAATGTCATTCGATATACAGTGATGGTCATTAAAATAGAAACGGCACCCATATAGTAATATAAGTATGCATACCTTTCTTAAAAGACATTTCTTCAGGTTGAAAAGAGGTTTAATTTGTAGCCCATGAATAAGAGTACACATTAAAATATTAATACAAGAAAAAAGCTAGACAATATCAAATACAAAAAAATAAACATGAATTTAATTAAAATTTTGTTTGGCCATAAAATTAGAAACAGAACATATAAAATGGTATTTCATTAAAAATCTTCAGCTTAACATAGAGTAAGTATTAATATTTTGTAGGAAATCCATTTCCTTGTATAAACGCAGCCAATCTTCTTTCCATACTTTCAGCCAAAGCGCGGCATCTTGATGGTGCTATACCGTCCTAGACTTCCTTAATGTTTTTGAAAAGCTCGTCCGAATTTTTAGATTTTTTGGACTTTAATGCTCTCTCGACGTCTGCCCATAAGTTCTCAATCGGATTCAGGTCCGGACTTTGCGCGGGTCCATCCAAAACACTGGTTTTTGTATCCGCAAACCACAGCTCTACAAGTATGCAGTATGTTTTGGGTCGCTGTCCTGCTGAAAAACATGACTGATGGGCATGTGTGGGAATGAGAAAGGCTCTATGACATTCTCCAGTATGCCTTTATAAACGTGTTGATCCATTCCACCGTTTATCCTTACTACCCAACACCAACCAAAACCAACACCACTCCAAGAAAATGCACCCCAAACCATTATGTTTCCTCCTCCATGTTTCAAGGTCTTCAGCGTGTATTTTGGGTTTAATTCTTTTTTCTGAAGACGTCTAACGTACACTTTAACGTCTGACCCAAACAAATTGAATTTAGATTCATCACTCCATACATAATGGTTTGGGGTGCATTTTCTTGGAGTGGTGTTGGTTTTGGTTGGTGTTGGGTAGTAAGGATAAACGGTGGAATGGATCAACACGTTTATAAAGGCATACTGGAGAATGTCATAGAGCCTTTCTCATTCCCACACATGCCCATCAGTCATGTTTTTCAGCAGGACAGCGACCCAAAACATACTGCATACTTGTAGAGCTGTGGTTTGCGGATACAAAAACCAGTGTTTTGGATGGACCCGCGCAAAGTCCGGACCTGAATCCGATTGAGAACTTATGGGCAGACGTCGAGAGAGCATTAAAGTCCAAAAAATCTAAAAATTCGGACGAGCTTTTCAAAAACATTAAGGAAGTCTAGGACGGTATAGCACCATCAAGATGCCGCGCTTTGGCTGAAAGTATGGAAAGAAGATTGGCTGCGTTTATACAAGGAAATGGATTTCCTACAAAATATTAATACTTACTCTATGTTAAGCTGAAGATTTTTAATGAAATACCATTTTATATGTTCTGTTTCTAATTTTATGGCCAAACAAAATTTTAATTAAATTCATGTTTATTTTTTTGTATTTGATATTGTCTAGCTTTTTTCTTGTATTAATATTTTAATGTGTACTCTTATTCATGGGCTACAAATTAAACCTCTTTTCAACCTGAAGAAATGTCTTTTAAGAAAGTTATGCATACTTATATTACTATATGGGTGCCGTTTCTATTTTAATGACCATCACTGTAAATAGGCCGCCTGAGGCAGATAGATGTCAGTTTTGATTATAGAGTGATAAAGTGAAGAGTGAATTGTTGTTTACAAGTGATAGTTTAAAAGTCGAGTTGAGATCGAATAAAGTAAAGATACTGAATAAAAAAGGTAGAAATAAATTGAAAGGTGAAGTTTTATTTTGCGAACTAGGCGCACGTTACAATATCATAAGTCTTACCCACTACGTAGTTAATATGATTATTCCATGCAAGAGTGCGGTTGAAAATCACACCGAGATTTCTGGCCGTTTCTACATATGTCACTTGTGTGTTTTGCAAATTTATAGGGGGGAAGTACAGTAAATCGACGGGTTTTTTAGAAATTACCAAAGAAACTGATTATTTAGGATTCAGCAGGAGACTGTTAAGTTGACACCAAGTCGAAATACACTCGAGATCTTCATTTATTTTGCATACACCATCCTCTATGAGCCCTATAGGACAACTAAAATACAATTGTACGTCATCGGCATACATTTGTAAAGAGCAACATTTAACAATTGACGGTAAATCATTAACGTAAAGAGAAAAAAAGAGGGGACCAAGAATGGAACCTTGTGGTACACCACGTTATAGCGGAAAAAGATCAGACAGAACATTGTTCAACTGCACACACTGTTTTCGTCCGGACAGATAAGATAGAAGTTTAACAGAACAAGTCGAAAAGTTGAAGAAACGAAGAAGTTTATCACATAGAATTGAGTGGTCGGCCATGTCAAAGGCTTTGGAGAAATCCAAAAGGATGAGAAAGCTGATATATTCTTTGTCCAAAGCTCGTCGAATGTCTTCCGTTACCTTTAACAAGGTCGTTATACAACTATGCCCTTTTCGAAACCCTGACTGCTTAGGTGTGTGTTAGAAGATTTGAGCTGCTTAGATATGAAGTCATTTGATTTTGCAAAATTCTTTCAAATAATTTCGAGAGAAATGGCAGGGTCTGAAGAACTCATAACTTTTTGAGGTTTAAGGATTAGGTATTATTTTTGCAAGCTTCCACAGTAGCGGATATTCCCCTGTAGTTAATACGAGTATGGTGTTAAAAATATGAGTTATAAGGGGTAATAGTATAGGTAGTATAATCTTTAAAAATTTAGGGTTCATCGAGGCCAATCGCGTTTGATTTGATAGACAGTATTCAACTACATCAATACTATCAACTGACCTGAAACTAAAACCAAAGCCAATCATACTATCGCTTTTAAGTGTAGGAGGCGTACGGTTAGTTGTGATATCATGGGTTGCTGGCAAATATATGAACATTTTGTTGAGCTCATTGCAGTCGACGTCACCAGTGCATCTGTTTTTACTTTTGACTACTCCAATTTGGCAAAGATCACTCCACAGTTTTCGTCCGTCGAGCGTTGGGTTTAGTTTCTTTGCATACATTTGACGCTTTTCAGAGCGGATAGCCACTACAACTTGGATGCGATAATATCGATACATATTAAAATGCTCCTGTAACCTATATCGTTTCCAACGCTTATAAGCTTTATCACGATTAAAAATAAGCTGCCGAATATGGTGAGAAAACCATGGTTTCCCATTCGTAGCAGATGTTTTGATAACAAGAGGAACATATTTTTCATAGAGAGTTGAAATGGCTTCATTAAAAAAACTTATTTTCTGATCAGATGTAGGTAGGTAGTTAATGACATTCCAGTTTAGTTGTCTAGTTTCTTCTTCTAATAAAACATAATTAATAATAATTTAAAGTCTCTGTATTGTATATTCTGCACCAACGGGGTTAGATTATAGTCAAATGCTAAAAAGATTAAGTCATGCTTCGAGAAAGAAGGAGCTGTAAGCTGATCATATAATAGTACTTTTCCTAAACTACTCACCCAGAAAATATCAAGTTAAGTAGACGTTGTACTAGAAAAGTGCGTTGGATTAGAGGTGTTTACAGCGTTTAAATTAAATGACATTAAGTCATTGAGAAGTGAATGATCTTCACATTAAATTAGAATTAAAATCACCACATACTAGGAGAGGACTATAAACTATACTATACTATATATACTATATTAGGAGAGGACTATAAAGGCATACATCCTCCATTAAGGGTATGAAAGGTGATACATATATCAACATTTTTATTTGGTCTGTATACATTACCCAGCAAAAGCTTTTCCTCTTCTCCCAGTATCTCAATAAAAGCATATTCAATATTGGACACCGGAGGTGAAGTTCACTTAGGCTTACACTTTATACCACTCCTGACAAAAATTGCAACGCCTCCAACCACACGACCTTTTCTATCGACGCGAAACATTTTATATCCCTTCAAGCTACAGAAACTATCTCTTAAACCCTCTACCAACTATGTTTCCGTCACACAGGACACAGATGACATCAAGATTGGCTCCTTTGAACAAATCATGGAACTCATCAATTTTTGGTAATAAAGTCTGTGCGTTTGATCAACAATCCTTAAAGCCATCTTTTCGATTACTCAAAACTCGAATCATCGCCCGCAATGGTTCACTTACATTCATTACTAAAATTACTATACGTATCTCAACAAAAGCAGAAGTGAAGATAAAAAAAGACACTTCGTCATCACTTTTTGACAATTAAAAAAGGCTAACTTTGGTATACCTTGACTTGTGTTAAATTCGATTTCTCTGTCAATACTTATGGAAGAGACCTAATTTTATGCTTAATTTTTTGTATAAGTAATAATCCTAAGGCTCCCTTAGAGCTGCCAGATTTTTAATTTTAAATGGTGTTCAAATTTTCTTCCCCGAGCAAAATTTTGACTTTGAGGTCATTTTTTCAGAAAATGTCTGTGTAATATAGAGTTTATTTATTTCTTACAGATGAACAAAAGAACTATAAAAAAAACTTATTAATAACAGCACTCAAAAACCCATACATTTTATGATACTTGAAAAAATCAAAACAGGTAATTGGGGTTTTTACGGACTTTTATTGCAACACCTTGCAAATACTATTTTCAACCCCTTATTTGGTAGTACATCTTAATACCCTCATGGCCTTCTTCTACGATACATCTTTAGATACAGTATAACAATTCCGTATTGTTTGTTGCTTTGAAGATCGCTTTCAGCTCGTTTAGTTCACTTCTATGTACATTTACATGGTTTATAATTTCTCATTGTATTAAAGAAAAAATAATCATAATTTTCAACATGTTCGAAAACGGAGGAGAAATTCTGAATATTAAAAAAGACATCGGGTCCTCTTAGAAAACAAACGGTTTATAACATTAACTACATGAGAAAGTATGTAGGTACATATGAAACATTAAGTAATAAATTTTAGGTAGAAAGACAGAAAAGATAAAAAAAGCTGTGATAGCCTTTTCAGCCGGAAGCCACGATTCCTTTAAGAGTTCCCGGATCATAATTGAAGAGGAATTCCGACATAGTCCAAATTTCGAATCAAGCAGTGTCGTGTTGGAAAACATTGTTCGACGTGGCTTGAAGCGAATATTCTTTTTTTAGGGGGTTGAAGAGCTGCAATGACAGAAGAAGGCAGTTTGCTTCAACAACAAATCTATAAAACCGTTTAGAACTTGCAAATCGACCTCTCATAAAGTCCAAAATCTTCTGAAAACGAAGTTAAGAAAAGCTTATGTTCGGCGGTCAAAATATCAAATAGATCAAAATCCATAATTTCCACCACTGCATATGTAGTTTGTTAAGAGATTTAATTTATTTTCGAACTGTTAAGGTGAAATGAAGAAACAAGAATAAATACTTTTTATAGAGTTACCGTCTTCAATGCTCTGTTTGTTCTTCCAAAATAAAAGCCCAAATTTTGAAATCTTTCAATTCAACCCTAAAGTTTGCTTGACCCACAAGTTCGGCTCCTAATCGTAACATTAGAATCTAGTCATTTGACACTAAGCTAATATTGCCGCCGATTTTTAGACAAACGAGTATACAGAGAGGCGGTTTGACGCAGCTACTGTGTTTATGATGTCACTATAACTTTTTGTTCTAAGTATACAATGTTAGGATGTATGTACCTTACCTGCATGAATGTAGCTTTAGTTTAATTTTTGCCAATTAAATTATTAAATTATAATAATTATCATTCCTATTTCCATAGAGAAAAAAATAACCAACAAATGGAGGAACGTAAAGGATATCTTCACCAGAACTATCAAAAGACAACGAACTGATCCCAGTGTTAAAAAATACATGTATCACGATCAGCTATCTTTTCTACTACACAATTTGATGCCAACCAGACGAAAAAGTCAAAGGAATCATGTCTTTGCAGCGCCAGTTCCAGAGCCAGAGCCAGAGCTAGAGCCAGAATCTCTACAAGAAATTTCCGAACCACCGTCACCACCGTTGTTACGGGATTCCACTGGCATAGTGGCGAAAACTGAAATAGACGATGAAGAAAAATACTTGACATCTCATTATAGAGATGATACGATATTCATCAATTCTTGTGATGAGCCTAATCAAGGAGAAGAAAATATTTTGAAAATAAAAACTGAGCCCAACCAACAAAACTCAATTGACTTGTGTCACGAAAGTCCTGTGGACACCTTACATCAGCAATCGAGCGAAGATGAAGCATTCTTCGCTTCAATATTATCATCGATAAGGGACCTGACTGAAGCGGAAAAACTAGAATTTCGCATAACTGTGCTTCAAACCATTGGTAATATAAAGTCCAAAAGGGGAGCATTTAGATAAATGGAAAAATACTATATAGTGTAAGTAGGTGTTAAGTAGTCGAATACTAGATATTAGTTTAAGTAGAATAAATGAAAATGTAAAATTTGCTTTTGTCTTAAGTCCTCGAAAAGAAACGACATAGAAATTAAGGTGACTGTTTCACTTTTCTTCTGCTTGTAAGTATTATAAGGGTAAGTTATTCTGGTGGAAGGCGAGTAAAATATATGTTAATAGTAAATTATTTAAGACAAAAAATTTATCTGATTTCTGTTCCTGAGTAACATAAACTATATTTCATCCCCATTCTCCCACTAAACTTACTTAACTCGATTAACGTAGGGCGTGAGCTACGCCGGGCGGGTCAGCTAGTTCACTAATATTTTTGAATCATTCTTGAATGTAAATGCAGTTGGAAAGAAAAACAAAAAGAAACAGAAATAAAAGCCCAAACGACGTTCTTCACTGCAGTATAATTTTTGGAAAAAATGGGGACCCGGTTCCAAAACCATTTTCTATAGATGTACACATCCACAATAAGACCAATTCTCATACATGGGTAATTCTTTTACAAATCGAACGGATTTTGCCAAAAATCAATCGTAACCTCTCTGATTCAGCTGAAAATTTTTTTCCAGTTTCTTTATTGAAAAATAAAAGATACGTGTCCGAGGAATTTTTTTGTTATCGACTATTTTTGATTTTATAAGATATAACAAATTTCATAATAGTGGTTGGAGACTCATCCTCCGAATCCTTAAGAGCTACAAAATTTTACCAATGACATTTTTGTAGCTAAAAAGTTGAACTTTCAAAAAAAAAATTTTCAAAAAAAAAAATTATCAACAAATTAGTATTGTTATTAACAATTTAATTCTTTAAATCGATTTTTTAACAACTGCCCCCATAATGAATCAAGTTTTTATTATTACCATCGTATTCTGCGTCAAATTTTACGTAAGAATCATATTTTTAATTTATGGAGACTTCTCAATTGTTATTATTAAAAAATAATGTATGTAGCGCGTAATGGTAAAAACAACTGTTTTTTGAGTATAAAATGGTATCTGTACATCGTATCAAAAAAAGTTAAAGGTAAAAGCTGTAGATAAATTAAAAGATCTACAACTTTTGCTTTTACCATTTGTCAGTATACCCTCAAATTTTCGTATTATCATGCAAAGAAGCGAAAAATTGACATTTTATCATTTAGTTAGTACAAATTTTCATTAAAATTAAATCATGAGTGATTTATAATTCAAAGTTTTACCCACGCCATTTGCGTACATTCTCCGTACTACAAGTTCGTTGGCTTAAAGAAAACCAACTTTTGAAACTCGACTTGGCATTTTCGTCAGATGGATTACAACAAAAAATTTGTTCTTCTTGCCGCTTGAAGTTATCAAAGCTGAAAAAAAAGATACAAACGAGAAAGAAAATTAACTACCAGAATGCGTACGTACAATATCTATTATTTTATTGAGTTCAGACATATCTTACCTCTCCTAACTTTAAATTTTTTTTAGACACTACAAAAGGAGGATTTTTCAAGTGAAGAATCTGATATAAAAGTTGAGAGTGACGGTGCATCTGGATTTTCGGGAGATAATCCATCTTTGCAAAGTGAACGAGTGGATTTTTTCAACAAAGGATTAAGCTTCTTAGAATCTTCGGCCATCAAAAAACAAAAACTATCGTCGAAAAGTTATTTGGAAGAAAAATCAAAATAAATATCGTCCGTAATTGATAAAAAAAATTTTTATATGAGGCGAGATGATCCAGATGACCTTGAAGCAGATGACGACGAGTCCTCGATAGTAAGTGCTTTGCAGGAAAGTTTCATTTCTTCAGCCCACCGCGTTCATAAAATTAAAATTTGGACTATTTTTCGGTCGTGGTCTTATAAAAAAATTGAGTGCACATTTCCTTCCGCAACTCGTCACGCCTAGCAAAAAATATTGCTCGAGAGAAGGAATTGGGGATCCAAACCCAAAACAACATCCATCTCTAGAAGAAAATGTGATCAATACAATTGTTAGCTTGTACCAGTCTGACGACAACACTCAATATATGCCCGGAAAAAGAGATTACGTTTCGATAAAAGTAGACGGCAAATCGGTACCTATTCAAAAAAGACTAGTATTAAATAATTTGAAAGAATTGTATGAAATTTTTACTAGTACGTATCCAACTATGAAATGTAGTTTCTCAAAGTTCGCTAGCTTAAGGCCAAAATATTGTGTTTTGGCAGGTGCTTCTGGTACACACTCTGTTTGTGTGTCATATACATGAAAATGTAAGTTTATTAGTGAGTGGTGCCAATTTTAAATCACTTACTTTCGGTTCTGAGTTACCTTTGATCAATTATAAGGATTGTTTGGATCGTATGGTATGCAAAAACAAAACGACTGATTGGTATTTAAATTCTTGTAAGAAGTGCCCAGGCGTGACGAAAGTTATTGAGCAGGTGGAGAATATTTTGAAGAAAAATGTATTGAAATGGTCACCTACAAACAATGGATTACGGTTGAAAGAACCTAATTGCAGACCCTAATATCTCCAGTTGATGAATGTTTACAGAACTTAAGTGAAGGTTTGCGAAAAACTGTTGATTCATTCATTTTTGGTTAACAAACAAAGGGACTTTTTAAACGAGGTGAAAAATAAACTGAGAGAAAACGAGTGTATCGTAATTTGCGACTTCTCAGAAAATTATGCTTTCATAATTCAAAATTCGGTTCAGGGTATACATTGGAACAACGATGAGGCAACCATACACCCATTTTCAATTTATTTTAAGAACTACTTGGATGAATTAAAAATTTCAAGTTTCTGAATGCCTACATCACGACACTATTGCCGTACATTTGTTTCAAAAGCAGTTGATTGAATATATTAAAATAAATTTACCGTTTGTTAATAAAATAATATACATGTCTGACGGTGCGAGTGGACAGTATAAAAATAAAAAAAACTTCATTAATCTCACTCATCACTTTAAAGACTTTAAAATAGCAGCAGAGTGGCATTTTTTCCCCCACTTCACATGGAAAGGGGCCATGCGACGGAATAGGCGGAACTGTAAAACGATTAGCTGCCAGAGCAAGTCTTCAGAGAATCGACAATCCTATTCGAACACCGCGAGAACTTTTTGATTGGGCCAGAGAGTCACTGCCAAATATTACTTGTCGTTATTCCACAAATGATGATTACGAAGAAGAGAGAAAATTTGTGTCAGAGAGATTTTTAAGAGCAACTACGATTAAGGGAACCCTAAAATACCATAGCATGGTTCCACTATTTTGTCAAAAATTAGAAGCGAGGCTGTTTTCTTTACACGAAAACACAAATATTGTAAACATTTTCAAATAACATAATTTTGTTATAAAGCTGCAAAAAAAAATTTGTTACGTCTAAAAATAAATATTGAGCAATAATAATTTTACTTTGTTTTTATTACACGCTTTTACTAATTCAATAAAATTTAATTTCTTCAGTTATTATTGCTCATCTCCGCTTTACAAGTAATAAATTACTCTTAATAAATGATAAAATGTCAATTTTTCGCTTCTTTGCATGATAATACGAAATTTTGAGGTTATACTGACAAATGGTAAGTACAAAAGTTGTAGATCTTTTAATTATCTAAAACTTTTACCTTTAACTTTTTTGATACGATGTACAGATACCATTTTACACTCAAAAAACAGTTGTTTTTACCATTACGCGCTACATATGTACATTATTTTTTAATAAAAACAATTGAGAAGTCTCCATAAATTAAAAATATGATTTTTACGTAAAATTTGACGCAGAATACGATGGTAATACTAAAAACTCGATTCATTATGGGGTAGTTGTTAAAAATCGATTTAAAGAATTAAATTGTTAATAACAATACTAATTTGTTGATAATTTTTATTTTTGAAATTTTTTTTTTGAAAGTTCAACTTTTTAGCTACAAAAATGTCATTGGTAAAAATTTTGTAGCTCTTAAGGATTCGGAGCTATATATTGTTTAAAATGAGTGTCCAACCACTATTATGAAATTTGTTATCCTTGTCCTTCCTTATATATATAAAATTTCCCTGTCACAATGTTAGTTACCGTACTCCTCCGAAACGGCTTTACCGATTTTCACCAAATTTTATATGCGTATTCAGTAGGTCTGAGAATCGGCTACTAATTATTTTCCATACCCCTAAGTGATAAGGGTCATCTACCCATAACATTGTTTCTTTAATTTACACTGTGACACGAGAATTTTATAAATTAGATTTTACAGTCTCAGTATAAATGTCATATCAACAATATTCTCAAGTAAATTTATTATTTTATACATATTTGGTGCGTCTGAGAACAGTTTTATAGTTTTATCATCCCAGAATTACCACGGAAACGGGGACAGGAAAGGAACGGGAACGGGAACGGGAACTATTGAAATTCTGCAGCAATAACAAAAATTCTTTCGACACTAGGATGTTTTATTACATCTGCATACATTTTAGACTATATTTCATGACAACATTTCCACAGAAACGGCAGCGTGAAACTAGAAACTTTCTAGTTCAGCTTAGTTTGGCGGGTGTTCCTGACAATTTTTTAAATAACTTAGATCCGAGCAACGCCGCACACTGGGGCCCGCTGTATGGAGAACGTGCTCAAAATGCAAAATTGAGAATGACTCTTTTTTCCAAAACAGATGTTTTGTTGGAAAGTCGACAAGATTGTCTATCAACCGGTAAATTTTCAAGGTCAAAGAGATTGTAGGTCAAAAGAAAATCAGTGTTAAATGTTGTTTTTTAGGCCAAAAAAATTTGTGTTGTGATTTAGAGGTCGATTTAAAGAGCAATAAAAATCGTTTCGCGTTGAATTACGCTGAGTGGCGATATGTCATCGATTGGTTAATGTCAGTAGATAATAAAAACGTATTTTGTAAGTATCAAAAACAAAAACCATGGAAAAAGAAACAAAAAAGCGAACAAATTTGTAAAAAAAATTTAAATACACTTTTTTCCAATTTGCAACACGGGCTTTTAAAACTAAGTATGCAGTCTTATAGTGCATACCTTCTTTTAATAAAAACTTAAGTTAGAAGTGAAAGCCTCTGTTGCAATTTGGAAAAAAATGTGTTTATACATTTTTGTTCGCTTTTTTATTTCTTTTTCCATGGTTTTTGTTTTTGATACTAACAAAATACGTTTTTATTATCTACTGACATTGACCAATCGATCACATATCGCCACTTAGCGTAATTCAACGCGAAACGATTTTTATTGCTCTTTAAATCGACCTCTAAATCACAACACAATTTTTTTTGGTCTAAAAAACAACATTTAACACTGATTTTCTTTTGACCTACAATCTCTTTGACCTTGAAAATTTACCGGTTGATAGACAATCTTGTCGACTTTCCAACAAAACATCTGTTTTGGAAAAAAGAGTTATTCTCAATTTTGCATTTTGAGCACGCTCTTCATACAGCGGGCCTCAGTATGCGCCGGGCGGGTCAGCTAGTATCTTATAAAATCAAAAATAGTCGATAACAAAAAAATTCCTCGGACACGTATCTTTTATTTTTCAATAAAGAAATTGGAAAAAATTAACAGCTGAATCTAAGAGGTGAAGTTCAAAAGCCTTTCGATTTGTAAAAGAATTACCTATATACGTCTTTAGTATGGTGGCAATTATTAGAGAAAACGTCAAACCTGGAGACCCTGTCCGAAATCTTAACACTTGAATGCATTGAATAGCCAGTGCCATGAGAAATTGAGAACGACACAAATTGCAACTCTGAAAACTTTCCTGTCGTTAGCTCCTGAAGATAGATTCACCAAAGAGATGGCTGCCAAAAGGGCACTGCGTCTCAGAAAAATTCAATATTTAGTTAAAAGTAATACACAGACCAGAGCTAGGTATAAGCACCCATTCCGAGATTGACATTCAAACAAACCACAAAAAATTTCAAATAAAAAAAAAACAATATCAGCGAGCTCGAACCCAAACTTTGTCCAGGAACCAGGAAGCAAGGAAACAGACGGTACCTAAGTCTACGTCTAGCTAAACACAACTATGATTCGCGATAGGGATTGCAGTCCCGGGATTCGGGATCCCGAATCTTTTTTCGGTCCCGATAATCCCGTGACTAGAATCGTAAGATCCCGGGATTTTCGGGATTGATTTCTTGATTATTTTGGCATATTATTTTTATCTACTTGAAACGTTTCCGTTAAAAAAATTTTAAATTGTATTTCACTTGGTTTTCGACTTATAATAATAATTAATAACAATTTTTTTCACTGTCAATACATTCTTTGGGTCTATTCCAAAACAAAGTTAAGAATTTTGTCGTTCCTGTGTGTATAGCTCTTTATATCGTAATAATATTATTAATTATTAATATTATTAAGTAAATAATAATAATAAGAGAAGTAATAATAATGATGGCAATACATAGATAGAACACATGAAGATAGTATTCAAATATTCAAAATGAAAATACATAATATTTAAAGGAAAAGAGAAACACACAATCAGTATAGGCTGAAGTATTCAAAATGAAACGATTAATTAAAAAATGAGCGAAAGTAAGCAATTCTTTCAAAAATTGACTCAATATTCACTTTTCTGAGGAGAGGGTTAAAGTGTACCAAAGAAGAAGATTTAACATTTTTTTCTCAACTTTATTTTGTGATAATTGTAATTTCTTTTTATTGCAAAAAGCTACTTTAGCCCGTATTGGACATCCATATTGCATAAAAATAGCTTTGTGAATAAATATCTTGTTTTCATTTGTGAGAGCAGATTTTCGATTTATAAAAGGCTAAAGCATCCTAATTGCAAGAACATATTTTGAGTATCTACTACACCTTTATCATTGGCTTAAAAATGGTTGAAAACTAGATTGTGTTTTGAGAACTTTCAAACTAGTTCGTATGTTTCGTCGTATGTTTTTCGAGACTTCCATTCTTTTCATTGTTTTTGATCTATTTGACTATTCTTAAAAGAAAAAAAATAGTAAACCAGTTTTTAGGTATCCTTTCTCTTTTTCTAAACCCCTTTGAACATTTTTTTTTCTTTTGTAGGTATATTTGAGTGCTAATATCGCTGTTTTCAAAGATGGTCTAAATTTAAACTTAATTTCAAAACAAAAAACCACTTAGTTTATGTGCATTTCCTTCATAATGTTTTACGATTCTTAGTTATAAGAAGACCTCATAAAATGACGAGATAAAAAACTGTTTGAAACTAGTTAGAAAACTACAAAAACCCAACCCAAGCTCTGCACAAAAGAGTTAAAATCATTAGAGACAAGAAGCAAAAGGTTTTCACACCAATTTGTCATCGAAACACCACAAAAAATAGATTTAAATATAAATCAGCCATCCACCAAGTAATTTTTTTAACTGTCTAAAATATTGAGCCGGGATTGACATATCTGAACCCCGAAATCCCGGGATTGAAAAAGCCTTTCGGGATTGCAATCCCTATTCGTGACACACACTACCTTCTGCCTGCTTTTTTGTAAACCTCTAAATCAAAATAATTTTATAGGTAGTTTGAATAGAATTTTATAAAAATCACTTTAAAAGTTTTGCGTTAACATTGCAAAAGGATTACTAGCTATACAAGAAAAAATACTGCAAAAACAAATTTCAGCTTTAAAGTAAAATAATAATAAAATAATAATAAAACTCACCACCCATAAAATTCATGTTGAAAGCTCTGTAGTTGTTGAACTTGTTGAAATTTTGTGTTTTGATGTTGATTGATGAGAAAACGCGTATCCATAAAACGATTTCGGTTAAAAAGAACATTTTTGCTTTTGCAACACTAAACACTGAATTAGAAATTGGCTATTTTAAGAAAACAAACAACAAAGAAGAAGAAATTTACACCATAGCCATTATTTAAAAACACTTTTCCTGCAAAGGGAAACACTTTTTTTCTTCATTGGCATTGAAATTTTCACACCACACATTTCCTTCCATCACCGGAAAACTAACCGCGGCCATTTCACAAAAAAGAATTGCAAAAATTATGAATGAATTTTTTTTAACACAACCGCACGACAGAACTTTTTTTATTTAGGGGAAATAAAAGAATTGAACTTTTTTCTCTGCTTTTCATAATGCAACACACAAATACGAATTTATCAAGCAAGACACTTTGCAGATATTGATAGATTTTACAGATTTTATATTTTTGATTTAATTTCATTTAAATTGAAAGCGACGGGAAAACGACAAGACGATACATGAACAGACAGGCGAAGAAAATGCACATACACACATACATATGTACCTGCAATTGGATACAAATGCTCTACACTTTTTTTCTCTTTGTAAAAGAAACTTTTTTCTGCAGGACAGGGGACAGCCACTTTTTTTGGAATTTCACTTGCAGCCTGCTTTTTACTACACTCTCACTGGACACACGAAGCGAATGAAGCTACAAATACAAAAGCACGATACCACTATTCCGAATACCGATACATACGCACGAATCGTCACCGCACTGAGAGAATAATTTGAAACAGAACTCTGCTTTGGGAATAAATATTTTTTCGATTTTTAATTATTTTTCTCGCGAATCTTGTTACGATTTTATTTAACCCGAAACCGAAGAACAAATTGAAAAAAACAAAAACGTGTACCGGGAGTGGATAAACTAAGGTATTTATTTTTCATTAATATTTTTGCGGACCGAACAGCGAACAACTCAAACACTTTCAATTGAATGGGGAAAACAGAAAAGTCAAAAGGTAACTGTTCTTGTCTGAGCGGATGCGGCGAAAATGAATGTAGAAGGTGTGTTCGAGAGAATTGCAATTGGTAATGCTTTTGGTTTGTTTGATTGCGTTATCGCGGAACTTAATCACAGAGTAGGTGAGTATTTAGGAGGACGAGTAAGAACAGCTTTATGGAGCAAAGCCAAGTCGGGACGGAAACTTTATCTTTCTTTTGTTCATTGTTTGATTTTCTTCTGTTAAAACATTTATATCTGCTCTGAATTATGTATTAGAAGTTGTGGCTAGATTAAAACTGATAATTATTGCTTAGCTATATAGGTATAAAAGAATGTAAAAGAATGAAAGCCGACTTAACGGGTTCACATAAAATTTTTTTGCAATTAAAAAGCTAAGTTCGCATTTGTACATTTTAATGAAAAAACGTGAGTTTGTTTTTTGCTGGAACAATGCTACCGCAATGGAATGCGTCGCTGAATTATTTTTGATAAACAAAACTCATTTTTAATGAAAACATGAAATGGAAACTCTTTTATATTTGAGATGTTGGTATTTGTTGGTTGAATAGTCTTTTCTTAATCTTAATTTTGTCATTTAAACTGCACTTTAAAAAAAATGTATCATCGCATGTCAGTGGCTTTTGACAACCAATTCTAAGCTGCTAATTTGCCAGTCAAAAATTGATCCAAGAAACTTATAACTATTCCCGAAGAAGAAAGAAGTCGAACCTTGGTTTTGGCTTTCGAGTGCGCTTTGTGCTTGTTTTTTTCTTTTTTAAATTTGTGTGAGTTGTCAAAGTGAGCAAATTTTGAACCAGTCTGAACAATTTGTTTAAAATTTGTTTCACGCGTTATGTTAATTTGTACATTAACCAACGTACTGTAACGTGCGCTTAGTTCGCAAAAAAAATAAAACTCTACCTTTCAATTTAATTCCACCACTTTATTCAGTATCTACTTTCGATATACACTTTATTTGAACTCAACTCGACTTTTGGACTATCACTTGTATTTACTCTTAACTTTATCACTCTATAAACAAGACTGCCCTCTGGTTGCCTCGGGCGGGCTATTTATATCGAATGACATGCCATCTAGAACTCTCCAGTAACTTCTACATTGTCTCCACATTTGCTGTCTACTCTCTGTCTGTCTGTCTCTCTATACACTCACACACACTGGCTTACAAGCAACGCCTGTCATTTATACCATTCCATTAAAGTGTTGCCAGTTGTGTTTTCGGTTGAACGTTTTTCGATTAGGAAATTGGTATAAATGTTGGGTTCACGTTACACTGCCCCCTCCTTAAGATTGTTCGTCCCGAATAATTCCATCTGCAGCCTCGCCACTATATCGATGCAGCCGGTCACAATGAACTACTTTTAACTTGCCTCTTAGCCCTCTTTGGATGCGGTAAACCACGTCGTTAATCCTCGTGACAACAGTATAAGGACCTTCCCAGTTCTGCTGAAGTTTCGGTGACAATCCCTTTTGACGATGAGGATTATAAAGCCACACACGATCTCCTGCTTGGAATACTGCCGTTGTCGCTTTTGTGTCGTACCGTGTCTTCATCCGGTCGCTGTAGGTTTTCATCCGTTCCCTTGTTCTTTTATGGATGTCAGCGAGTCTCTCCTTGAGGTCGTCCACATACTCGTTCGTGTCCTGTGGCTCCTCTGTGGGGCATCCAAATTTAAGTTCGCTGGGCAGCCGCATGGTTTTCCCGAACAGGATGTCAGATGGTGTTTGTCCTGTCGAGCTATGTACTGCACTTCTATAGGCCATCAGGAATAGCGGTACGTGCCTATCCCAGTCTCTTTGGTAGTCGCCTACGACCTTGGTGAGGTGTTCTTTCAAGGTCCGGTTGAATCTTTCAACCATCCCATCAGATTGTGGATGAAGCGGTGTGGTTCTCGTCTTCTTAATGCCAAGTAGTCCGCACACTCCTTGGAAGATGTTTGACTCAAAGTTCCTCCCTTGGTCGGAATGGAGTTCCATAGGCACGCCAAACCTACTCACCCAGTTAAACACAATCTGGTCGACCACCGTTTTGGCTTCTTGATTTGGGATGGCATACGCCTCAGGCCACTTGCTAAAATAGTCCATTACAACCAGAATGTATTTGTTTCCAGCGTTGGTCTCTGGAAAAGGCCCAGCCACATCTACTGCAATCCTCTCAAAAGGCGATCCAACGTTGTACTGATGCATCTTACCTTGAATCTTCCTACCAGGTCCTTTGGTTGCAGCACACTTGTCACATGTTCGGCACCACTTCTCCACGTCATCTCTAGCATGTAACCAGTAGAACCGATGTCGCACCTTCTCCAGTGTTTTGTTTACCCCCAGGTGGCCTCCAGAAGGTCCGTCGTGCATCTCCTGAAGAACTTCACTGACTTTCGATTGCGGTACGATCAGCTGCATCACATATGACTTACCGTCAGCGGATTCCCATCTTCGCCTGAGGACACCTTCTTGCACATATAGTGAGTCCCACTGTGCCCAATAGGCTTTGAGAACTGGACTCCTGTCAGAAATATCTCCCCATTCCGGTTTCTCTTCATTTTCTTTCCATGCGAGAATGGGTTCGATATCTGAATCTTCCTGTTGAGCAGTCCTCACTTCCTCATTGCTCCATCCGCTTATGGGGTCAGCTCTTAGTCGCTGAGCGGTAATGATTTCTTTGTCTTCTTGCCGCTTGCAATGCTTGCAATCCACTTTGCAAGGTCTTCGTGATAATGCATCGGCGTTTGAGTGCAGCTTTCCTCTGCGGTGTTGGATCTGGTAGTCATAGGTCTGCAATCTTTCTATCCACCTTGCGACTTGACCTTCTGGATTTTTGAAGTTCAACAGCCAGCTCAGAGCACCGTGGTCTGTCCGCAGAAGGAATTTCTGTCCATAGATGTACTTATGGAAGTGCTTTGTTGCCAAGATAAGAGCTAGCAGTTCCCTTCTGGTCACGCAGTAGTTCCTTTCGGGTTTCGATAGGACCTTGCTGTAGTATGCCACCACTTTCTCTTCGCCATCATGTACTTGGGATAGTACCGCCCCGATTCCAACGTTGCTTGCATCTGCGTCGACGATGAATGTTTTGCCAGGTGTTGGATGTGCCAGCACTGGAGCGTTACAGAGGCGGTATTTGAGTTCCTGGAAAGATTTCTCACACTCACCTGACCATTTAAACTGCTTCCCCTTTTCGGTGAGCTGATGCAAACTCTTTGCAACTCCAGCGAAGTTCTTAACGAAACGTCGGTAATATGTGGCAAGTCCCAGAAAGCTTCGGAGTTGATGTTTGTCCTGTGGTGTTGGCCAATTTTTGACGGAGTCAACTTTTTCAGGATCAGTCTTTACTCCTTGGGATGAGATGATGTGTCCCAAATACTTGACTTCGGTTTTGAAAAGTGCACATTTTTCTGGATTCAGTTTAAGGTTAGCCTCTCGAAGTCTCTGAAACACGGCTTTAAGGTTCTTACAATGTTGGTCAAATGTTTTCCCGTAAACAATGACATCGTCCAAGTAGACTAGGCAAGCTTTCCACGTCAGTCCTTGAAGAACGCACTCCATCAAACGCTCGAATGTTGCCGGAGCGTTACATAACCCAAACGGCATAACTTTAAACTGCCAGAGCCCATTACCTGTAGAAAACGCCGTCTTTTCCCGATCATCAGGGTGGATGTCAACTTGCCAATATCCGCTCTTCAAGTCCAGCGTCGAGAACCACTGCGCTCCCTCCATGGCATCCAGGGTATCACTGATTCTGGGCAGGGGATAGCTGTCCTTCTTAGTTACATCATTCAGCCTTCGGTAGTCCACACAAAAACGAGTGCTTCCGTCTTTCTTTTTCACTAGCACCACTGGTGACGCCCAAGGACTTTTGGAATTTTCGATAAGACCGTCCTTTTTCATTGCTGTTATCATTTCCTCAACCTCACCTTGTTTGGCCAGTGGAAGACGTCTTGCGGGTTGACGAATCGGTCTTGCATCTCCTGTGTTGATGCGATGCTGCACCAACTGTGTCCTACCATATTGCCCCTTTTGCGATGCGAAGATATCAGTGTACTCTTGTAGGAGACTTTCAGCCATCCTTGTTTGTTGGTGATCAAGGTTGGATGAATTCAGTATTTTAGCTCTGATGGTTTCGAGCTCCTCCGGAGTTATAGGTTTTCTCGGAGCTTCGTCTGTGATCTTCGTAATTGCTGCAACCGATTCGCAACGTCCAACGACTTCTCCTTTCTTCAACCTTACATCGTACGGTCTGGTGTTTAGTAATCGTACGGGGACCATTTTATTCTTCGGTGCTACCAGTGTTTTCCCAATGATGACGCTTTGGGAGGAACACTCTGGGTCTGCTTCCACCATGAGGTATCGAAGGCTTCCAAACTCACCTTCCAGTTTTGTCCAAACGAACACTTCAGAAGAAGGAGGCAAAATAAGATCTCCCTGATGACAGTTCTCAGTGTCGACGTACTTTCGTTCGAATAAGTCATTGGAAGTTCCTTATTTTGGTACTTCAAAACCTGATTACCGATGTCCAAAATAACTCCGTGCTGTTTCATAAAGTCGATTCCAATGATGCACTCGTCACATATATCTGCCACCAGGAATTGATGAGTAAACACTAGGTCGGCCAGTCGGATCTTAAGACACACTTCTCCATATACTCTTGCTGCTTCTCCCGTTGCGGTTCTTAGACGGTAGCTATTGGTGTTATGAAGCCACGTCGTCTTTACCAGGTCTCGACGTACTATGGAGGCTGTGGCACCGGTGTCGATGGTAGCCACATGTTTGTTCCCGTTAATAGTAGTCTCCACAGTCAGACTTTTGTTGTCTCGTTTGGTCTGAGAGACCTGGATGGTGGTTCTGGGGCCATCGATACAAGAAACCAGTCTCTGCCCCTCGAAGTTGGTTCTTACGGGCTGAAGGGCAACGCTGGTGTTGTAGCTACCTTGCTCTGGGTTGAATCTCTTGGTTCCACAATGTTGACAACCTGCTTTATTTGATGGTAGTCGGCATTGACGCTGTAAGTGCCCGGTCTTGTTGCAGTTCCAACATCTTGCTAGTCCGCTCCGCTGGTTCTTTTGTATTTCAGCTCTTTGGCACGAGCATTCTTCGACTATGGCTTCTCTAAGTCGATGTACTCCATGAGAAGCCTGTTCTGCTGCTTCAATTGTCAATGCGAATGCTAAAGTTTCGGAAAGAGTACGTGTTCTAGCAGTTCGCACAGACCTCTGAAGATGTATATCGGAAATGGCACGAACGAAGGACTCAACAGCAAGCTGGTTGATGATTTCTTCTCCAGCATCCGGGTATGCCAGGTGAACCAGTCTTTCGACGTCTGCCTGGAGCTGCTGTAGACTTTCACCCCTTTTCTGGACTCTGTTATTGAGTTGGACTCGGAAGACTTCTTTCAAGTGGCTATCTCCAAAGCGTTTATCTATAGCTGCCACGAGAGAACTGAAATCGCCGCTCTTACCAGCTGGAACTGTTTGAAGTAATTCAGCTGCTGGTCCTCTAAGAGCAAGAGTCAGTGCAATGTACTTGTCTTCGTCATCCCAGCCATTTGTTGTCGCGGCTGCCTCAAATTGTCTCTTGTAGACTGGCCAAGAAGACTGTCCATCAAATGTTGGGGGTTTCATCTCCTTTTTCCTTGCAAACTCTCCAGCAGATTCTCGAATTTTTATTTTCCGGATCTGGTCTAATTCCTTGGACAGAAGAGAGAACTGGTTATCGCATCGGCTTTCCAAACGATTCTCTACAACAGAAAGCTGTTTTTCCACACCTTCAACTCGTTCGTCAAGGGCACATACATTTTTCTCAATGTTGCCCAATTTGCCTTCTAGAATGTTTTTCTGGCCTTCCAAAACATTCTGTTGCGCCTCGAGTCTTTCGAGAATGTTCTGTTGTTCTTTCTTTTGTTCGTTTCGTTGTGCTTCAAGTTGTACGAGAACATTCTGCTGTTCCTTCTTTTGCTCGTTTCGTTGTGCTTCAAGTTGTTCGAGAACATTCTGCTGTTCCTTCTTTTGCTCGTTTCGTTGTTCTAACAAAAGTTTCATCATACTAGCAAAATCTACATTTTCACTTACTTCCTCTTCTTCCACTTCAGTTTCAAAAACAAAAGTGTTCACGTCTTCCTCTTGCTGTTCCAAATGGTTACGTAAGCGCAGGACGAGCTCATTTTTCGATCCCGCTCTAGAAAGATTTCGCTTACCTAACTCACTTTTAAGCTCAATGCAAGTGAGCTCTTCTAACAACTTACCCATTTTCACTGTATATAATTATTATTTTATTTTTACTTTTTTTTTTTTTTACACTTTACTAGTCAAATAAGTTTTATTTACACTTCTGACACCAATGTAACGTGCGCTTAGTTCGCAAAAATAAAACTCTACCTTTCACTTTAATTCTACCACTTTATTCAGTATCTACTTTCGATATACACTTTATTTGAACTCAACTCGACTTTTGGACTATCACTTGTATTTGCTCTTAACTTTATCACTCTATAAACAAGGCTGCCCTCTGGTTGCCTCGGGCGGGCTATTTATATCGAATGACATGCCATCTAGAACTCTCCAGTAACTTCTACATTGTCTCCACATTTGCTGTCTACTCTCTGTCTGTCTGTCTCTCTATACACTCACACACACTGGCTTACAAGCAACGCCTGTCATTTATACCATTCCATTAAAGTGTTGCCAGTTGTGTTTTCGGTTGAACGTTTTTCGATTAGGAAATTGGTATAAAATGTTGGGTTCACGTTACAATAGTTTTGTCCAGGTAATGTCGAGATGATTTTTTTCAAATTTTAATTTTTCACTCCTTTGCAACATTTTGAAGGGGAAAACGCGATTTTTCGTGAAAAAATCGGATAATTTGTTACTGCAAAATAACAATTATCAAAAAAAAGTTTTGAAGTCATGAGGAACGCTGACTTTTAGAAAGTGAGTTCTGAGTTGTAGGAAAAATATTTTAATTTTTGAACACTAACAGCCATATTATTGAGAATTCGTAAAACTGGAAATGAAACTAGTTTCGGGTAAAACTAGTTTCGTTTCAAGTTTTGCAAAAAATAATCAAAACTAGTTCTAGAATAAAATTGGCATTATTCATTTCTGAAGAAAAACTAGTTCGAGTTTTGAAAATCATTTCTCGTTTTGAGTAAAAAAAACTAGTTCTATCAAAGAAGCTGCTGTGATTTTGAAAATGAAATAGAAAATTTAAAAAAAAAATCTGTAATTTTCAAACGTTTGAATGTATGAACGAATATTATTCGCATCTTGAACGAGAAATACATACATATGTATATAAAAATAAAATAAATGTACGTAATCTTTTTTAATTTTCTATTTCGAAGCCCCAATTCGTGGAATATCATTCTACGCGCCATCTTTAAAATTATTTCCTTACTCGAATTATTTGATGACGTTTCGAAATTTATTTAATCTCTGTTGACTTTGATGAATAATATCTACAAAAAGCCTTCAAAACTAGTTTTGAAATCCTTAAAACTAGATATTTCCAGTTTCATGAATTTCTAGTTTTATCAAAAACTAGTTTTACGATTTCGGGTTTCTTACGTCATTATTTTTTTGAATAATACCGATTTGTTCAAAACTTGAAACTAGGAAACTTTTGAAAACTAGTTCTATGTAAAAACTAGTTTTGAAGTGAGTCAATAATATGGCTGTAAAAAAACATAAGGAAAACATTATACCGACATGTTTAAAAATATTCGTAACTTTGTCAATTTTGCTATAATCCTCTTGAAATTTCGACACAATGTTAAATACCCCCCCCTAAAAAATTTACAGCAGGAACTATGTTTAAGTGCTTCAATACATTTTATACCTTTTTCTGATTGAAGCCGCTGAGGATTATATAAATTTCAGCAGCAGAGTGAAAGAATTCAAAAAAAATTAGGACTCTGTTCGATTAATTTATTGTCTCTCATGTTCTTTTGATGTTGAAAGACCTGCTAGTCTATAGCAGAGTTTTTTTTTTTTTTGCATTTCAGAGACTAAGTGGTACTGAGCTTAGAACAAGCTCATATGTACACACTTATATACGCTCTTCATCATGAATGCAAGTGTTAGTAGTTAGTTAGTATAACACCAACACCAGCACATAGAGAACGTAAGGATAGTAAAAACAAAAAAAATAAAACATTATAGTAAAAATTTCAAATATAAATTACATAGATTACAAAATTATCTTAAATAAAGTACACTAATTAAAACAAACAAGACATACAAAATGTGATACAATTTACAATTATTAATAACATAAACTAAAAATTATTGAAAAATGCAAACATGCAAGCATACAAACTAAACTTAAGAAAGTGGAGCACTGGTTCTCAACAAATTTTTTAAACTGGATTTACTTAAGTTAAAATCAATTAAACATGAGTTAAGATTAAATAGTCTACCCAAACGAGTCAATGGCTCATTCATGCCATAATTCGTTCTATGGTAAGGGCAGTATATTAAAACTAAGTTGCGCAGGTGGTAAGAACCGCCTCGAAAGTTGAATTCAACACAAGAAAGTAACTCAGGTGCATCGATATGTCCGGTGATAAGTTGATGAAAAAACACCAGATCGTTAATGGTACGCATTTGAGAAAGAAGTTGCATATGTAATAATTGAATTCTGTGCTCATATGGGGGTAAATCATAAGGGTTTACCCACGGAAGTCCTTTAAGAGCGTATCTTATGAATTTATGTTGTACTGATTCAATTCTTGACTTGTGTATTTCATAGAAAGGGGACCAAACTTGAGAAGCATACTCTAGATGAGGTTGTACCAAACAATTGTATAGAGCAAGGTAACATACGGGTCTTGAAACTCTTTTGACCAAACACTTCATAAAACCAAGCATACTATTGGCCTAACTAACGATGTAGTTGACATGTTGAGTAAAGTCCATATTAAAACTAAAATATACGCAAAGATCCTTAAAACATTTCACTTGACTCAAAATATTATTGGATATAGAATAACTTGGGTTGCTAGGCTCCTTCCTTTTAGAGAAAGTCATGCTTTGGCATTTGTTGGGGTTTAGGTTGAGCCCGTTTTTAAAACACCAAGCTGCAAAATGATTAATATCGGATTGGAGATGAGAGCGATCAAGCGAACCAGTTATCTTTTTAAAATTTTCATATCATCAGCAAACATTAATATTTCACTGAAGGAAATGCAAGACACAACATCATTGATAGCTAAAATAAATAGAAGAGGTCCTAAATGACTTCCCTGAGGTACACCTGAGCCAGCATTAAAAGGGTGGGAAAGGATATTACGGAACTTTACTTGGTAAGATCTCATAGACAGATAAGAAAGTACCCAATCGGTGAACACAGGTGGGAAGCCAATAGCCTTTAGTTTGAACAGTATAATATTGTGTGAAAGTTGATCGAAAGCTTTAGAAAAATCCGTGTAGATGCAATCGAGCTCATTACCATTTTCTAGTACTAAGTTCATACACGTTCTTCTCAGAGAATGGCAAAAAATCGATACATTAGTTGTAAGAAACTTGACCGAATCCATCAAAATAAGCACATTTGATCTGGAGTTAAATTACCGCATGAGTGATTGAGTGAGTAAATACTATTTTTCTTTCGAAATTCGCTCTGTATTACACTACATCAGGCTGGTGTTCATTTCTCGACTTGATTTCTTTCAAATACTGATGAAAGAATGTCAAATTGTTGCCTTAAGTGTTCAATAACTTGAGAAGTAGTTCCAAAAGCACATAATTAAGCCACGTATTACTTGATCATAGGTGCGGTAATTCAGACACTGACTTTCTGGACAGTAAACAATACAAATTTTTCTGCCAAGTTTTTAAAATTAATTGTTTTGTTTAGTTTAATGACATAACTTTAGGTTGATATATTCTTTTTTTCAAATATTGGCGTTATAAGAACAATACTGAAGATTTTTTTTTTAATTTTGATACCTTGTGTCGAAATTATCACTCTTTTTCAGGGTAAGTTCCCTTTATAGTATAGGATTTGAAATATTACAAATACCTTAAAATCATGTGCTAGATGTGAATAAAAAGAAGAAAATATTTCTTAATATTATAAATTTAAAATAAATTATTGTTAAACTCCTTTTTTACTCAGCAAGATACATCATTTAAAACTATTTTCCTATCAAGAACAAACTAATAAAACACCGCAGAAAAAACACAAGACGCGATATTTCTCCAATTAGCTATTCTTGCCAACTTGCCTAAATAATCGCTTTCAATCCGACAATTGATTTTGCGAACACTCAAACGAACCCAGGCGGTTTGTGAAATTTCTATTCGAACGCACCTTCACTACTTGCTGTACTTTCGTTGACTTTTCGTATTTTCGCTGCATCCGCTCAGACTAGAACAGTTACCTTTGCTGTGTTTTAATTTCGGTGTGTAATTGGAATCATTTTAGCTAAAAAATTTAAGAAAATTCAATGCCAAAGCATTATTTTATCCACCTTCGGTATAAGTTTGATGTTTGTTTCAATTTTCACTTCGAGTTCGGGTTGAATAAAATAAAGTAGCAAGATTCGGGAGAAAGAAAAAAATCAAAAATCGAAAAACTCCCCGTGCGGAAGCGGAGTATTTTCTATGTCGTTCGTCTTGGTAGATATTCGGAATAGTGGTGTAGTCTGTGTAGTGCTTTTATATTTTTTGTAGCTTCATTCTTTCTGTGCCCAGTGAAATAAAATCACAGCCTGCAAATGAAATTCCAAATAAAGTGGCTGTCTGTAGAAAAAAGGTTCTTTTAAAAAGAAAAAGAGAGTGTGTAGTGCTTTTGTATCCAAATGTAGGTATGTGTGTATGTGCATTCCCTTTGCTTTCTTGTTCATGTATCGCCATGTCGTTTTCTCATTGTTTTCAATTTAAATGAAATTGTTAATAAAATCTGTAAAGTCTATCAATTTCTGCAAAGTGTCTTGCTTGATAAATTCGTGTGTGTGTGTCTTGCATTTTGAAAAGTAGAGAAAAAAGTTCAATCGTTTTGTTTCCCCTAAATAAAAAAAGTTCTGTCGTGCGGTTGTGTTAAAAATATCGTTTATAATTTGCAATTCTTTCTTGTCAAATGGCCGCGGCTAGTTTTCCGGTAGAGATGGAAGGCAATGTGTGTGTTGTGTTGCAATAATTTCAATAAAGAAAAAAAATTATTCCCTTTGCAGGAAAAGTGTTTTCAAATAATGGCTATGGTGTAAATTTCTTCTTTTTTTGTCGTTTGTTTTCTTAAAATAGCCAATTTGTAATCCAGTCTCCAGTGTCTAGTGTTGCAAAAGTAAAAATGTTCTTTTAAACCGAAATCGTTTTATGGATACGCGTTTTCTCTTCAATCAACTCTAAAAATACGAAAATTCAACAACTGCTGGACATGAATTTAATGAGTGGTGAGTTGGTTTGAATATTGTCTTACTTTTAAATTGAAATTTCATTTTGTAGTGTTTTTTTCTCGTATAGTCAACCCTTTTGCAATGTTTATGGAAAGCTTTTACCGCCGTATTAATAAACGCGGAATAGCCTTATTCCATGGATTAAGTTACCATTATACCATTTCCCACTTAATCCATGGAACGCAGCTATTCCGCGTTTATTAATACGGCGGTTAAAGTTTTTCTATTGAATTCTATTCAAACCATGGAATACTTTTGATTCTGAGGTTTCATAAATAGGTACAATTGTTGAATGGTGATGACTGGTGTGTGATACAAATCATGATTCTGTTTAGTTTAGTAGGTACCAACCATTGGTCTGTTTCCTTTCTTTCTGGATAAAGTTTGTGCTTATTTTTGTTGCTTGTTGCTTTTGTAATTTGTTCAAGAAAGTAAAGGAAATTCATTTTAGGATGTTTCTGATGGCTGCTTGTGAAATTTGCAATACATTCACTGTTGGTGGAGATAGTAGGTTTGTTCGTTGAAGCCCTGGGGTTGCCCTATGGTCGCCACAAAGCGTTTTTTGAGAAACCTAAATTCGCCATGAATGTCAAATTGAGTGTTTTTTGAGCCATAGGTTTGCCATAGGTTTTCCTCAAACTCGCACTAGCTTTTTGCTGTGGCGATTTGAGGGCTGTCAAATGGCATGTATATTTTTTTAATGACAGGGATGTGTGGTGATTTGTGGTATAGCGTTTTTTGAGGAGTGGAAAACCCAGATTTTTTTGACAACTCATAGGGTTGTCAAGAAAACCTGGGTCAACCCTGGGGAAAGTTCAACGAACAGACCTAGTAAGTCAGGAGAAGTTGCAAACAATTTTCTTTTGAGAACGCGTAAAAATGGACTCAAAGCAATGTACCTACACTGAAAATTTACCACTTTCTTGACTAACCTTAAAGAACAAGAAGAGATTTTTAATCGATTTTGTTTTTTGTTCCTCTTCAAGTACAGATTTGAATTCAATAGGTAGATAGATATTTTTGATCAGATGATTTCACAAGCAAGTTGATCTCGCAAACATGAAAGAGTTAATTTCAAAAACCCCGTTATTTTCATGTCTGAAAAGTAGAAAAGAAAAAAATTGTGGAATACTTGTGGACTTGTGGGAAATTACTTAAATGCTAAGTTGGACCTGGCTCTTAACCAACATCGTTGGCAAACGATTTTTAGTTCAGTCGAGCTCTCTCCAGTTATGCACTTTAATTCCGTTGAGGTCTTCTTCCACTTGATTGCGCCATTTTAGAAGAGATCTTCCCTTTCAATGGTTTCCCTGCAATGTGCTTTCGAAAACCCGCTATATATGGGATGGCCCAGGCATCGTAGTCTCGCTGTTCTCATGTCGTGGTACGGCTCGTTGTTTTATCTTCTTCTTCATACATCGTTTTTGAAAGCGGGACCAAAGACCATTTTTTGTAGATCGTAGTATTTGTAGAAACGACTCGTTTAAATTTAATTGATTTGTTTTCCCGATTCTTTTTTTTTTCAAAATCTGCTGTAATGTGTCGATTGTGAACTTTTCTCGCCTACGTTCGCTTTGAAGGACCTATCAAATTATTGTTTCAGATATTTTATATTACAGCAGATACGATCTTCTATGCGACTTTAAGGGGTTATGGGTAGTCAGGAGCGTGAAAAATGCCATTTTTAATAATTTTTTTTTTACATAAGTGAAAACGTAGTAGCATCTCATCATACTTTAACATTACTTCACCAAAATTAAAAAAAAAAGAAACTAACTATTTTATAAGTTATGGCGGTTTAAGTTCAACAGGTTTTAAAAGTAGGTCCTTGCGGTGCCCACTGTAACTCAAAAACCGCTCGATAGATTTGAATGAAACTTATACAGTTTTTAGAAAACGTAAAAAGCTAGAGCCGAGTGCTTCTCATGCTTCTCTTCTTTTTGAAAACTCGGTGTTCGTTCCTTTTTTACTCCTTGTAAATCTCGTTGTAGGTACTGGTCAGAAACAGCCCTTTCTTTTGCATTTAAATTTGTAGAGGTTTTTTGTTTTGCTGATGCATTCTTTATCATACCCAGGATATTGTTTTGGAAGCAAATTAAAACAGAGAACCTCATAGGCTGCGGTTCTGATGGCTTGTTGGCATTGTTGCTGCTAGTCTTCAATGGCATTGGAATCAGAGATAATTAGATAAAGGTATACTCGATTTGCAATTGCACTGAAGCTTTGTGACGTCATATCGTTTCACAGTACCAGTTCGCGTCGGTTTTTGACTTCCTCATTTGTACAACAAGGTAGTGGTTCGAAACAAAGTTGGCCCCTCGTAAAGTTTGGGCATTTATCATACTGGTAATTGGTCGACGGTTGATTGATCTAGGGATCACCATGTACCTTTATGACTTTTGAGATGTGGCTAAACAGAATACCGTGAGTTCGTTTCATGCAGGTTATGCTTAGCGTTTGTCGAAAAAGCCAAAAAGACATTAAGGATCAAGAGATCCAATTGTCTTAACTCCGAAACTGACTTTTCGGCCAAGTACGACAGTGGGATCTGCAATTAGATGCTGTCGTACCTTTCTTAGACTAAAATTTTTGGTCGAATTGTATCGACACTTACAAATTTCACGGCATTAACTTGCTGTGAACTTTATATTTCTAAGCCAATGCACTAAACATTAATGCGCTTAGAAAAGTTTATGGAATGAAGCAGGTGACGCGCCTTAGTAGATGTGCAGTTTTTCATCCTTTTATACTTGGCCATTGCATCTCACTTCTTGAATAGCGCTCACTTCTGCTCCGTAATAGTTTAGGGCTCCCGCTGGTTCGTCGGTGGTACGTAGCTCGTTAAAGGAATCTTTTGTTCCACTTCCAGATTCGGAGATATTTTTTTGGTTATTATGGTCGTCAATCATTGTTGTAAGATGTTTCGGAACCATATAATTTTTGCGTTAACCCCAACCACTGCCCACAACCTGAAGAGGTAGATGCCTTTGGAATACCCTCAGACACAAAGGGCCAGATAATCCGGTGTCAGTACAATGCTGCAGGGGCTTGAGAGGTTGGCTAACCAGAAGCTCATTCGCTACCATTTCCGTTTCAACAGCCCTTCTCAGAGGTCGAAAAAACCGGAAAGAACTCTAAACTAAATACATATGTTGGAGTATGCAATTCGGTGGCTCTGCTCTTTGATAGCTGAAGTCCACCGACAGTTCCATTGTACCTATGCATCCAGTGTGACACTCGTAAATTCTGACAGACTGCTGGGATTCGGGCGGTCAGTCATTGAGCATCGTATTAACAGCATCTTTGTTAACTCTAGCAAATATTGTCTTCGTAAGTAACCCCGCTTGGACTCGCGTCCAGTAGTCACTGCGAGGAGGTATACTTACTAAGCGCAGTTGACGTGTACTTTAAGTTGACACCAAATAGAGCCTCGGAACAGAACATCATACCTACCAGCCCACCAGTACAAGCAAAATCAACAATGGTTTTTTTTATAAAAAAAAAACTAAAACACCAAACCTCCATTCACTCATCAAGGGGCATACTTGATAAAAAATATATGTAATTTCTTACCTGAATTTACCATTTAAGGACGAGCTGAAGACAAGCTTATTAACACTCAGTTTGACACACAGTACAGCATGAGGTATTAAAAAAATAAAAAAAATCAGAGAAGACTTATTCCAACATTCTTTTACTTTTTATTCATTTATTTAAGATTTTCCTAGGTTCTTAAGGACTCTACTCACAATTTTCTTTTTATAAATCAAACACTTATGCAGGAATTGCAGCTTCCAAATCTTTTTATTTTTAAACTCAGCTCAGCGTTCAGGTAGCAGTTTAAAGGTAAACCTAAAAAATATACAAAACAAAACAATTTTCGAAATTTTTGATCACATCAACTAAAACATGTTAGAAATTCTAAGGCTTCTTGCTTTGCATTTTTTCAAGTTTTGCAGCAAGGTCATAAATTGAATTGCTTGGTTCATACTTAAACGAAGGACATTCCACAGTGAATTTGTAACTTAAAATAGAAAAACAGTGTACACATTTACCATCAACTGATTCAAATAATATTCGTATGAGATATTTCCAGTTTGAGGATCCACAGCTACAGCCATCATTTCATCAAGTTCTTCCTTTGAATTTAGAAAAAAGAACAAAATTAAATGTCGCTCGTTTCGTTTTTCTTTGGAAATTCTAAACCTGAGTAAATGGTTCACCCTCTTCCATCATAATTCGGGTCATTAACTCCTTAGTGAGAAAGCCTGTTCCCTCAGGATCTAAGACTTGAAACGCTTCAAGAAGTTTTTCAGGTGACGCTGGCTCCATTCTAAACAACAAATATTTCCCATGATGTTTTTATATCCAAATTCTGTGTACTTGTACCTCCTTTCAGTCAAAAGTTGACAAACATGGGGCAAAAATCGTGATAAATGGATTGTTCCTCTGGTGTCCTCAAATTCAGTTGCCGAAATGATTTCATTAATTTCTTGTTCCGTTGGGGCACATCCTAGAAATCTCAAAATCGTTCCAACTTCTCTGACATCAACAGTTTTGTTTCCAATGTGGTCGAACATGGAAAATGATTCGGCGATTCTCTTCTCCAAGTCGTTTGAAATAACAACTGCGTTTGGGTTTTTATCATGTGGTCGAAATCGGTATTATAGATTACAACAATTAAGTTGAAAATAAAAAAGAATTTATTTACCATTACCAGGAATTTCAGAGTCCATCGTTTAGTAGTGAAACAACAATCTGCCAATTCGATCAAACAAACGAATTGTGGGGTTGACTTGACAATGGCTTTTCTGTTTCTGTGGAAATGTTTTTTGTTTTTGATTAAAGTAGAAAAGGTTTCGTGTGTTTCGGAGTATATACAAATACATATGTACTTAGGTACGTACTATTTTAGGAATACAACACGCTAAGCTTTCAATGGGTGAAACACTACTTTAACTAGAATGCAGATAATGCAGGGGTTTTCTTAATGCAAACTGGAGGACTCAGCCTTAACCACCGGTCCATTGACCACTGCAGGATATCAAGCTTTCTAGATGTTTTTTCGTCGAAAAGCCAACAGACGCTGCCATGAAATTGGGCCTAGGCTATCAGCTTTTCACTGTCTGCGCAGAGTATTTTTAACCTGATTCGAGAAAATGCAGAACATTTATATAGAAAGCGGTTACGGGATAACAAAAATGTTGCAGCCTGCTAGCTAAGGTTGGGAGCATACCTTTAGTTGGTATGCATCCAAAGGAGGAATGTCATCTGCAGCTGCGCTCTTGACAGATCCAATTGTTGATTGAAATTCTTAGGAGTCCGCGGACCAAGCGCACCAAGTCTGGGTGAAAGGTTTGTCTCGCTAGTTCACCGTCGATCTCCTTTCCATTTTCTTACACAGTCACTATCCGTAACGTGGCTTATAACCATTTGGATAGCATACGTCTCCGCTTGGTAGCTAATTAGGATAGAGTAGAGTGTAGAGTATGTGTAGAGTATGAAACCACAAAGTCAAACTTCTTTAACTTCTCATGCGAGAAAAAGCAGGACATTCACAGAGGAAGTGCTCTGCGGTGTCCTCATCCTCTCCACAAGATTCACAGAATGTGGTATCACTTAAGCCTGACACGTTTAAATGTTTGGCAAAAGAGAAGTGCTCGCTGGCAACGCCAATAAGCTTTCTACAGTCTTTTCTGCTACGAGCAAAAATGTTGCAGTTTTCTTACTAACGTTGGGGAGCATTCTTTGGTCTGTCTGCATCCAATGGAGGCATGCCATCTACGGTTGTGATCTTCACAAATCCAATCTTTGATTGAAGCGGTCACTGAAGGATATAGTACTACGAAAAATAGAGGAGTTAGGTAGTGAAATATAGGTGGCCAATTGGTCCATTGTTAAGCGTGCTGTTTGGTATGTAGCATTGTCTTTTTTAAACAACACGTCCTGCTAATCCAGCTCTTCCATTCTGTGCAAAAAAAAGTTTGTCTTCATTCCACAATAGCGCTCACCATTCGGAATCGGCCCAAGGATTCCGCCAGCCCATAATCTGCACCAAACTTTTTCTCAATGCATTGGTACCTTTTGCAACGCTTCTGTCCTGCTCTTCACTCCAATTTCTGGCGTTTTATTTGTTCAAAGCTCGAATAGCTGCTTCAGTTGGTCGATTAAACTGACCATGAAATGAAAGAAGCAGGCGATAAACTTTCTTAAAAGAGCACGCATTTTGATTAAAAAAAATTCAATAATTCCCAAGCGTTGTTCGTTTGTAAGACAGACGAGTTAGTAGGTAGGAGAAAAGTATTTATTCGGTAAAAATTTATTGATAAAAAGGATATTTATAGTTTTTTTTTAGAGGTATAGAACCTCGAATTGAAATAAAACACAAGCAATGTCCATCAATTTAACTTTATTGGAAGGATAATTTTATGCCACTAATGTTTAAATATTATTTTAGGCATGTGGCCCCCGCGGCTGGTTCAGATGAAGCCAAGTTTAGAGGTCCAATTTTCAACCACTTTTTCGAGCATTTGAAGCCGTATGTCAGCAATAACGCCACGAATGTTGGCTTCCAAGCCCCTTAACGTTTCTGATTTGTTGACGTAGACGAGGGACTTCACATATGCCCAAAGAAAATAATCCAATGGTGTCAAATCACACGACCTTGGTGGTCAATGGAAAGGTTCAGTCCGCGAAATAATGCGCTCATCGAATGTTTCCATAAATAAATCGATTGTGACGTGCGCTGTGTGGCATGTAGCGCCGTTTTGTTGGAACCACATCTCATCCACATTCATGCCATCCAATTCTAGAACAAAATAGTCGCTTACCATGGGTCTTTACCAGTCTCCGTTAACGGTGGAATTAGCAAGTCCTCCGTTAGTAATCATTGCAATGAAAAGCGCTTTCTCAATTAGCCGTTCGGAACCGGCCAAAAATAGTAGGTCCCTTCCATTCCCTCACAAGGCATGGTTGTGAGAAACGCGCAAGGCCCAGGGGCTCCTTGCTCTGTTGAGCCAATCTATTTTTTTTTTTTTATTTAGTTAACGGTAACTGGCTCGCCACCATCAATCATTTAAGAAGAAGTATGGCCCAATGACTCCACCAGCCCATAGAGCACACCAAATTGTCAGTTTTTGTGGATGTAATGGCGTCTTTCATGTGGAGTCTCTTCACTCCAAATGCGGCTATTTCGCTTGTTGACGTAACCATTCAACCAAAAATGATTCTCATCGCTGAACAAAATTTTGCGATGAAAATCAGCGTCTAGATCAATCTCATTTTCGGTCCATACACCAAAATCACGACGCATTGGTCTCACGGCTTTAATTCTTGCACTAGATCTTGTAAGGCTGTAAGCCAAGATCTTTGCGCAAAATCTTCCATAAAGTTGATGGACAAAGGCTCCCATTGCTGTGCACGGTGGCGAATCGGTTTATTCGGGTAGGCGGCAATTGTTTCTTCGGTCCGCACTGTTCGACGACTCTTCGGATGCATATTATCACATAAAGTAAACGTTGTGCGAAAACGATCCATTGGTAACCGAAGTAATTGCTCTGATGGATGTTTATCGATTATATCGACGAATATTTTCGAAATCAATTTGCGTGATTTGCACAACCAAACTGAATATAAATGGACATTAGAGTTGTCCGATTAGACCACAAGATGTCAGTTTTATGCCTATTCGATGATAAGGTGTCTATGAAAACATTGGCAAAAGCTGCTTCTCCCGTCTTGCTTTTGCCGTGGTGAAAGACTTGACCTCGTTAAATTCAAGATCATCACCCGACAATCTCCCGATTACAGCTAAGAGCTCCAATAGGTCAGAAGTAGGCTCTACCCTTTTTAAACAACATCGTTTTTGGCTTCTCCTCTTTGGGAGTAAAGTTAAAATATTCAGTAGTTGTCTTTTGTAACAATTCCCGAACTGTCTCATGGTCACTTATGGTTTGACATTGGATCGCATGCCTATCCTGACCTTGTCAATTAACCAGCTCTATCACAGATTCCAATGTAGAAAACTTCCACACGGAAAAATAAGTTACGAACTACGAAAATTTGTGATCACAAAATCCGAGTGGAATTGAAGAAAGCATTGCCAGTTTCCACACTAAATACCGCCATGTTGGTTTTCGAAATCAGCTGTTTTACGCCAAACGTGCAAGATCATTCACATTTTTCTGCAAACACAACTTCTTTCGTATATGAAGACGACGAATTTATATTTCACTCGGATTTGATGATACCAAATCTACGAATTTCGAAATTCGTTTCACACCGAATGGATTATGTGGTAGTTACATCGGGAAGCTTAGACTTTTTTCGATTACGATGGAATCCGTGATAGGGCTGAATAACTTATCGTCAATAGCGAACTTACACAGATTCTTAGTTGCTTGTAACTCCATCTTCAGGGTATTTATTAGCGGCGCTTTGGGTATATTGAACTTCTTCTGCTGCTCTGCTGGCTGTTGCATCTTACTGGCGGTTGGTGTCGCGGCTTTTTTAGCTGTATAGTTTTTATTTATGGTTCTCGTTAATGTTTTCGAGCATTTACTTTTGGCACGGACTGTTTTGCTTTGCTTTCAGCTTTCTTGCGAGCCTCTTGTTTCGCTTTTATATCGTTTACCTCTTTGTCAAGCTTGTCCATCGTTTGAGTGAGCGATTGGAAACGCTTATCCATCATCTTCAATGTTGCTGTCTTCTCCCAGGGCATCCGTTCACCGACACCTTTCGATTCGTACTCGTAGGTTTCATTTAATGTTCCTCCCTCATCCCTCTGATGATGTCTTGGTTTTTTGTTTATCAACGGCTCGTACCTTTCTAGCTACTCTATTTGGAGTAACTGGAGTTTAAAGAATAAATCTTCCTTTAAATGGTTCATCGGCTTAGTCCAATTTTAGCATACTTTTTCTAACTTTTCGGCAGGTAAATAAATAAATAAATAAATAAATAGGGTGGTGCAACAGAGCGAGGAGCCCCTGGGCCTAGCGCATTTCTCACAATCATCCCCTGTGAGGGAATGGCAGGTAACTCATGAGTAAATGCTATCATGTTGGCTTCCAGTGAGTTAATAGAAGCGGGCTTGTCATTAAAGACATAAACCTAAATATAGCCCCACAAAAATAGTCAAGAGGCGATAAATCGCATATCTAGCCGTCCAATTGGTCCGTTGCTAAGCGTTCTGTTTGGCATGTAGGAAGTACCGTCTTTTTGAAACAACATGTCAGGCAAATCAAGCTCTTCCACTCGGTGAATAAAAAAGTTTTTTTTTTCATCTCACGGAAGTGCTCACCATTCGCAGTGACATTGTGATTCGCATCATCTTTGAAGATATTCTGCCTAAAGATTTCGCCAGCGCACAATTCGCACCCAAAAGTGACTTTTTGTGGATGCATTGTTAGCTCATTGTTTCTGGCTTTGTTAGTAGCCCGAATAGCCAATTCAGAAGGTCGATTAAGCTGATCATAAAATGGAAGAAACGCGCCATAAACTTTCTCAACAGACAATGAAAGCCAATAATTTGCAGTCATTGTTAGTTTGAAACACGATTCATGTTAATTTCAAACTGAAGATATCTTACATCTGATATAAATCCTGAAAAGTACATGAGCTTTGAAAAACAGTGTTGTCAAAAAGAAAAAAAGGAACAAATCAAGAATCAACCTTTAGAAGTCAGGTTTCAAGGATCTGGTGGTCAGACGTCTGGAAACAATTTTCTCTCTTTCTTCAACTGTTGCCTTTTGCAGTCGATATGCCTTTGTAAAGTTAGCTTACAGTACAACCTCGATCTGCAAAATTTTTTTCTCCAAATAAAAACAACATTTTAAATTTTATTAATATTCTCTTTTTTTTTGTTTCTGTTAATCAACATTTTCAAAAGAACGCATCTCATGATCATCTAATTCTAAATCGTAGGGTATACTTTCACAATATTATCTCTACACATAATTTATTAATTTGTTAGTCCTTTAAAGGTTAACTTTTTACAACAACTACCCGAATCAACACATTTCAATTTGATCTCTTTTGTTTATTTTAATATTAAGTTTTGTGACTTTCACAGGTTACAGTTCGTTTCGTATTTTCATTTTCTTAACTCTGAAGTGCTTATTTTTTGTTTCAGATGATACTTGTTAAATATTTGTTTTGTTTATAAAAACACCTGTGTGTGTATGTATGTGTGTGTGTGTGAAATCTCACACATTTCCATCAATTTTGATAGTTTGAAAAGGCACAGATAAAATATATGAATATCTTTGTATTTGTTTTTAAGTAGAAGTGTGGAGAAGGGATTCGATCTAGTAGCAAAAGGGTTAAGAAAATGTCCTTAGAAAAGATTAAAAAATAGGGTTACCAACGTTTTTAGAAAGAATTGATCTACAGCTACGGTATTAAAACAATCAACGTAGTAAAAACATGTCTACAATCTAGGGTTTTTTTTAAATGTTTAAACAGGGACTGGCTAGAAAGTGGCAATTTCCTAAGTACAAAATGTTAGAATTTGGTAGAAATACTTTAAAATATACAAACGAACATTCAATTGACGACGACGAAGAAGTGAGCTGATATGTGGAATGTGTTTTTTTTTTTTTATATGAAACAAATGTTCGTTCGAATTTGTATGTTTTCTTATTTTTTAAAACTGTGTTGTTGGTTTGTGCTTATAAAATCGATTTGGGTTCCTCAGACTGTGAACCGAGGTCGATTGAGAATTGGGTTTTTTTGGAAAAAATCCTGATTTGCCTATTTGTTTGGTTGAAGTTCATGGATTTCTGTTTTTTTTTCTTCTTTTACCAAAAAATGCCGTTTTCGTAGCATTTTTCAATGCAATAAATTAACTTAGTAATAATTAGTTTGTGTTTATTGTGATGGATGTCGTTTGTGATGGCGTGGTGATAATGATGAAGTTCGTTGTTCTGGTTTGTTTGGCATTTTGCTGCGCAGCATTTGTTCGTGAACGTACAGAAGTAGCCCAATGTCTCGATGGCCAGCTTGCCATGCGATCTTAAAGGCTGTGCTTCCATCCTGTGTTGACAAGAAAAGAGAAAAAAAATTTCGTTACATTGATGCAATTTTTAAAAAGTCCTTGAAATTGAATACAAACCACATCTTGAATGAGTGAATCACAATCAGACTGCGATAGCAAAAGTTTTACGATGTCAACTCTTCCGTGTTCTGCAGCACACATCAATGCTGTGCTTCCATCCTCGTCCTGTATGTTGATGTCAGCGCCAGCGCCTAACAACATTTCGACCATATCCAAGTTTCCATGGGAAACAGCAAGCATTAGGGCAGTTTGACAGTGCTGCAATTGAGTATACATATATAAATAAATTTTCTGCACAAAAAAAAATAGAATAGAATTTCAAATTCGAGAACCTTCTTAGCTCGTATATTGACATCAGCCATCTGGAATAATCGTTGTACGACTGTCCGATGGGCTGAATTTTTCAATTTCGCCAGCGAGACAAGCATTACACACGTGTATCCAGCGTTATTCATTTGATTTACATTGCAAACCTTAGAATCCAGCAGAATGGATACAACGTCAAAATTGCCATGAGAAACGGCATAATGCATTGCTGTGTTGCCCTGTGAATAAAAAGGAAAAATTATTAATAAGAAAATCATTGTAGAGAGACTTTGGGATAAGTTAAAGTTTCATTTTTCTGTTTATCTAACCCTTAAATAAAGAGTTAAGAAACTAATTCGAGCCAAAATAAAAGCAGTTTGACGAAATGATCCAAACCATGGGTATTTGTGGAAACTTATTGGTGGAACTTTAGTTTTTTTCTTTCTGTTATCCTTCATTTGCTTTCTCTTAATAAAAGTGGCTGAATTACTGCATCAGTGATCGAGTGAGCAAGCGTCATTTTTCTTTCAAAATTTTTCATAAATTGCAAAATATAAGTCGGCTGTTCATCTATCAAATCAAATTCTGCTCGATTACTGATGACAGAATGTCAAATTATGGTACTAAATTGGTTAACAACTTAAGTAGTAAATGGCGAACCCACATAATTCAGTCACGTATTATTCGATAACGTGTTAAGTAATTCTGCCCAGATTTCTCTTTGAAACGACTTTTTTAACCACCCGGCTTCTTAAAAGTTTGATAACGTGAAATGGCACACTCACATAATTCAGTCACGTGTTACTCGATAACGTATGCGGTGGGTGAATTGGCCCAGATTTCTCTTTTTTTTTAACCTGTCAGTTATTTAAAAGGAAATAAATAGGCTTGCACAAAAAACTTGTGGAGTTTCTAGGCCAAGCCATTTCTGTTTACCATAACATATGATTCAATGGAAGGGACCTACAATGTTCTGCTGATTCCGAACGGTTTATTGAAAAAGTCTTCTCATGGTGGTGTAATTTCTCTGGGGGAACTTGTCTATTTCTCGTGGAAAATCATTTGGATGTTTCTGGAATTCGAACCATTGACCTCCCACGTGACAGCCAAACATACGAACATCAAAACATGAAACATGAAGCTCTGGACTTCGCGACGCCCCTGAGGTTGTAAGTCAAACTACAAAGTACAAACAAGCTACTTCTTTATACTGCACCACGAAAACAAAAAAAAAAAAGAGAAAATTCTTGCCCTGGTAATAAATGAACCCATAAACTACTCTTAGTGCGAAGCTCGTCTTAGAAAAAAAGAGAAGGGGGGATGAGCAAACACCTTGTGTGTTTGAGAAACGAAATGGTGAAATTGAGGAAACATGTTGGGTTTTTTCGATTTAAAGACAAGAGTTTATGAGATTCGGTATAGATTCGGTGTAGATTCGGAGTCGGTATCGTCTTTGCGGAAGAACTATCTGATAGTGCATTGACCTTTTCTTAAATTGGTGGTACAAGGAAAAGTTTGAAATTCTGTCAGTATAAATGTTGGCTGAGTTGGATGTAAATGAAAAAAGAGATTTTGTTTGTTGATGGACATTTAAAAGGACTTGGTGAGAAAGGCAAACCAGGATTATATGCATTAAAGGTATGGAATACCATCAGGAGCCCACCTGGTGAAGTTATTTTAAGTGAGTGCAAGTCCCAAGACCCCATGTTCATCTTATAACACCGATGCATTGTCACTCATAGCAATGGTTGAAATGAAACCACAATTGAGTACCGTTTAGCGCAATTTATGAAGTTTAGGGTGAAAGACTACAAAGTGATCCTTGGAGATCCTTCCATTCAGCATCTCTGTCTAATGCTAACAGAATTTGTTATGGGGGCAATGAAGTAGATCAAACAAGCAAGGGCTACCAAGAGAATCATGCGGCATCATTTGGACAAAGTAAAAGGTGACACGCAAAGATATCTTTGTAGCACCGTACATAAAATCTAAAATGGAGGGAGAACAGTAGAAAGAATATGGGATTGCCAACAACAAACTTGTTTAAAGGGAGTCAAATCATAGTGCGAAAGGACACTGCCAATAGTCCAAGGAAATGTTGTGTTGGAATGATGAAGCTAGATTAGTAGTTAAGAATAAAACGACTTTCAAAGCTTGCGGTCAAAGTGCCCTTAAATAATAATAAATATGAATATCGTCACGTAGAAAGGGAACACAGAAGCTGCAAGAAAGAACCGAAGAAAAATTGTGCCCATATCCAAGCAAAAAGCACAGAGGATACAGTTGTCGGGATCTGAAAGAAATGTCTGCCCCGGCTGCTGGTGCAGACTGGTCGAAAGATAAGATGTATAGCTGGTGTCAACGGAGTATTTTAAGTCACTACGTGTACACCGAGGAAGTGTTTTGAGGCCTTTTTTTATTGCACTCCTTGCCTACCCAAAAAAAAATAAATAAGGTGGCGCAACAGAGAGGTGAACTAGGGGATAACCCGTTTCTCACAACCATGCCTTTTGCGAGAATATAGAGGACATACGATTTCCTGCCGACTCCGAATAGCTAACGTGGAGTTCCAGAGGCCTGTGTGCGTCGATTAAGGACATTAATGAAGGAGTTGTGACTAAAGTTTGATGTTCAGCTGGAGTCACCGAAGTATTCAAATTCTCTACGTGTAGGTACACTAAAGAAGTGTCTTAAGTCCATTGATTTTTATTACCTACACTGCTTGGCTACCTGAAAAATAAATAGGATGGCACAGAAAGGCATTCCGCGTCGAAACCTAAAGCAGAAAGCGCTTTTCATAGCAGTGAAATTACTATCGGTGGAATTGCCAATTCCTCGCAAAAGGCGATACTAGTGGAATAGGATGCTTCCAGGAATCGAACCTCAACAAAGAATTTCGTCACGGGGATCTTTACTACTTGCTGGGATTTAAATTACACAACACCAGAGTGCATTAACCATGCTTTGCTGACGATGGAGCCATCTTCAGCGAGGATCTTACACCTCTTCAAGAAGCACTCGACGTATAGATAGTTGTTTAAAGGTATTGTATCAGTCTAAAAAACTGAGTACTTGTGTTATCCGTTTCATTCGCGCATGGCTACTCCAAGCGTTTACTTCAATGGAAATGTGCTTCCCTAGGGTAAAAAGCCATGATCACATGATAAGTGGTTAAGTAACTCTTGTCGACAACATCAATCGTCCAGTAATCGTAGGGTGGAAGAAGTGGCGAGAAAACTCTGCCTTTTTCTGCGTAAGAAAAAGGCAACTAAGCTGCAATGTCCAAATAACAATAACGCCTTGGCTTCGGCTGTGACCCAGTAACCGCTTTATGTTGGCTTTGATTTAGCATCAAGATTTTGTTGTAGTTTTTCATTGTCAAAGCGAGCAAACCTTCAACCAAACTGAACATTTTGCTTTGAGTTGGAGTCACGTTACGTTATCTTGTACACGAACCAACGTAACCTCGAAATCAAAGCGGCATTGCGATATGATGCCTTGATTTCCTATGATACATACCCGATACCCGAACTCATAAACGGCAGGCGGAACAGAGGCTAGCGGCATTGAAGTTCAGGAAGCAAGACTCTTTACCGTGATTGTGTATCCAGCACTCCTATTATGTGGTCTGTTCGGGAGTAAGTTGATGGCAGTTAAAAAGATTTGGTACAGCAGGGATAACGAAGCTTGGTCAAATTAGAAGGTCCTGCCAAAATCCATCGAAGTCCTCACGTCAAAAATTCCTCCAAAAACTATTGGTATTTTAATGTCTTTCGGTTGATACAACAACAATCTTTAAGACATTTTTGTTAGAAATTATAGCAGAAAATAAAAATGTGAAAAATACGAATTTCAAAAAATGTTTCTTTAAAGCGAAGGAAAACTATTGATTACTATTCTTTGAGTGCTGCCTTAGGGCTCTAAATTAAAACCCACATAACGATAGCATAAAAAATATTGTCCGATATCAAAATTCCTTTAGCCGTAATAAAAGTATGGAGGTGGTTAGAGTGGGTGAAAGTCCCACAGCACTTGCTTCACAAGCTTTTTTCAAGAATTCCCATCTCTCCATAAAAAACGATTCTGAAACAAATAAATCACGACGAAGATTGTAGATAACGAAGATAATTATACGCGCCTGTGACATTGGCGGTTATTTGAACATTGCTCCAGGCACTGAATTTATGTACGTTTAGGTCAAAAGCAATTATATTTATTACTTTACTTTGTTTTTGTATTTAACATGCAAATATTTTAATTAACGAGGGACATGTGCGAAAAAACTCCTGATAATGATTCAGTGAACCCTCACTCAACCTCCAGAGATGAGTTTAGTCAAATTTATTGCTTTTCTTGTAACATAAGCGACCCATGTCCTTGTTTTGTTTTAGTTTGAGTTAAAACGTTAAAAAAATATCAACAAAAACTTTCATGTTTCTATTTATGGACAATAAAATACAAATTTCTACTCACATTATTGTCTATCAAATTCACGACATACTTCAGCAAAGCAATGGAAAAGTCCTCAAAACAGTCCAGATAGTCTTCTACAATCAAAGGATTTGCCTTATCTGTGCTCGAAATATGAAACCATTCCATTTGAACGACACTCGTAGCGCTTTTATGGTCGCTGGACTTTGAAGAGAATTTTTGAAGAGAATCATTGATTACTTTGAGAGCTGCCTGCATTTCTTTCGATGGAAATATTCTAAAAATAAATAAAAAACCAAATCACTTTATCCCGATTACAGAAAAAATCATCAAATAACTTACTTTTCCCGCGGGGCACTCTCTTGAGACACAATTTGGTTCATAATCATTGTTTGTACTTCACGACTCCTTTGACTAGATAAGGGTTTGTGTTCAATGGCCTTGTGGATGTTATCTTCTACCAAATCTTCAGCAGGACATTTTTCAATTGCCACTTCTTGTGCTGCATTTTCATCGTCATCTGCAGTTGTATTTTCAACAACAGTTTGCACAGTCGATGATGTTGAAGTGGATGGTGCTGGGGAATTTTCTCTCGACCAAGATATCCTTACACGAGTTTCCTCTTTTACAATAAGATCATCCTCGATGTCACCGATGATGCCACCCTCATGGCACATTTCTCGAATTTTGTCATTTTCACTTGTGATTTCGTCAAGAATGTTTCTTTGTTTCATCGTTGTCCCGCTGCTGCTGCTCTCATTCCTCTTGACCGAACTAATTGGACTTGAAGGTAGGCTTACCGACTCCAGGCTGAAGGCTTTTGATGTTTTTTCATTGAGTGAACTTAAAAAAAAAAAAAAAATAGAAATTGAAAACACTACATTCGCTTGGGTGTATACAAATAAATCTTTAAAAAATCGACCCGTTTGTAAATATGAGTTACGTACACTTTAATCGAAAGGCTCTTATGACGAAACTAATTTATTATTGCAAGTTTATGGAAAGCGGAACAAAACTCTTAAGCAATTTTAATATGGCGAAGCGGAGTAGGTAATGCAAAGCTAAGAAAATTAAACAAAATGCAAAATGTTTGCAGGTATTCTGGTGGTAGCTTGCGCACAGTGTGCATTTCAGGCAACGAAAGGAAAACTTTGAAAATTTCGAGTTTGCGCAACGAAAGTGTATCCAAAAGATGATGTTTACTTGGCACTGAGTGACAGAGTGTTCAGCTGTGCGAAGGGTTGATATTCGACTATATCACCCCCGTACACATGAGACAATTTCCACGTTGACCTGCTTCGGTCATGAATTTAACTAGATACGTTCCACATAGTAAAATTTTTTGGGTTTGTTTTTTGTTTTCTTTTTGTTTTTTGTGGAGGAAGAGTGAATTTCATTGATGGTTCGCGCTCTAATAAGCAATTAAAGGCGCACGAGTTTTGATTTCAACCCTCCAAGCACAATTGAGGTAAATTCTTATGAAAAGGGAGAGTAATGGGGGAATTGTTATGTTTTGTGGAAACCATAGAAAGTTATCATTTCATAACTGCAGGGTGTCTCTGTGCTGGATATTTGGAATGAATAATCGGAGTTAATCAAGATTGTGAAGGCCCTGGAGGTATAGAGTTTGTAACATGAAAAACAACTTTTTCCGAAGCCTTAGCGTTGGCCCTGATAATGGAAGTCGCTGTGCAGGCTTAACAACATCGTATAAGAGAAACAATAGGCGAAAAATGCTCAAGCCAAAGAGCTGAAATACAACCAGGCCGACGGAATCAACTTAAAGGATGTTGGAACTGCAATAGGAACGGGCATTAGTTCCATATCCGGGCAGTTTATTGGCCGCTACCCGGGACTCATGAAAGATGATCTACGGTTACGGACAGGGACTGAATTTTTAAAAAAAGCACCGAGTGTTTTAAATGCTTGGCTATTTGCGAAGATATAGATATCTCGACATTCATATCACGTTTTTCTTGAGTCAGAATTGAACCTCTTTGATCACCAAAATGTGCTTGAAACACGCCACAATGTTCAACAAAAACCATTTAGAAAGAGGTAAATAAGAGGTTATTACGTGGAGTAGTATTGTAAAGAGTAAATTAAGTACTTGTTAAGTGCTAAATATTTTAATAAGTGTGTAAGATTTAGCCTTTTATAAGTCCTAGACATTTAAGTTGTGTCTGTGGACGGCTGGTGAAGTCTCATCTCCTTGTTTCTTGTTAAGATTGACAAGAATTTTGAAACGAGCCGCTCTCAGTACAATTGCCACATTAATATGTCCTTATACCATCGATTGATGTTATTTTTAAGAGTTAGCAAAAAGGTTTGTCCTTTTCAACAAATGTAACTTTCTAGCTCATAGAAGAAGCAGACAGCCAAGTCTAAGGCCACTGCCATATGAACTGAGTGGCAAAGCAACAAAATTAGAACAAAATTGAAAATTAAGGGACATCGCTCGAATCCTTTTTGTTCTTGTTTGCAGCTTTGCAGCTCACGTGACCGTGCCCTAACACAAGTGTCTAGCTAGTTGAAGAATTTCTCATTAAGAGTCGAAAGGCAGCAGCATCGCAGGTTTCACTTTGAAATGACCAACATGCAGTTTGCATATTTAGTATGTCAGTGGTCTAAGTACGTCCCGCCAACCACCTCAGAGAGCTCGGCTGATAGACAAAGACGCTGTTCGTTGGACTTTATTGAATAAATGAAAAGATTAGGAAAATTTTAAACAGTTAAAACACTGCTTTAACTGTTGAAGATGTTTACTAATCTTTTTGTTCATTAGATAAAAAAAAACACGTGAATTATCTCAATTACAAAACTCATGGACCTTGAGTATTACAATCATCTCGAGTCAAACGATCAGCGTCTTTGTCTATCATAAGGAGTTCATCATTTTGCATCAGACTGCAACACATTTGCCTCTTATCGAGTACTTAAAAATTCAATTTTACAAGAGTTTTAACCCTTTGTTATGTTCGTAAAGTAGTCAATAAGACCCAAAAGGGACCAAAGGGGTTTAAACTACATCATTGATTAACAAATTTTTTTGCTTTCTGTTTTTGGTAGTTCCCCAATTTTTATTACCTTCTCCACAGGTAGTAACACTTTAAAATTTAGTATATTATTTTAAAGAAATTTTGCTAACATGTGTGACGATTTTTTGTGTAATGATTTTTTCTCATCAAACAAAACATGTATACATGATATACATGATATACAACTCTAAAACTCTCTGAGCAAAAGCTACTCAAAAAGGTTTTAAATAAGTCCTGCAGTGTCTGTATGAAAAACCATTGTTAAAGAGTTATTTGAGATATCCTTAAGAGTTTTTGGTTACACTTAAAACAAAAACCAAATAGAAAGAGTTCAGTAGGAGGTTATTACGTGGAATAGTATTCTATAGAGCAAATTAAGTACTTGTTAAGTGCTGGGTATTTTTTTTTTTTTTTTGATAATTCTGAAAGAGCTTGTGTGAGCTTGGGTAAGGTCACTGCAACTTCCATGGGTTTTTTGGTATACTCGACTTCCAGTTCAAAAAAAAAAATTGTGGAAATCCGGTACCTAGGGTATTTTTCTCGTGAAAGGCGATACGCCTGAAAAACAACTGTTGCATATTTCTGGGATTCGCACTTCGAACTCCCACATAACAGGGATACATGTTAGGCCTTATGCCACGGACACCAAAAGTTCCAGGCTAGCTTTTTGAATAAAATATGGCCCGAGTTTTTACGTCGCTTTCCATTGGACGAAAAGAACCGTCCAGGAGCTTCCAGGAGCATTCTCAAACCGTTCCATTGGTGCAGAAAGATAGCTTCTCATGATTCTGAGGAGTGACAGCCGCTTCTCGATTTGAAGTGAGAATCGACTCAAGAAGCACCAACACATGTTACTTAAATGTCAAAAAAAAAAATGTCTTCAAGGAATATTTTTTAAGAGCCACGGGTGTTTCACTCACACAAAGGCAATTACGTTAAACTGAATAGGAAAAAATCTGGGTGTTCCATTGGTTTTTAAAATGAGTGTTTCCCCGAGTGAAACCATTTAAAGCGACATTAGTTTCATCTTAAAAAGTAAGTAGAGTTTGAACAATTTTGTATTTCCTTGTGAAAAAGGACACATTCAGTTTTGTTGGCTTGCATTTTTCTGCCGTTTTGAGTTTCCTCATTAAAAGAAACTTGCATTTCTTTAATTCAAATTGAAAGATTTTAATAAGTTTATCTAGTTTATCTATCGATAGTGTTTACTTATCATTAATCAGTATTTTTTTAGTACTATAAAATACTACGTCTTATTTGTACATTGCTTCTGAATAAATTGAAATTGAATACTTTCTCGAAACCAGCAACGTAATCAATGCTTGTAGTAACTTTGAGTAAAGCCTGAACTAAGCTTTCACTTTAGGCAAATTTTTGAAAACAAACACAATCAAATAATTTTGTTTATTTTTCTTGAAAGGTAGCGCTTTCATCACTAAAATCCTGTAGTTTTCTAAACAAAAGCTCTTTCATAGTTTCAAACCAATTTTGAAAATTATAAAATTGAAGTAAATGTCAACTATGTTTTCAAATTTTAAAGTAAAATGAGGCATATTCAATTAAATTTATAAAACATTAGCCATAACCAGGGCCCTATTTCATAAAAATTGACAAAAGCGACAGGTGACAGGTGACAATTTGTAAATGACAACTGGGAAATTGTCTATATTCTGTACCATAGAAAAATTGACAATTTTGTAGAATTGTCGGGAAATCTGCGACAATTATCGTAATTTCGTTTCATAAAAAAATTGTCATGACAATGAATTGTCAGGGATTTTTTTAAAATTGTCATAAATTCCCCGACACATTTGTAGTGACAATTTTTTTATGGAACAGAAAAAGTTATACAAATTACAATTTTGTCAGCTCCCAAAAACAGATTTTTCTCTTTTTTGACAAATTGTTTATTGTTTTGTTTTGAAATATTTAAACGTCTAAAAGCTTTTCGGAGTTTTTCTAATGTTGCCAACAGGTGTCACGCAGTAATATGTGTGAATTTCAAAAGCTTTTACTCTATTTAATTTTTTACTTTTTTCACTTTGTGTTTTGATGTAGTTCAGGCTTAACTCCTCTTCCTCTTAGCGAATACGTTAAAAAAATGGGAATAGAACTTGTCCTTGTGGTACTCTTCTAAAGCCTGAACTACATCGAAACACAAAGTAAAAAGTTTCTTTAAAAAGTCAAATGATATTTCGAACTCCTCTATCAAAAACAATTTTGTATTTCTTCCTCTCAGTTTTAAAAAGTGTGTCATATCGAAGCTTTCACTTTAGGCAATTTTTGGAAAACAAACACAATCAAATAATTTTGTTTATTTTTCTTGAAAGGTAAAAGCTCTTTCATAGTTTCAAACCAATTTTGTAAATTATAAAATTGAAGTAAATGTCAACTGTGTTTTCAAATTTTAAAGTAAATTGAAAGATATTCAATTAAATTTATTGAATATTAACCATAACCAGCTTCCGAAAACAGAAATTTTTCTTCTTTGACAAATTGTTTATTGTTTTGTTTTAAAATATTTGGCCGCTTTTCTGAGTTTTTTAAATGTTGCCAACAGGTGTCACACAGTAATATGTGTGTATTTGAAAAGCTTTTCCTTTATTTAGTTTTTTTTACTTTTTTCACTTTGTGTTTCGATGTAGTTCAGGCTTAATGATGGCAGATTTTTTTTGAGACTCGTAAGAAGATTATCGTGGGTAGGAATGAAAAGCCGGAAAAGCTGTCCTACATCGGGTCATCAATCGATTTCAGCAAGATAAAGCTGACCAGAAGTTCCCTTTAAAGAGGACAAGTCATCTTATTTAACTGCTTCTGAATGGATTTTTTCTTTTTTCACTTCAATGGTTTCTACCTTTTTCGTTCTTGTAAGTGGAAACACCTCAAGAAAAGGCTTCCTGTTTTTTGCTCATATTGAAACTCCTATTGTTGACCTCTTTTCATTGAGAAGTAATTTGGTCACCCTAATCAAGGCCAACACCTCTGTACTCAAGCCTCTTTAGCAAAACAAGAACAGAATTAGCCCAGATCTTTCTAAAAACTGCCAATGCCGAGTTTCCAGAGACCTATGGCAGCTCTTGGCTCTCTTCGTTGATTGGCATCATCACAGGTCTGTACTGTGATGAATATGGGCATTAGAACATCCGATTTCTGTAGGAGATGTTACAACGAGGAGGCAGAGGAAGTATCATTTTAATTTCTTTGCTCAAGTAGAGTGCCCAAGCTCGTCCCACATCAGAGAAACTGCCCTCTGAGAACACTGGCCGAAATATCACTGAACTACATCTTAAGACTCATAAAGCTTTTCAAAAGACTTAGGCTCCTCACCTCGACCCTAACGATCCAGTCACTAGAAATCACCCATCCCCTTCCTGTTCGAAACCATTCATCGAGTCAACTCCAAAATATAAGTAATCTGATTTGAGTCTTAGAAGTCTCTTTTGATTGCTGTCAATCACGACTCAATAGGTTGATCCGTTCTGAAGATATCGTACGACAAGAGTTCATTCATAGACACGTCGGACGTGTGGGTGACATTAGTCAGAAAAGCATTTTCTCAGACCTAATTTCCGGTCCATTGTACTTTCCCTTTTTTTTGTGGTGCAGTAGATGGAAATAAGGCGTTAGTCATTTCACATATACAACCTCAAGGGCGGCGCGGCGTTCAAATGAAACTAAGAGGCTGGAAGAAAAGTAGATGCCCAGAGCGGGATTTGAACTTACGCATCCGGCCTATCTACTGAACACTCTACCACTGCACCACGCCTGGCCGCCCTCAGTCAGAATGGCTTCCTAGAACATTAAAACTTCGAGATCTCCTGAAAGCTATGCTTCAAAACATTGGACCGCTATCATTAACTTCCAGTGGGAGCTGGAAACTTAAAGAACTAATTAAGAGAGTTTGTGCCATTCCTGTGAGGAACGTACAGGACCTTCAATTTGCTCCCAGATGTGTTGGAAAAGATTTTCATGGGAGTAACTCTCGGAGGATTTATCGATTCCTGGCCAGTGACAATAAACCTAAAAATGCGTTTTTGCATCTAACTTGAATTTGAACACCGACTCCATACCTAAAAATTCGCCCCAACAATTAAATCACATATACAACATTCAGAAAGTTGTAAAAAAAAAAAGAAATACTCGACCATCGCTAGTACTGCTAAGTTAGTTGGTTCGTTCGTCAAAGCCCTGTGGTTGCCTTGTGGGCACCTTGAATGTCAAAATAATATTTCTTAAGCATTAGGTTTGCCCTTAGCTCCTCCTGAAGTAGCATTAAGTTTTTGCTGGGGCGAGTTCAGGTAATGAACAGTGCTGTCAAATGGCATGTATTTTTCTTCAAATAACAGGGATGTGTGTTAATTTCGTGGTTAAGCGTTTTTCGAAAAGCTACTCATTCAAAAGGATGAAAAATTCTCAGGCAAGAGCCGTACGTATAGCCCACCAAGTTTAGGAACGGTTTACTTAGACTGTGGTTCAAAAATTCTTTGACCTGCCTCCAAGGGCTACGACTTTTGTGGGATGGAAGTTATCTCGAAGACCCTCTAGAAGGTGAGTAAGGACGTGATATGAATTGAAAATCTATCTCAAATGAGGCTAGTAAACGGAATTAAGACAAACCATAGTCCTTGTTTGCAACATTATACCAGAATGCCGAAGCTTGTGCAAAAAAGCCTTTATAGGTACTTCGTTAGTTGGAAAATTCCTTTCAACTCACCTGGACATCAACTTCTTCTCCGACACTGGACTAGGCGTTGGCGATGGCGTAATCGTATACGTGTTCTGTCGCATGAATTTCTTTCTTATCGGACTCGGACTTGATAGATGTTTTGGTCTCGGAATCTTCGAAGTATCTCTTCCGGGAATAGAAATCGGTTGAATTTTCGAAAAGTCTTTCGCCAGATGCTTTATGGCATCCTTGCACGAATCACAGTAATTGTCTGCGCAAGCAATAGAAATGTGCGGCTTTACAATATCGCCACATCCAATATCACGTGTGGAAAGCTGTTCTGTATTTGACGATGAATGTTTTGTGACAGCCGGTGGAAGCGTATTCATTCCATGGTCAATAGTTCGAACAAGATCTGTGTTGCAAGAACTATTGGCGGTGCTTGGTCTACTAGGTTTTGGTAGTTCATCAGTGTTCATGTGTGTTGTTCGCAATCGAATCAAATCACGAGTGTCAGTTTGACGGTTTTCGTTTTCCACTGAACACTGTGAGGACTCAGATTTTTGATTGGCTACGTTTTGTACTCCAATGGATGTGACATTGGAAGAAGTTTGCAATCCAATCGAATTGGTGACCCATTGACTCTGCGTTCCAATGGTCTTACGTTTTATGTCTAACTTCTCATTGTCGCCGAGGCTGAATGTGTGACTACGGCCTGGCATGTCCATGAGTTTCAGAGAAACTGATTTTCTCTTCTCTTCTTCCGGTTCCGGTCCACAACCTACAGTCCGTTTTGGTGTATCACATTTATCACACAACCGATCTGTAGTTCGATGATCTGAACAAGAAATTGATCGTGTTTCCGGTTTGCACGATACCATGACATCCCGCAGACTTGGTCGAGCCATCACACCGATTGAGAACTTCTGAACAACCCGTTCGGGAGTGGTTTGCATTGAACTGTCTCTCAAAGTCTTTTTGGACTCGTTGAACATTTGCGTTCCCACCGAGATTACTTCTTTCTTTTGGCGTTGTTGTTGTTGCTTTAACTTCTCCTCGTACTCCCTTATGCAGATCTGAACGTGTTCATTGAGCTCTTGTTTTGTGTACAATTTGTCAAAAATATCGCCTGAGTGTGACAAGTTGGTACCAATACTGCGGGATAGTATTGGTCTGTTTCCTACTCCAATGTCTCGTGTATAAGACACACACATGATGCCAACATCACGTTTAAGTACTTGAGGACTATTCCGCAGTTGATCACTGGGCGATGTTGAATTACTCTTAAGTCTTGGGCCAAGGCTGTCCAGTGAAATAGGACTGATACGCTGTGGTGAAAAGGTTACTGGCGACGAATGTCTTGGACTGGAGCTAGAATATATTTGTAGCACTGGAGAAGCGGAGGCTTGTTCCTTGGCTTTGGCCAATTCGTCTTTGTTGTTTTGCAGCTCCTGTTGGAGTAGCAACTTTTCATTTTGAAGCTGGGCGAGTTTGTTCTGAAAGGAAATTGAAAAAAAGGTAATTAGAAGAATAGATTTACAGAACAGACTAATATTAGAAGTCAAGAAGGATCAGTGCAGCCATAGGAAGGAATTGTGCCCTAGGAAAGAATTGCGAAGAATTGAAGAAGTGAGAAGCTCTGACAACAAAGTTTAGCAAAAAATAGTTGAAAACGACGGGAAAATGAAACGAGGCTCTTTAAAAAAATGTAAAAAGAAAAATACAGAGGAAGGAGTTCAATAAGTTTGCTAAGTAAGGTTTTCTCCAAACCTTAGCCTATCCTTGCATTTTTGTCCGACTAAGCTGGGCATTCGACAGAAAGAGAAATGACCCTGACTATTCTTGATCGGCATATGTTTCTATGTATGTATGTCCAGGACTAAAATAATTAGGGTGGCGAAACAGAGCAGGGCATAGCCCATTTCTCTCAACCATAATAAAAATGATCCACAATGAAAGGGATCCACAATTGTTTACCGATACCAAAAGGTTTATCAAAAAAGCGCTTTTCATGGCAGTAAAATTCAATGAATTGAAAGCCGATGCCAAGGAAAAACAATTGGATGTTTCTAAGATTCATACTCCCACGCAACAGGCAGACAAGTAAACCATAACGTCACGGGCACCACCCCAAAGGATTTGAAAATTTTGCAATGGCATCAAACTTAAAATAAATAACTAGGCAAATTCAACATTTGGAAAACCGATTCGACCGATTGCAAAAAAAAAAAACCGAAAGCAAAGCTTTGAAAAAGAGTTTTTCTCTTTAGTAGTAGAAAAACAGGTTTAACCTTCTGTTTCAAATTCGTTGGGGCTTAGGTTCAATTTATATGCTCACTGCAAGCTTAAAATTGCTTAAATTATCAATACTTAACGTAAAAATTGAATAAAACTAAATTGAAGCTATAAGGATGAAAGACAATTAAATGGAAGGAATTTAAGGAAGGAGTTCGAAGGCTCACTTCGAAAAGAAAAGGTTCATTGAGTTAATTGAGACCCTAGGATGTACATTGTCACATTGATGTAAAAAGAATAAAAAACGGGAATGTCTTACATTTCGGGGATTAGTGTTGAAGGAGATGTTGTCTTAAAGGGGGAAGCAGTCAGAGTCACCAGTAAGAAGCCGGTGAATGAAGATGATGTTAAACACATTTGATTGATAGATCAAAAGATTTTGCGGTTAGGAGACAGCTTTCGATCCTTGAAATATGAACCGCTTGAAATAGAGACACTTGCGATGTTATCAACGAGAGGACAGAGATAGGCGATATAGAAGAATTTGTTATTACCTCGTGAGATGAAATTATTACCTTGCATTTAATAATGTCTGATTCAAGGAAATTTTTATTACACAAAGTGACGAATAAATTGAGGTCTTTTCGAAGCAGACAAAAATCCCCATTAGAGGAGATTCTATACTTTGAAAAATGTGGCGTCATTAGCTTTAATGGGAGCAATAAAAAATAGGATGATCTTCTTGACATCATTAATAGCAAAGATAAAAAAGAGGGGTCCAAGATAGCTACCTTGGGGCACACCGAAAGTTGTAGAAAGAAACTGCAAAAACAGAACGGTGTTTTCTATATTAGCGGTCGTCTAGAAATGAACGGATCCATTTGAGTACGAAAGGACAGAATCCGAGGAAAGAAGGTTTAAAGGAATTAAAGTGTGAGAAGTTTAGTCGAAAGCCTTGATGAAATTCGATTACAAGAAGTCTCACAAATGGACCAACAACAATATTAGTCTTGCTGACATTCTGAACAAATTCAGAATCCCCAAATCAAGAACATATTACACCACGACCAAACTCGAATTTGACACCGGTGACCATTCCATCCAGAACAGGCTGGGAGGACCAATCATTCTTGGAAAACGAATACGTAGATTTTTAAACGGACGGTTCGAAAACAAATGAAGGAGTATTGAGATGAATTGAAATTAAACATCTCGCTTCGTCTTCCAGATCATTGTAGCGTGTTCCAAGCGGAGGTGATGGCAATTAGCAAAGCTCTGTCTTCGCTAAGAGAAAACATGATATCCAAAAGGGATATATGTATCTTCTCAGATAGTCAAGCGGCCATCTAATCCCTGACATCAAATTCTTTCAACTCTATTCTAAGCCTTAACTGCCGATCATCTCTCAAAAGAAAACACAATAGTGCGACGATAGGTGTCATCACAGGACACTGTCTTATTGGTAGACACTCAAGGCTAGGAGTCGTCTCAAACGATTTTTGCAGAGGCTGTATGGATGAGGAGGAAACTATTACCCACCTTCTCTGTTCATGCCCAGCTTTGCCTCACAAACGTAGGATACACCTAGGTTCGTATTTCTATGACCCTTGTGATCTTACTCACATCGATGCGACGCCCTGAGAAGGTTTAGCTATGGGTCGATAGTTAGAAATTTTGTTGATGGCACTCTTCTTATGGAAAGGTGAACTAACTTTTCTATAGGTCCAAAAGTCATGTAATATGCCAGGAATGCCATTTGGACCTGGATTATACTTCTTTTTGAGTTTGGGGGCTCATTAAAACCGTGGGCTGATTTGATTTAGACTAGAAAGGCCTGTAGAGAAATGTGGAAGGCAGAAAAAGTATGGTAGGTCTAAAGGCCTCGACCCATAGAATCCGGTGCGTCCGTTCGCTGCCGGATTCACCTGACAGCTGTGAGTTTTGCCGGACACAACGGATAGGGGTGACCCATAGAATCCGTTGCTGTGTTTTGACAGATAAATTTAGTCAAAATGGGGGCGTTCAAGAATCGTATCCGGATAGCTTGTTGTTGTTTTTTACGTGCGGGAAATCGAAAAAAATAAGTTATAATCGTCTAGCAATGATATTTTGAATGTTTTTCTGTTTTCAAAAGTCGAATTTTAATATTTCACAGCTGTTGTCTGCAGCAAAAAAAAAGGTATCCAAGATACGGCTATCCGAGATAGGCTATCCGATATGTTCTTGAACGCGCCCATTGTCACTTTTTCCATATACAAGAAAACTTCAAATTGGTTGTGACTGCGCATGTCTCTCTTTTGCCGGACGCAAAAAGTTAAAAGTTGGGCTACTTTTTGCGTTGCGTCCGTTGCATCCGATGCTTATGGGTCACCTCTCATAAGATTGTGTGTATTTAATCGAGCTGTCAGGTGAAACCGGCAGCGAACGGACGCAACGGATTCTATGGGTCGGGCTCTTAAATTTGAGGATTTTTGAACGAAAAATTAGCGATTGTTGATCAAGTCCTCCGATATTAAATTCATTGCCATGAATAGCGCTTGCCCGATTAGCTTCTCGGAACCGCACAAAAAAATTGCTGGACTCTTCCATTTCCTCACAAGGCAATGGTTGTAAGAAATGCGCTAGGCAATGGGCTTCCTCGATCTGCTGCCCCGCCCCATTTATCTATTTATTTATTGGATGATTGGCTTTCGCAGCGAAGAGAGGGATAGAAACCATAATTTTCCTTTTGGACGATTTAGAGCTAAACTCTCATGGTTAATAAAAAGTCATTGTAAAGAGTTTCATTGAGGTTGGCAAATTTATAAAATCAAAAACTGAAGAAATTTGTTCCAAAGCTTGTTTCTCTTGTTTCACAGCTCCCGTAGTTTATGACTGTTGCTTGTTACGAGTAATTTTTTTGTTTTGTTAAAAAACACCTCAATCGCATTCATATAAATGTCAGCAGAAGTCAGTGCTCCCGGAGAAGAAAGGCTATTTCTTTTGATCGTTTGATAGTTCAAAGCTTTCGAATGTGAAGCTGGGAACTTCTGATTCAAATTGATTTTTGTATTTCCCACAACAAAATAGAAAATGTTGTCATCTCATTCGAAAGCTGAAGTGTTGCCTTCCGATTTCGCAATTTATTATTATTCACTATCAGTAAATTTGCAATGATCAATAAACTGAATGCCAAATGCCACTTATGTACCTACGAGGCAAAACACAACAATGTACCTTACTATTGATAAGATTAGGCACATAGCGCAGTATGATAACAAAAATAAGCAACTGTTTACTCACTTGCAATTCAGGGATACTCTTAACTTGTTCTTCCAAATCCTTCATTCGATTTAGACTCATTGCCATTTGCTGACGTATGCTGTAGAGAGTATATGCCTCTGAAACAGTTTCGCCTGGCGAAGTCATCGGATTCTTCGTCGACGAATCATCTTGATCTTTTATCCGTCTTGGAGGAGGTGGTGGTGGAACTTTTGACCGTACAACTTCGGTTTCATGATGTTTCTGTTTCGACGAACGCGATTTGTTACCAGCGACACATGAATCTGCAAGACAATAAGAAAAACACAAAATATTATTTTGTAAACACATATTTCTTTTTGTTTCAGTTTTAATATTAATTCCACCTTTACCAATCAAATAAATTTTAATTTGAACCCAGCGTTTGCCAACTGACATTATCTACTGTCAGCCTGCTTCATAGTTTCCGTGTAGAAGTGCCTTTCTCTGTTGGCCGGTAATGAGTGTGCGGATGCGCGAAAAGCTCAAGCAGCTGCTTGCTTGAATTAATTTGCAAAAAAAAGCAACAATATTTTTGCGGACACATGAATACATAGACACTTGTGTTGAGTTGTGTGCGAATAAAAAAAAAAAGTTGTTGTCAAACAACACAAAAGTCCAATTGACTAATTAGTGAATAAAATTAGATCTTAGAAGAATAATTTTTATTTATATTACGAGCATGAGTGTGACATAGCTTTTGATTTAAATTAATCTACTTCCATCAACAGGTTGACATTGATACAGTTGATTGCCTCTATACTCGTAGACTGCCTCTATAGATGAAAGAAATTAAAAATGCAGTTTTGATAGTTGCAGAGAAATGAAACACTTATTTGCATTTGGCTTTGAGATGGAATGAATTGGGTATGGGGGATTATTGTTAGAAATCTGATGCAAATCTAGATTCTTTGTGGCTAGTCTAGCCTAGTAAAGTACTGTTTACTACACATATTTTCAAAAAAATAAGATTTTTTATCTGAGCTGGGGCCAGATCTTTTAACTAAGTGAAATGGTTTCAAAATTTTTTTTTCGTCATAAATGAACGCTCCTAGGTGGAGCGGGCGTCTAAATGTCTTGGGCTAATCGTTTGATTACATTTCAGAAGCCGATATGTTTACTTTCATTGAATAGGTTTCTTTTCTTTTCCGTGTCATCTTAGGTTGACCCCTTTTTCTGTTGTCTTGTGGGATGTATTCAAATGGAATTTTGGCAATGCCGTTGTCAGGCTTTCTAAGCCTGTTCCTTGCGGTATTGGCTTACTCACGGTCAGGACCCAAAGTGGTTCCTTTGATATGGTATTTGGCCAAAATATCATCAACTTTATCCTTAAGCACGAGTTGACAAATACCACCTCAGTTGTTTTCCACGTCTCGTACCCGCGCTATGAAACAGGCTTTGAATGTACGTATTTTGGTCTTTTTTGTGATGTTGTTGGGTCGGAATGTTCTTCCCAGTTTATGAAAAGCTGCATATGCTTTTGCTTTTCTGACTCTTACGTTCCAGTTCCTCTATTTTAGCAATCATGAGAAATGTTTAATGCGGTCAGTTTCTTCTAGGAAGAAGAAGCTGTCCACATCTTCTATGGGATGTTGCATTGCAATGCTATGCTGGTTGTAGCACCCATCGGTGTTATATTATTGGTTGCTTCACGCATTAATTTGGTTTTTGTCATGTTTATTTTCAATGCGGGGCTCTCGGTAATTCGCACCCTTACTTCTAGCTTTCTTTACATCTCACTAGCTGCATGAGTCAGAAAACAAGTGCCAATGTCATGATCACCATCACATAGACGTTAAATGGGCGCCATTGAATGCCACAAGGTGCTTCGACATTGACATTTTCCATTTTAGCATCCATTACTTCCAAAAATAATATAAGCGAAAGCACACAGCCCTGACGGATTTCATTGTTATTAGAAAACTTTTCGCTTTGTTTTCTTTTATAGTTCGTATGCTAGTGAAATTATGTGGTGAACAGGTACTGGAAGTCTCCTTTTCCATATCGCCGATCTTTGTATACTGCTGTCGAACGCCCGTTCAAATTTAACAAATTATAGGAATAAAGGCAATTGCCACACCAGAGTCTGTTCGACAACCCGACGGTCTTGACATCTGAATGTGTATTATTATTGGTTTGAGTAGGAAATCATTTTTTCACGAAATTAGTGAAATTAGTGAAAAAGTTTTAAAGAAGAAAAAAACACATATAATTCTAACAATACTACATGTTCTCAAATTCTCATTTTCGTGGCAAAGGGAACAATAACCTTTTGTGCACACTTTTAGGGTTATTCTCATAAACACCACCAATGAATTGTGAAAAAATCTCAAAAACTGATTCTAATCTCGTCCCGAGCTCTCTCCAGTTTTGCACTCCCAGTTGGTTGCTTTCGCAAACTAGTCGAACAAGAGCGTGTTTATGTCGATCCGTTTTACATGTTCCACCTATTGTAATCTCGCGATGCGCATTCTTCTAGCTGTGCTCGTTCCGCGGTACAGTTTTTGGCTAAATTTTCTCTACACATCGTCTTCGAGAACGGAACCAAATATCGCTTGAAATGTTTACTTTCGAATCGAAAAATTGTTTCCTTATCCTTTTTAGATAAGATCCATATTTCTGTGCCATAAAGCAGGACTAGGATGACCAATGACTTATTAAGGTTTTTCATTTGGGGTTTCTTGAGAGGGTTCTGTTTTCTCAACTACCTTCTTGATCCAAAGAAGTAATGTTGGACAGGAGTTATTCTCCTTTTAATCTCCGCACTAATGTTATTTTCCGTGTCTATATTGGATCCAGAATAGATGAAGTCCTGTACTACCTCGAAGTAATGTCCATTGTATATGAAACATATAGTAACACCATGAACACTCCCGATGCTATAGCCATCTACCTGCTCCATTAAAGGACCGCTCTTTTGAATCGAAAAAAAGTGAAGTGTAGAACCTTACATTGTATATATACCTAATACCCAAGTGTACCACCAAAATAAATTTCAACAGAAAAGTCCGTTAATCGAGCAAGTAGATGGCTATAGCATCGGGAGTGTTCATGGTGTTACTATACGTTTCATTTACAATAGTAATGTCTGTCTATTGTGACTTTTTGTTCAATTCGTCGATGTTCTCTGCATATACTTTTGACCTCATAACCGTCAAATCCATTTTTGCCGCTTCTGTTTCAATGTTCCCAAAACACCAATGTAATAGATAAATGAAATTAATAAACAGGGTAGCGCAACACAGTGGAGTGCCCCGCGGCCTATATCTCACAATCATACCTTGTGAGGGAATGGAGGGGACCTACAATTTTTTGTTGATTCTTAACGGCTAATCGAGAAAGCTCTTTTCATGGCAATGGTATCACGATTACTTCTTCCCATTACGTCGATATCACTTGCGCAAGCGAGTAATTGTACTGATTTTTGAAAGTTTATGCCTGTCGTTTGGAATTTTCACAATCTTTTCAATTATGGTGATTAATATGTTACATGGTAGTATGGTGCGTTCTTTATTTACTTTGACGAAACAGCGTGAATTCTCCAAGGTCATCCTGCATAGTCGAACCAGTTTTGCAGAGATGCCGGAACTAGACATGGCTCTTCAAATATACGAGTCATACGAGCCATTGATATCAATAATATCAATAAATAGATGGTGTATATCGATATTGTACTCCCGTGTTATTTCCAAGACTTGCCGTAAACTTTTCTGGTCTAAACCTCTAAACCAGCGCTGAGCAGGACCCATCAACCGACTTACAACAGACTTACGTTTATTCCTCTGTAATTGGCGCTATTGTGAGGGTATCCCCTTATTAGGATCGGGCAATATTGAGGATCCATTCATCAGGTGTGCTTTCTTCTGACCATATCATGCAGATCTACGGTCCATGCTCATTTCAAAATGATCTGCATCTGCTTTGAAGAACTTGGTGTCAGGGCCACCCGCCCCTGTCGTTTTATTTCATTTGAGCTAACGTATGGCAAATCTCAACTTTCTCTAGGTCGGGAGGACGGCATTCTTGATGATCGTTCAAGTTGAACCTGCCATTCTGCGAGAATTAGTGTCTTCATTGCTATTAAGCAGTCTGCAGAAGTGGCCTTTTCAGATTCTCAGAAGTGACTGCGATTCTATCGCCATATATTTCGCTGCTGTTCTTTACAGGCTTGAGTTCGAAGTTTGCCACCCTGGCTTTACCTTTTAATAAAACTTCCGAATCTCAGTCCGATATCATGACATCACAAAATTTCTTCAGACAAGCGTTTCTAGTGCTGCTTATTTTCATTGTTGAGAATTCTTTGTGCTTGTAACTATTTCACCTCTTAAATCTCCTTGTACTTGTTGAAAGCAGTCCTTGTTCTCCTTTTCATCAGCATTTGTAGTGCTTTTCGTTTGTTTGCATTTGCCTGTCTACATTCTTCATGGAACAATGTGTTCCGTTTTGGTGGCCGAGTATAACCACAAATCTGAGAGGCTGCAATTCTGATGGCTTGTTGGCATTGCTGCCACAAATTTTCAATGTTTGATGCTGGCGGCAGAAGATTCAAGGATAATTGCAAAAGGCACTGGCAATCTCTGGCGGTTATAGCGCGTGTGTCGTGAACAAGATACCCTCATTCGTACCTTGGCTACAACAAAGAAGTGGTCCGACTTAAAGTTGGCAACTTGAAAAGTTCGGAGATCCATATAAAACTGGAAGAGTGTCCTTCTTCGATCGCAACATAGTCAATTTCGTTGACGGTTCATTAATCTGGGGATCGGCTTGTACTTTTATGAATTTTGAGATGCGTGTGCTACTACTAACAACAAAATTTAGCCCCCCCTGCAAAATCGATTAACCTGAGTCCGTTTGCGGAGGTTTTGTCATGCAGGCTATGCATACCTATTGTGTTTCCAAACATGTCCACTTTTGCTACATTTCAGCTAAAATCACAAAAGACGATTTTCATTTCATGTCTAGGGCTTTGCTCGTAGCTGGTCTTTGAAAATATCGTCTTTCTTATAAGTTGGGGTGTGGACCTATATCGGCTGTAGCCGAATTAAGTAGTGACAGCTTGAAAACACTTCGCACCTGGCATTAAGGCAAAGCAGTGGGAGTCGGAACTTGAAAGCAATGTAAGGATGAGTTTTTGAAAAAAAAAACTTATAAATTCCTTAATTTCAAAATAAAACTTCTTCTGTATTCAAACTTTTCTTTCACTTAAGTCGTATTGTCACAAAAGCTGACAACGTTGAGCAGGGGCGAACGCAGAAAAATTTTTCGGGGGGGGTTTTGAAAAAATATATTAAATATTAACGAACAATTTGTTTTGATTTGTAAAATACATTGCTTGGAGGAATCCTAACTAATATTATAAATGTGAAAGTAATTCTGTCTGTCCAGCTTTCTATGTTACCATCTCCCGCCCAAACTACTCAACCGATTTGAATGAAATTTGGTACATAGATAGCCTAGAACCTGAGAAAGGACATAGGTAATGCATTTTATCCCTTTATTCTAATGAGAACGGGAACGTATACAGGAACCGATTTTAAAAATTCTTCCACCGTTAGAACGCCTCACTATCCTCAAGTAACATAAACTTCAACTCATCCCCATATTTCTACAGGAACAAGAGTCCTTACTACTATAACAAGTACGAAAGAATCTCCGCCCAAACCACTGAGTCGATTTAAGTAAAATTTTATACAGACATGATCTAGAAGGACATAGACTTCAATTCATCCGAATATTCCCACGGGAACCGGTCCTTACTAATATTATAAATGCAAAAGTAGCTCTGTCTGGTCGTCCTGCCCAAACAACTGAACCAATTCAAATGAAATTTTGTACAGAGGTAGTCTAAGACCTGAAGAAAGACATAGACTTTATGTTTTATTCCAATTTCTACGGGAACGTTAACGAGAAATTAAAAACTACTGCACCGATTTCAAAAATTCTTCCACCTTTAGAATGCTACACTATCCCCGAGCGAGTAACAAAAGCTTTAACTCATTCCCATATTCTTATGAGAACAATCATCCGGGAACGGGGGAGTCTATACTAATATTCCAAAAATTCCAAAATTATATCTGTCTGTTTTTTTTTTCCTTTGTTCCATTATTCCCATGGGAACGGAAGAACTTTTACTTGCTACTTGTAAGTAAACGATTCTATTTGGCAAAATATGAAAAAAGTAAGAAGATCATTTGCAAAAAAGTACTTAAGTAAAATAATATAACAATAGGTTACTGAAAAATTCAAATTGCTGCCGCAAGTCAGCTAGTATTTTATAAAATTAAATAAATGCGCCTTGGAACTTTTGCCATTTTTATATTTATAAAGTCCTCATAGTCAACCTCAATACTTTTATAGATGTTCAGCAACATCAAACCGTTCAGTTGCTCCTCGCTGGTTAATCTGCGCAGATATGAAAAAGATCGCTCGCTTGAAGCCACGGATACCGGAAGTGTGGTATCGATCTGCATAGAACAATGAACTGTTTTATATATGTAGGGACGATTCGCAAACATTTAAGGTGTCTATAAAGTTGTTGGGCTGTTTTTCTTTTATCGTACTCAAGCAATGTTCATTGGTATGCATATGCTTATTCATACATAAGTATACCCTTTCCTAGTTGCCATTGTCGATCCCATTCTTATACAGAGCCAGAGCGACTGGTTTTTAGTATGTGTGATTAAAATTTTAATTTTCGTAGATTTCGGTCGCGACTGCCGTTAGTTTTGGAATGACTGATACGATGTGTTTCGGTCGCAACTGCCGTTAGTTTTGAAGCGACCAATGCGATGTGTTTGCAAGTATAAGTAGGAAAGTGAATGTTCATATATTTCTATCGCAGGTCCCATTGTATACGACCCAATACTACCTCCACATCAACATATGAAATTTACCTACACTAGAAAAGGGTGATCATGCTAAAAACATACCAAAACCAAAAAGTCATTCCAAAACATATTTTCACCTGCAAATTAACTTATCGATATAAATGGATTCCGCATTTGGAAGGATTTTTTCAAAAATTTTTACATTTACATTTACATTTACATGAAACCTACTCCACACATAAATCTGCGGAGTAGGGGGTTTGCAGCCGGGCGACAAAGACCATTTGGCTGATACACCACAAGACTAACTACACAAATACTACATAGAACAAATAACACATGACAACAGCACGCAGTAGTACAAGACGGTTCCCCATCTTGTCACTAACAGCGCTCATTCCGATTTAATTACGGTGTTCTAATGGGAACCGACTCTTTTCGGGTGACAAGGCCGTTGACAGAATGAAATTTTCAGATGAATCTTAAGCTTCCATGTTTTATATTTTGATTTTTATTTTAAAAAACTAGTGGTTATTTTTTTATTTCAAAAATTTCGGGGGGGGTTTCAACCCCCAAAACCCCCCCCTGCGTTCGCCCCTGACGTTGAGTGATTCGTGTCACAGTTTACTCCACATAACTTATAACTGATCAGTCTCCATTTTTCGTAAGGGTTTGAGTGCAGTCAACAATTAATGAAGTTAACTTAAGTCAACTTAATAATCATGCTCATCAAATTCAAGTGCTTCACATCGAAATCGAAGTACACTCATCCGCCGGCCGAACCGGTCGGTCGTTAACTTCTACCTCAGATACTTGAACTTTTCTTACTTGGATCAGATGCCAAAATTGTTCAGTGCTATCCATTTACCTCGAACCAGTTTTTTTCTAACGCTAAGCTAACCCACCTACCCCAAAGCATTTAAAATTGGACATCAAACGAATAGACCTTGACCATGGGTAAACCAAATGTTATTTTTAGTTTCCACTTTTTTTACTCGATACCAATTCACTGATCTGTTATTTGCACAGCGGTTCTTAAAGTTCTTCGATTCAAAGACAATATTTACTTTTTTTTAAAAACTTATGAAAATAGTAAATAGTTCACACCGAATTGTTTGGTTTTCCAGAACCAATTTAACTCTTATCTCAACTGAAATTTTGAAAATAGTAGATAACCACTTTCAAACATGTCAGGCGGCTCTTATCGCGTAATTGAAAAAATTAAAAACAAACAAAAATAAAATAAGAAAAAAACTAAATTTATATTTACACACATTTCCTCCACCATTTGTTGTCAATAAAGTTTTCTTCGTACGAGGCGCTTTCAAAAGGAGCATACATCATTATGTTTGGCACATCTATCGTATGTTGCAATGTTCCTAATCAGACAATAAGCGCAAGCAGCTACTAGCAGCAAAGCACTTAATTGCAAATACACCAAAAATCCACACTTTCAAAATCGAAAATTCACTAAATTTTTCACTCACTCAATATAAGTTTCGTTTGAATAAATTTAATGACTTTCATATTTCCGATTCGGTTCACTCGATTTCGAATTCGTTTTCGGTTACAATTATGTATTGGGGATCTTTAAATTTTATTGGAAGTAAAAATAGCTTAAAAGGAATAAATATCCACGAACATCAATGCATGTGATAAAAGACTTTGATTTTTGTTTCGAAAAGCAGTTAAACTTAAATATTAACATCGACGCACGCCGAAGACTTAATTTAATTAAAAATATAATTTTTTTTTTTAAATATTATTCGTTTGTGTTACATCATCGAACACGTTAGAGCTAAATTTCGTCGTCGACTAATTATTAGACAAACATTTTTTGGCAGCTAAAGCTCTTAAGAATTCGTATAGTGAGAGCTTAGACAATGTATATTTTTGCAGACGCGTATACATTTAATTTGACACTGTGTGTAGCAAGACAATAACTTCTCTGATGTATTTTTAGGGACGAAAATTTAAGTGAATCTCTTTTAGGCTATTGATTATGTTATTTTTTTTAACGAAGTCAGCAAAAGGAGGGATTTTTGTTGCTTTTTTATTCATCACAAAGAAAAACCGTGGAGGGTGCAAAGGGAAGAAAGGGTGAAAATCAACCTTTATCAGTATTTTCAATATATCTCGAAAACGAAGCAAAATTTGTTTAAATTTTAAATGACATAATTACAATCAGGAGCCTTTTTCTTCGAAAAGGTGTCCTTTATTTTCCTGAGCGATATTTTGAAGTTGCAAAAAAACACTGAAAAGAGATGAATTCCCAAACGGATTTTTTGAATAAAAGGATGATATTGTAGTTGATGATTGAAACTGATTTTATCAATTTAAATATGCTAATTTAATATTTAAGACTTTTGTAATAATAATTCAAATCCTCTCAAGGTATGGTTAAGAGAACTGCCCGGGGTTCCCCGCTCTATTACGCCATCCTATTTATTATTAATATCAGTTCAACACTAACTGCGAAGTAGGTCGAACTACGTGTTTCCTTTATAGAATGTGAGTAACTCACGTGAATTTGAAACTTCGTGGTAGCTGATTGGACCAGCAACGACTTCCTAAAGCAAAGGTTTTTACCTTTTAGAATATGTAGTTGGCGTGTCGCAAGTCCGCCTTTTGGCATTTGACACGAATCGCTAAACAGTCAAAAGAAAGAAAGGATATTAAGGGTTTTTTTAGATGTCTATCAACAGACAGAAGCACTTACGTATACGCGTATTCACGTATTACACGTTAAAATGAATCATCCGTGTATGAAAACGTGTACTTAGTATTACACGGGAACGTACTACGAGTGCATTCGGTATTGTATGGCAGTTCCTAATCCAATTATCGTTTTATGAATTTGTAAACACCACAACTTTTGTTAGATCCCACATAATTCAGGAAAAATAAGGTTAGGTTAGGTTGCACTTATTTCCACTCGAGTCAGTCTTCCTCGCTTAGCCTTTTTCTGGACTATCCTTAATGATAATGGCCACCTAAAGGCCAAGATCAATTCCGCTTTTTTTTGTCAGTTGTACTGGCCGTCTTGGGATTTTTGTTCACGGACCTTGGAGGGGGGTCGAGTCGTTATGTATGGCTCTCTTTCTTTGACTACTCTCTTCGAGCTTTTAAAACCTGTCGGTTTTAGGACAATCCATTGGTGATCTCCCTGCTGTTTTTTTGGACACCGCAGTCTTTGCCAATATGGTTTTCTTTGTTGTTTCTTCTTTTGTGACTCTACCTCTGGGCTCTGCCAAGGGTAAGGTCTTGGCTTCCATTTTCTTAATGAATTTCCGAAGCCAGCTTAGGCATTTCCTTTACTTAATCTTCTTCCTTTACCTTATCTTCTGGCATTTTCGAGCCTCTTTTGACCTGGGTCTTGGACATCTTCCTTGTTCTGTACCCTCGGATTAGCGCCTTTACCTTAAGCCGGCTCTGATAAGAGATGGCTTTTGGTTGGGGATTTATCCACACAGACTTTGGGATGAGCACTTTTTTCTGGACCCTTGTTTGGAGTTGAGGTCACTTTGGCCGAATTCGCCTCTTTTGGCCTTTGGCCGCCTTGGGTCAGGATTTTCGGCCACAGTGACATCCGCGATAGAGTCATCAGAACTGGCGAAAGATTGAAAGTCGTCTTCCTCAAGGATGCGATGTTCCTCTTTCGACATTATCTCTCGTCCACCTGTTCCTCCATCTCCATCATCGGAGTCGGTGAAATCCATAAGGTTCTCCGAGAGACCCTCATTGGTTTCAGTGGTTTTTCTGCTGCAGCCAGGAATGCAATCTTCTGCATTGTCTATATTTTCATTCTTTGGCGACTTATCTTCATTCGAAGCCAAGCCATCGCCGACAGCCGTGACTACTGGCGACTTTTGAGCGTATATCCCCGCTCGAGTTTTTTCTTCTTTGTTTTCTCTTTCAATTTTTTTTTTTTTTTTGGATAGACATCTCTGTTTTGAGATTTACTTGGTTGTTTTCCTCGATAGCTATACTGCCATCAAAAGACCTATTCGAAACCGGTAAAATACTGTAGATGACCTTCAATCTTTACAGACATGGTTGAGTGAAGCGCACAAGGATCTGACTCATCCTAAGCTTGTAGCACTCAAATATTTACTAAAATTTAATGGTCAGATTCTACATATCAGCCCTTTTCATTTTTATATCGAAATTTTTTATGAGATGCAAGTTTTGTCCGAATTTTCGTAGTATTTCAATCAAATTCAAACCACGTTAGCGCGTTAGCTATTAAAATCAATTTTTTTTTCATAATATGCGTATTTGAAAACAACGCGTCTTCGCGTGTAAATATCCTTTTGATACAAGTGTACACGTTTTAAGTAGTTAGTTAATAGAAGTGCTAACTTGGCCGTATTTTTTCGTGCTCTTGATTCAAAGTTTCTCAACTTTTTTTTATAAATGATATTGGAATTCTCATATCAATTCACAGATCAGCTCTTCTTTTGGTTGTTGTATGTTTCATTTCTCTCAAAGTGTCCTCTTTTATGCTTCACATACTGTCTATTCAGCAATCTGTTCTTTTTTTTTTCTTTCTCTCAAATACGTACTCTTTTTTTAAATTCTAATTATCACGTTCGTTGATAACAACGACCCACACTGGTGATGAGAAATCTCTGCAAAGATAAGCTATACACAACACAAGCTCTAAAGACCTGCGCAGTTAAGCAAAAAAATTAAATAAGACATCAATGTGTACTCACTTGGCTTTCATCTTTCTCTCATTAAAAATTCAATTATTCAAGGCTTATTTGTCGTTAATTAAGAACTTTTGTTAGAATAGAAAGGCAAAATAAATATTATACGTCGTATACTAGATAATATCACTAAAACTTAATTACCGTAAATAGAAAGACAAGAGTTCAAATAAGCCACACGTTTTACCAGAATACTGAAGTTGAATGGAAAAGACGATGAGCAAAAAAATATCAGTAGAAAAAAAAACTATGTGCAAAAATTTATTCAAATCAGTTGAAGTTTTAATAAGCTCCAGTTTATCGAATAAAGCATGTTTGTTTCCGTGATCTATGTTTTGTAAATTTTTTTTTTAATATGCATGCACATCAAGGGGCTATGAATACCCTTAAAGTGTTATTAACACTGAGCGAGCGATTAGGAAAGTAGAAAGGATTAGAAAGGATTGCAATGCAAGCCAAGGACAGAGTTAGGTAAAGCGTTCCAAATCAGAGTTGTTCGGCTAAAGAATTAATATCTGTACGCCTGAAATCGCGATGGAGATTGAGCTGATCTGCATTCCTTGCAGGACGTGTAATGCGTAAATGCTGAAGGGAAAGTATGCAACTAGAATAGAGAGAGACTTGACTTGACAACAGGACGATGGTCAAGAGAATTAGTTGATTCAACAATTGAATTCTCACCTATAAATCTTATTGCTCTGTTTTGTATTCTATCGAGTAGGCTTAGTGATGTTTGCAGAGCATGTGAATTGAACTTTAACTTTTCAAGGCCTAATAAATAGGAGTCAGATCAAAGGGCGTTAGAAATTTCCTGCGCCTTTTAGAGATGTTTGAGCCTTAAGGCATTTTGGCCGTTTCAAATAGTATTTAGTAAAGCGCAAAGGTTCGCGCTTCAATCCGAAGAGCAGGGACATGGGAACATAAATGAGAAGCTTAAAGTTGAGTCGTCAGCAAGATAATTGAGAGGATAAGAATCTTAGACAAGAGATCATTTATGGAAATGATGAAGAGAGTCGGGGACGAAGCGGAGCCCTGTGGCACACCAGCATTTATATGTTGACTGTCAGACCTAAAATCGTTCAAACCAACTTGTACAGTACAGCTTGTATTGAAGGCAAGGGTAGCTTCTAATCCAACGAAGAAGAGACTCATGGATACCAAAAGCACTCAGTTTCGATAAGAGAGCCTGATGCCTGTCAAAGCTCTATCAAATGCCTTAGCAATATCAAGCGCAATAATTTTACTTTGTCCAAAACAACAAAGAAGAAGAAAAAAGCGTGATGTCATAGGTGCTTTTGCGAGTATTGAAACAGAAGCGGCAAAAATGGGTTTGATGTCATCAAACAAGGACACAGAACATCGACGAATTCAACAAAACGTCACAATAGACAGACATAACTTCGAGGTAGTACATGACTTCGTCTACTGTAGACACGGACAACAACATCAGTGCGGAGATCAAACGGAGAATAACTCTTGCCAACCGTTGCTTCTTTGGGTTAAGAAGGCAATTGAGAAACAAAACCCTCTCCAGAAAAGCCAAGGTATAACCTTGCATAAGACCCTTATAATCCCAGTCCTGCTGTACGGCGCGGAAGCATAGACCTTATCGAAAGCGGATGAGGAAACGCTTGGTCGTTTCGAAAGAAAAATTCTCCGAATGATCTTTGGTCCCGTATGCGAAGACAATGTGTGGAGAAGAAGATACAACAACGAGCTGTTGAACTGTACCGCGACATTGTCATTGCCAGAAGAGTACGCATCGCGAGGCTACAATGGCTGGGCCATGTAGAGCGGATGGATCCAAACGCTCCGGTTTGACTGGTTTTCGAAAGCACATTGCAGGGAAATCGAGGAAGGGGGAGACCTCAACACTTAGACTGCAAAACTGGAGAGAGTTCGATCGAAATCGAAATAGTTAGCGTAAGATGTTGGTTGAGGCTCAGGTTCAACCCGAACTGTAATGCCAACTTAAGTGAGAAGTAAGTAAAGTCTGATCTTAGTGTAAACTTTATATTCGTGTATCTTGGCCAACGACAGTAATTCTGATGATGTGCATTTGCAGATAACAAAATTTCACTAGAAGAAATTACCTTGTTTGTGAAAATCTTGCGCCCTTGCGATTTCTATAAGTAAAAATAATAACTTGTCATAATTTTGTCATTCCTCTATTCCTTGCAGGACTACTTTGGTCTCATGCTAGGTTTATAACACCACTTTATACCAATTCAGTTATATTCTATTTTTTTGTTTATTTTGGTCAATAAAGTTACAACACTCCTTAGTCACTATATTCTCATTCTTACTATTCAAATTAAATTTTATATTTTCATAATCAACCATAATCAATTTTTTCTTGTTGCAAAATATAAAGGAAAATTTCATATGAATACGACCTACTTTCAGAATAATATTTTCTCAAAAATCAATAAAAACCATAAATTTAGGGAAAACGAAAACAAATGACAAGCCTTGAAGTCAATCCTCCTTTTTATTGCTAGTTGTTGATACAAATCCGACAAATTTAAAAAAAATGTTGCTGTTTTGCTTTTTTTGTTCGGTTGCTTTGCTTGTGTATATTTTAAGAAACGAACAATTTTAAAAAAAGATGCCTCAAGTTAAAAACAAATAGACAAATGATTTTTGAAGATAATGTATTGGAATATGAATGAATCACACAAAGTGACTCATTTGTTTTAGTATTTAAAATACAAAGAGAAAAAAGCACAGAAACACTAACTGATGTTTAATTTGTTTAACTTATTAAATGTATCGTTAAAAAATGATGTCATATGTGTGTGATGATATCCACTTGTGGAAAATTTTTAATAAGTAGGAATACACATTAAGAGTTTAAGCTACTTTGAGTAATTTATAGCTCTGCTCTGGTCTTCAGTGCAGTATTTTTTTTAGAATTTTAGCATCGACTTTGAAGGACATTACATTTGATAGTAAACTTGTTCAAAGCAATAGCAAGGGCGTAAGATATACACAAAACAAGGAAAAATATTCCAGTGAGAGATTTTGAGTGATCTTTTGCGAATGTACGCGGTCAGAATTATTGTCGTTGGCCAAGATACATATTTATATATATGTACAGAAAACAAAGGTTATACTAAAATCAGACTAGGAAGTGCTTAATTTTCATTTAGAAAAACCTTTGATGCTTGAGTTTGGTCTGCCAGATTTTTATGATTTGTATTTTTGTCACTGAATGTTGACCTTTTGATATCAGAAAAGCAATTGTGAATTCAGAACTGAGTCAAATAAAACAGATTTTACGTATTTTTTTAATCCCCGGCGAAGGAAAATCGTCTACTTGGTCGACAGCTGTGTCTAAGGGGCAGCCAAATGTCTTTGGAGGCTAGTGAAATAAAATGGCTATAATCTAGGAAACGCATAGCATACATACATATGATTAGAAAGACTGAACTAAAGGGTCCACTATCCAACGTGTTTTTTTTTTTCAACGCTTATTTCTTGAATGGTAACACTTAGCTCATGTTTGATTTGACAGATAATTAGTTTTATCCTTCCACTGAACGAATAGGTATGGTTGTGTATACGCTTAAACAACGCTGGATAATATTGTTTAGGGAAGATGCCGATCTTGCCAAAAAGAATCATGTTTTCAGATGAAGCTCATTTTGATTTTGGCGGGTATGTAAACTAGCCAAATTGTCGCTTTGGGGCACAGAAAACCCGCACGCATACATACACCCAAAACGAGTAACTGTTTGGTGCGGATTTTAGTTCAGAGGCATAATTGGGCCATTCTTCGAAAATGAACAAGGAATGGCCGTTACAGTCAATGGCGATCGTTATCGGGTCATGTTGAACGAATTTTTGTTGACAAAGATTGAAGAGGAGGATGTTGGCAACATTTGGTTTCAACAGGACGGCGTGGCGCTACGTGCCACACAACCGAAGCTACACTCGATGTTTTAATAGCATTATAAAAAAAAAATTATTTGGCGGTCCCTTTATAATAGAGACTAGCAAAGATATTTTCAGAAAATCTCAAAAAAATAATTTTACTTTTCATAAACTTAAAAATTATGTCTCCTCTAGTCCACACTCAAGATCATTTCTGCAGACTGCTTAACGGCGATGATGACACAAATTCCGCTGTCAGGCAGACTACCCCATTCAGCCTGGACGATGATCAAGAATACCGTCCTCCCGACCTAGAAGAAGTTAAGCTTGCTATATATGCAAACTTCAATCAAATAAGACTTCATTCAGGTGCAGATGACCTTGATGCCGAACTTTTCAAGGCAGCTGGAGATCAGTTGGAAAGGAGCATGCACCAACTGATCTTCATGATATGGTCGGAAGAAAGCATGCCCGATGAATGGAACCTCAGTATCGTATGCCCGATCCTAAAGAAAGGAGACCCTCACAATTGCGCCAATTATAGAGGGATAAGCCTCCTTAACGTCGCTTATAAGATCTTGTCTGCTGTAATATGTCAACGTCTGAAACCCCACGTCAACAACTTGATAGGTCCTTATCAATGTGGTTTTAGACCAGAGAAGTCCACAATAGACCAAATTTTCACATTACGGCAGATCTTGGAAAAAACCCGAGAACGTAATATCGATATTCACCATCTTTTTATCGATTTCAAGGCCGTATGACAGTATCTACAGAGACGAGCTGTACAGAGCCATGTCTAGTTTCGGCATCCCTCGTACGACTATGCAGGATGACTTTGGAGAATTCGCGCTACTCCGTCAAGGTTGGTAAAGAACTCACCGAGACCTTTGATGTCGAAAAAGGCTTTAGGCAAGGAGACAAACTGTCATGCGATTTCTTCAACATTATACTTGAACAGATTGTAAGAAACTCAAACGTCAACACCAGAGGAACAATCTTTCAAAAGTCTGTGCAATTGCTCGCATATGCAGACGATATTGACGTAATGGGAAGAAAAAAGCGTGATGTCATAGGTGCTTTTGCGAGTATTGAAACAGAAGCGGCAAAAATGGGTTTGATGGTTAATGAGGGCAAAACAAAGTATATGCTGTCATCAAATAAGGACACAGAACATCGACGAATTGGACAAAACGTCACAATAGACAGACATAACTTCGAGGTAGTACAGGACTTCGTCTACCTAGGATCCGCTGTAGACACGGACAACAACATCAGTGCGGAGATCAAACGGAGAATAACTCTTGCCAACCGTTGCTTCTTTGGGTTTAGAAGGCAATTAAGAAACAAAACCGTCTCCAGAAAAACCAAGGTAACCTTGTATAAGACCTTAATCATCCCAGTCCTGCTTTACGGCGCGGAAGCATGGACCTTATCGAAAGCGGATGAGGAAACCCTTGGTCGTTTCGAAAGAAAAATTCCCCGCATGATCTTTGGTCCCGTATGCGAAGGCAATGTGAAGATACAACAACGAGCTGTATGAGCTGTACCGCGAAATGGGCATAGCCTGAAGAGTACGCATCGCGAGGGAACGATGGTTGGGCCATGTTGAGCGGATGGACCCAAACGCTCCGGCTCGTCGGGTGTTCGAAAGCACATTGCAGGGAAATCGCGGAAGGGAAAGACCTCGTCTTAGGTGGCGCAATCAAGTGGATGAAGACCTCAACCGACTTGGAGTGCGAAACTTGAGAGAGCTCGCCCGAAATCGAAGTCGTTATGCCCACCTAAGTAAGTGTAAGTCCACACTCATTGTATGTTGATAACAATTATTCAAAAATGAAGTTCCTTTTTCTGCTTATTAAGAAAATATTGATAAATAACTTTGCAGCTCTGCAAAAGTAGGAACTAGCTATTTCATAAGTAAGAAACTATATATTTTATAGAACAAAAACATGTATAGTTGGATTTGTTCGAACACTCATAATTCGAGAACGGCTGGACTGATTTTCATGGCTTTTGATGTGTTGTATTTGGCTTCGTCCCAAATTGCAAAGTTATAATACAAAACATTGAACTTCCACTGGAAGCGAACGCAAGCTTAAAACCCGCTCTACCGATTTTTACAAAAAATTGACAATATTTCATTCTCATATTCCCGAGGGAAATTGAATTGAAACGGAAACTCAAAAACTACTGTGAACGACTGCGAAAGTTGCTATACATTATCTTTTAGCAATATATTAACTATATTCCAATTCAATGCTACCAAGGAAACGAAAAGAAAACTAAAAACTTTCAGGCGAGCTTCAGCTTAGCCCACTCACTGGATGTTTTTTGCCTGGTTTTGACAATTTGTCTGAACAACGCTTTGAATAAGTTAGACCCGTTGGGCCCATTGTGGTACCATGGTGCGGGTAGATGAGTAACTTTTCCAGGAATTGATTTTGTGGGATAAAATAGCATCTACTTTGCTCCGGTCGGTTAAAAAATAATTATATAGGGTGTCGCAACAGAGCGAAGAGCCCCTGTGCCTAGCGCATTTATCACAACCATGCCTTTGAGGGAATGGAAGGGACCTACAATTTTCTGTCGGTTCCGAACGGCTAATCGAGAAAGCGTTTTTCATGACAATGAATACTAACGGAGGCTTGCCAATTCCTCGCGGAATGCGATGCACGTGGAAAAAACGATTCGAACTTGAACCTCTGGATTAACAGGCGGACATACTATCCATCACACACCTCCGGTCGGTAGGGCCAATCAATTAAATAAGTGGGAAAAAGACGTTATTTTAAAAATTTTAAAGTTTTTTTAAGTAAAACTTCTTATACGACTTCCAAACATGGTTGCGTTACATGTTTAACAAGGATTATCGATTGAAAATATTTCGGCACTGCTCGCAATTCGTCATTCAGCCAGACGATTCAATTTAGTGAAAGAAGTTTGCATTATTTTCGGAGAAAATCAAATTGAAACTAGTTCTTTGTTCTTTTTAATGCGTTTATATTTGTAATTCGTTTCTTAAGAAAAATCTCAAGATCTCATTGAATTCTTCTAAATAGTTTTTCAATTTGTGCCGTGTGTGTGCAAATCGTATCAGTGCTTGCAAAATTAATTTCGATTGCTTCATTGAAAGTAGTGTTGTGTTTTCTTTTCTCCTCAAATGAAACAATAGAAAATATTTAATACCTAGTTTTTGACGTGAAGTTTCACTTCTTCCGCGCGAAGAAACTCCACTTATTATTTTTTTTCTTGCCATGGTATTTTTTTAAAACGCAATATGAGCACGCGTTAGTAGCGTCGCGTCGTCTGACAAAGAGATTTGTGTTTCTAAATGAGGGAGTATGTAGTCCCCATGTACTTTTGAAGCCTAAGAACAAGTTTTGGAAATGGAAAATGAGGGTGTTACTAAATTAAATGTATGTGGGCTTGAACGTAGTGATTTTGAACTCAAAGGTAAGAACTTGATTCTCATCAAACTATCTAACTAAAAACAGCGAATCAGCTGAACTTGACTCCAAAACAGCAGAGTTCTTAAAGGCAGCTCTTGCCACAAGGACAATTTAGACATGCCATTTGGCAAGCGATCTCAGAGACTAAAGTCACGTATATAGTTATTGCTTTATCGCTAAACAGTTCATTAAAAATGTTTTTAAGAACGCTCGTATCTGTTCCAGCAGTTATGTTAAGACTAGAGTGTCAGACTATTCTTAGAAGGTCGGGGCTGGTTTGAATGGCAATTAGATCCAACATTTTTTTCCACTGGCAGTGTGTAAATAAGAGCTACTCCCACGGTTATTCAGTTATTTTTTTTTAAACTGGCAATGATTCAATGAGAGCTACCCTCACAGTGGGATGGGAAACTATACTCATGCTTATGCTTTTAGATCTTTCTGTATAGAAATAAGAGCCAAGCGATTGTGGGATCACTGGAAACGGTATAGCGAACAAACTTTTTTGTCCTAGATAAAAGGTTTGGCAAGCAACAGGAGCAGACATTGAAAAAATTAACTACCACTTACTTGAACTTGAACTCGAGACAACTGCCAATACAATGTGCAAGGATCAAGAAACAATAAGCAAAAGTTTCATGTTTTTTTCAAAATTACTTAAAGCTTTTATAAGGCTGCCAACAAAGAAAATGAAACTGCACAAAATTTCTTGACTATTTTAGCATAAGTAACAGTAGTCATGCCCAGTTTCCAACAAACGCAAGGTTCTTAGTCTGATGCACTCATAGACCTTCATCATGCAAACGTTGAAGGTGGCTGGGGATAAAACTCACAGAAAATAAATAAATATGAATTTTTAGACTGACTCAAAATACCTCGGGGAGCTTCGTAGCCTAACATATTGTATTTGCTCTCGGAGTACTTGCCAATTCTTCGCGAATGACGATAACCGTTTAAAAACAATTTTTCGTTTCTGGGATTCAAACCTCGAATTCCCGCTACCCGGTAGAAGTGCTATAACTATTACGCCACGGACACAGTCGGTCGTCGGCACAAAGCTACAAACTTGTTCAAAAACTGTAATTGCTCCTGTTCCCAAATTATGGAGACATTGAACTTTGATCTTCAAGGGCTGGACAAATCTTCGCCCAGTGGAATGTACGAGTTCGTACTTACTTAATGCTGACTGGCTATTTCTTAATTGATATGTGGCTCAAGCCTCAAGTCACCAAGTTCACATGGTCACGTTGTATACAATTATTAAGCCAATTATTAATGACCATAAAGCACAGTTGAGTGGAAAGTTACTGGGGTATTTATTTTGATTTACTTAGTGTTTTCATTACTCCCCCACCAGTGATAAGGTATTAATAGTGCGCTCTCAAACAAGAGCGCAATAAACTATTAGCGAGTTTTTCAGAAGTACTAAGCAATATGATTAGGAACAGACAGACACACAATAGTTTGGAGAAAGCGACAACAAATGGCCTAGGAAAACCTAAGCGTGATGTTGTGCGTTAGTATGGAAAAGTGAATAGGAAAACCAACCTTCAACATTGGAATCGACGATACACCTCTATGTTTAGGATTGCTTAGGATTCTTTTTAGAAACTATCGGACCAGCAAGCTTAATAAGACATTCCTGATTTCAGCAACGTCTACCAGGCTATATTTGCTAAAGAAATTGTAATTTTTGTAACGTGGATATAATCATTTGTTTTACAAATGGTGGATATGATCTTTGATCATTGACCGCCTGCATCGAACATGAGTTGAAATATTTGGCACTCATCATTAAAAAAATAGAATACCTTGTCCACACTTTACTGTCCACGATCCCCACTCATAACTCTATTCTAAAACAAAACTTTTCGAATGCCCCAATTTCCTTCTCGAAAACAGTTAGACGAATTCAAACTCGATTCTGTCATTATTCTAATTGGCATTTAAAAGTAGTATCAAATATAACTTTCGAATTATTCGAATGTAGAACGGAGTTACATAGAGTCCTGCATTTTATGAGAACAGAATTCGGGAAGACATGAAGTCTATGACCTGAGCTCTTCATAAGAAATACTATTTTTACCTTCTTGATTTCAATAGCTTCTGTCATTTGCTTGAAAAGAACATGTGACGATATTATCAACTTATCCGAAATCCAAGAGATTTACCTACTGATCAAGTATAGACACGACACAATCGCGCTTATTTTATTTATATCTTTTTGGCAGATGTATCCCGGTCTAAAAATACCACCGCGATTGAACATTTTGGCAAGTTATCATCCCTAGTAGAATAAGAAAATATACACTTTTGTGAAATGCACACAGCTTTCCCATCATATGGCACAAGAATATAGTCCCACTGCCACGAAAGAAGCGGCTGCTAGCTGTTTGAAGTAAAGATCATCGCACATTATATCCGTTGTGTTGTGTGTTAGCATTTTTATATAAATAGCGTAAAGTGTGGTTTTATTTTTGTATTTAGTAAAGTATAACTTACCAATGGCATCACTGAACTCATCCCATGAGTGGCAACCACGTTTCTGTTTTCTCTTGATGGATGTACGTTCTAAAGTTCGTTCAAAGTCACTGACAACTTCATCCAGGGCGTCGTGCAAAAATGCTGATGTTTCTTCAGGTGGACTATGTGCTGACACTGTATTTGGCTGGATGCCTGTGTTTATTTCTGTGGCAGTGGTGGATGAAGATGTGGTTGACGATGTCAATGAGTCCCCATTGCAGGAATGGCGTGTGGCGGGATCGTTTCGGCCAATGGATGTATTTGCAGCTGCTAGCCTTGGGGATTGTGGCTCGAAAAGCTAATAAAAAAAACAGAAACAAAATCAAATGAAAACAAACATTAAATATTGGATTTTATAGCTTTGGAGTGCTTTGTGGAGAGAGAGATTGTGTTAACTGACAGCCCCACCACGCGTGTTGCAATCGTTGATTAGAACAGTTAACGACATGGGAGGCTCTCTACAAAGCACGGACAAAGCGGCGACGAGCGGTTTTACTTTAAATGGAATGTTTATTGATATTTTAGACGACTAGAGTTTGAACACTCACCTCTGGCACTGATTGTACTGCACTAGCTGGTTCCCAGTGGTCAAACAAACTTTCTAGTCCGAGCATGAATTCCATTGACTTCCTGGAACGACGCCTACTCCGACGGCGTAATTGTTCTTCTGTTGGCTTGGCATTCGCCAGAGACTCGCAATATCGCACAAAATCCAAGTCAATGTGGTAGCCATATGGACAGCAATGGCAGTTCCGTATTCTCCTGTATTGCATACCTTAGAATGAAATCAATCAAAAAATGCATTAGTTATCAGGCTGATGCTTTGAGTTTTAGAGAAATGGGTAAGTTCGCTTTTATAAGAGGCAAGCAGTAAAAGTCTAATCTTTTTTGATGTTTAAAATATTTTTCTGGCATTAAATTGTTTCTATCACAGTCACAGTGCAATGCTTGCCATCGGTGAGAGACACATTTTGGCTTTATGCAACTGAAGCCTCAGAGGCAGCAATATTCTTCACACTACGGGCAATTCTTTGTCTCACTGGCACGGAAACATTTTGTACTTTGCCTGTAGATTCAAATTTCCACTAGACGCTCAATTGTAAGGATGATTATGACGACCATAAATTGGACGTAGCGCTCTTAACGTTGAGGCCACTGACTCCGAATTCCGGTAGTAAATTTTAATAATTTTGACTCTTTGTTGTCTCGTATATTTTTTCGTCATGGAATGGCAAACCTAACTGAAGAGAAATGTCAAAAGAGCGGCAAGAAATATGGCGTCGTTTGCTGTTCCTGTTATGCTCTACTTTTGTAGGGTCCCTGTTGAAAAACCCTTTACATTCGGCTTCAGGATCAACGATAGACTTCAGCAGTCAAAAAGGAAAAACCCTCGCACCACAATGCACTTGCTCTATTATTCAAGAGTTTTCAAAAAGGCATTGCCATCCAAGTTGGGGGCCGTGCTTGGGTTTGACTTTTATACATAACTACTGAAAATAATGGTTTTGAAACACTATAGGGAATTGCGTCGGATAAAAATAATATTTCAGTCTTGATTATTGACCTCACAACAACTGAAAAAATGGACAATAACGTTTGGGTCTTTGAGTGGAACGTAACCCTTATTTGAATGAGGATTGGTCATTCCAAAGGAAAAATTTAATATTTGATTTTCCTAATTTTAAGAAGCTCAGGGATTAAGCTTCTTTCAGATTTCAAACTTCTACAGTTAATATTGAAAAAATTGTCATTTTTAATAATATTCTAACTGATGTAACATCTACAAATGGAAAATGAATCACTTTTACTAAAGTTCATGATTCCAGCACTCCCACTTCTTTGCTTCACACTATAGTGATCCAGATGAAAGGTTCCGCCGGTCCAGTGTTTGCTTCAGAATGCGTCGGCAAACCACCCGGTTTTGGATTGTTCCTTTTCTGAGGGCATCCAGCTAATCCGACCGTGCTCTATTTTTTTCAAGATGGCATTTTTGACGTGAAGGCTCCATGGATTATGTTAAATCTAACACGATTAAGCTTTTGTTACTTCTGTTGTCATACGAAGCATCTTTATCTCAGCTACTGACAATAAACTCTCATACTTTTTGTTTATTGCCCAACATTGTGGACCGTTTTTGAGTGCTGAACCCACAAAAGCGGTGTAGAGTCCTCCCTTCTGCCATCACAGAAGATGGCAGAGTTTTCTCTTAACTTAATCCATCATATGCTTGCTCGATAAATTGATATCACTGTCACAAGTTGCTTTGGTATTGATCATAGATCCCAGACTTTTCATCTTTTCAAACTTGGGCAGCCTATTTTCATTCAAATGTATGTCTTTAACGGGTCTGTCTGTATCAGAAATGAGTAACTCAGTCCTTTTTTGAACTTATAAGGTACCCACTACTTTCTATTGGCTTTCACCAATACGTTAAGTGCTTTTTGCAAGAATGTAGGATTCTCACCTATGATGGCTCCATCGTCAGCAAAGAACAATTGATGTACTTTGGTGTTCTGCGTACTTTTACTTCCAGCAGGTAGTTAAAGACTATAATAAAGAGCAAAGGACTCAACACGCTTCCTTGGTGTACACCTATTGTGACTTGGAATGCTTCAGTGATACCGTAGCAGGACATTTAGCCTTCGTCACTACTCCATCATACACATCTTTGATCATATTCATATAGGCCTCTAGAACTCCTCGTTGTCTGGAGGCCACCCATATCAAATCACGTTATTGTCAATCAAATGCTTTTTCGAAGTCAACCAGCACAATATGTAAATTCTCTAAGGAATCACGCTGTTTTTCCGTTCGCATCATTATACTTTGGATTGCATCTGATGTTGACTTATCATCGACAAACCCGCATTGGTTATCAGTTAGTTTTATTATTTTTTCGCATTTGGCAACCATACCCGCTCAATGATATTTATAGTGTGGAACAGCAGTTTGGTAAAACGGCAGATTTCGCGATTTCTAGTATCTCTATTGGTAGAATGTGACATTCACTCCACTAATAAGGTAGACTATAACCTCCTATAAGCTTTGAGATAAGAATTCTAAGATTTCTTATCCAAAACTTACACTTACATGGTATGTCATCCGGGCAGCACCTTTGCCTTTTTTGCAGTTCTTCAATGCCTCACTGATTTCTTCGATTGTGATGTCAGGTTTCTCCTAAGTAATGTTCAGCTTCTGGAAAGTGCTATCGAGGAAACTTTTCGTTCTATAGGTCATCCCAATACTGTGCAGAAATAAGTGTCGTCAACCACAAAACCCTGTCCTTGAGCATTGTTATTGAACTTCACCTTCTGTGAGCGGCTATTTTGAAAAGTGTTGCCGCCTTATTGAACTAGCTCAAAGTTTTCATAGTTTTGGATACGTATCAGTTACGGATTTTGAAATTATTAAAGATCTGTTTCTTAGATACCACTAATGCCTAAATGGCTGAAATATTTAAAAGTTTTTGGCGTTTTTAGAATTTATAAGTACAGGAGCTTGAGGGGTGTCAATTGTCTAAACTGGTTTCTTTTAAGGGTGGGTACAGGGCCCTAAATTGCTACAACTTGCCTAGTGAAACTACCGTCCCCCTTGATATACGAGTATGCATAGTTTCTCCTGTGCCAAATTTATGTAGCACTCAAAATGGATATAGGATACGTGTAAATTAATATGTACTGTACGTGTAGTCAAAAAAGTCGATTTCTTTAACTTAGTGGGTTGTCATTTGAAATCAAGTGAGTCATCATTCCATTGAAATATTACAAAAATTAGAACAAATCGTGCATCTTGGAAATGATAAGGACAACAGCTTGTTTTCAAAAGAGTTTTATTATCAAATTTATGTTGGAATGTCGTTGAATACTAAATACACTTGTAGTTTTAAGCACACATGTTAAAACACGAATAATTCAATTACATCTGTAACACGGGACTACGTCCATACACGTCCATCAAAGGGCTCTAAAGCTTATCTCGCTGCTGGTCACACCTGTCATAAGGAGTCACGTATGTAGCTCGAAGAAGAAAATGACACTATCGAAAAGAGCCCTATTCTAAGGAGAAAGAGTCGCCGATCATCAAATTTTTGAGAATTCGTAAAGATGTCAATTAAACTAGTTTAAGGTAGGCCGGATTTGTGGCACCGACAGAAACGCTATTATAAGCATTTCTGACGGTGAAAAATGATCCCAGTAAAAAATTGGGACTCTAGAGTCGATTTTTTTTCCATCCCATAGTAAAATTGCTATTTTGTCCAAAGAAACAAACAAAGCGACTACCACAGAACAAGACATTCAATGTATTACTTTGCAATCTCTATACACTTTGGGTCCCGTATAAGATGCATCCACCACGAAACAAATCCACCCTTCTAAGACGGTTCGAATTCATTTTGAGTCATTTGCGGAAGGATAATTCACGAGAACACCATAATATGATAGCAACGGGGGCGAAGGACGTCCTACTATCGATCATAAAATACCAAAATACATAAATTTGAAGCGACTGGCATAATTTTGGAACTGGCGTATACTTTAGGAGCTTCCGTTTTTGGAATGGAAATGGCCTTGGGTCAGATGCACCAAATTTCTTGACTTCCAATGACTCTCTTCAAATTCATTTGACAGTAGCAGATGAAAATTCACTTTCAGATGTAACTAATACTTTTCAGCAATCCATGAATGGCTATGACATGAATGGTCACAACACAGATTCTGTGAACCAAACTCCAGAATCGCTGTCCGAAGTGGTATCGACTTGCAACGAAACTGAAGCTTTGAGTGCAAATACCACGAATTTACCAGCGTCTCCGATTCCTAGTCAATCATCGAGTAAGCTTAGCGTAGATGAAGTGACGAGAAAAAGGCCTCTTATGTGATAAGAAACGTCCATAAACACGATCGTAAAAAATCATAAATAAAAACAAACCAAAAGCTCCTGGTAAAAAACAAATGCAACGACATCTGCATTTGGTTGGCCTCGGATATGAGCGGCTCGCCTACGCTTTCTGAGGTCAACGCTGCGGCGGGCGTATTCCTCGGGCGGATCACTAGTGTGAACAAGATGAGTGGGAGAATTGGGTGAGAGAAGAGGAAGCCATATGAATTTTACAGATGGGTTTTTATAATATGCAACAAAGAATCAAATAAACAATGTTGCTCTAAAAAAATCGCCACACTTTGAATCTTTTAAGTTGAAAAAGATTTATGAGCTTTCTTTTGCATCTGATGCAGCACCATTTTTGCGTAAGATCTAAGCATTTTTCTATTCACTGCCCTGAAATGCACCTCTATTCTGACTAAGCACCATGTTAAAAAAAAAACACCATTTCAAAATTTAAACAAAAATTTGATTCCCTAGCGCCTAGTTAACATTCTCAAAAGAAGAACCTGACAATTTGGAATTTCATGTTACGATTTAATGTCGCTGGGATTACAAAATGGGAAACAAAATCATAAATGTGAACTGAATTCGACTAAGCAACTCCCAGCGACAGTTTGAATTCCATAGAAACTGGGTTGTTGTTTTATGAAACAAGAATTTTTTTCCCTTGTTCCATTGGTTCTTTCTGGCATGAAAACGTCACTTAGTCCCCGAACACAAATAAATAATAATAAAAAAAAAAAAAACTAACTGCATCCCAATTTCGAACTCAAGTACTCAAACCTACACATAAATCTAGCGGCACAAGACCAGGTGGAATAACTTACTCATTCCCCCACACATTTTCTATTATAATTGTGTGGATATACTTTATTTTCGGAGTAGACCTACAAAAATGTTATTTTACGAACACCGGTTTTACTACCTCCACCTACGTCACATAGCCATTTTCGTGCATTTTGCTATGACAGAGCGCACAAACAGCATTACCATGGTCAAAGTGACTTTTCGGTACAGAGCAGTGATTTTGCAATAAACTTTAAAGATACCTCCTACGAAACGTATACGATTATCGAAATTTGGGACACTTCATGCCTATCTATGGGGTACACCGTACACTTATCGCTGCACACGCAAACCGCTTTACGAAAAATAAAACCAAAATCCGATTCCAAGTTTGATTGATGTGGGTGTTGATTCTCGGTGACCAGTAAATTGAAGAGATCTTTGCACTCCAAAGGCTTGATTGATTTAATGGTCAAACTAGTTTTTTCCAATACATAGAAAAAACAGTGTGCTCGCAAAATATTTTCTCACGAAGCCCCAATTGAATTATCCTCACTTTACTGCATTGGAGAAGAAGAGTTTCAATAAAATTTAATCTGCAATAGATTTCGGTGGATCTTTATAGACAGCCATTTGGCATTTGTGGTATCAAAATAAACAAAACGGAATGAAACTGTGTCATTTCGCCCAAGCTGTTTCTTGCTTCTGCTAGAGGAGCTCTCCTATGGCAGTGCTCCCACGCAGAAGCCCACGGATGTGCGGGATTATTGGGAAAAGATTAAATTCATTCATTGAGGCAAAAACGACTGGTATGGGTAATATCATGGCTGCGAGTGTGGTATGCGCACGCAAGCAATTACTTTTATTTATGTAGGAAGCTAGAGTATGAGTATGCAGTTGTACATTGACATACTTGTGGCTTCAAACGAAACTGTAATTTTATAATTGGACTTAGGGTTTTGAGTTCAATCCTAATGGATGTCTTGGAATTCGACTTTGCACAGGATTAAGCGGTTGCTTCTTAAATCAGTGGTTATTTTGACAGAAAATGGGATTAATGACATAAAGTCGGGATCATACCTGCTTAGAACGAAATGAGTCGGTTGAGGTTTGAATAACGTTGGGAAATATTGAAAACTTTATTCGAATAACATTGAGTGAAAAAAAGTTTTAGACGAAATAAAGTACCTACCGCTTCCCTTGTACGTAGATTCGAGCTCGTGAGAGAGTGGCTAGCTAGTGGACAACACTAACGTTTTCTATCTTTCTATGGTGCGTCCACGAACACTGACTGCCAACGATCTTATCAGTTCAACGTTTCACTCACTAGCTTAATGACAATTCTGGACAAAGGTCTTGGACTATTCACTTAGAAGGTGGCATTGACACAACAATTTAAGGCACATAAAAACTTCCTTCCATTTCGATATCGCTGACAGTTTGGGGCTTGAAGCAGCTTGGATTTGGACAAGAGTACGATTGCAGCTACAGCCGTTCAAAACAAGTTACAGATCATTCAAAGTTAGACTGTTTTTGGCCAGTGCTATCGTCTGATGGAGGTTCCGGCGAAATGTATTACGTGCTATGTTACATGCTCGTTGCAAAAAAGAAGTCTAAGCAGCCTAGCACATTAATGTTACCACTTCATATGTTTAATACTTCAAACTTGTTGCAACTGGTAGCCATTTTGGCATCATGAAGCTTGGATTTGAAGTGCTTTTCAAAACAAAAGTTCGGAAGTTAAAATTACTCATAGTAAATGAAATGTATTTTTAAGGCGTGTGGTTTTCAAGAAAAATTTCGCTTAATTGATTTCGGATAAGTCTGTCGCAGCTACCTCGAATAAATTCCAGCCGAAAGGCCTAATTTTCGACGACTTTTTTCAGCATTTGGGTCCGCATGTCAGCAACAACGCCCCGAATATTCTCTTCCAAGGTGTCAATTGCCCGAGCTTATTTGTGTAGACAAGCGACTTCACATAACCCAATAAAAAACAGTCCAGTGGTGTTAAATCGCTCGATCTTGTTGGCGGCTCTAAAGATCTACGACCCGAGATACTAAATAAAAATAAAATAAATAGGGTGGCGCAACAGAGCGAGGAGCCCCTGGGCTTAGCGCATTTCTCACAACCATGCCTTGTGAGGTAATGGAAGGGACCTACAATTTTCTGCCGGTTCCGAACGGATAATCGAGAAAGCGCTTTTCATGGCAATGAATACTAACGGAGGACTTGCCAATTCCTCGCGAAAGGTGATACCCGTGGAAAAAACTTTTTTGCCTCTGTTGGGATTCGAACTCGAACCTCTGGATTAACAGGCGGGCATGCGATCCATCACACCACGGGTACCACCAAGATACTAAGCTCAACAAAAGCTTCCTTCAATAAATTGATTGTGTCGTTGGCTGTATGCCATGTAGCACCGTCTTGTTGGAATCAGAAGTCCTCTACATCAACATCCTCCCATTCAGTCACGAAAAAGTTAATAATCATGCCTCTATAGAGTTCTCCATTGACAGCAACAGTGTAGTCAGTTTCATTTTTGAAGAAATATGAACCAATGATTTCCTCTGCCCATATAGAGCACACCAAACTCTGACTTTTTGGGAATGTGATTGCGGGACTCAGCGATAATTTGAGGATTATAGCCGAAGGTGCGTCTCGCTTGATACTCTTTCGGTTTCAATTCTAGCACAAAATGTATTTTGTAAGGCAGTATACTGAGATCCTTCCGCAAAATCTTCCATAAAATGGATGGGCACAGCTCTAATTGTTGCACGCGATGGCAGATGGACTCTTTCGGGTATTCTTCGATACTCAGCTCCACAGTAGCAATAGCGACTTCGGTGTGTACTGTCCACTAGAGGATGTCCACAATCCACTAGGGCAAACGTGGTGCGAAAACTATCGTTAATTGCTCGAATTACCAACTCTGCTGATGTGCGATTATAACGACCCAATACTTTTCGAAATACTAAATTTATACTCATTCCGACTGAGAGATTGAGAGTAATATGATCTAGAGAAAAGTGAAGATCCAAACCAGAATCCCTGCTTGATAGTTGACAACAATTTTTATTTCAAACCAAGGAGACAGTTGATTCCCATCCCACACAGTTCTTCGGTTTCGCTCAATTATTTTGAGAACGTTCAGTGACACGCCTTCATTGCTGCATCTATGTAACCAAAAGTCGCGCAGCAAAGATTTGCAGTACTTTGTGTTCAGGAAAGAAGGTATGCGATCTACTCTAGATACCTTCCTTAGCTTCCAACTCTAAGCTACAGTTCTTATCTCTAGTAGTTTAATCAAATTCCACATTTTCTTTGTGAGGAAAGGCAAACGGGGGACGATTTGGACTGGCTTAATAGATTTTTGAAGTATTCTGCCTCGGCTTCGATTCGTATTTTAGAGCGACTAGCAACTTCCTTAATGTTCAATTTTCTAGCTAATTTCCAAAAGTCATCACTGTTCCTAAATTCAATTAATTCCTGTGTGAGATTTTGCCTTTGCTTTTTTTACTACTACTTTTGTATTCGCTATTAGCTTTTGATAAAGCTAGTTTTGAATCAACACCAACGTGTCGTTTTTACCAGATGTAAACTAGCAAAGTACTTGTTTCTCGCACGTATGCAATCTGTGTCATGCCAGATCTGTTTTTTTTTATCTTCGTCTTCCATCCGGTTTGAGCGTTTCCGCCGCAAGAGCTGCGCAAGACGTTAAAGTATCATTCCAAAATTTTTTCGTGCCAGTCAAGTCTAGAGCACGATCCGTCTTTGTTTGGTAGCGATTTATCGCACCAAACGAACTTGGTAAAAAAATATCTTTTCGGATTGATGTTCACATTATGAATGAAAACTTGATAACCATAGAGCATGGTGACCAACCAATTAGATTTAGTAAATGCCCTAAAATAGGCGAGTTCGTCGCTCCCTTTTGCAGGCCGTTCTGAATCTTGAAAGCTCTATTTAAAGTTACTTTGCCACTTTTGACAACAAACGCTCAACCATGAAGCATGTCATTAAGACCATATAGCAGTGGTTTACACACGTCATATCAGAACAACTTATTAAAATGGCCACCTAACCGTACCGAACGCCTTATCCTAGTCAACCAGAGTCGCACCCGTACACTGATTTTTATCTTTGTCCAATTGAATATCTAATACAAGTTTAGACGCGGCGTTAGTGGTATCATGCCCCTCCTTAAGACAGAACAGATTTTCTGGATGATATTTTTGTCCTCAGTCCATGTGAACAATGCTCTACTGAAAATCATCTCAACATCTGGCTTATATTCAGAAGAAGACTGATTGACCAGAGATTTGCGGGATTGGAACCTTCATTTCCTTTTCAAAGGAGAGGATGGACAATTGCATCCCGTCTTCCAACGCACTAGATAAAATGCATTGTTCAAAGCACTGTTAAACAAAGTTTTTAACATTCGCACCGCTTCCGAAAGGAGGTTTCAAAGCACAATATTGTGTGAGCTGTCGACTCCGTCTAATTTTTTTACTTTATTTTGTGAAAGATGTTCTCCAGATCTAATTTAGAAACAAATTGAGTTTTATCCCTGTTTGAATCGATAAAGACTGCAAATGCGGTCGTTATTGAATTTATTGAAAGCTGAATTCTCAGATCAGCAACCGAGATCTCTTCTCTAAGGTAGAAGCTTCCGACAAACTCCATGTTCTCAAGGTGGTAATTCGGGCAAATGCTCTCATTTACCTTATGTACGAGTATTTGTACGAAAACATCATCCACTGCCTGTATTTTCTCTCGAGCATCTTCCACAATAAAGTGGCCATCATCCAAAATGGGGTCATCCGGATCCGGATCCGGAAGATGATCGGAGAAGGGGTATTTTCGTCTTTCTCTCGTTCAGGCATACAGTTGTGCTTTTCTTCTCTCAAGAGGGAGCAGTGTTTTTAATCGTTGAAGAAGCGTTCCCTCTCAACAAGTAAATGAGCCATCTCCATTGCATTTTGTTCGGCCATTCAGAATCTACAAAACAATAAATATCTTTACCGTGGCCATTGTTTTGGCTTTCGACTTCCTGGGAAGTTCGTGAACCATTCAACATTGAAGGTTTTTTTCTGATATTCTTTATTAGTCCGTAAAAACATCCTCCACTAGCTTTCTTCCAAGAGTTGATTCTTCAAACTTTTCACGTGTCAATAACACCGACTGAGGAAGTCTCCTAATTAACATAGTCACTAATCATTTTACGGAAGTTCCATTTCAAATTCGTAATAAAAAAAAAGAAGGCCCACTCATCATCCATAGAAAGTAAAAAGTGCTGTGACTACCAAAAAAAAAAACACCACCGTCTGACAGAGTGTTATCAGAAAGACAACAAACACAAATAAATTTGTCCCAAACAAAAGCACGAGAAAAAAATATCGACGACATTTTGTTTACAAATAAAAGTGCTTGACTATACATAAACATAACTCAATTGTGTGTGCAGCAAAAGTTTACTTTACTATCTCTCGAAGCTCTCCTAAGCCACATAATTGTTTTCCTTATCCACCTTAAATTAAACAATCGAGCAATAAATAAAAATTAAATATCAACAACATTTTAAACATCAAAAGCTTGCACCACATTTTTATTAAACATCAAAGTTAAATTATTATTCTTAAGAAAGAAGACAAACAATAAACAAAAACAACAAAAAAAACCACTCACCATTTTCATCTACAAATGCAGGCGATGTTCGCATTGCCACTGACCTGAAAGCATATAATATAGAAAAACCAAAAACATTAGATTATAAATAACATATATATTTTTTAATTAGGACACTCATTTCATAGCTGCATTATAAATATTGTTGCGTGCAGGAAAATATATTTTATAAATTATGAAATGGTTGATATTTTGTAAACGTCATCGTCAAGTTGATATCATCTAATGACGCCACGTTTAAAAATATAAAATACAAGAAACACACACACACACACGAGAGATCTTTCGATGATTTATTTGAAAAATGCGATTAAAATTTAGGAAGACAGATAGATTATGAGGAATGCATTCAATCAAAAATAGAACAATAAAAATGTTGGGTGAGATTATGTCGCGGGATGGCACTTCCCCAACACGCATTTGGTGGGCATAATAAATAAATTCATTTTGAATTGTTTTGTTGCATCAACCAGAAGAGTTATGTAGGATAACATGTTTTTTGGGACAAGAGGCTAGTAGGCTGTCTTTTTCTTATGTAGTTGAGAATTTTTTTGCAGGAAGTTAAAGAAATATTTCGAGAGGCAGCAAGAGGCTGAAAGGCTGACTTTGAAATATTACCAGGGCTGTCTGATGAAGAGGAAAGAATTTCATTGACTTTTAAAAACATAAAAAAGGCTTAAAAATACAACAAAGGCACTTATTAAATTTAAAAAATTTTTAGCATATTTTGACATTGAATTGTACCATTGAACCACCAACACCTTCTTAAAACTCTCAGGTAACGCCTTAAACGAGCTAAAAGATCTTTTTAAATGACCACAAGAGAGTGAAGGATACCTAAAACTCTCACGTAAATCAGTTCAAGTTTATCGGGAAGTTTTGTTGCTTCTTTAAATTGTTTTCTATACAATTAGTACTATTTCAGTACTAAAACTGTACTGTTTTTAGTACAACTGAATATTTTCCATATTCCATCCCTGGGCAGAATATTTCAGCTCGAAACTCAGATATGTAGTCAACAAGCAGCTGTCCTTTATTATAAAAAATGATTTTTTTGCTAAAAACGAAAAGCTTAGCCATATGTTCAATGAAAGAAGAAAATTGATTTTTGCTTTTGATTTTCATGAAAGCAGGAATTTAGAAAAACACATTAACCAAAGTAATGAGTAGAAACATGTTTGAAGGTAATAATAAATTTAAAGTTGTTAAATGATTAAACTATGACTTCAAAGAAAGGAGGAGTATCAATCAATTGGTACCAAAAACAAATTCCCATATTGCACATATGTTTAAAATTTGAATTTTCCTAAGCACTTTATTTTGCCACACCTGTCTCAATTATCAAATTTTTTAATTTTTTTTTAAATATAAACAGAGTTCATTGCTGAAAATACAAATAAATAAGGTGGCACAACAGAGCTCGGAGAGCCCCTGGGCCCTAGCGGATTTCTCTCAACCATACCTCGGTGAGGAAAGAAGAGGACCTTTAAGATTTTTACCGATTTCTGATAGATAATTTTGTAACGCTGATTTTTTTCGGAGGACTTGTTTTGGGACTCGAACCCCAAACTCCATGGAGCTTGACTGTGCATTGAAAAGGTTTGAAGTCTTCCTTTGCACTGATATTTTTTGGATACAAATATTTCACTATTTCATTTGTTGAAATAGACATTCTTACCTTATTAATTCTTTTGGTGGCATTGCACCATTACACCGAGGTAAACCTAGGCCTCAACCAATATTTGGTGAGCTCTCTCCAGTTTTGTTCTACGTCGGTTGAGGTCTTCTTCCACTTGATTGCGCCAACTAGGACGAATTCTTTTTACACGAATTCCTTGCAATGTGCTTTCGAAAACCTATCGTGCCGGAGCGTTGGTGTCCATCCGCTCAACATGTTTCAGCCATCGTTCGTTGTCTTCTCCTCTAACAGGACCAAAGACCAGTTGAGTTATCTTTCTTTCGAAACAGCTTAGGGCCGCGCCGTATAGCATGACTGAAAAGATAATGGTCTTACGAGTTTTACTAGAGAGAGGTTTGTTTCTCGATTGCCTTCTCAATCTGAAAAGAAACTGCGATTTGCAAGAGTAGTTCCCCGTTCCCCGTTCTTCTAGGTAGACGAAGTCCTGTATTACCTCTATAGGTATGTCTGGCTATTATGACGATTTGTCCAATTCTTCGATGTTCCTTGTCCGTGATTGATGACACTTCTTCGCATTGCTCTCATTAACTACTGATCCCATTTTTACCGCTTTTATGTCAATACTCTTAAAAACAACCTTTGCCGTCACGCTTTCTTCTTCCCACTACGTTAAGAACGTCTTGACATTTGATTATTGCACAATCTTTTCAAGTACGATGTTAAAAATGTCACAGGACTGTTGGTCGCCGTTGCGAATTTTGAACGGATGCAAAAACTAGACAGGGCTTTGTACAACTCGTCTCTGTAAATGTTGGCACACATACGTGACCTTAAGATGTATAAAAAATGGTGTATATCGATTATGTATTTCCGGATTTTTCAAAAATCTGCCGTAATGTGAAACTTTGGTCGATTGTAGACTTTTCTAATTTTAAACCAGACTGACAGGAACCATTCCTCATCCTACCAGCTGCGCCAAATGTAATGTATCTTTTGCTAAGCAAGTAAACAAAAACCGCGCACTTTGGTGGTTTTAATAAGACTCACCATATTTCTGTTGACCTGCCTGGAACTTTTGATTGAACTCCAGAATACATTGCTTAACTTGCATTCTGGAGTTCAGCTTGGCCTACTAAGCCATTGTGTCACAATAAGTGTGCCCGGAAACTGTTAGTATCCATAATATTGATGAAAGCAATAATATGCATAATAACAGTTAAGCTTACTGTTATAGTAAGTAGAGGTGAAGGAACCAAATGTAGGTATAACACACTTTGCATTTCAATGTCAAAACTAATAATAATAACATCTTCAAATTCGCACCAACAATGGCAACGTCAAGAGATTTTCAAATGAAACGACTGCAATGAACTCACTTTAGATTGACCAATAGGAAACCTATTCTTATCAGAAATGACTCAGAAAATGAAGTGTTTAACCAGCCTACACGACATTTTTTCCTCTAAAATTACTTAAAATGCGGTCTTAAACGAACCAACACGACTCACACCGTGGGTGCATATGGAATAGAAACTTCCTTCTCATGTTTTCAACTTTTCTCGAATTCGATGTTCTCCCTTTTTTTTCGCTATGTAGATCTGCTTGTACTTGGTTTGCTGCTGCGATTCTTTTCGCTTATTTGCATTGCTGCCACTCAATGCTTAACCCTGGTAGCAGATAATTCAAGGATAGTTTGAAGGGCACTCGATGGGAAAAGGCATTAGCTATATCTTGCGATTTCAGCTGTACAATAGAAGTTCAAAGCAATAGCTCGCATGGGTCGTGAGCAGGACAATTGCATTCGTACCTTTAAATTGACTTTATCGGCAATCCATAATACTCCAAGTATTTCTTACGTCGATCACAGCATGTGCAATTTGGTTGACGTTCGATTAGTCTGGATATCGCCATGTACTTATTCTATATCAAACTAATGTTGGCGAATTCGATGAGGATGTGTTGTCCCAACCTTAAGGATTATCCCGCTCCCAATTAAGCATTGTTTTTGTTGTCTGTAAAAGTTGTTATAGTATTTGTCGCAGTTTTTCATCCTTTTTTCTGGTCAATTGCAACGTATTTCTTGATGGGGATTACTTTGCAGCAGAGTGGAACAAAGATAGAGGTGTACTCATAACGAAACTACGACCTCTTCTTAACAAATGGACAGGGATCTCGATCGGCTTGAAGTGAAAGACCGAAAAGTGGTCCAAATTTTTGGTGACAAATTTTATTTAAGGACCAGGTCAATCCAAACCTGCTATGTCCACTTTAGTAGTTTGGTAAGTCCGTAAGATTTAAATGGTTTCTGGAATGTTAACTTGAGCACTCAGACTCAAACATTTTATTACTACCGTGATAAAATCACAAAAATCGTTTTTCCCTTTTTATCAAATCTTAAATGTACTATGCTATTGATGTTGAACACATTATCAACAGTTGAATAACCTTTGAAAATGCCAACTTGAAGCTAATTAAGCACATCAAAGTCTTCTCGCCACATGAGTAGGCCATTAAGTAACACACTTGTTAACGATTTGTAAAGTGTATGCGATAAGGATAAGCCACGATAGTAATTAGACACTTCATTAACATTGTCTTTGGGGACGATAACTGAATGACGAAATGAAGATGCTATCTGATCTGTTTCAATTATACTTTACCTAAATATTATCTACTGAGTAGTGAAATTCATTGATAAAACCAAACATCTGTGTGCGTACAATGAGCAATTACAACCATTGAATCGGAAAATGCAAAGCAATATCCAGGTTTTGCTAGTTTTAAAAGAGGCATAAAAAGACTATGCTCTGAGTTACGATATATTTCTCAAAAAAGTAGATCTTGGAACATTCACGACCAACAAAGCGCTACTACTTAGAAGAGAAAACTAGACGATCTTCTTTCAATGTTTAATTTACTGGACATCCTCTGACACCAAGATAACTTTTAACCTTTTAGCTTAGCTACTTTTTAAGTCAAACATATATAGCAATGATCTGGATGAGTCTGACCTCGACTACCACTGATTTCCGATAAATTCTTTGCTTCCCTTAATAAAGGGTTTTCCAATAGGTATGATATGATTTTGGAGTGGCGTTTCGGACATTTGTAGTATGTCATTACCTGTCATTTGTTTTTTATTGCATTCAGAAGTGTTTACAATTTCACCATTGGACCACCGTAAGCGTCGTGAACTTTCTGATTTTGCCTTGGAGAAACTTAAATTCGTTAACGATTTTTTTAAGAAAATCATATTTTCCTAAGAGGCTTACTTTTATTTGAATAGTGCGTTAAATAAACAAAACTGGCGATGAAAATCCACAAAATATTCATGAAAAACCATTACATTCACCTAAATTGACAGTTTGGTGTGGTTTTTGGGCTGGTGGAATCATCGGTCCGTACTTCTTTCAAAATGAAGCTGGTAGCACCATTACTGTCAATGGAGGGCGGTATAGATCGATGATAACCAACTTTCTATGAGCGAAATTGGAAGAAATTGATTTTGACAACATTTAGTTTCAACAAGACAGTGCTACGTGTCACACAGCAAATGCAACAATTGAATTATTGCGAGAAGTCGTGATTTAACACCATTGGACTATTTCTTGTACGGTTGTTTGGAGTCATTGGTCTTTCAAAATAAACCAGATTCTCTTCAAGCCTTACAAGTCAGTATTGAACGTGCCATTCCGACTTGATTTATTGGAAAAAGTGCTCGAAAATTGGGTTCATCGAATTTGTTGCTGCAGAAGAAGTCGTGGTGGCCATTTAAATGAAATTTTATTAAAAACTTAATTATATTGGTTGAACTGCACATTAAATAAAAAATATTTGAATTTCTTTAACAAAAAGTGTGTTTTTTTTTTCAAAAAAGAAATCATATCACTCTTATTGGAAAACCCTTTATTAGATCCACTAGAGTTCGTGATTAGTTAAGCTTACTTTGTGATGACTCCACCTGACCCGATGCATTTTTCTTAAAAAATGAGCCTGCATTCTGCTAACTCCCTTACTAATCTTGATAAACTTTTCCAGGGAGTTTTCCATCTGTTTCGAAAGAATATTTTATTACGGAATTTTCAAAAATAATTACAAGAACCAAATCTAAAATTATCGACCGATTATTAAATTTTCCGTAAAACCTAAGCTTTTTAAAAGCATTGTCTACGATTAGTTCATTTTCACTGCAAGTCAATTGTTTCTCCACTTCAACACGGTTTCTTAAAAAGGAAGGTTTACCACGGCAAACCTTTCTTAATTTGTTCTAATGGTCTCTTCGCTCTGGTAAACGGTGACGAGGTCGATGATCTTACTACCGATTCCAGCAAAGCATACGACAAAACTATTTACCAAATTAAATTGAATCATTTTGGCTTCCCAGCATTAACAATTATGGAATGGGTCAAGTCAAGCTTCCATTCGAAAATTGTGTATATAGTAAGGGTTGTTTTAAAAAAGTGATTTCTAATCTAATATTCGATTCTTCTGGCATCCCCTAGGGTTCCCGTTTCGGTCCATTTTTGTTTGTGCTTGCTATTAGTGAAGTGACAAGTGAGTGGTATCATTTCTTTCTCGGATCTGTCTTTTTATGCAGAAGACATTAAAATTTAAAATAATAAATGCAATCTCTTCTTCTCTAGATTTTTTGCTTCTCCCACCAAAACTTAACATGTAAGAGGGAAAAGGGAAAAATAGAGAATATTATAAAAGGATTATTCTTTGTTTTAATTTGGAGTTGATTAAATTTAATCAACAATTTAAAAATATTTAGAGATCATGAGCCCAATTCGCCCAGGTACGACAATGGGCTCATCAATTAGATACTGTCGTACCTTTCTTTCAACTTTAGTTGAATTGTAACAAAACTTATAAAAATCACGGTATATGCAAGTCCTAAAAATTGCTTTTACTTTCTGGAGCTCGGCGATAGATAATAAATGCTAGTCCGTGACTTTCTCGCGTAAATGCTATTCTTCAACTCTTTGAACGTATTACTTCTGCAGAGTGCCTGTTCCTAAGGTTTCGTTTGTTCGCGATCTTGGGATAATTTGTGATGAATTTCTACTATATATTAATAACTTTTTAATTACGAAAGTATATATTCTTGGATTTTTTTATCAAACGCTAGTCTAGAAAGTTTTTGAACCTCTGCGTTACTAAATCGTTATTCACCTATTATGTGTAATTAAATCATGGACAATTGAGGCTGTGTATAGAAAATGTCTTAGATTCGCTTTGTGTAATTTGCCTTGTCCTTATCACCATAATATGAAGAGCTTGCAACTAATTAACTTGCTTACCCTTTATAAAGGTCGTCGATACTACTAACATAATTTTCGTTAGGAGTTAGGTTATGGTTGGTGTTGATACCATAGTGCTCCGGTTCTATTTGCTTTGGTTTAGGTCAACAAAAATTCAAGCTGTGTCCATTTATTCCTCAACTAGCTGTGCCCGCGACTTCGTCCGCGTGGAATAGTGACTTTCAGCAGCATTTTTAACTTTTTAGGAAATAAAACTTCTAGCCTTAAAAATGGCGGTATTTACAAAAAAAAAACATTCAACCCCTATTTCAACACCTTGTAGCTCTATTAAAAATACTTTTGAGACCGTAGTTTTTGAATTCCCATTTCCGTTCCCGTGGGAATATAAGAATAGATATATAGCCTTTATCCTTCCGCATGTTCTAGACCATCTCTGTAGCTAATTTAATAAAATCTGTTTAGCAGTTTGAACGGGAGACATACGAAAAACATACCGACATAGCTACATTCGCATTTTCAATATTAGTAAAGACTCCCGTTCCCGTGGGAATATGGTGACCGTTTTCGTTGGAATATGTAGATAAGTTAAAGTTAATGTTACTCCGGGATTATGGAGCATTTCAACGGTGAAAGAATTTTTGAAATCGGTGCTGTAGTGTCAAAGTTCCCGTATACGTTCCTGCTCCCGTGGGAATATAGGGAACCGTAGGAATATGGGGATGAATTAGTTTTTATGTTACTCGGGGATAGTGTAGCATTCAAACGGTGAAAGAATTGGTGCCGTGCAACAAAGTCGTGCGAAATAAGGCCCCAACGACCTTGTTACCACTCCTATGTGGCAATAATGTCGAGTTGCACCTCTTACAAGGGTCGGCGCTATTTCCTTAGCGAAGTGGCAATAACTCCGAAAAAGAGGAAATAAAGTCGAATTGGGAAAAATCACAAACCAGATAGAAATCGGAAGGTAATAAAGTCGAAATTGAACAAAAATTCTACAAAGAAGCACAGCACCCATATGGCATGTAGAATAGTTTTGAAAAAAAAAAATTGTACAGGGCATATTATATGCAGAAATGCGGCGAAAGAGAAAAAAATTTGTTTTTATGGTGGGAATAGCTGTAATTCTCTCAAGAATTTGCAATGAAAAGTAAGCATTACATCATGTCATAAGATCTTTATCTGAGATGAGTTGTATTGTGAAAAGTTATTTATTAAGCAGCTGAGCGCAATGCGGAGGGGGGCCGTGGCGGCGCGGACGCAACACCGCGCCCGCGGGCCCACGCACCGGCGAGGGCGCGCGGGCTGGCGCGGGGCGGTGCGGGCGCGCGGAGCAGTGCGGGCGCGTGGGGCGTCGCGGGCGCGTGGGCCCGCAGGCGCGGTGTTGCGTCCGCGCCGCCACGGCCCCCCTCCGCATTGCGCTCAGCTGCTTAATAAATAACTTTTCACAATACAACTCATCTCAGATAAAGATCTTATGACATGATGTAATGCTTACTTTTCATTGCAAAAGTATACCTTTCTTGTTTGTTTTCACAGGAATAAAATTTTGTTTGTTACTTCAATATACAATACATGTGGTGTTTTACATTGGGTAATAACGCCTACCACACAAATATCCCCAATCCAGAAATCGACATTATTTCCACTTATTACAATTTTTTTTTGCGAAATAAGGTCGAATTAGGAAATTGTTACAATTCGACGTTATTTCCGATTTTAAGTGGAAATAAAGCCCCTTCGGCCTTATTTCGCACGGCTTTGTTGCACGGCACCGAAAGAATTTTTGAAATCGGTGCTATAGTGTCAAAGTTCCCGTATACGTTCCTGCTCCCGTGGGAATATAGGGAACCGTAGGAATATGGGGATGAATTAGTTTTTATGTTACTCGGGGATAATGAAGCATTCTAACAGTGGAAAAATTTTTGAAATCGGTGTTGTAGTTTCTAAATTCCCGTATATTATGTTCCCGTTCCCGTGGGAATTTAGGGATAAAATATAGCCTATGTGTTATTCTGATGTATAAGCTATATTATTGGAAAGTTTAGTTGAAATCCATTCAGTAGTTTTCGCGTGAAAGAGGAACAAACATCCACACATACAAACTTTCACGTTTATAATATTAGTAGGATAAAAAAGTGTATGCACCCAAGACAAGCTTTCACGAGTCATTTGAGGTGTAAACAAGGCTGGTGTAGTTCCTTTCCTATTCGTTCATTTAACACAACTTTTTTGAAAAATTTGAGGTAAAAACACATCGTGTGAATCGTGTCGGTTCGTTGAAAACGAAACTACTCGTCATTTTGATGAAAGTTAATTGCGTTTCTTATTTTTCAATCTAAGCTGAACAGCACATGGTGTTGTTCGTTTAGGTTCTTGTAAAACGAAATTACTCAGCTGTTTCCTATGACAAAGTTCGTGGTATTTCCTATTAGTCAATCTAAGACGAGCTTACTGCAGTCATTCGAGTTGAGATTTTCACGGTGCGAATAGCTTAACGAATGCAGCCATCTAGCGTTGCATCGAAATAATAGATATACTAACAACAAAGAAGCTTTTCGCTTTTACCAGGCGAAAATGATGTTAGAAAGGTCAAAGTGATACCGGATAGTAGTTTTTTGTGTTATTTTCCAAATTATAGATTTTTAGTTAAATTTTTAAAGACTTTTCTATTAAACTCGAAGAAGTTGCTCATATCTTCAGAAAATTCTTCAGTTTTTTGATTATTTAGGAAGGAAGTTACTCACATCTTCAGTGTTTTGTATATTTAGGCTCCAGGGCCTAGCACATTTCCCTCGACAAAAAAAAATTTTCCCCAGGTGGGATCCGAACCCAGAACTCAAGGGTTAATAGCAGACATGCTAATCATCATGCCACAAGCACCACACTGTTTTTTTTTTTTTGCTTATTTGAACTATTAAAAGAGAAGTTTGTTACAGCCTTGCATTTTAATGACAGTAAAAAAAAATATTTTAAAATTCGCAAGAACTTGAGCAACGCCATCGCCATGAGGTTTTTGAACCAACAATAAGCTTGTTTCGGATTGACCAATACGAAACACCACAAGCTTTACCATTACAAACAACTGAGTGATTTCGTTTTAAACGAACCAACACGAAGCACACAATGGGTTCAAAAGACTGGATTGAGTTCGTGTATTACAATCCAAAACGACCCACACCGTGGTTGCATATAGATACTTTTCACCAAAGACGCTTATTTCGATTTTATGTGAAGAACTCTACGTTCAGTGGATGCACCCTTAGTTCATCTTCCTTCAGAAAAATTTTATACACGTCCTCTCTTTAAACTTCCAACCTTGTTTTTTCTTTAACTTCCAGTTTGCTTGAAGTTTTGTATATTTGTGTAGATATGTTTGACTTTAGTTTAATATAATTTTGATACATCCGCTTGATATAAGCTAAATAAGAAATTGTTTGTACAAATTGAGTTATAGTGCCAACTGAAATTGACTAATTTTACAGGCATGAAGAAAGGGAACTCCGAATGAAATTGCGTAGACCTGAATTTAGGCTTTTCTAGCCCATCTCTATTCAGGCTTACAAGTGAAAAGAATCATTTCACTTAGCAGTGCCGAGGAATTCAATGTTTACATCGCAGAAACCGAAAATAGATCGTCATAAGTCTCAAAAATTCCTGTTCATCTGGTAAATATTAAAGACAACAAAATCTCTCGAAATCAAAAATTTTCTGTTCGAAACTGGTCTCTAATCTTACACGTAGTTCATCGCTCGAATAAACAAGAATGAATTAAATTGTTGAGTGTATAGAACAAAGCTAAGAAAAACAAACATGTTTTGCCAACCAAACTATAGATCATCGTGATTTATTCGGCATTTCCTGATTATTGAAAAACAAAAAAATCAATAATTCATTGACACACTCATTAGACAATCCATGATCTTCAAGGCATGTTTTTTCATCAATGTGCAATTACGAGTATCGCCAAGTCATTTGGTTAAGTGCTTGGAAATACGCGAATATACCAATAAAGGCGCAATATTGTGTGTCGGTAATTAATACATATATGTAATTAAACAATTAATAGCTGTGGGCTGTGGCTATTGGCCTTAATCACTGATCTCTTGAAAAGGTTAACTATAGAGGGGGTCATATCTCATATGCTATTTGCATTTTTTCAGACAATTTAGTAGACAACACACAGTTTGTTTAACATAGAAAACTTATGACAACGAATGAAGCACAGAAATGAATTAATCAAATCGAATATCCATTTACATCTCCCGTATTCAAACTGATGATTGGTATACATACCAACACACTTCCGGTGGCAGCTCCATGTCAATCAAATAGTTTTTTTTTTTGTTTGGCTCCAAATGGTATTCATATAATATATGCCCTTCTCAATCGAATACTATTATTAAATATCACTTTGCCTTTAATGATTTTTTCTTGTTCAAGTCTAAACACTGTTTCGGCATTTCAGTCTTTTGAATGACATGTTTCCCGCAACAACCAAGTGTGTATAACGTTCTAATGAACTAATAATGATCTACTTGAAAAAAGAAAACAAAAATTTCGAAAACAAAAAAAAAATCTTCTAAGCGATTATAAATAGAAGATAGCACTTCATCTCTTTTGAGTTTTATGAGTCATTAAAAAGCACTAATTCAAAATACAAATCTTCATTGATTCCGTTTTTCATTTCATTCAATTTCATGGATACTTATTTGTAAACTATAATTTGACTGTAGACAACCGAAAATAAAACAAAACCACTCCAATCTCAAAAACAAACGCCTTCGGCTTTAACAATACGTTCCCGTTTAGTAACACATATTAGACTCTTGTGCGATAAGATACGAGTACATTGATAGCGCCTGCATATGTGACAGGTTTACGCAATTCTTTTTTTAGTAAAAAGTATGGAATAGATAACCGACACAGTCGAACCAATATACCGACTATGTCAACAAATTTATATGAATTTTGTTTGGATGGGTTTTTGTGTGATAAGCGACTTATCACCTGCACACTTTTAATAAAAGTCTTTTTGTGAGTCAACAATGTGAATAGGCACCAGTGTGTTGGTTTTAGTAGAGATTCAAATTGTTTTGAGCTGAACTAAATTTATGGGTGGGTTTTTGTTTGAAGGCCTTGGCCATAAGGTCTTTTGGGTAGGTAGGTGTGCTTTATACCTCACTAGACCTTAGTCACGTCATGAAGGTCGTCAACGTCACGTAATTTGGAAGCTCTTAGCTATTCAAGAGTTATTTGTTTATGTTCAATTTAGCCGTAGCATATTTTTTTGTAATTTTTTTTACTAAAAATAAAGTGTGAAAAATTGAATCTATTCATTTGAGATGTGTAACAAACAACAACAGCCATAGATTATTTGATATGTTAAAAAAAGCAAATTGAAACGGACTTTTCGGATGGAACTAAGAAATTGGTACAGCCACCGGTCTCACTCAACAAGCAGTATTACTATTATATGACGCCTTGTAGCATAACCAAGATAAGTCAAACTTAGTAGATACTTACTTAGAGTAGTAGTTTAATACCCACCTGTGGTGGGGGTTATATAGAAAAACGATTGACACGTCAAAATTATAGAGATTGTAAGTCGAAGCAAAGCCCATGAAAGAATCAAAGGATTTTCGACTTTATACTGATTCCTATTTCGTAAGGGCTAGTGAACGTTCTTTAGAATCGTTTTTATCTGAATTTAAATCGGTAATTTAAGCTTTAATTTAATAAGAACGTACACTAACGTAAGATCAGAAAAGAACACTTCGTCTCAAGTGTCGAATTTCAGTTGAGGGCGACCACAACTGATTTTTAATCCAAAGGTTGATGGCTGACCAAAAATATTGATTGAAGTTCAACCTGAACTGAAAACTGTAGGGTCGAACATTTCTTAAATCTGTCATATGCAGAAAATCCATTCGATATATGTATATTTCGCTGTTTCCCAGTCTTTGAATAAAAGACGACTTTTGTCAGGTTGCCTAACACCAAAGTTTTTGAGTTGCTAATTAAGAGAGTGACTTCGTTTCGTTTGTTCAGCTCTAGAATATCTTTCAAGCACTTTCGAGAAGTTCAGAAATGGTATTCCAGATGTTAAAGATGCTATGTAGTAGTAGATGCCAAGTAAGGCTTAAGGCCCATACACTAAGATTAAGAGCCATGTCTAGCTTGGTAGTTAGCTTTCTTTTACATCTTGAGACGTACAAACCCAAAAGACATCCATAAGAGCTGACAAAGTGTACACAAAGTGTACAGAAACAAGAAATTCATCATTTTCAATGTTCCCACTTTTGGTTTGAATAATCTGCAGTAAGAATCCAGAACGCATTCGTTGCTTTTGTGATGGTCTGGTTTTGGTGCGGTTTCTAGTTGAGTTTGCTACTTTGGTAAGACACAAAATATTTGCTTTGAAAGTAGATACTACTCGTTATTTGGCAACCGTATATGTAAACGTAAAGAAGATCGAGTATGCATTTTCTAATAAAGCAAAAGATAATTATTTTAAGAAAGTTGATTTTTCAGCATTTCATGATAACGCCAGTTAACAAACTTTCTTCAAAACTATTTGCATTCTCTTCCATGACCTATGCGCTCTTGAATGCGTTAAATATAGAGATGATACGATTATTTGCGGCTAACCCATTGCTTGAAAGCCCGAGCTGTTGGGATCGTCCGAAAGTTGACCAATCTCAAAGAATCATATGATGGATAGGACAACTTCTTGTTGACAACTTTTAACAGTTGTCCCGGTTATTAATGATGAAGGTAGTGATTCTGCAATTGGCATTTGAAAGTAGAGTAAAAATAATTTTCGAATGATATCAAAGAAGATCAGAGTTAAATAGTTGGACCCAGGTTAACATTTTTTTATTTTTTGAATATTTCGTAGGCACTTCTTCTTTCGGTTTCTCCTTTACCTTACGGAACATTGATCAGGCTCTCATTCAATCCCTACATGTTTCAAAATGTTTCCTGTTTTTTTTTATTCTATCTCTATCTCTATCTTTATCTTTATCTTTATCTTTATTTTTATCTTTATCTTTGTCTTTATCTTTATCTTTATCTTTATCTTTATCTTTATCTTTATCCTTACCTTTATCTTTATCTTTATCTTTATCCTTACCTTTATCTTTATCTTTATCTTTATCTTTATCTTTATCTTTATCTTTATCTTTATCTTTATCTTTATCTTTATCTTTATCTTTATCTTTATCTTTATCTTTATCTTTATCTTTATCTTTATCTTTATCTTTATCTTTATCTTTATCTTTATCTTTATCTTTATCTTTATCTTTATCTTTATCTTTATCTTTATCTTTATCTTTAGCTTTATCTCTATCTCTCTCTCTATCTCTATCTGTATCTCTATCTCTGTTTCTATCCGCTATGCTCTGTATTTATATCTATCTCTGTTTCTGTCTCTGTCTCTGTCTCTGTCTCTGTCTCTGTCTCTGTCTCTGTCTCTGTCTCTGTCTCTGTCTCTGTCTCTGTCTCTGTCTCTGTCTCTGTCTCTGTCTCTGTCTCTGTCTCTGTCTCTGTCTCTGTCTCTGTCTCTGTCTCTGTCTCTGTCTCTGTCTCTGTCTCTGTCTCTGTCTCTGTCTCTGTCTCTGTCTCTGTCTCTGTCTCTGTCTCTGTCTCTGTCTCTGTCTCTGTCTCTGTCTCTGTCTCTGTCTCTGTCTCTGTCTCTGTCTCTGTCTCTGTCTCTGTCTCTGTCTCTGTCTCTGTCTCTGTCTCTGTCTCTGTCTCTGTCTCTGTCTCTGTCTCTGTCTCTGTCTCTGTCTCTGTCTCTGTCTCTGTCTCTGTCTCTGTCTCTGTCTCTGTCTCTGTCTCTGTCTCTGTCTCTGTCTCTGTCTCTGTCTCTGTCTCTGTCTCTGTCTCTGTCTCTGTCTCTGTCTCTGTCTCTGTCTCTGTCTCTGTCTCTGTCTCTGTCTCTGTCTCTGTCTCTGTCTCTGTCTCTGTCTCTGTCTCTGTCTCTGTCTCTGTCTCTGTCTCTGTCTCTGTCTCTGTCTCTGTCTCTGTCTCTGTCTCTGTCTCTGTCTCTGTCTCTGTCTCTGTCTCTGTCTCTGTCTCTGTCTCTGTCTCTGTCTCTGTCTCTGTCTCTGTCTCTGTCTCTGTCTCTGTCTCTGTCTCTGTCTCTGTCTCTGTCTCTGTCTCTGTCTCTGTCTCTGTCTCTGTCTCTGTCTCTGTCTCTGTCTCTGTCTCTGTCTCTGTCTCTGTCTCTGTCTCTGTCTCTGTCTCTGTCTCTGTCTCTGTCTCTGTCTCTGTCTCTGTCTCTGTCTCTGTCTCTGTCTCTGTCTCTGTCTCTGTCTCTGTCTCTGTCTCTGTCTCTGTCTCTGTCTCTGTCTCTGTCTCTGTCTCTGTCTCTGTCTCTGTCTCTGTCTCTGTCTCTGTCTCTGTCTCTGTCTCTGTCTCTGTCTCTGTCTCTGTCTCTGTCTCTGTCTCTGTCTCTGTCTCTGTCTCTGTCTCTGTCTCTGTCTCTGTCTCTGTCTCTGTCTCTGTCTCTGTCTCTGTCTCTGTCTCTGTCTCTGTCTCTGTCTCTGTCTCTGTCTCTGTCTCTGTCTCTGTCTCTGTCTCTGTCTCTGTCTCTGTCTCTGTCTCTGTCTCTGTCTCTGTCTCTGTCTCTGTCTCTGTCTCTGTCTCTGTCTCTGTCTCTGTCTCTGTCTCTGTCTCTGTCTCTGTCTCTGTCTCTGTCTCTGTCTCTGTCTCTGTCTCTGTCTCTGTCTCTGTCTCTGTCTCTGTCTCTGTCTCTGTCTCTGTCTCTGTCTCTGTCTCTGTCTCTGTCTCTGTCTCTGTCTCTGTCTCTGTCTCTGTCTCTGTCTCTGTCTCTGTCTCTGTCTCTGTCTCTGTCTCTGTCTCTGTCTCTGTCTCTGTCTCTGTCTCTGTCTCTGTCTCTGTCTCTGTCTCTGTCTCTGTCTCTGTCTCTGTCTCTGTCTCTGTCTCTGTCTCTGTCTCTGTCTCTGTCTCTGTCTCTGTCTCTGTCTCTGTCTCTGTCTCTGTCTCTGTCTCTGTCTCTGTCTCTGTCTCTGTCTCTGTCTCTGTCTCTGTCTCTGTCTCTGTCTCTGTCTCTGTCTCTGTCTCTGTCTCTGTCTCTGTCTCTGTCTCTGTCTCTGTCTCTGTCTCTGTCTCTGTCTCTGTCTCTGTCTCTGTCTCTGTCTCTGTCTCTGTCTCTGTCTCTGTCTCTGTCTCTGTCTCTGTCTCTGTCTCTGTCTCTGTCTGTCTCTGTCTCTGTCTCTGTCTCTGTCTCTGTCTCTGTCTCTGTCTCTATCCCTATCCCTATCCCTATCTCTATCTGCTACTGCTCAAAATATAGCCAAACTCAATTAAGTCCAAGTCAACTGAATTACACGAAATAGCTTAAAACAGTAAAACTACATCTCCAAAGGAATACTCAACACAAGTATCGGGGTATTATATCAAGTAAATTACGAATTTTTATTACTTGATGGCGTAGCAAATGCAAATCTTAAGACTCAAATCACGTGCGATGTAATTGAAGGCGCTTATTTGTGTTTATCTGACAAAATCTTTCAAACTTCACTTTGTACTCTTTGTACTCTTTGTCACTCTTTGCACTCTCACATCGCATATAACTGAAATGAAGCACATACAGCTCATACTTAAGGCCTAACCCTTTAGATACTTTGAATAATTAACGTGTCGTTAGTTGAGGTGACATAGCACAATAGTCATAACAAAAAATAATGAGAAAAAATAACAAAACTACAGGTGATGCCTTGAACTTTCATTAGTGTCTCAACTACTCACCTCACACGAATTGTGTCTGTTGTACACACTCGACGATCACGTTTTTTGAAATTTTTCAACCGCCTTGTAATTGTATTTATTTATGATCTTATCTTACACTTAAAAACTTATATTTAGTATAAGAAAGTCAAGGTGGTACTTAATTATTTCACAGTAACTGCGGAATGTTAGCGGCACTTGTATTTTGCACTTAAAAAAAAGTCTTACACCTGCGGCTTGTTGATGTCTTGTCATGAGCTCTACACATCCCGTAAAGCACATTACTCAAATTCTTGAGCTATTTCAAAGCTATTCTTGCCTGTAAAAGCCGCCTTTCATTTATTCTTAACTTTTTCTCTGACAACCTTGTTGAAACACAAGATATATAGGTGAGCTTAAGTAGGTGTTACGTAATTCTCGGATGTAAATTTATTCCAATCGTAAGAAATTTTAATTCTTTTTCCCCTTTTAATGCATTGTGTTATTTTTAAACGAAGCCTTTGGTCAAGGCGTTGGCGTTGATTAAAGTTGGACATCACGCACCTCGTTTAAAGCCATGCTTTGAAATAAAATAGAATGGCAATCAAAATTGACATGTGCAAATGTAATTGGCAGAGGAAGAGGTTCTATTCTAGAAATGGTTTGTGCCTCGAATTTCAATCAATGGTTTTGGGTATGGTATTGAATGCTAATTGGGGCTTTAAGTCTTGGATCTATCGACACGTACAAGTAATTGTAACGATCTCCTTTCCAAACGAACAGTTTTTTTACTCCAACATTGGTGTGGTGGACAATTTAGATGAACAAAAGCAATCAACAATTTGCCAAGAAAACCACACAATCTCAAGACGCAGTAGTCATTCTTTGTTTTCTGGAAATAATTTTATGTACAAGTCCAGAAATTTTAAAGATTTCCGCACATTCGACGAACGTTGTTTCTCTACTTTTGCTTTAACAACTTTAGTTTATTGTTTTTCTTCAGAATTAGAAACGCAATATGTTAAAACTTGAACCAGAAAATATTACGACTTAATAAAGTTCAAATTTTGCAGAACCAATTTTCAGCTCGTGATGATGAAATTTGTCTAATTTTTTGTGTGTGGCATCTTTTGGTATTGATCCAACCAATTTAAAGAATCTGGGTTTGAGGCAATTAGCATAAATTATGAACCTGCAAAGATCCATGCGAATACCTCTACTCATATACTTAAATAGAATAACAAGCTAACAAATTGGACAGTTTAATGTGTAAAAGTCAAACTGGTTTGATTAAGAACGGTGTCATAATCTCTATAGCGGCTTATGAATGAATTTGTCTTTCGAACCATAAACGAAACAAATCAAATTTTGAGTGGGCTTTCCGTGTTCGATAAATTCTTTTGAATATTTAATTGTAATGTGATATAAGAAGACGAAAATATTTGCTGTTTTCAAAAAGCAAGAATTGAGACTGTGACTGAAGACATTAAATTAACATAATTTTGAAATGTATGGGTTTTACCAAAATGAAAGATTGGTTGGCATTTGCAGTGAATTAATGGTTTTCATCGAAAACAAATATTTAGAAAAACGTCTGTTGAGAGTATATCTGTCTTCGGGTCCCCTTATTCGGTTCTATCTGCACAGTGCCTACACCCTAACGGACTTGGAGGATAGTTTTCAAATTTAGTGAGAATATTTTTTACTTAAAAGACCATGTGAAGTCCAAAAAAATTTGCAAGAAAAGCGAAAGTTGACAGTGAATAAAATGAAACTTTAAGAGTTTTGTGAGGAAATAAAACGATGGAAGGCACTCTTATTTTCAAAAATTCAGCACTTCAACTTCTGATATCATGACAATATAGTCGGGTCACAACTATGGGGTTCTATGCTAAACGATAACTTATAGAAAAGAGAATAAAGCTTGAAAAACCCTTAAAGATGGAGAACCCACAGCCTTAAATGATCATTGGAAGGAAAGGAACTAAGTAGAGCCATATTAGGTGAATAAAAAAAGTGACTATTTTTGCAATTCAAACACTGCAAATCTGAAAAGTAAATACAGAAATACTCACATACTACAAAAGGCGCATATATATGGACATGGACAATATTTATATTATAAGTAAGCTACAGTCCGGATGACACGAAGCATCGCACAAAGAGGAAACCGAAAGTAAAAAAAAAATGTGTAATGTGTCCGATCTTATTCTCCATCCGACTTAATCCTATATTATAATCCTATGTGCTAGTTCCTTTATCGTGACGCATTTTCGTTTCATCAATTGTTAAATCACAACGCTAAAGCCTGAAACTAAAACAAAAATTAAGCTAAAATATTAAAGTAAAAACTGCAAATGTCAATATGACCTGCTTAACAAAAAGGGCCTTACGTACTGAAACAAGATTTCAAGAAAATAGCCTGTGAAGATTAACAATGTCTTTCGTCAGTTTTTTCTCAATTATTCTCTTCTCTCTGCGTTGCCCTTTGTGCTTGTAAAGTACTTCTGTTTCGAATGAATTAAATTCAAGCCGCTGGTTTCGAATTCTTACTACAGTAACAAGAAAGTGAACCTTAAAATGTTAGGAGTTATCTGTACTATCGCTTTTTTGGCTTTGATTGGTGCCAAATAAGTGGCGCCCAGATATTGAGATTCATAGTACACTTCAGTTGTGCTTACTAAATATCATCGCGGTAACGACTAAGGCTACGTTTATGACCGAGCGTAATCGCAACGCGCGATGAGATGAGAATCGCTACTAGCGATAAATTATATTAGTGCATATGGTGGTGTTCACGACACAGCGATTTAGCGAAAAGCAAATTGAGCGATTACAAGCGATAAAAGCGACGAAAATTTGCAATCATTTGAGCGAAACCAGCGAAACAGCATGGACATTTTCATATTATAATTAATTATATATAATTATTAATTATATATAATATTAATTATATATAATTAATATTCTATGTTTTAATATCTGTAACTTCCACAATATTAAACCAAATTCAACCAAATTTTCGCTTGCGATTACGCGCTACTATAAACACTAAATCGCCCGCGATAAACATAGCGAAAATGTGACAAGCGATGGAGCGATTCTCATCGCATCGCGCGTTGCGATTACGCTCGGTCATAAACGTAGCCATAGTTATGATTACTGGACTCATCAAACGGGAGGTGACTTGACAAGCTAGTAAGTGCTAGATGAACGAAGAACAATAGAGCACCACTAGAATTCTCGAAGAATAACTGACTCCCCGAACCTCAGTGGCGTTTGGGAATGTCTCAGCGGGCGAATTCACTTACAGAATCAGCAGTGGACCTGGGCAGTCAAGAAGCAGAAACTCCTGAATGGGCTACTCTGACACATTTGGTTAAAATTTCTCAAACTCCGACAGCAGGTTACCGTAACGGCACCGGATTTACCGGCCATTTATGTCCAACGAAACTGTTGCAATATGACCCTCCAGGCCTTCGGTTCAAAAAAAAAAAAAAAAATTGGTTTCTGAAACAAACAACAGTTTTGATAACAGAGGTAAAATCATCACCGTTAGCCACCCTAGTAGGCGAAAAAAGAGCAATGTGTTCTGGACTAACACTTGATATGCAAGCTCCATTAACGGACTACTTGCAGCCTGAGCACTAACGTAGACTCTACACTGCTGCATTGCAGATTAAGAGCGACTGCCTTTAATGTCGAAAAAGGCTTTCGAAAAGGCTACAAATTGTCATGCGATTTCTTCATACTTGTAAAGATTGTACAAGACTCAAACGTAAACACGAGAGGCATAATCTTTCAAAAGTCTGAATAGTTACGCAGCTAATAGTGACGTAATGAGAAGAAGTAAGTGTGATGTCATGAGTAATTGTGGTATCACAATGAGCCCAATGAGCCTAAGTGTGTTAGCCTAGCTGACAGCCACCTGATACCTGAACCTAACCTTAGCCTTACCGATGTCATAATTGCTTTTGCGAGCGACAAAAATACTTTAATCAACCAAGGAAACAGATAACCGGGAAATTGGACTAAACGTCACAATAGTCAGAGATAAATTCAAGGTAGTACGAAATTCGCCGGCCTAGGATCCTTTTTAGAAGCCAAAACTAAAATCAGTGTGTAGTTAAAACGAAAAATTACTCTTACCAATCGTTTATCCCAGTTCGGCTACTGGGACTTTTGTTAAGGCAGATGAGTAAACCTTTAGTCGTTAAGAGTGATCCCTAGTTCCGCTCGTGAAGATGATATATGGAAAAGAAGACACAACAACGAGGTGTGTAGCTGCAAGGGTATAGCTAGAAGAGTATACGCATATTGAGACTCAATGACTAGGGTATGCAGAGCGGATGGTTATCAACGCTCGGTGTTGATGGGCTTTCAAACGGAAGGAAAGGCCTAATCTTAGTAGGTGCAATGAAGTGGGAGATAACGTCAGCCGAACCGAGAGTGCAGGTTCACTCCGAAGTACCATGCCCACCTTATAATGAAAGGAAAAGCTTCAATACCTGCGAGTGTCCTAAAACCACATAATACCTTCGGTGGCAAATTATGTCAATGTTGTTACTGGTCCTCTGCACTTGGTTCTAGTAATGCTTTGCAGCAGGCAATAGTTATGGCGATCTTTGCGATTGTATTTCTGTCACGTCCAATTTTCTTACAGCAACTTTTCGGTGTCGGTTGGGTTGTGGTGCCCGTGGCGTAATGGTTAGCATTAATGCCTGTTACGCTGAAGGTAAGTGGTTCGAATCCCAAAACGTTTTTCCATGGATTTAACTTTTCGCGAGGAATGGGCAAGTCGTCCGAAAGTAAATTCATTGCCCTGAAAATCGCTCTCTCGAATAGTCGTTCGAAACCGGCAGAAAATTTAAGGTCCCCTCCAATCCTAAACAAGGCATGGTTTCATGATCTCTCTAAGGCCTGTTAAGTCCCCATGTGTTTACTGACAACTGGAAATCTTGTGTCAATATGTAGCCTATTTGAATGTCGATCAGTCTGAATCTGTTACCGGAAGTGTTGTCGTGGAGGTTTACATAAACGAAAAGGTTTTCTTCTTAGTTTATAGGTAAGATCGCCAACAACAATCTAAACGTTATCATCGGGCTCTTATCAAAAGCTTTTTCGAAAAGACTGACTTTTTGCCTCTGCTGGGATTCGAAACACGAACCTCGATATATTTTGAAACTAGCGTTCTTTGTTTAAAAAAAACTATGTTGTTCAAGCGTGGAGCGTTGATAATGGGCGAACTACCCTTGCCCGAAATTGCAAGTCGTACCTTTTAATAAAGTTTCAAGTTTAAAATATAATCTTTATGTGTTTTTAATTTTTAACTTTATTTTTTCGAAATTTGCGGTCAATAAGGAAGTTTAACAACACTTACATAATTATGTTGATCAATTTCTTAACCGATTAGATTGATTATCTGAGCTAGAAAAATGTTTTCGATGGCATCGTCCTACAAAAGACGAGTGGAGTGCCAAACGCCTTCAAAAGAAACTGTTTCACTATTCGATTCGTTGTCCTTCTTTTATTATTGCAGCCCTCATGACATAATTTTTATAAACACCTGACGATGACAAAATGGCTACTAAAATATTTTAATCAGTTTGGAATATTTTTATTGAGTATACCCCCTTCTTATTAGAAGTCACTTACCCTTGTATTTTGTTTACCCTATGCATGCATTTGACATCATTGAAAATATTCAAATGAGTCTCAGCTCTCAGACAAACACTTTAATAAGCTATTCAATATCACCTCAGATAAATTGATAATAATAGCAGTTTGCATGCATACCTATCGTCAAAGTCCACATGATGTAAGCAAATGGCAACCGAAGCACGTCATCACCTATGTAGTCAGTTGATCAAATCACTGATCATATACCTAAACATGTACCCATAGTCGAATGAACTCGGAGGTAGAGTGATTGAGGAATCATCTTGAAAGTTGTGGTTCCATGTCCAAAACTTTACTCTTGTGTGGCGCTTGTCAAAATTGCCAAGGAAGAGGCAAAAGTACGGAACGGGGCACCATAAAATGATTGAGTAGATAGTCGTTTTGCATGTTGGCTAAACATTGCACAACAAACTCAAAATTACGACATAATTCGTGTGAAGCATTCAAAAGCTGAGATTGAATCAAGAGATGATATCACCATATATGTGAAGAATAGCATGAGTGCGCGAAATCATCACGTTCCTTGCAACAAAACAGTTTAAGTCTCATAGTCGAAGCGTTTATCGCAGCATTTAATTTGACCGTTCGATCACACAGTAGTTGGAAAGCTTGTGGGCTATGATTTCATTATTGAGACGTACATATGCGAATCTTTGATTTGATTTCCCCATAGGTGGTTCCTCCGTAGTACAATACGAGTACAATGATATACAACCGTTAAATGGATGCTTTGCATGCGCGCATTCGCTTTTCATGAAATTTGCAATAGCAGTGTAATTTAATACAAACTTTCAATGGGTTACGTGCCGCATGATCGGATTACGGATGAGATTGTAAGTTGGGCTTACAAAGGTTTGTTTTGTTCGCAACATGCTATACAACTATAACGCACCTACTCACATTCTTGTATTGTGCTTGAGGTGACTTTTGTTGTGTAGACGAACAACTAAGTTAAGTTTTTAATGAGCCCATCTATGCGCCTGCCACAACAACGTCCGCGTGTAGACGAAGATTTAGCGCTTGTGTTCATAAAGTGAACGCGTCGTTAGACATCAGTGATCTAATGAGGTTGTGAAATTTATTTTGGGGCACAATTGCATGAGTTTGCAAAGTAAAACTGTTGGGACATTGCGCTTCAAAAAATATTCTAATACGAATCTAAGTTCTGGGAAACTTAATGACTTAATACGAATTCGAAGGCTGGGAGCTTTTAACCAAATTTTCAGCAATCAACAGCTTGAATAAGCTTTGATTCAACATCAGGCACTCAAGACCAAGAAATGCAAACCGCATTTTTGTAAGAAATTTTTTCGAAAATATGTCAGAAGGCTGCAAATTGAAACTGGAAGAGGCTGCCACTCAGATACATCATCTGCTAAGAGAGATCTTATATTTAAAGTTAGGTAGCATAATTAGAGCAGGGAGAAAGCGAGCACCATAAATGCAGTACCAAGTGGACTGAGCGCAGTACAAAGTATGTGTGATTGTCTCCAACAACTTGCTTATAGAGTCCCAAATCTTTGGTTTGGTTTCCATGAGAGATGAGACACTAACAACAAGCTAAGGAAAGTCAAATGACATCAAAAAATAGAAACTTAGACGCTTGCTTCTAATTAAAATATTAAATTTCAAAGTCTGCAGAAAGAAGAAGCTCTCCCAAATTCAAAGATGATTACATACGACATACGAGAGCTGGAAAGAAATGTCGTGAATGAGGAAGCAACTATTTCGAACTACCATACTGAGCCTAATCAAATTTAAAATAGAACCAACAGGAGGTGAAGTATCTAGACGTGATCTTGGATACTGACCACAATACCAGTTCTAGAAAAAGTACAGAGACGTGCATATGCATATGAGGAGCAATGAAGAAATCAAATTCAAATACAGTTCTAAAACTGAACGGAAAGATAATTTTGCCATAGGCCTTACCACTATTACTACTCATTCACAATTCTCGGCAAAGCATGGCTCATGATATAAAATTGTAGGAACAAGTATTTTCGGGGCAAGAGGAAAAATGTTACTGCTAATGCGGAACAATTGCGCAACCATATTACAGGCAGAATTCTTTGCAATATGCAAATAACCTGAAGTGAATATTGACAAAGCGTATATAAAAACAAGCATAAAATTATGACTGACCAGTCATAAAGCCTAAAGGTCCTCAATTACAATGAGAATGACCTCAAAACTTGTCAGCGAATGCGTATAGACAAATTGAATTAAGTGGGTTGTATAGCAACAATAAGGTTACAATCTATGGGATATCAGGACATGCAGCAATTAAAGCAAATCAACAATCAGACGAACTGGCAAGAACAAAGATGACCTAGACATCTCTCAAGTGAAACGGACCCGTTTTATGGAGTAACAGAGAGCCACTTCAAAAATGAAACTAAAAAGCAACAGGGACAAAGCCGAGTAAAACATTTAAAGCAAATCCCAAAGTTATGTCAAGCTAACTTTTCATTTTGTACTTAACATTGCAGACTGAGAGATGACCTCAAAATAATGGTCGTATAGAGCGATTATCAGCGGTGATACTATAAGAAGAATCTCCGGATTATCTTCTCCAAAGCTGCTAAGCTCACTACCAGACTATGAAAACAAACAAACTACCACAGTAAATCTACGAGGTCGAAGTGCAATACAAAACAAAAAACTATAGTTATACATTCATCAACGAAATAGCGAGTTAGGAAGGAAGAACTACTCACGATCCTTAGGGAAAAACATGGCGGACTCTTTGAGAACCTTTGAATTGAATTAGTTGACCTTGAAAAAGCTGTCAATCAACAACCAAGAAATTTGATATGGGTAGCCCTCAGACAGCGAGAGCTTAAGAAATCTGCGTCCGAATGAAAATGGACATTTAAGAGAGAGAAGTGACAAAAGTATATCCTTCAGCTACAGTGACTGAAGAACTTCAAACAACAGTAGAACAAAAAAAATCATAAAAAGGGCCCCTGGAAAACAATTCAGGAGGCAATATTATTCGACATTCTTGGAGGATGACGAAGAAGAAAAAGGAAAGACAGGCCTTAAAACTCCTGATAACAAATGCAAAGTACTCAGTAATTAAGTGACTGACCAAGTGCATGGAATAGTTCGAAACTGTGATGAAATTAAGTAAAAATTGAAGGTGCTATTCCTTCACAAGGCATGGTTTTGCGAAATGCCCTATAGGCCACAAAGTTCACCGCACCGTTGACTTACAAACAACAAATGAACAAACGGACAAAGTGCTCCGGATATGTACGTGGAACTTAGGACTCCATAACGAACTACGTGCACACACAACACTTATTTGCGCCTGCGGGCGTTTCTTCAGAAATAGAATCAGGGATAAGGGTATCATGCTATATTCGGTTAAGGAGCATATAATGACAATCCTCAGCAGGGCTAAATTTGCCTACATTGGCCTGATATGCGCCCACACCCTCACAGAAAAGAAAGAAAGGAAAGGAAAGGTAGTATCCTAGACATGACGTGAAAATCGTTCTTGTCGTTTTCAACCCAAAACAGCCATTTTTCAGCCACATTTCAACCCATAGCCTGAATGACAAAACCTCCGAAAACGGACTCAGGCTAATCGATTTTGTTAGTAGGGCACGCTTCCCTCATCTTTAAAATCATATAGGCATGTGACGATCTCCAGATCAGCAAACCGTCAACGAAAGTTACCATGTTGCGATTGATTGTTTCAAAACGATTTTTTTAGTAAGTCACTTGTAGAGCTCGCCATGTTACAAGGCACTCTTCCAAGATGTTTTGGTTGTCCGAGCTTTCCCAGAGGCCAATTCTGACACGGATTACTACCGTTGTAGCCTAGCTACGAATGAGGATTTCCTGTTCACGACTCGTGCAAACCAACGCTTTGAAGAGATATTAAGTCGGAAAGCTACAATCGCAAGAGATGGTCAGAAATTTCTCCGATCGTGTGTGCCTCCACTAGGTATCCTTGAAAATTACGCTGCCAGCATTAAACATGAAATACCAGTGGCAGCAACGCCAACAAGCCATCAGAACGGCTGCCTCTGAGGTTCTGGGTTTCACTCGTCCTTTAAAACGAAACCGATGAAGAGTGCAAACAGGCAAATGCATCGAAACAAAAAGCAGACAAATGTTGATGCAAAAGAGAACAAGGGCTGCTTACGATCAGTATAACGAGATTTACAAGGAGAAAAGAAGGGAAGAACACCGAATTTTCAAAAAGAAAAAGTAGCAACATGAGAAACGCTCGTTTGAGGAAATAGAGATGTGCCATGACAGGAACGAGATCCGGAAGTTTTACCAAAAGGTTAAAAGATCTTGCCAGGGTGGCAAACCCCAAACTCAAGCCTGTAAAGACCAGCAGGGAAACATAGTTGTAGAGTCACAGTCTCTAATGAGGATCTGGAAAGATCATTTCTGCAGACTGCTCAACGGCGATGAGGACACAAATTCCGCCGTCAGGCAGATTGCCCCATGACGACGATCAGGAATGCGGTCCTTCCGACCCAACCAGAAGTTAAGCTTGCCATATGCAAACTTAAATCAAATAAGACTGCAGTAGCAGATGGCCTTGATGCCGAACTTTTCAAGGCAACTGGAGACCAGTTGGAAAGGAGCATGCACCAGCTTATCTGCATGATATTGTCGGAAGAAAGTATGCTCAATGAATGGAACCTCAATATCGTATGTCCAATCCTAAAGAAGAAGGGAGACCCTCACAATTGCGCCAATTAAAATAAAAAAAAATAAATAAACAGGGTGGGGCAACAGAGCGAGGAGCCCTTGGGCCCAGCGCATTTCTCCCAAGACTGCCTTGTAAGGGAATGGGAGGGACCTACAATTTTCTGTCGGTTCCGAACGGCTAATCGAGAGAGCGCTTTTCATGGCAATGAATACTTACGGAGGACTTGCGAATTCCTTGCAAAAGGCGATACCCGTGGAAAAAACATTTTTGCCTCTGTTGGGATTTGAACTCGAACCTCTGAATTAACAGGCGGACATGCTATCCATCACACAATTGCGCCAATTATAGAGGAATAAGTCTCCTTAGCGCCGCATATAAGATCTTGTCTGCTGTAATATGTGAACGTCTGAAACCTACGTCAACAATTTGATAGGTCCTGCTCAATGCGTAACACATCCCTATTATTTGAAGAAAAATGCGTCTTTGGCAACCTGAACCTGAACTCATCCCAATAAACACTTTGGTCAACTAAAGGGCGAGTTGGGAGCAAGTCCTGAGCTTAAAAGTCCTGAGCTTAAAAGGCAAGTTGAGGTTTCTCAAAAAACAGTTTATGGCGACCACAGGGCAAACAGAGGGCTTAAGAAAAAAACTTATAAGTACTGACTAACCCATCTCCTCACTTAGCACAAACCCAATAGTAGAAATTGTAGAAACCCAATTGTTCCACTCTTCTAGGTGTGAATACTCAAAGCCAATTTAATAGCCCGGCCCGAAAATATTCCTACACTCAAAACCTATCGTCATCATTTCATCATCATCTAAATGTTCCGATCCAACATCTCATCTATTCTGAAGACTCATCAAATCGCAAAAGAATGTGCCCATACATTTATGTAAAATTTATTTACACAAAGAACCAACCTACCAGACTCCATAAATGAAAACTGTTAGATAACCATCTCTGTCTCAAAATTAGCATGCAAAGAAGAGAACAAACATAAGGCTTCAAGGACAGGTTGACAGTAGACAAACCCAAGCCTCTCAATTCGAATTTGGCGCACACAGCTCACACAATGCCATCTGTCATCCCAAAGTCGTCAATTCAATGCATAAATCGTTGAGAAGAAATCCTTTTGCAATAAAAGAATAAAAAAAAAAGTAAACAAAAGCAGTGAATTAATTTATAACTCAGCTGTTTTCTATAAATGGACGTGAGGGCATATTATTGTTGCACTCACGTTCCAAACAATTGCGTTTTGAATAGAATAATAAATAGCCATTCTGACAGATCTGTTAAAGGTTGGAAAACTATAGGTAGGTACATATACAAGTTTGCAGTTACTTACATCTTTTCCTCTTCCGTTTTAAGACACTTTTTTGTCTCAATGGTAGGTAAGGTATGTGCCTGTGCCAAGACTGAAAACAGGTTGTAGAATGTAGATCCAGCGGTGTGTTTTCTTTGATTCTCAGCTCTCCTCTTTGCTGTATCTTCTTGTTGTTTATAGGTAGGGAGGTAGGTTAGGTATAGGTACCTATGTATCTCTGGATTTACTTAAGCACGGCCTTTACACACATACGCAGTCACTACATTCCAAAGAAAAATATTTGCACTTAATTAGCACCGAATAACACGCAACACATAAACACACACACAAACACAGATAAACTACTCGGCATCAAAAGAGAGTTATAGTCTAGTTATGGCAACGATACACTAATCGATACTGAACGGATCGGATCGGAACGACTTTAGAGAATTTGTTAGAAAACCAACACAGAAGGTCAACAATCATTGTTGTTGACTTACCTACCCGAGTCTCGCGAACATAAAAAACACTGACTTGACACTTTGACTAAAAAAACATTACGTCAATGTGATACAATTGTTGAATCTATAGGCGAAGAGCAAACACTCATGAATGAAATTGAAATTCGATTGTACGAAGCCGGCTTGAAACGGTGATCGTTGAGATTTGAGTGCACTGTGCATTGGTCGATCGGAAAGAAACTAACTTTTAGTGATTTTCGCACAGAAGAGAGGTTCCGCGTTGACCTGGTTGCTGTATATGTGTGTTAAGTTGAATACAAAAACAGCAGACTCCGCGCATCTCACATCGATCCTAATTTGAACTTGACCGGTTTTTAGCGGCACGGAAAGATTAGTGTTAGAAGAGGAGGTCAAAGCGGAAATTTTTGTTAGATGACGAACGGATTTGGTTCTATAGCTCGTTGGATTATCATTTTCGAGGCAGGTTTAGGTTAACATTGTTTCACTTGATTCACTTCGCTTTCAATCAGTTGCAGGTTCGTTTTTGAAATCCTTGTTTTCGCACTTTCTCTCTACTCAAGCATTTTACGATTCACGATCACTTTATTGACTCTTCAAACATTTTGTTTTTGCGGCACACCTGTTCACAACTGTTTTTATTTTGAATAAATTTTGAATCTTCGAAATCATTTCAAACGAACCCAACAAAAAAACAAAAATCACTTCAAACCCACACCTGCTTTAGAGGAATCTGCACGATCGATTCAAACGAAAGAACAACAAAAACACAAAATAATAAAAGAAGAAATCTCAAGAGCAACCTTCGCGCGATCACAACACCAGCATCTGTGCAATATATTTCTTTACTGAATCTCAGACGGCTTTGAGAAAACGCACCAGGCGAGATCGTTTACCAAAGATATGTGTCTTTTTTCTTTATTTTGGTGAGACCACTTTCATCCCATTTTCAACTTCAAAAAAATCTCAGACTATACGCTAAAGGTAGTCTGTCTTGTAGTGTTCCAGTTAAACACAATTTATTCACCTCACTCGTGTTTTCCAGAGTCCAATTGGTAGTTTTTTGTTTAGGTCTTTTGATCAAAATAAACAATCAACTGATGTTGCACTTCTCTCGAGCAGCGCGATCGGTGTGCTGCCGCGACCTGTGATGCGGTTCTTGTCGCAGTCTCGCACTCGCATGGATGTTCTTCGTGTACTTTTTTTTCTTGTTTTGGTAGGTAATACCAAACTCACTCAACTGGAATAGATGACTAAAAGTATTGAGTGCTTTTGTTGTAGAGTGGCTGGAGCTGGAGCAGGGTTAGAACCTCAGTAGTAAAATTTCGGAGCAGATTTGTAAAAAAAGTGGAGTAAATTGAAAATTTCCGGAGTAGATTTGAAAACGAAAGAAAAACTCAGATTTTCAACAACTGTATTTAACAAAAGTTTATTTGAACTAAAGTATGTAAATAATTGTTTACAAAGCTTGTTAAATGGGAAATCGAGTTTACTATTGTGAATATACTGTGCCAATAAGTTAAAAGAGCTAAAGTCAATTTTTATAAATTTTCAGTACGATCAAATGAAGTTTTGTGAACTAGTTTCGAAAGACGTTTTTAGTGATTGCCTTAAAACTGTAGGTACTAGACTTACGATTTTTTTTCAGGACATATGCTCAAATTAAATATTTTTTCGTTGTTAAAAACAACCACACATCTACTAATAAAAAAAGGTTTTTTGATTTAGGCTTATGTCGACATAAGTTATCAAATGATCCGATTTGCTTACGTTCAAAACAACCTATGTCTACATAAGCTATAATTTCTTCTGATTTCTAAATGTAATAAGCGCTTATATCATGGCTTGATCCGTTTAAAAAAAAATATATTTTCTTATTGTTTTGATCAATTTGTGCTCAAGACAAGCATTTTTTGTCTATTTAAACATAAGTTGCTTTGATTTTTTTTAATTTAGCGTCTATTTTTTGTCGTATAGTAACGGAGCCCAGATTAATTGAAAGGTAAACAAAAAGGAAAATATGTGATATTGAAAACACGATTTTCACTTACGTCGACTTTAGCTCCTTTAACTTATTAACAAAGTTATACATTGCCAATGAGAACGGCATTGGTTGCAAAATTGAATAACACAGGATTGTAGTTTACTTTCATGAGACTCGGCTGAAAGATTTTAAAATTTTTCAGAGTGAAAAAAGGAGTAGATCTCAAAAAATCGGAGTGGTGGAGTAAATTAATTTTTTTTTCTCAAAACTGGAGTAGATTTACTCCGATTGGAGCAAGGTTCTAACCCTGAGCTGGAGTTGAGTTTGTGGGGTTGCCGTGGTGCGAAGTTTGTCTGAGAAATCTTTTTCTATGATGTCAATTCACTTTCTGTTTGGAAAATTGCAAATTGAAAATTGAATTTTTGCAACATAGAACGATTGTGAGCAATTGTCTCATGAACCATTTCTTGTCTGGAAGCATACCTACACAGTCTATTGATTATGTCATAAAAAAGGGCATATAAAGGAACTCGAAAAGGGCGGATTTTTATTGCAAGGATCGATTAATGGGCTAGTTACTAAGTAAAAACCGAAAGTGCAAATTAGAGGGTGCAAATCGGAGATACGGGTTCTAGACCATCTTCACTCGTTTTTTCAATATAACTCGAAAACGAAGTAAAATTTTGATGCAATTCCAGGACGTTTTTTGTAGAGAGCAAATTTTTCCATCAAAAACCACATTTCGAAAAATTGTAAAAATAAAGTTTTCTATCCAAAAACGTGAATGCCTACGAAGGGAAGATAATTCCCTAGTTTTCTTCAATGTTGCTTAGATGAATTCTGGTGACCATGTCCTCAGTAGCAACTAATTTACAACTTATTTTATAGATATAAGAAAGCAAAACCTAAATGCAGTCAGTAAAACTCTCAATGTTTTGAATTTTCAGTCGAACACACTGAGCTGAATAGTGAATGGGTGAGCAAAACGCTACTCAAATGCAATAGTTCTGAGTTTGTAGGGTTTCCGCTTTTATCGTTGCCTTCACATCATTGAATTTATGTACGTTGCGTACTTCTGCGGCTAAACTAAATGGGCTCCACTAAATATGCAACGGAAAAAACTGTTACAACATTAAAATTTTTCACTTTATTACAAAAACGGTGTACAACCCCGAGTACAAGTAGGACATAGCCTTTTATAGTACTATACAACATTATGATTTATTACATTACAGCTTAAATTATATAAGATAGCTTAATATGATCAGTGGCAGAAAGGGTTTGATTTATTTTAAAGCCTAGACTGGTAACAGTAGTAGAAAACTTAAGCTTGAAGTCAGGTAAAAAGAATTTGCGTTTGGAGATGGCAATTATCTGTGTTTCGGGTGGATAGGGGGCATAAGGTCGCTACTCAAGGACCAATCATGGATCTATACATATGAGGATACAAATCCTCATTCATTCCACAAGTTAAGTCCTTTAAGAAGTTGAGTCGTTGTGAGATGTAAATTTGAACATCATCCGCGTAGAGATGAGCAGTTACATTCTTGCAAACATATATATGGTAAGTCATTTATGAACATGCAGAGACTCCAAAGATCAAACAGTTGAAAGCGGAACATGATTTCGAAATGCGTCGCATCTTCTAAAAATAAAGATGAGTTACCAAATTGCCAACGCTAAAGTAAACGTAGTTATTTGTTTACTTATTTGAACAAAAATTAAAAAAGCAGATGGATTGATTGAGAAAATATACTGCTTACTTGAGAACGAAGAAATCTTGAATAAGACGAACTAATCTATCACTGAAGTCAAAATACAATCTTAACTTTTCACACAGAAAGCTGTGGTTAGCTCGGTGAAATGCCTTAGTAAAATCAAGCAAGCACAGAAGCGTCAGCTTTACTTGATTAAGCTGAATGCGAATGTCGTCAACTACTTACACCATGGCTGAATAACAGCTGTTTTCTGCACGACAACCCGACTATACCTACAGGAGAGAACAGTTCACAAATTTGCATGTGGTTTGAGATCTAGCTGGATAAGATTTTTTCACAGATCTTAGCAAGGCATGGCAACAAGCTAATAGAACGAAAATTGGAATCACGGGAAGGACTTTTCTTTTTAGTCACAGGAATAACAATAGTACGTTTCCAACATTGTGGAAATGAAGATGACGTGATGCAAAAATGAATCCAATGAGGTTATAATAAAGGGCAAAACGATTTTTATAAACCGATGGAGAATGGAACAGAATTGGAACTAATGGAAAGAACGTTTCTGATCAGATATGATTTCAAAGTCAAACTAAAAGTGAGCTTTGTAAAAAGCAGAGTTGTTCATTTTGAGGCTTGAAGAGGATATGTTGCTGTTGATAAATCCTCTATTGAGATCGCTAGGTTGAGGAAAATCGTTTTTTGCCAATATCAAACACAGATTATTGCAAAACTTACGAGAAGCTTGGGACATCGGTACTCACTTGAATAATGAATCCTTATACTTCTACACAGATGGATCTAAACCTCTGATGTTTAAAGAAGCTGAATTTAAGCCCTTTCTTCCGTCAACCTGACTATTGTAGTGCGTTCCATAGGGAAATTCTGGCGATAGAAGAAGTCCTGTCCTGGCTGAGAGAAAACGTATCCTCCACAGATCTTCGAATCTTCTCGGACAGTTAGTCTGCTCTCAAAGCTCTTGCCTCTGTCTCTTCAAAATCTAAACTGTCGCACGTTTTGGGTGCTGGGTCACAGAGACATACCGCAAGCAAACTGCATGGCAGACGAACTCACCAAAAAAGGAACGACCTGAAAGGAATATATTTTGAAAATAATTCCATGGCACTTTATTGACGTTGACGTTGACGTTGCGTCAAAAGTTCTGGAATCAATTTCTATCAATTTTATCGCAATCGCCTCACTTACTGGATATAGAAACTCAATCTGAATGTCAAGCTTAGTGTTTTTGAGCCCAGGATTTGCCCTCAACTCGCACTAAAGTAGCCCTAGGTTTTTGTTGGGGCGAGTTCAGGCACTAAACAGGGCTGTCAAATGGCATGCATTTTCCATCAAATGACAGGGATGTGTGGTGATTTGTTGTTTATCGTTTTTTGAGAACCGAAAACCTTGGTCTTTTTTTGACAACTCATAAGGTTGTCAAGCAAACCTGGTTCAACCCTAGGTAAAGTTCAACGAACGAACATCGTATACGAAACTTCGTGCATATGGATGTGCTGCAGTCAATAATTTCAACGGTCTTTGACAATTTGTACATGAGCAGAAAATAACCTGAATAAAGTTTCTCCAACTCTAGTGTTGGTGTTTTCTATCTTTTTCTTTTTCGTCGTTACGAGCATAAGGATTTCGAAGAAATCACAGCTCCCCACGATCTGCTGCAGAGGTCTCTATCAATAACCTTACTAAATAAATATTTATAGAACATAGAACTTACATGTTGCTGATTTCACGGCCTTACCCGTCACCTTCATATACAACATCTGCGACAGTCTTTTCGAATTGAGAACACAGCAGTGAGATTATGTTATAAAATATTTCGCAAATGAAGCACTCAGATTATGAAATTGCAATCAAAATCATCTGATATCACGTTTTTCAGGTGATACTTCAATGCGGGAAAGCTTAAAAATAGAGTCAATTTGGTAAACAGTCTAATTGGGGCTTGAGATAACAGGTTGCAATAACCATGCTTAATTGCTCTTTGAAGAAGTGCAGTCGTTCTCCGAATATAGGTTTACGGCAGAGGTACTTTTACCTTAACAGTGCTCTTTATTCTTTAACTTTAGTTAACTTTCCTTAAAAGGGTTTTAAGGAGGAAAAACGTCCTATATAAAAAGTTTTGGTTTTTAATACATATAAGAAATAAAATATTTTTTAAACACTTTAAGGCCTTGAATAAACAGTTTCTGACAAATATATTCAAAACTCTGCCTTTGCGACATCATTTCCGGCGAACCTCGGAAAAAGGTTCAATAATAAATTAAATAAATTAATAAAAATTTCGTTCAAAATATTTCTAATTTTTTTTTTTTTGTTCAAAATAGTTGTAATCGAAAAAACTAAAATTCCTTTGTTCAAGTTCTTGTGAATTGTATTTCAAAGATATGTGTTAAATTTGGCTAAGATCGGTTTAGTAGTTCTCCAGAAATCTTCTCCTCTGATTTATAAATAAAATTTCGTGTCTAAGGTTTTGAACGCTTAGGCTAAGTGACCTCGAGTGTGTGACTTCTCAGGGCTATATCTCCAAAACTACTACTCGGACCAACTTGAAAATTAAGCACAACATTTTAGAGATATTTTTGTATTTAATAAGACAATAAAAAACTCAACTTTTTGAAGTAGTGAAACCCACGTAATCCCTTAACACATGTTTAGGAATCCTTTCCCAAAGTTCAAGTGAGGAGTATGTCCGCACTTTTTCTCTGTCCGTCAAGAACGCCTCTTGAAACACCAAAATTTGCTTCTAAAATTGTTTGAGAGCCGTTTTTCTTCAATTTTAAAAAAGTATTATAAAAAAAATCTTTCCGAGTGCATACTCATCATAACGCATTTATTTGAATCTTTGGCTTGTTTTCATGAATATTCGTTTTTGTGTTTCTCTATGACGAAAAAACTTTAATTTTTTTTTTTTTTTAAGCCGCGAAACATTATTTTTACCGCAACATATAAATACAAAAATGTTTCACATATTCCAAAACAAATCTCTAGAGTTTAACATCATACCATGCATTAACTTAATAAAGTAAAAAAAAAAACTTTATGAATTCGACTACCTCGTCTAATAAGAAGAAGTATGTTACAAAAAATTTAAGGCTACGATTTACTTAGTTTCTGTGCGCACAGACATTTTACATTTACAACTTCGCTTTAAGTATTGAATTTGAATTTGAATCTTCGGTTTCATCTTCAACTTCTGGCTTCAAGTTGCCTGCAGCGAATATATTTTTTGGATCGAGTTCCCTTTTAGCAGCTTCGTATAGATTGCATCCAATCTGTGAAACTGTTTCTTTGTACCATTTGTTACGAATTTTTCCTACTCCATGATGATGTGATAGGGATCCACCCGATGACAGAATCTCATCACGGGCACTGTTTTCAATTGCTTCATAGGTTTCAACTGGATTCGCAATACCAGTGTATTTGAAGGCAAAGTAGAAATAAATACAACAGCCAGCGTCATATGTTTGAGTTACACGACAGGATATCAAAAAGTATTTGATATTAAAGCGGGCGCATTCCTGTGAATTTAAAGAAGAAAAATTGTGAGTAGGTATTTGAGTATTTTGCAAGAACCAATGATAGAGAGAAAGGAAAGAACACCCTCCCAGCTACTAGAGATTTTCTAACTTTATTAACTTTATAACTACAAGCAATCTGAAAAACTTAGCTAAAGTAACTTTGGTATTCTTAAAGCTAGAGATGAAGACTTATGGGAAGTTTGGAAAGGTTCGAAGGGTTTATGTGGAGAGGGATTGAGATCGAACAATATAAGCTATTAGCAGTAAGTAGTATACGCGTCTTAGGTTCATGTTTAATGACTGCAGTAGTCTGCTTGGTGAAAGTTAATTTGGAAAAGAGGTATAGACGGAGGATTATTAGCGTCATATTGGAAGTTTTCTTTGAAGAAGAAAATTTTATCATGAGCGGTTTAGATTTGTCTCAACTGAATGAGGCAACTTGGCTGACACATTCACGCAAAGGCCTTGCAAAAGCGGTATAAAGAGACTTCACAAAAACATGCACTGAATTTTTTTAATATTCGTATTAATGTTAAATTTAAACCGTGACTTGCTATACAAGTAAGTGTGAGTCTTCACACTAGAGCGCAACACCATAAACCTCTGCGAGTAATGTCTGCCTGCCCGAATCTCAGTGGTCTGCCAAAGCTTATAAAAAATAAACGTTGGACTTCAGAATTCTGAGTAAGCTTCTTTGATATATTTGTTTTAAAGGTATTGTAGGTACTTTCTATAAGAGGACAGAGTATTGAAATATAAGCTATAGCGAATGAGATCCTTGCGTGTCAACAGCAGCTCTCAAAGCCTGTAGCGTCCAAGGAGACTCCAAAAGGATGTGACCCTCCAAGTTTGGGGTTTGTGTGTAGAGCTAACTACCCTACCACGTAAAAAACATCTGATTGCGAAGCAACCAACAGCCTTGGATAACAATAACGATTTCTTTGTTAACGACCCACTCAAACGAGCAAAGGACAAAGACCTCCAAATCGGCTCCCGATAGAACGTTAGATACCTTAACGGACTACATACAGGCTGATAACTAGGGGATCCTCTGACTGCTGCAAAGCAGGTGTGACAACCAGCCAAGAAGTTCGATGGGACGGGCAGGGCATACATAAGATGAAAAACTACGAAGCGACGGCGACTGCTATTGACAACAAAAACAGCGCAAATTTGAGTACGTATTTGGCGTTACAGGTTGACTCAAGGATAGGGTTATCCAAAATCTATTCATTGATCGTATAATGATCATCGGTATCAGGACTAAATTCGCCAACATTAGTCTAATATACGCCCACACCCACACCCTGTTTATTTATTTTTGTTTTTGTTTAGTCAGTGCATGAAGAAGAGTTTTACCGAAAGGTAAAAAATTCTGGTACGGTTCGCAAACCTCGAACTCAAGCCTGTAAAGACCAGCAGGAAACATAGTGACAGAATCGCAGTCGCTTCCGAAAACCAGACTGTTTAACAGTGACGAAAACAAATATTCCGCATCCCAGCAAAACTTGTACCACTTTACAGAATGACTTTGGAGAACTCGCGCTGGAATGGGAGGAAGCGTTATGTCATACGTACTTTGGGGCATTAAACCAGAAGATGCAAAAATGGTTTCAATGGTTAATGAAATATGTGCTGATATCAAACAAACATAGAAGAAAATACGTAGATAGACACCTGGAGGTAGTACAGGACTTTATCCACCTAGGAATTAGGCATAGACACGGAAAATTACACTATAGCGTTTGGCGGATATCAAACGAAGAATTACTCTTTAGTGGAGTGCCGTAAGCTTTATACCTAGGAATCGAGGGCCAGTCCATATATTTTCATGAAATTTTCGGAAATGTGTTTTAAATAGCGTATAGAAAAAAGTTAAAAAAAATGTACCGCTATTAATTTTTTAATTATTTTTATAATTAATTATTAACTTTTAGAATTTTCTTTTATTTATGTAGGGTGTTTTAGATACGGTTTTCCAAAGGCTTAGGATGGATAGGTTTGGTCAAGACAAAAAAAATGTATGATAGGTCTATATCCCTCCGTGTAGGCGTAAGGGGGTATTTTATAAAAAATTTACTTAATTAAAAAAAAAAAAACAAATATTAAAAATCAACTATGTATACCATTTACTATCTCATACTATAATGTTTTGGAAAGCTAATTCTTTGTTCTAATAAAAATTTTAGTTTCAGTTCACTAAATGTATAGTTTTTGAGAAATCAAACCTGAAAGTCAAAATTTTGAAAACAGAAACTATTTTTTTCTTAATAATTTTTTTTTTTTTTTTACAAATTTTTGCCTTATTAAGGGCCATTTTTTCTTTCAATAATCAATGCTTTTATAAATTCTTGTTCAAAATCAACAAAACAAAGAAAAAAATCTTTCTGTGTTTTTGAGAAATTAAAAAAACAACGAAAAGTACTTTTTTTAGAAAAAAAAATTTATTAAAAAAATTAATATTTTCTTTTTTCAACATTTTGACTTTTAGGCTTGATTTCTCAAAAACTATTCATTTAGTGAACTCAAACTAAAATTTTTATTAGGAAAAGCATTAGCTTGCAAAAACATAATAGTATGAGGTAGTAAATGTCTTAGTTGAATTTTAATAATTTCTTAAAAAATTAAACCAATTTTTCATAAAATACCCCCTCGTGCCGACACGGAGGGATATAGACACCCCCTCCCACACAATTTTATTTTTGTCTTGACCCAACCTAATCCATCCTGAGCCTTTGGAAAACCATATCCAAAAAACCCTATACATGAATAAAAGAAAATTCTAAGAGTTGATAATTAATTATAAAAATAATTTAAGAAACTGAGAGCGGTGAAATTTTTTTTTAACTTTTTTCTATTCGCCATTCAAAGCATATGGGAAGAAAAAAGCGTGATGTCATGGGTGCTTTTGCGAGTATTGAAACAGAAGCGGCAAAAATGGGTTTGATGGTTAATGAGGGCAAAACGAAGTATATGCTGTCATCAAACAAGGACACAGAACATCGACGAATTGGACAAAACGTCACAATAGACAGACATAACTTCGAGGTAGTACAGGACTTCGTCTACCTAGGATCCGCTGTAGACACGGACAGCAACATCAGTGCGGAGATCAAAAGGAGAATAACTCTTGCCAACCGTTGCTTCTTTGGGCTAAGAAGGCAATTGAGAAACAAAACCCTCTCCAGAAAAACCAAGGTAACCTTATATAAGACCTTAATCATCCCAGTCCTGCTTTACGGCGCGGAAGCATGGACCTTATCGAAAGCGGAGGAGGAAACCCTTGGTCGTTTCGAAAGAAAAATTCTCCGAATGATCTTTGGTCCAGTATGCGAAGGCAATGTGTGGAGAAGAAGATACAACAACGAGCTGTATGAGCTGTACCGCGACATGGGCATAGCCAGAAGAGTACGCATCGCGAGGCTACGATGGTTGGGCCATGTTGAGCGGATGGACCCAAACGCTCCGGCTCGTCGGGTGTTCGAAAGCACATTGCAGGGAAATCGCAGAAGGGGAAGACCTCGTCTTAGGTGGCGCAATCAAGTGGAAGAAGACCTCAACCGACTTGGAGTGCGAAACTGGAGAGAGCTCGCCCGAAATAGAAGTCGTTATCGAAGGATGTTGGTTGAGGCCCAGGTTCACCCCGAACTGTAATGCCCACCTAAGTAAGTAAGTAAGTAAGTAAGTAAGTATCCAAAGCATATTTCCAAAAATTTCATGAAAATCCATGGACTGGCCCTGGATTCTAAGGTTTTGCCATTTTTATGTCTAACGGCACTCTACTATTGCCAAACGCTGCTACTTTTGGTTAAGAGGAAAACTGAGGGTCAAAACTTTCTTTGGAAATACCAAGGCAACCGGTAATGAGGCCTTGATCATCCCACTCCTGCTATATTGCGAAGAAGAATCAACCTTATTTAAGTCGAATGTGAAAACTTTTGATCTTTTTGAAAGAAAAAAGCTGCCAGTGATCTTTGGTCCCGTATATGAAGACAATATTGGAGAAGACAAGATTAAGAAGATTTGACAAGAAGCTGATGAGCTGTACAGAGACAAGAGCATAGCTAAAAAAAAATACGCATTGCGAGACTGCGACAGCTGGGGCAGTAAATCTAATTTATATCGACGCTTCGGCTAGACGGGTTTTAGAAACACATTGCACTCAAGTCCGGTTGGGATCCCGCGGGTGAGTAAAGATACAGACCTAGTGTGAACTTCGCTAATGAATTGAAAAAAAAAAATATTTTTATGTATGGAACTAACAGATCAGTTTTTGTTTGTTCTTCGTTTTGATAATTTTGATCAAATGATTTCACAAACAAGCTGATTTCACGATCAAAAAAGTGCCCGAGCTTTTAGCCTTTAGAAAAATTCTTGTTGGAAAAGAAGTGAAAAACGAGAAAAAGCTCAAAACCCCTGCCTCTTTTAAGTCAACAAAAAAATTAAAAATCCTTTCAGGATTGTCTCTTGATTCCACGGGCTCCCGTGAGTGAGTAAAAAAGCAGATTTGTTAGAAAAACATTTGCACACAGTCATTTGCTATTGAGTTCCAAAACAATATAGAAAATAACTTATTTCTGCCTACTCACCGTTTCTACGCGACGCTTCACATTTCGGCAAAGAGAGCTGCACCGGTCCCACGACACAGATGTTTCAAAGGATTCAGCAACGATTTCTTGATTCAGTGCAAAATCCTAAAAGAGATAAGAAACATTAGACCAACTGCAACTTGTACCCCATGCAAAATGATTACCCTGATGTAAGCTATTACGAAGGTCAATATGTAGCCTCTCTCGCCGTTCTGTCCACCACCTGGGAAACCCCTGAACTTTTTCGCTATTTCATATATCAACCTTTCCTGCCTTTGGACGTCTTCCGACTCGCCCTCGAACAGCAATGTTGCTGCACATATTTTATTCAAGTCCAATCCCTTAATACTGGTAACATAGGCTTTTTTCAAGTAGTCGACAGTACTTCCCAGCCAACCTTTCGCTGGTTTCAAGCTTTGTCCGAAAATAAATTGTTCATTGTCCATTAGACGAACACTGGCAGGCTGGCAGCGTCTTCTCGCAACTTCTCGCATAAACAACACTCCGTATTCAAAGTCGGGGAATACCAAGGAACCGTACCGCTTTACCGGAGGTAGAGGTCGAACTTTCAACACAACTTCTGTCACAACACCGAGAGTTCCTTCCGAACCCATTACCACATGATTAAAATCGGGTCCACAACTGACTCGAGGAGCTGAACATTCGCGTTCGAGAACGCCTTTCGGCGTCACCATCTTGACCTTTACAACAAGGTCTTCAATATTGCCATAGACGTTCTTCTTCATTCCAGACGCACGAGTAGCAACCCATCCTCCGAGGGTTGAAAACTCATAGCTGTCTGGCTCATGGCCGACCGTAAGGCCGATCTTATTCAGCTCTCGCTCTAGATCTTGTCCGACTATTCCCGACTCAAAACACACCGTCAGGTTTTCTCTGCTCAACCAAAGCATGCGGTTCATTTGAGAAGTGTCGAGAATGCAAATCATTCGAGTTTCCTTCTGAGGGCATGTAATCGAACCCGAAACTGAGGTACCTCCTCCAAATGGTATAACTACCACATTGTGCTTGTGAGCTAAGTTTATAATTTTCAAAACATCATCATGGCACTTCGGCCACACTACGAGATCTGGAATTCTCTCATACGCATTCCGCCAAAGGTTGTATATGTCATGCAGGGTTTGTCCATGGCACCGTATCAAACGGTCCTCCCCTTGCTCTGAGTAACTTATTCCTGAAGTCTTCACTAATCTGAGAAAATCTTCATTTACAATTGGATCCGGAAAGTCAGCCGGCATTTGTGGGAAAGGAATGGTGGGGTCGACGTAAAGATTGAATTTTTGATACACCCAATCTGTGAAGTAAGGCAGGGCACTCCCTTCCAGTGGGTATCTGAAGAAAAGACAGAAAATTAAAACAAAACAAAAAAAAAAACAATTTCTCCAACTGTCAGTTTACCTGTCCCCTTGAAAACATATCATCTTCCCGTCTATGTAGAACTGCGAGTCCTTGTATCCCCAGCCGTACCATTTCAGAAGATCTTGCCTTCAATACAAAACTACACGTGAATTCGAAAAGAAAATGTTTTTCTTTTAATTTCCGTTTCTTACCTTTTCTTTGGTATTGCACTTTGAACTTCTTGTGTCATTTTTTCGTCGATAGCAACGGCTGATGATGAGGACGTTAGGTTTCTTTGAGCACTCATTTTATAAGTCTATGTAGGTATACGATGTGCGGATCTGTGTTGAGAAATATTTTAAATATTAAATTACTTCCGAGAGTCAGATAAACGTTGAAAAAATTATTTGTTTTAATTTTTGTATTTTTAAACACGACAAGTAGTGACACGAGGGAACGACGATATGACTACAACAAACGATGATAAAAGCAAAGCACACACGAGAAAAAAAACTCTCCTCCGGCAACGGCAAGCCCAGAGATAAATGAAAACATTTCAAAAATTATGCTAAAAATCGATTTTATTATTATTTTTTTTTCTTTATCCAGACTTTTCTCCTGCTCGCACTTAACTCCATGAGTGAAAAGCAGAGCATTTTCCCTATACACGAAACAGTACTTTAAAATCTTATCTCGGTGTGAGATTATATCCATTCATAGCTTTTACACCGCATCGAGGAACGTGGAGTTGTGCGCAAGGCAGAAATGGGGTAGTTAAATGCGTTGGTTGATTCACTTGCCTGCTCTGCTTCTCATGGTGTGTCAGTATTTTTTCATATCAAATAAGAGAACATGTGCGTGTTGTGTTAATGGGTTGGTTTTGCGAGGGCAAGATGAACGGGGGAGGTCAGTTTAACTGTATTTTTCTTCTCTGTCCAACCCTTGACGTTGCATAATTTAATTGATGAAGAGTGTGTTTAGGGCTGCCGTAGAGATTTTATTTTTGCACCTACATTTGTTTGTTGTGAGAACAAAAATCTGCCTACGTGTCGTTCTTTTTGGTCGTTATGAGCCGGAAGTTTACTGTCGGTTTTTCTGGCTATTGGTTGCGTTCTGGTTTCTGGTTTTTGTGGGAGGTTTTGTGGTCGGACTTATTAAACTTTGTCAAGAGATAAATTAGGAAGTTTTAAAAACATGACAGAGAACGATGTATGCTCCTGGATCAAATCAATGAAAAATGAAAAACGAGAAATTGTTGTGCTCTTTTCGAAGGTTGTTTTCTACCTTGTTTCAAAAATAGACCTAAACGACCACAACTTTCAAGAGAAATATCGCATTTAGCGGATAACTCTCACTCTTCATAATTTTTTTTGGTTCAATCCTTATCTCTTTTCTTTTCTTTCCCTCTCCTCTCCTACTGTTTACCTATATCTCTATTTCCTTATCTGTTTCTCTCTCTGTTTTGGTTCCGATTCCGATCCTCCTATTATGTTTCCTCTCCCTGTCTCTCGTTCACTCTCTCTTTCTCTTACTCTCTCTCTCTCTTTAACTCTCTATCTTTCTTTCTTTCTCTTTCATTGAACATTTTTTAAAGCTACCGCGCTCCTTTAGCTTGATTACCATTTGTCCGTTTTTCTTCTCCCTCTTCGTCTCCCTCTCCCTATTTACCTATACATCTCAGCATTTTTTTGTTACTCCCTTTATTTTCCTCCCGCTGCTTCAGCTCTTACCTCTCTTTCTGTTCCTCATCGTATTTGCTCTTTCATGCTACCTCTCTCTCTCTCTCCCTCTCTCTCTCTCTCTCTCTCTCTCTCTCTCTTTGTCTCTCTCTCTTTGTCTAGGTATCTCACTCTCTCTGTTTTTGTCTCGGTCTCTCACTCTCACTTTTTCTCCCTCTGTCTTTCACGCTCTCTTTCTCTCTCTCTCCCTCTCTATCTGTTGATCGCTTTTCTCTTAGCTTTCTCTCCCTTTCTCTATCAATAAAAAAAATATGAAAAGCTCTCGCGATCCATTACCTCAGTTACCATGTTATCAGTCAAATTAATATCATTTAACGGCAAGCTTATTATTGAAGGTTTGTTTTGTTTTGAAGTACTACGTTTTAACCTTTAAAAAAGAGAAATAAGTCTGTGCTTGGTTTCTTCCTCTTTTTCTTTCTGTATGGTAGTAATTTTCTAAGGTGATTTGATACCAGAGTATCGACCTTCCTAGAAGTAGATGGAAGTATGGTGTACGTAATTTCACTTATAATCTCAACTCATTTCAACTGGGAAACGTCCGGCACACCGACATTACACTCTACCACTGTAAAACTACCAACCTTCTTTGGGTATTTGAAGTCCAGGCATCCTTATCAGTTCGAAACACGACAAAAAATTATGAGATATTTGAACGGCCTTTGGGTAAGTGCACACCCTGCAACCGTGGCTTGTTGGGAAGAGAGCGTTGAAGAGAGTTGTGCTTTGCGCGTACTTTGTCATAGATTCCTTTATGTATCTAGATATTAGTACCTGAGTCCAAAAAGTGGACATTTGGTTAGTATTTCTTCTTATCTTTCTGTATTTCGACATTAAGTATAGTCGCACGAAAGAAGCCTATCTGCATGAATTCAAAACACATAAGAGATCGAAGAAGCAGTGTTTACTATCTGTTACCAATGTCGACCTATGACGATCAAAATAGCTATAATTATGCTTATATTATGTTCGTTAAAGGAAATGATGAGCATATCTGCCTTTTGCTTGGGAGTTCGAATCCAGAAACATCCAATTTTTTCCACGAGTTTCGCTTTTCCCAAGGAATTGGTTAGTCCTCCGATAGTTTTCTCACTGTCATGAAAAGTCCTTTCTCAATTACAAGTTCGGAATCGGTAAAAAATTTAAGTTTCCCTCCATTCCTCAAGCAAGGCTCCCTGCCATTATTTTATTATTATTTTTTTTTTCTTCTTAAGCTCATCACTGCCTAGTGAGTGCTGACTCACAGACCGACTAACACCCTGATTGAAGTTCCTGACCAATTGTCCGTGTGAAGCTGTAATGTTGAATGTAATACTCGATATGGAACTGGTACCATAAACATATACTAAATTCTAGAATTATTATTTATCAGTTTTTGAAAAGTACCTTAGGGATGAATGCCTCTATTCCACGTTCTTTTTATTATTTTATTGGACATTCTTCCATTGCAAACCATCCTTTTCTTTGAAAAAAGGTAATCCCAAAAACTTTTTAGAATTTGTCATAGCAAGTACATAATTAATTTAAGGCTGGTAACTTCTTTTGAACAAATATGTATATAATATGGCGGCAACCCTGATCAGCAATTCAAAATGTGGGCGTAGTATGATTTAATAATAAACATCAGAGAAAGTATTTATAGGGAGATTTCACAAGTTGTTCTGTTGATGCCTTATTGAATCTTTTCCCAACTATAAATTCGGGGCATATTTTTTTATAACTAACGCACACATTAAGAGGCTATGAATACCCTTATAATGTTATTAAGCAGAGTGCGAGCTTTAAAAAAAATAGGAGAGGATTTAATAGGAGACAGTAGTGTTGCTGCTGCAAACTTTAACTTTATTTGAAAATTGAAAAGAATAAATTGATATATACTACCACTTTAGGAATCAGTTCTACACATTTATTACAAGTGAAGTTAGTGTGTTACGAATTATAACATTGGTCACATGAACGATATTTTGTGAATGAAGAAAAATTTCTCAATGCTTGATGTTAGAATATCAAGGAATTATTTAGGTTCATGGAAATAGATAGCTACAGACACAGACGCTAGAATTTTATAATATGGGAACGTATCGTCCATTGCGACGACGATTAATTCATACAGAAGTCGCTACCTATCCAACACCACAATTAGGCATTAAGGAATCAATTAATCAACTATTTTAATGAGTTTTGTGTGAAAAAGATGAAATTGCAGACTGGTATATGACTACTAAATGTGATTTGTCATTCTGTTGCGCCTTTAATAATTGTGCAACAAAATTTTATATGAGTTTTATGCACATTAAGAAAGTAAGTACTTCCTCCAACTGGAGGAGCAGTTGAGAGCTGAAATTAATGGATAAATTGTTTCAAATTTAGTTCCAAAATTTGTTTTCAAGGTCTCCAGAGGACGTATACAAACTTTATATGAAGATATCTATTTGTGGACTTGCGAACTTCCTTCAACGTCGGATTTAGCACACACAAGAGTTATTCTAACTTTGTAACTTAATTCTTTTCAATTAAAAATACAACACTTAAATTGATATTGCAAGAAATTTAAATTGTGGTAAGGTACCAAAGATAGTTTTATCTTTCAAAGATTAAATCAAAGAGGAGGGTATCATTAATGGAGCAAAGACTTCTTTAGAGGAACGGCTTCTAGTTTCTAGAGACTATTTAGAAAAATGAGTATGAGTAGAAAAGTTTTATCTTGATTGTCCAAGAAACGAAATGACTAAATGCAGACAAATCATGGAAAGGGGTATCAAAAGGACACCACCAACAAGCAAACGAAACTTGGGGGGGGGGGGGGGGGGACTACTGAAGCTACATCAGTGACAAGAAGAAGATGGATTCGAAAGCATGCCAAAAAAGATTAAAAGGCTCACCTCGAGAGGGAATTCACCAGGTGCAAGGAAGAAGCTGATGCAAACTAAGCTGTTCAAGAAATATCATAAGACTGATGGAATAAGAGGACAACCATCTTCCAATCTTCCAAATAGCCACTCATCGCTCAGGCGAATCGTTCGCCGAAGTTCATTAGCGTTGACCAAGGACAGCTTCTTGTGGATGACATTCTGCACTGGAGGTGGCGACAATATGATGGTATTTTAAGCGAACGGTTTCCTCGAAAGCACTTTCCATAAGCTAAACCAGAACTAACGGAACTACTCGACATTACAGTCGAAGACGCTTGTAAGGCAGTTAAGAACTCCAGAAAAAGCAAAGGCGCTGGGCCATACGAGATACAAAATGAGTTTTAAAGAAATCGGGTTGTAATAGGTCGCAATTCTCATCTCGCATCATAAAGGATGTGATTTACTGCCTAACCAAGAGTAGGGGGAATTAATTTTCTACCAATGTATAAAGAGAAGGGAGATGCAGATGATGTCCCTTACTTCGAAGATCATCGAAGGGGTACTCAATACCGACTTTAAAAAACAATTAAACTATCTGATAACCAATGTGTCGCGGATATGTTAACTACAGATGCAATCCAAGACATAATGATCCATTGTGAAAAACATAGTGACTTCTTAGAGGATTGGCATGTTGTGCTGATTTAACTCAAAAAAGCATTTGATGTACAATCACAAACGAATGAATGGCTTTCAAACAACGAGGAGTTCTAGTGGCTTATGTGAGGATAAATCAGGGATATAAACGCTTTTCCAACAGGGACGCTACAAAAGGAGAGCGACAGGGACAGCAAACAACGCCATATTTCTTGTCACTCTTTTAACATTTCTCTTCAGTAAATTTTGCCATTTTATGATGGAAAGATATACGAGCCAACAACGAGTCGAAATTATTAAAATTTACTACCGAAATTCAGAGTCAGTGGCCTCAACGTTAAGAGCGCTACGTCCAATTTATGGTCGTCATAATCGTCCTAGATGATCAACAATTGAGCGTCTAGTGGAAAAATTTGAATCCACAGGCACAGTACAAAATGTTCCCGTGCCAGTGAGACAAATAAGTGCCCGTAGTGTCGAGAATATTGATGCCGCTGAGGCTTCATTTGCAGAAAGCCCAAATGTGTCTCTCACACGTCGTTCTCAAGCGTTGGGAATCTCTGTGGCGTTGTTGTGCCGAATTTTGCGGAAAGATCTTGGCCTTCATCCTTACAAGATTAAATTGACGCAAGAACTAAAGCCGCTTGACCACCAGAAGCGTCGTATGGTAGGATTTTCATCAAAAAATCATCTTCAGTGATGAGGCTTATTTCTGGCTGAATGGCTTCGTCAATAAACAAAATATACGGTATTGGTCAGGCAACAATCCACACCTTCTCCATGAGTAATCATTGCATCCCGAAAAAACTACGGTTTGGTGTGGTTTATGGGCGGGTGGCGGCGGAGTCATTGGGCCGTACTTCTTCCGTGATGATCAAGACCGGCACGTTATTGCGAATGGGGATCGCTACTGTTCAATGATAACCGATTATTTATGGACCCAATTGGACGATATGGACTTGGATAACATGTGGTTCCAACAGGACGTCGCCGCAAGCCACACAGCGAATGTCACAATCAATGTATTGGAAACCAAGTTTGGAGAACGTGTTATCTCACGATCCAGTTCAGTCCAGTTACTTGGCCGCTCGGTCGTGCGATTTGACGCCGTTAGACTACATATTTCCTTTGGGGCTACGTCAAGTCTATGGTCTATTATAACAAGCCAGAGACGATTGATGAACTTCGTACGAATATCGAACGTGAAATTGCAGCAGTATCGGCCGATCAATGCTTGAAAACCGTCGAAAAATGGTTTCAGCGTCTGGAATTCTGCAAGCGTACCCGTGGTGGCCAAGAAATCGAGTTTTATACATAATGGCATTGAACGTACTTTCACAGGAATAAAGAATTTCATTGATATCCGTTTTTGTTTTATTTAAAAACATTTTGTTTTGCTCTTACTGAAAAACCCGATATATAAATGAGCTAGTATCCGGTTGGAGTCACCGAAGCATTCCAAGACAAAGAAGACGTACACCAAGGAAGCGTCTTAAGTCTGCTCTGATTACAGTCCTTGATTACTTGTTGAACACTATACTCACAGTTATTCGCCCCCTATTTCCCTTAAAGCCTTTCGAAAACCAGAACAGCCTGAGGTGAGGCGATCGCATCGCTGCCAAAATACACATGTAAATTTATAGAATACCACACATCTACGCAATTTGGCAGTATACATGAAAAGTGAATGCCTCTTCGCTTTTCGCAAGGTTTAAATTCTAAAAATTAAAACACAGCGAACTATTTCACGTTTACTTTGAGTCAAGCACAAATTGAAAGTGAGAAAATGAGAGTGTAACTAAGCCAATTAGCTAATAAATAAAAAATATTAAATTCACCTTTTTCAGACCGAACACACTTCTCTCGGCGATTTAACAAAACTTACAATTAGAAGTGAAATACAAAACTTAGATATCTACCTGCATGTCTTGAAATCGATATCATCAAACTGAGTAGCATTATAACGAAAGATAGTGGGCAATCACATACCAAGAAAAGAATCACTTTATCGTTTTATTATTTACGAGAACGCTCAATAATTTATCTGAAAAAAGGTACACACAGGCATGACTTTTTTATTTGAACTCAAAAGTGTGTGGTCAGTTTTGAACTGATAAAAAGCAAAGTACCGGGCTTATGTACATAAAACAGTTACTCATATGAAGTTTTGTGTTAATATGGCTGAGGGATAAAGAGCAATGTATGTTATTGATAAAAACTCAACTTTGAATACAAGGCCAGTTGTTAAGTGTATTTTTATTAATTACTACTCTTAACCGGATGATATCTAGTGGAGCCGTGGGTTAAAGTACAAATTTAAAGTACTTGTCTTACCTATGCCGGTTTTGTTTTGTTCTGTGGAACACACGTAACCAAGTAAAACATCTACAAGTCCAACGCCGAGCTCTAATAAAAAATATAGAGCGGGCTAAACTTAAATAAGTTTCTCAGATAATCTTAATGAATTCGACCTTGGATTGCTTTTAGAAATCAGCAGAGAAGTGAAGAACTAGACTTCCAACCAATCTGAAGCCCTATTTATTTAGATTCTCTGGGAAATTGAATGTGTTGAACCCGCTCAAGACATGGAACCTGTTACAAATTTTGGTTTTGAGCTAAACACAAAAAGTTTGGATTTGCAAACCCTGTAGAGAGCTTTGGGAGTTATACTGCAAAAATGGTTTACTTCCTTCCATGATTCAAAAGGTGATACTCGCGAAAGTTGATACCCATGGAAAAGCAATGGAAAGTTCCTGGGATTTTAAAGTCTGCAATCTGCATGTATCAGACAAACATGGTAATCTTAACGCCATGAATTTCATTGACACTACGCTCCTTTATATACGTTAATTTCGTTAAGATATTTGATGGCTTTGAAACAAGTTAAAGAATAGCGAAGTTCACACTGTTCAATTAGTTCGATAGACTTTGGGTTGAACGACCAATGCTTGACTACAATGTGAACCCTCATACGACCGCTTCACCAACTTGTTGGATGAGTTTTCAAATATTTTTGAAAATTTTGAAGTTGGACTGGAGCGGAGGAATACATGACATAAAGTTGGACGACAAGTTTGATAAGTCTGAACGCAAACTACATCCGACCATCCAACATCCATCAAACGAAGTCTGTCCAACTAATTGTACAGTGTGAGCAGCGCTAACGAGATTATTCGAGAAGAGAAGTGTGAGACCACCCAAACGCACATTAAAATCTCTTTAAACACAACAGCTCAGTTGTCAGTTAAAAAATTAAGTAAAAAGGAGAAATGTGCATTTCCAGCGAAATTCTAATGAATTGTTTCTTAGTAGGCACAAAAAAGAAATATCAATTTAATTTCACAGTAATTAACATTGAAAACACAATAAATTATTATTTTTACCTCGAATTCTCCAGAACAACACGTCAAGTCGATGTGATTAATTTAAGACTCTTAAGCACACGTTTTTCGATTTTCTCAAATAGATCAGTGACAAGAATGAAAATAAGTTTTTACTAATACCCAGTAAAATTCACTTTTAATAAAGGCCGACGGCGCGCGCCAGCGGCACTTGAGAAACTACTCCAATGACGCTTAATCCAAGCGTATTACTGTAGTCATTAGCTCATCTTTTAGAGCGTGTTTTTGTAATTAGTAAATAAATAAAAAATAGATTAACAAGTAGTAATGAATATGCACAAGTAAGCGTCTTCGTATGAGCATAGCCTACCCCATCGTTGCTAGGCTCGTAAACATGATCTTTAATAGTTGGTGGTCATGTTATGAGGTTGTGACACGATTAAATTCAAAGTTGTGTCAGGCACGGTCAAATTTTAACGAATTTTTGGATGCGTTTAATGAGACATTCATGAAATCTTTTTTTTATTGACTGACTCTTTCAATTTCCAGCCTCGACATCAGATTTAAACACGCTGGGAGGGTTTGCTTTTTGAAATTTATGTGCGGAAAAAAACTCCAATGGTAGATGAATTCTTTGGAAGAGGAAGTCCTCAAATGATTACGCACGAAAAGACTGAACCAATTATCTCTATGAAATGTCACAATGCTTTTTTCCCAGCCATGCCTTGTAAGGGAGTGAAGGGAACCTACTGTTCTCTGCCGATTCCGAACGGCAAATCGATAAAGCGCTTTTCATGACAATGAATTCGACTATCGTAAAAAACAGAAACGCTACCTGGCTTAAAATTAAGCTGTAGATATTTCCCCAGATGCAACTGGCTATGGAAACTATTGACATTTGAGAAGTTTGCCATGTTACTCCACTTTCTATTAAGTGCGTTAGAGGTCACTGATTAATTATTAGTTTGGAAATCTGACAGCTAATTTCACAAGTTCACTCACAGAATTCGTTAAGTTTCCGTAGTGAACAGCTATAAACGAAATGACTTTTTCACACAACTTTTCATCATGCTCATGCTCATGCTCATGCTCATGCTCATCCTTATCCTCATCCTCATCCTCATCCTCATCCTCATCCTCATCCTCATCCTCATCCTCATCCTCATTCTCATTCTCATCCTCATCCTCATCCTCATCCTCATCCTCATCCTCATCCTCATCCTCATCCTCATCCTCATCCTCATCCTCATCCTCATCCTCATCCTCATCCTCATCCTCATCCTCATCCTCATCCTCATCCTCATCCTCATCCTCATCCTCATCCTCATCCTCATCCTCATCCTCATCCTCATCCTCATCCTCATCCTCATCCTCATCCTCATCCTCATCCTCATCCTCATCCTCATCCTCATCCTCATCCTCATCCTCATCCTCATCCTCATCCTCATCCTCATCCTCATCCTCATCCTCATCCTCATCCTCATCCTCATCCTCATCCTCATCCTCATCCTCATCCTCATCCTCATCCTCATCCTCATCCTCATCCTCAATCCTCATTCTCATCCTCATCCTCATCCTCATCCTCATCCTCATCCTCATCCTCATCCTCATCCTCATCCTCATCCTCATCCTCATCCTCATCCTCATCCTCATCCTCATCCTCATCCTCATCCTCATCCTCATCCTCATCCTCATCCTCATCCTCATCCTCATCCTCATCCTCATCCTCATCCTCATCCTCATCCTCATCCTCATCCTCATCCTCATCCTCATCCTCATCCTCATCCTCATCCTCATCCTCATCCTCATCCTCATCCTCATCCTCATCCTCATCCTCATCCTCATCCTCATCCTCATCCTCATCCTCATCCTCATCCTCATCCTCATCCTCATCCTCATCCTCATCCTCATCCTCAATCCTCATCCTCATCCTCATCCTCATCCTCATCCTCATCCTCATCCTCATCCTCATCCTCATCCTCATCCTCATCCTCATCCTCATCCTCATCCTCATCCTCATCCTCATCCTCATCCTCATCCTCATCCTCATCCTCATCCTCATCCTCATCCTCATCCTCATCCTCATCCTCATCCTCATCCTCATCCTCAATCCTCATTCTCATCCTCATCCTCATCCTCATCGTCATCCTCATCCTCATCCTCATCCTCATCCTCATCCTCATCCTCATCCTCATCCTCATCCTCATCCTCATCCTCATCCTCATCCTGATCCTCATCCTCATCCTCATCCTCATCCTCATCCTCATCCTCAATCCTCATTCTCATCCTCATCCTCATCCTCATCCTCATCCTCATCCTCATCCTCATCCTCATCCTCATCCTCATCCTCATCCTCATCCTCATCCTGATCCTCATCCTCATCCTCATCCTCATCCTCATCCTCATCCTCATCCTCATCCTCATCCTCAATCCTCATCCTCAATCCTCATACTCATCCTCATCCTCATCCTCATCCTCATCCTCATGCTCATGCTCATGCTCATGCTCATGCTCATGCTCATGGTCATGCTCATGCTCATGCTCATCCTCATTTCCCAGCATTTGGACCTCCCTTCACTGAGCAAATCAATGGCACTTGCAGTCCGATGTAACTTTTTTGGAAAACCAAAGCAACTTGTACTTTATGGTTCCCTGGGTGGTGCTCACACTGCTTGATTGAAATTATTTGCTTAAACTACGCCCGTGGGCGGTTCGTGCTTGGAATCAAAACAGGAACCAAAATGTTTTTCCACTGGTATCGACTTTCGCGAGAAATTGGCAAGTCCTTCAAAAGTAAACCAACCCATCGCATTGAAAAGCCCCTTCTCGGTCAGCCGTTTGGAATCCACAGGCCCTGGGGCTCCCCGCTCTGTTTCGCAACCGAAACTTCCGGACAGAAAGTACATAGACTTACCTCTTTTTTGTTACTAAAACACGTTGAAGTGTTTATCTTCCGGAAATGAAATATTAGAACCTTTTCAAGGACTTTTAAGGATATGCTCGTGAATTGTGACTTTTTTTGTTTGTTTCACCAGAAATAATTTTCATCTTCAAGGAATTGAATATTAAATCAATAGTCGTTCACTTGTCACTCAGAAAAAGCACTAAACTTTTTTGTGTTCCGCAAGGTATAACTCAAATAATCGTATTGTAAGACACAACAACTTCAACAACATGTGGGAAGGTAACATTTACTTGAAAATCACTAAAATAATTGGTCAACAATTTATACGAACGTCTCGACTTGTAATCCCTTGCGCAGTCAGACGACTTTTGTTAGAGAACAAGTATAAAGTTACAACTTTAAAGCTTTTGCGAGTTAATCTCTTGTGCAATTATCACTCTTACAACAAATAAACAATTAAGATCTTCAACTATTTGTACAAAATGTTTGTTTTGATCAATACTTGAACATGCGTCTTAATAGCAAGCTAAGGCAATAGTGAGAAAATAGGTACATTGACCACACACGAGACATACGAGCAGATATCTGCGAACTGCGATGATGAACAAAGGTCGACCGCTTTTAGAGGCAAATGCAAAACTACGTTTTGTTTACATTTTACTGCTTGCAACTATATTTACTAGACTCTTGTGTTTGTCGTCTGGTACTTGAATATTATGAGATCATTGCATAAAGTTAGTGTGTTACTGACTTTTTTATCACTCGACACACTGCAGGGAGTGTGTGTGTTTTCCATTATTTTTACATGTTAACTCCGTGTTGCAATAGGGTGAAGTGATATTTGAAATGAAGGCAAACTCAGTCATTGGTGATGGCATTTTTCACACCCACACCCAGGATATGTTTCACTTTTGAATGCTTTTACGATTACTTGAGATGTTATTCGTAAATATTTAGACTGATCTGCTTGAACTGTTAACAAAGCATATCACAAATTAATTGCAAAGGAGTTAAAGCACCAAGCTGAGTGGTTGTAAGTCAAATATTAGGATTGCAATCAACAACAATTATTACACTATATACCTTTTGAAATCCGCTACAGAGAGATGTTTTCATATTAATTTCGTTATATTCTAATCGGATATGTTTAGTAAAAACAAAGCCACTGGAATGAAATTGTAGCGCAATTGTATTGAGATTTACGTGACTATTTGCCCGCAGCATTAGTTCACTGAAAAAGTTTTTGAAAAAGTATAGCTTATTTTTTCTTTATTTATAGTTGACTTCACTTCGATACAAGTCTAGGTTCGCTCAGAGACAAACTTAAAATGGTATAAATCTAGTTCAATGAAATCTGCAATGAGAAAGAACTGTATGAACTTATATAATTATTTAAGTGTGAGTAAATATTGACCAAACAGCTGCGTTGCGTCGAGACAAATCTTGATGGAGTCTTCTAATGATAGTCGACCTTCAAGAAGGAGCGAAACCGCAGTAGTTATATGACCAAAAAGAAAATGATTAAACTTTGTATTAAATCTTTAGTACAAAACTCGTCTCTTTTTCTTCCTTTCATTGTTTGAAATTGATTTCCTCTTCACTCAAATAATTTCAAAATCAAATTCAGTTTAATTGTAATTTAAGGTTGAACGTCATTCAAGGAACGCGTAAGCGTGTAAGAGGAAAAGAAGAAAGCGTGCGTAAAGGCTCTTTAGACGGTCTGTTCTCAGTTCACTTATCAGTTGAGTTTTCAGTTCAGTTAAAAAAGACAGAGTATTTAAACGTCAGTGTTAAGTTAAGGTTTCCTTTTACTTGTGAGCAGCCGAAAATCAGTTTAAGTAATACCTGAACTGACAACTAATGAGAATACCATCAGTTTCACTTTCAGTTAAAGGCTTCAGTTTTTGCATTTAGACATCAGTTTAACTGAATGCTTAACTTAAACTGAAATGATCGTCTAAGAAGACCTTAGTAAAACGCTTGTTTGTGGGAGTGTAAAAATACGCAAATGGACTTGTACATGTGTGAGTGTTGGAGAACGTTGGTACGTGCTCGGGCAAAAGTGAACGAAAAAACAGAAGTTTATGAGTATGCGTTGAATTACTCACTTACTTACTTAGGTGGGCTTTACAGTTCGGGGTGAATCTGGGCCTCAACCACCATCCTTCTATAGTGAATTTGCACTCTAAGCCTGTTGAGGTTTTCTTCCACTTGATTGCGCCACCTAAGACGAGGTCTTCTCCTTTTCCCTGCAATGTGCTTTCGAACACCCGACGAGCCGGAACGTTTGGGTCCATTCGCTCTACATGGCCCAACCATCGTAGTCTCACGATGCGTACTCTTCTGGGTATGCCCATGTCGCGGTACAGCGCATACAGCTCGTTGTTGTATCTTCTTCTCCAAACACTGTCTTCGCATACAGGACCAAAGATCATTCGGAGAATTTTTCTATCGAAACGACCAAGGGTTTCCTCATCCGCTTTCGATGAGGTCCATGCTTCAGGGCCGTAAAGCAGGACTGGGATAATCAAGGTCTTATACAGGGTTACCTTGGTTTTTCTGGAGAGGGTTTTGTTTTTATTCACCGTTTGATCTCCGCACTGATGTTGATTTCCGTGTCTATAGCGGATACTAGGTAGACGAAGTCCTGTATTACCTCGAAGTTATGTCTGTCTATTGTGACGTTTTGTCCGAAATAGCACCTATGTTATCACGTTTTTTTCTTCCCAATATCTTCAGCGTAGACGAGTTATTGTATAGACTTTTGAAAGATTGTTCCTCTGGTGTTGACGTTTGAGTTTCTTACAATTTTTTCAAGTTTGATGTTGAAGAAATCGCATGACAGTTTGTCGCCTTGTCGAAAGCCTTCTTCAAACTCAAAGGTCTCGGTGAGTTCTCTACCGACATTTACGTAGCAGCATGAATTCTCCAAAGCCATCCTGCATAGTCGTACGAGTTTTGCAGGGATGCCGAAACTAGACATGGCTCTGTACAGCTTGTTTCTGTAAATACTGTCGTACGCGGCCTTTAAATCGATATGCGTTGTGTAAAAGTACACGTTAACTAGTAACAATTCGTCTTTACAAGAGCTTGTTAAAGAACGCTCACTTTTAAACAACGTGTTTATGTACAGGAGTACGTACACGTGCACCAACAGCAGTATCCATCCTTGAGTCCTTTGTTGCCAGCTTTAAGCATTGGATACCAGTGGCAGCAATGCCAACAAACCATCATAACCGCAGCCCTGAATTTCTGGGTTTTGCTCCGTGCGCGTGCACGAACAGCATTTTCCGACCAACGAACCTTGAATCCAATGTTGACAGTTGACAGCTTTAAGTATTGGATATTAGTATAAGCCTCTGAGCTTCTGTATCCTATTCAGCCTAAATTTAACACTTGGTTCAATAATTAGTGTGGGCAGCAAGCAAAAAGACGAAAAGAAGGGAAGAACACCGAATTCTCAAAAAGAAAAGGAAGTAAACTGAGAAGCGCTCATTTCAGATTTGAGGAAATTGAGGGCTGCCGTGAACGATAAATTTTACTTGAACAGAAGCTCCTTCAAGTAATATTGTCAAGTAACATTGATCGTCTGTAGGGTGCTCCGAGAGCAAACAAAAAACTTAGGGCCGTTTTTTCACTGAGTTGAGGTCAACTGGAGGATTTTTATTCTCAATTTGTGATTTTGTTTTTCTTCACTCAAATTTGACAGCTTCAACTATCGATTTTCAAAGCTATACCGCTCTTTCTCCGACTCCAAAATTTGCATTTCTTTTGATTTTTTTCTTAGATCGGTGTTGTCTCAACTCTTCCTCGTACTTTGATTACTTTTTTGTAGATCCCATTTCAGCATCTATTCTTTGCTTCCGACGCCTGTTGGTCAGCAAAGGGTTCGGTGCCTTCCGCGATTTGCTTGCTCTCCGACGATTCATCGCCAACTTCCTCCAACGCAGTCGTCTGAGTTGCGAATACATTTTCTCCAACATTGCCTTGATACAGGCAACCATTTTTCATTGATGTCAATATCGAATTCAATGATATCATTAAGTGTGTTTAATGACCTGCTCTAGATCGATCTAGAGCAGAAAAAAGCAGCTTTTTGGTGTTTAATGACAATTTTTCTACTCCGAACAAGAACTTTTTGTGTTTAATGACCTGCTCTAGAGCTTTTAGAGCAGCATTTTCTGCACTTGCTTTTGAGTAAGAGTAGAGTGGAGCAAAAGTGTCAAAATCAGCTGTTGACATTTGATTCAAATATTTTTGTTTATATTTTGCGTTTTGCAATCTATTTGAAATCGAATTTAACTTAAAATCAATTGAATTAACATCGCATGTTAGTTTAGTTTTGATTCCAATGTTTCCGCATATAGATTTTTATTATAATAGCATACCAAACATAATTTTGCAAACTAGCTAAGGTCACAAAATGTTTGTTGCTTTCTTATCAGCTGACTTTTGACACCAGCTGTTCTGCTCTAAATTGCCTGACATTTATCTCATTTCTTGCTCTGCTCTGAGCTACGCTGCTCTGCTCTTTTTTCCATTAAACACGCCTTTGACTTCGATGGGTTCTGGCGCAGGTGTTTCTATGAAAAGAAAATCGCTGTTGCGATTAATTCAATGTTAACTTAAATTTGTACAAACGTGGCTTGGTGGGGTGATATTGAGTTATTTGGCTATATCCTCTCACGCCTTGTCCTTTTCCCGTTTTGTTGGGCCATCAGACTGGCTGTATTGCAACGCATTGCAACCAGCAAGTCCTCTTCTTCTTTGCAATATACCATTTGGCAACTTAACTGAATAAAATTCCCCTGGAAACATTATGGCAATAAAAGTTTTAAATGTGTATATTATTTCTTTTTATGCCAACTCGTCTTTCTTTAGATCGGTCACTGTGGTGTATGAGTAACCTTTTTTTCAAATTTTCAGTGTTTTTCGACTGACAAAAACACAGTGGAAATGTAAATTTTTGTGTACACGGTCATAAGCAAAACAGTTTTGCAAATCCTGTGGTACTATGCTTTACAAATGAAATGGCCTTTGTTTTTTTTTACGAAAATTTAAATGCAAAAAGAAAACAAACCCACAATTTTATTATAATGAGCCGTTTTCAATTCATCTCGTGTTCTATTGAATCTCGCTGCGAAATTTTGTACTTAGTACGGACCTGACCCCAGCCTGGAGATACTAGTTATTATTGTGTTGCATACTTTTCGGCACTTTTGCGCCATTTTGCTGATATAACAGTACCAATCCGTCATTCAGCTAGACAAGTGAAAAATTCATTCAGTTTTAACTGAATTCAAAGTGTGCAAGGTGCAAGTTCTTAGAGGAAGTTTGTGTTATGTTTCATGTTCGAAGGAATAATCATTTCAAAAAGTCAATTTTACTCGTTTTATCAGTGTAATTCAATTGTTAAAGCTATCCACACGGTGATTTCCCTACTTTTTCTTATTTCAATTGCCCTATTCAGTTCTTGAATTTGAAACGTGTTTGTTCTTGCAAAATTTCGGTTGATTCGATGAAAGTTTGTGCAGTGTTTGGTGTTTTCTGTTACTTTTTAGTTTCATTTTGTATTTGCAATTTAAATCCGTTTGTAGTTTGTAAGAAAAGTGAATAAAAAGAGGACAGTTTATAAACTTTTTCCAAGTGTAGTGTAGGTATACAAAGGAGTAAATTTCATTCGACGGAAATAATTAAATCTGGGTGAGTGATATTGTAGAAATTCGCAACAATTTGAAATTGGTCACTTATTTTACATTAACCTAAGTCAAGATAAACCTAATAAACATAATAAACCTTTACATTAACAAAAGACTACTTGTGGTACTTAAAGTTTGGGATCTTGTACTAGGGGCTTGATAAGTCTCAATGTGCCATGTTTGCGATCAAAGTTTGTCCCTTTCCATGCTATTTCCTCCACTTTTCCGTTTCTCATGACAATCTAATGTCCACGGGAATAGAACAGGCTTGCTTTTTGCTCATTGAGCTCTTCGAAAATTCCTATCACAACTTGCACACTATAGGATCTGAAGAACCTGGCTTCAACAAATCTTACCAATGAGTTTGATTTCTTTCTATTTTTAGCCAGTTGAAGTCAGTTGAGTTCACCTGATTGCGCCACGTAACACGAGCTCTCTCCCTTTTGTGATCTCCTCCAAAAGTTTTCGAAGACTCGGTAAGACAAAAGCTTTGCATTCCATTTCAACTACCTTCTTAAAACAAGGTACCTTTCAGGAGAACTGAACTGCTTAATTTAAATTAGGGTAAATATTTAGAAGTGGGGCTCCAGTCCCAATCGGTCCAAAAAAATTTTCTAACAATTCTGGATTATTTTATAGTATAAAAATAGATGTTTTGAAGTGGGGGAAGACATTTTGAATTTTCAATAAATGTTAAGAAATAGAGTAGTGAAAGTATGAAAATTCGTCAGGCAAGTGCTTATGTGCAATTAATTTCCGTATGCAACAGCTTTCCGCATGGCCCGCTTCGCGGGGCTCATTATTTAAACCCTTTTTCCGCAGGGTTAAGCTGCTCATGCTAAATATGGAAATAGCAATTGTTTTCCGTAAGCAACAGCTTTCCGCATGGCCCGCTTCGCGGGGCTCATTATTTTAACCCTTTTTCCGCAGGGTTAAGCTGCTCATGCTAAATATGGAAATAGCAATTTTATTCAAAATTTCTTCCCCCACTTCAAAACATCTATTTTTATACTATAAAATAATCCAGAATTGTTAGAAAATTTTTTTGGACCGATTGGGACTGGAGCCCCACTTCTAAATAATTACCGAAGTTTGAAAGTGCACTAGTGACCAATAGCACAAGTACTAGGAGGACTCTCTAGTGGTGATTTCTAGGTACCTATTCACCTCTATCACAGGGCTCGTCGTAGCAATTTCGGACTACGAATGTCGAATAGAAATGACTAAAAACATCTTCATCATCGTAATGAACGCTTGGCAACAGATATTTATAACTTGTTAATAACTTTATTAATAGTGACAAATTTTATGGTAAAACATTCACTACAAAGGCGTCTGTGATGCTTCCATTTTGGTATTCGTAGTCCGAAATCGCTACGACGACGGACCTTATGATAGGGGCCATTGTGAAATTGTCATTAAAAGTTACTATACAATCAAGTTGAGCCCTGCTTTGCTAACTGAATGCTAAGCGTACAAATGTCTTCTTCGTTCGAACGGCAAGCCCAAGAAATCTCTTGCTCAGAGCTCCCCCCATTTTTTTTTTTATTGCACGCAAATTCGTACTTCGGGCCAAAGATTTATTGATTTCAAAAAACCGAGTTCAGAAGAAACACCGCCTTTTTCGTTCTTCTTCCTTTTTTGGCGTTTCGAGCATCGTGATCTCAAAAGGATCACAGCTCTCCAACTTTTTTTTTTTTCATCATATTAGTGACCCGTCTGGTAAAACGCATGGCCTCAAAAAGCGTCCGACAAGCCCCCCGATTTTGGAATATTCCATAACTGTCTGTCTGAAGTCTGAACGTTGGACGGCTTTTTGACGGAGTCTTCTAAATCTTTCCTTTGAAAATGACAATACCAACTAAGCCTGTCTATTTTTTCGAAGATGGTATTTTTGACGTCAAGGCTGCCACGGATTTTGGTACTTCTTATACAATCAAACTTTGTTACTCCTGCTATCATACGAAGCATCTTCATCTCAGCTCCCGTCAACTTACTCTCATACCTTTTGTACATTTTCAACATTGTAGACCGCATGTGAGTGACGGACACAATTGTTTTATTTTTTGAATAGCCTCGTTTGCATCAGCAGCAGGGGCAGATATTTCTTCCAGCTCCCGATAACATGCCTTGTCGTCTCTTTTATTTGGGGGACCCTTTGACCATTGAAAGCCGCTTCCTTTCTACTTATAACTTCTTAAGCTTTATCATAATTCACCATGTTTCTTTTGCTTGTTGGTAGTGTCCCTTTGAAAACCCTAGCAATGATTTGGCTCTCATTAAGCGATCTTGCTACAGGCAACACCACCTACTTTATGCTGTGCTGTGCTTTGAACTGTGATTGTGCTGCACAGATATCAAAAATGAATCGCTCGCCTTTGCCTTTGTAAAAATATACTACTTGATTCTTCTTTTAACCCTTGTTTGTTTGATTCACTTCATTGCGTCCATAAATAACTCTGTCAGCTGAAGACGGTGAACGAAAAGTTCACCCAGTAAACTTTGCAGTCTTTCACCAGAGACTCTATTGATTTGGTTACCAGCTCTTCTACTCATGTCGGTTACATGTCCAACACTGCTGTGACCTGTGAGTGACAAGGTGTCGGTCTTGTTTGGTAAATACAATATTCTATACGATAGAACCATTTGACTTGCACATACTTAAAACACGTTCACCAGGTATTTTATCCCATACCTCATTGGCAGTCCTCATAATCCTTGTTTTTCTTCCTAACAATCCAAAACCATGAAAGATAATTAATTAATTGATATTGTTGTCTGCTTGGTGAGTCAACAAGCAGTTAGTGTTTATGCCTTGGCGGTAGGGTATCATTGGAGAATTGTTACCTTAAGAAAATTTACCCACATAAGAACCTGCCTGTCGACTAGCTGTTCTCTAAAATTTTACTTTTATAGACAGTTTAAATTTTTTAAGTTCAATCCCACTGAATAGAAACTACAGACGTTCTGAACGGCGCAGTGTTGTTCATTCCTTGCTAGAGACTTCTAAGTTTTTACTGTTGTACTGGAATTTACATTCCAAACCTTTTGCAGCATTTTTCAACGAAAAACCCTCACGAAAATGACGTTGAAAGTGTTGCTGTTGGAAGTCGTAGGTTAGGTTACTGAATCACGAAATATATGTTAAAGTTACCCCAACTTTTATTATTTCAATATTTTGTTTAAACTAATAGCACAACTTTGTCAATATTTCTTTCAAAATACATTACAAGTACCATTTTATGGTGGCTCCTTTTCCCATTCTCACTTTATGTACATACTGTGAAATTGCTACGTGTACACCATTGGTCTTCTGGTTTCGTTTACAAATTCTTTCTCGACGTGTGAACCTGTTGGCACCACAAAAAATAGCAAAGATCCACCACTAACGTAGAAACTATGAAAACAGAGCAATACATTTGATTTCTTTTAAAATGTTTTATCAAAAACTTACTTCTTTTCGCTAACTATTTCTTTTATGGTCTTGGATGGGTTGACTTTGATCACTGATGCCGCTTTTCTGTTCTCATAGTAAACACTTATACTATCGGGCTTGTATTTTCTATCTTTGTCGCATGGCAGAGGTTCAGCAAACATGGCCTCGATGATGTCTGCCATTCTGTGTCACAAAATCAAAATTAAATCAAACATCATTATTGGTGAATTTCTTATCTTACACAGCATCTTCGTTTAAATTTTGTTGAAAATCGCTGATCATGAATTCTGGGTAGGAAAATGCAGCAGGCCATATCAGGATGTTGTTTTCGTCAATGTGCACTGGAAAATCTTCTAATGGTAGGAATTTCGGTCGCAGGATTTCTTCAGTAAGAGGAGACTTTGGTTTAATGTCGTCGAATTTCACCTCGCGAGCTTTTAAAGCATCAACGAGACGATGGAATCTTGTAAGTTTTTTCTTTGCCTCTGCCGCGATTTTTCTTTCGTTTCGTTGCACTTCAAGCTGAAATAATAAGACTGCAATAAAAAACAGAAACCCACGTCGATAGGCAATAAAAAAAAGTCCAACCATTTTATCCTTTGACTTCTTTATGAGGTCTTTTGCTGCGGTGTTTTTAGAATCCTCTTCTAATATTTGCTCACAGAAATTTATACATGTATCGAATTTGTTTACGAAAAAGGCACTCTGTGCGGCTCTCCATCTGCACTTAGGATAGTCAGGTTTCAGTTCCAGTGCCTTTTCAGCATCTGAAAGAGCAGATCTACATTTTTCAAATCAATATTAAGTAAGGAAAGCTAGAAACTGATGTGCCACACCTGTAATTCTTTAAAAAGAAATGGGACGCGCTTCTGTTGTTGTAAAGAACCGCATTGACTTCGGGTTTGTCACACTTTGCTTTAAGGCCTTCCGTGTAGCTATACACTCCCATGCGAAATTTCTTGTGCTTGACATAGAAGTTACCATCCTCTTTATAACTTAATGCTAAATCTTCTTCTGTGTTTTCATCTGGATCGTATTTGAGTTTCTGAAGCCCTTCGAAGAGAGGATGAACTTCATCACCTGGTTGGGGTGGTTTTTTCATAAAGAATGGATGTTTATCCATTTCCTGGAAATAAAATATTGAAAAAAACATTTGGCAAAAACAAATTGGAATAGGGAACCTCTTGCCAGCGGTCTTCTGGCCATCCTTCTGTGTACTTTCTTTTCTCTAGACCGCCGATGAAATCATCGAGCTCTCTGTCAAGTTTAGCAGCTAGTTCAAGGCGTTCTTCATCGGTCATTTGAGGCTTCTTGTCGTTCTCCGCCATTATATCTAGGAAATCTTTGGAATTTGAAAGAGTATGGTTTTGTGTTGTGTTTATTTTGAAAAACAAAAATTTTTAGACTGACAGTAAAGTAGTTACAGCGGTTTTCATACAAATATCAACACGTGCTCCATAGTGAATACATTCAGATCTTTATATGAGAAATCGAAAATGATACCGTTCACAGAAATCAAATAAAAAAATTGTTAAGTTGTTTGTTCAGAGAAATAGCTCTGTCTGTAAATGTTTCTTGTCCCTCAAATAAATAGGCAGTGCCCCTGTTCTGTAACTATCGCCTTGGCGATAAACGGTGGAAAATGGAACCAAATTCTATGAATTTAGTAGGATTTCGTTCCATTTTCTACCGTTTATCGCCTGCTTTTATCGAGGCGATAGTTACAGAACAGGGGCACAGGGGGCTTATTCTGGAACATTTTAGACGCCTAACATCTGAATTTTAGGCATTAAAAATTGTGCTTAAGTTGCCAAAATTTGTAAGGCCGGCCATTGACCACGCAATATAACTGCGCAAACTGACTTGAACAAAAATTAAATCGTTTTGATTTTTACACAGTTAACTGCACAAACAACCCCATTCACAACACAAATGAACTGCGCAAAATCCAATTTGCGCAGTTATATTGTGTAGTCAGTGGCCGGCCTATTACGAGAGTAAAATAGCTTTCCACCAACCACTGAAAGCGAGATTATATGAAACAATCTTTTAACGACGCAATCTACGATAGACGTTTGAACGATATAATCGTCTGAAAAGTTACGGAAGCTGTGCCCCTGTCTATAACTATCGCCTCGATAAAAACAGGCGATAAACGGTGGAAAATGCAAAATGGAACGAAATCATACTAAATTCATACGGCTCGCGTACACTAAATCAGACATCGTCCGAATTATAATCGGCCGAACTCTGACGTTCGAACCAAACATGTGTTGAACAAAGAGAGCACGTACACCACTGCAACCGACAACGTCAGATGTCGTCCGACTACATCCGATCAACAGATAAATCCGAACTTGTTTGGATTTATCGGACGTCGTACGTCAGTTTGCCTATAGAGCCTCACAATTAATAGTGAAAAAAAAATTAATTTCGTTTTTAGTAGGACACCACTGTGGAATTAGTTTTCTAAGGCGTATAATAATAGAGATGTGACTAAAAATCTTTGGAAAAAAGTTTCAATTGAACTGAAATAAATAAAATTCAATAACAGGATGTCTGTCAGTTATCGTCAGAGAACGGCAGCAGTGTATGCAGACGAACGTCCGATATTGTCGTCCGAACAGTTCCGATCCGATATCGGCCGATAAATCGGATTCAGTGTACGCGAGCCGATAGAATTTTATTCCATTTTCCACCGTCTATCGGTCTATTGCCTCGGCGATTAGTTACATAACAGGGGCACTGGGCCCAGAAAGTAAGCGGGCAGAAACTCGAACAAATTGCTCGCGTTCGTCGCAGTTTCGAATCTTCGATATTCAATCTGTCAGTTCAAGAACGCAATTTTCAGATATAAAATTGTACTGTGATTCACCTCTCGGTTCTACATAGTTAGTGGTAAAAGTAATTGGAAAACATACAGATTTTCCCAGTTTGAAATTAAGGAATTTGATTTCCAACCGCCGTATTAATAAACGCGGAATAGCCTTATTCCATGGATTAAGTTACCATTATACCATTTTCCATTTAATTAAAGCTACCATTATACCATTTTCCACTTAATCCATGGAACGCAGCTATTCCGCGTTTATTAATACGGCGCCAAGTATTTATGAAACGTAGTATGCAAATTAAATTCACTTCAATCAATTTTGATTCAAAAAAAAAAAAATAAAAATCATGTGCCCTCAAAAATATATTTTCGTTGCTGATAAGTTTACTTTCAATATCAATTTACAAAACAGAATATCCGAACATCAATGGCGATGTTCATACTGGTCGATTTGTTGAAACAACGAATCGACCGCAAATCAATACCGACAAATTGGTGTAACAGAGAAGGAGAACAAGAAAACAATCGCATTTATTTGCACGAAGCTTCAACAAATTGACCAATGTGAACTTCGTCAATAATAATCAATTTTAATTCAATAAGTAAGCGAAAACTAATAAAACAAAAAACTAACCCAAGAATGCCGATTAAAGTCCGATTGTCATGTACGTTGTTTTCCTTGTTTTGACATCTAGAACTTTTTTAAAGAATTTTCAGACTGCTTTTTTCCATCTGAAAATCTATGTTCGAAAAACTGAAAATCTAACTGTCAGCTGAAACTTCTGACTTTTTTGAGCAATCAGAGTGAAGAAAACTGACAGTAGTTTTCGAAGTCCCGGTGCATAGAACGCGAGCATTTTCTTTTAAAAAAACATGTGCATCTTTCTGGCATCACTTAGCGCTATTCTTATTTTTGTCAGGCAGTCGGAAAAAAGTGACATTCAAAAGTCATAAACTTTATTTTAAAGAAAATTTGACAAACATTTTGCCTGCAAAAATATCAGAAATCTAAATGTCTTTTCATTTAACCTTTGCTACTCATATTTATATATATTACAGTTACAGTTAGGGACAACCTGTGTCCCACCAACATGTTTTGCCAACGATTTTGTGATCTAAGTTGGTTGAGGTCTTCTTGCACTTGATTTCGCCACCTTAAGAGAGTTCTTCCCCTTCCGAGATTTACCTGCAATGTGCTTTTGAAACCTTGTAAAGTCAGACCGTTGGTGTCCATCTGCTCTACATGTCCGAGGCTTAGTAGTCTCACGATGCCTACTCTTCTAGCTATGCCCATGTCGCGGTACAGCTCGTTTGGAGTATCTTCTTTCTTTCCACATATTGTTTTCGCATATGGGACTAAAGATCATTCGAGCTCTTTTTCTTTCGAAACGCCAAGGTTTTTCTCATTCTCTTTAGATAAGGTCCATATTTATGCTTCTAGGTCGTAAAGCAGGGCTGGTATGATAAAGGTCTTGCAAAGGGTTATCTTGGTTTATTAAGAAAGAATTTGTTTTCTCAATTGCCTTTTTAGACCCACTTTCTTTGCTCCAAAATAATGCTATAACTAAAAAAAAAATTCTGTATGGCTGTAATGATATGAAATCGTAATTAAGCCTTGCGCAAACCAGCGCGATAAAGCCTTGCGCAAACCAATGCGGTGAGATCGTACGATGCGATTGCGATAAGTCAAATCCCTATGCATTAAGTCAAACGTTTATGGACGTTTGCGCAAGGCTTAAGTGCGGGTGATGCGATTGCGTTAAGTCAAACCTCTAGTCGATGTTCATACTGGTTGTGATTACATTATTCAACGAATTGACCGCAAGTCAATACCGACAAATTGGTGTAAAAGAGAAGAAGAACAAGAAAACAGTCGCATTTATTCGCACGAAGTTTCAACAAATCGATCAATGTAAACTTCGTCATAAGATACATGTATTTCGTTTTGACAGAAATGGCATCGCACGACGTTATCGCGCTGGTTTGCGCAAGGCTTTACTTGTTAATCGTTTGAATTCGGAATCCCGAATTTTAGTTGATTGTTCTAAGTTATAAGAAAGTTTTGAGCCCTGCGCAAACCAGCGCGGTTGGTGTGTGCGATGCGATCGCTATCAAAATGAAACACATGTAACCTTATTGAGGTTCCATTTAGCGCAATCGCATCGCACGCACCAACCGCGCTGGTTTGCGAAGGACTTCAAAGTTCTCCATAAAATTAAATCGTTTTTGCATCAATTACATCGTCCAAAAACTTATAATTTAGACAATAGTCGACTTGGTCGCAGCGTTCCCATGTGTCCTATAAATGAGTGACTACAGTTTTGATTTTTGATGGTTGATCCAATCAGGAATTAAAAGGAGCATTTACTGAGGATTCTGGTGCAGGGTCATTCCACGGTATATTTTAGCATTTTAATTTTTTTTTCTACGTTTTGAGTTGCTTTATCTCAATTTCGACATTCAGGGCGACTTAAGGTTTCTTAAAAAACGCTTTGTGGTGAAACCAGGGCAACCCTAGGGCTTCAACGGACAAACCTATTTACTTTCGATTTGATAATTCACTATTCATTTTTCTCATTTCAAGATCCTAACGTCAAATGTATTGTGTTGGTGTTCGCGTAGCTCATGCCTTTGAGTCAAGATTCACAAAAGTTCTTTAAGAAAAAAGTAATCTGCTGGCCCAATGGATCGGTTTTCGATTCAAAAGCACTCTTTTTGAAAGTGATTTTATGTACGAAAAGAAATCGACATAATATACTCACCATTTCTCAACAAGCTAGGTATAAATTTTTTTATCGCACTTTGCAAATTTGAAATGAGTGTTGAACGGACTCATTTGTGTTTGATTCAAATTTGACTTTTGAAGTTTATTTGTTTACTTTTGAAATTTTTATTTTGGCGGTATTTTAAATTTTTGTATTAAAAAAAAGAACCAAATTGGAGCGTATGTTTATTTACTTGTTGTGTTGCTTGTTTGGTAAACAAAAATATATTCGATAAAAAATGAGTTCCGTAATGGAAGTAGATGAAGAAAAAACTCAACCTCCGTAAGTATAAATGAGATTCTTCCTTGTCTTCGATGGAGAGTACCTACATTTTATGCCTGCAGATACATTCGGACTCCGGAAGATGTCAAAGAAATCATTCAACATGCTCGTTTGGATGAACGCAACTTAACTCCAGTCACACAGGTGATATAAACTCTTCCCAGTCTATTAATCCATCACCAGAGTAGTAACACTTTACCCTACAGTCATTCTACTTTCCATCAGATAGCAGTGAAAACGAAAAGTGGCGACTTCTTGAGCTCGACCCTCATCTGCTGGCAAGTATTCGAGAAGGAGAAACCTTACAGTTCAAAGGTGGATTACATGAAAATGCCGTTCTCTGTACAAAAGAAAAAACATACGAGGTAAAAGAAACTGAAATCTCAAACAGTTTGCTCTTGGTTCCTGAATTGAAATTCGCTGCACAAACCAGTACGTCTCCACTCAAAAGTCCTCGAATTGGAGCCAATTCGTCAATGGAACGTGTTAACAATGATGACAGCGATGACGAAGTGACGATCGAAAGAGTCTTAGAACAAAAGAAAGTCTTGAAAGTCTTCTATGAATATTTTGAGTGCAGAGAAGTAAAGCCAAGGTACAGGAAATTGTGTGATCTCCTTATGATGACACGTTTTTCTGGTCCAGAAAATGAATATCTTATTGAAAAGAAGCTCCTTTTTACTTACAATCAATTGTTGGACACCATCCAGTGCAGCGAAAAACAATTCATTGAAGGGCTGGAACAATTTCGTGCATTGGAATTCGATGGACATATGAGAATGTTGGATTATGAGTATGAATATCGCATTGTAAGTGTGATGATGGGAATTGTAACTGAAAACTCTTGGCCTTTGGATGAGATTGACAGAAATGAAACAATAGCAGCTCTTGAAGGTATCGCTCCCTCGCAGTTGGTTGAAGGTATTTTCGATTTATATACTGAACCAGTTGCTGCAAAACCAGGAAAATATCAATACAAAGAGAGACTACTCGCTCGAATTGTTGCAGTAAACATTCTTCAGCCGGGTTTGAAATTTCGAGTCGAAGAATTTATGTCTACATGGCAGGATGCTCTTCTGGAAGGCGTTAACATCGATGTAAGTTTTATTGGCTTTGAACACCTGTTCAGTGCAGTGCAGTTTGATTTTGTTTTTAGGATAAATACCTGCGAGGGATAGGAATAATTGATTTGGATTCTAAACCACCATGTGTTCGGTCTCTGAACGAGGAGAACTTAACAACGAACATCCAAGACAGAATTGATTTACTTTTCAAATTGAAAGCCAAGTGGACCCTGGCAGAAATTGAACCGTATTTGGAGTACTTTGCCCGACCATCGTTGAATGTTTCGACAATTTTAACGAAGTATGCTAGGTCTTTTGTTGTGGATGGAGTGCGACGTTATGTTGCCAAACACTTGTAACTAATGTCAAAGGTTTTTCTGTTGTCTTTTTTTTTTTTTTGTTTTTATAAATAAGAAGAAAGTTTTAACTAAATTTCGTTTGTTGGGTTGAATTATTTTTCGAATTTGAAAACTTACTTACTTAATTTAACGGCCCCTAGAGTCTGGATGAACCAAAATACAAAACTCGCCAATTAGTCTTTTGTTCGGCATAAATATTGGTTGAGGGATCTTTTGGGCTGGATTGTGCTACCCAAAGCGAGGTCTCCCGTACTGTGACCTTCCTCTAGATAAGTAGGTTCACGCTTTGCAATTGTCACTGTTTAATTTTTAATCTTCATTGCCCTACTTTGTTCCAAATGCGTTAGACTCCAATGTTTCCGTAGGTTTGTGGAATGTGCGTCTATTTTTTTATTTATATTTTTTGTGTTTCTATAAGCCTATGAGTCTTCAAGCTATTATTCGTTTCTAAAGAAAATATTCGAGAAGACGATGTGTGGAGATGTTCAACAACGAACTATATGAACTGTACCGCAAAATGATACATGAGCATAGCCTAAAGATTACGCATGTCAACTGGAAGATGGTTGCAAAACTGAAAAGAACTCACTTAAAATAGAATTTGTTGGTGAAAAACGTCACGTCGGTAGAGTTCCATGTTCACCCCGAACTGAATTAACAGAAACTAGTCAGATTCAGAATCTTTTGTAGTTTAGTAACAGCAACGGCACTTCAAAGAAACATACGAGTTAAACTGACTTCAACCTCGTTATTATATGGCGCAAGTAGCCACACCACATTAGCTGCGCCATGTTAGGTGCCAGTTATAGCGATCAGGAAAACGAATCAGGAAAAATTTTCAAATGGAATAATAACCATGTTTTCGTTATTAATGAATAACAACTGTTATACCAATCGATGGCAGAGGGTGGCGGTGGTGCAGTGGTAGAGTGTTCAGTAGGTAGGCCGGATGCGTGGGTTCGAATCCCGCTCTGGGCATCTACTTTTCTTTCAGCCTCCTAGTTTCGCCGCCCTTGAGGTTATATGTGAAATAACTAACACCTTATTTCCACTACTGCAACACAGAAAAAAGGGAAGGCGCTACCCTGGTAGTACAATGGACCGGTAATTAAGTCTGAGTTCTCTAGGTTAGCATATAAGCCAAGCCTCTTCTTTTTTTTATAAAAAAAAAAAAAAAAATCGATGGCAAGTCACTCAAAGCATTTTTTGTGCCCAAAAAAGATATAATAGAACAAATATTTTCTGTTTAGTTTGTATTTTTCTATTTTCCTGTTTCAATTGCATCAGGAAAATAGAAAAATACAATTTTACGGCAACGTATTTGTTCATTTGAACATATTCTTGGCAAAAAAAATTCTCTGGGCTGCTTACTATTGATTGGTATAACATTTGGTATTCAATTGCAACAAAAACATAGTTACTATTCCATTTGAAAAATTTTCCTGATTCGTTTTCCTGATCGCTATAACTGGCACCTTAAGCGGAAGGAGCAAACCTAAAACGCGTAAAAAATCAAATTCAAATCTAGTCTGTGCGTAAGGCGGAAGAGGAAGAGGAGAGAAAGGAAAGAGGGTTATAAAGAAGAGAGGCAGATGAAGAAGAGAAGCAGATAAAAAGGAGAGGGAAATAGAAAGAATGCAAGAAGAAGACTTTTTACTGTTCAAGCCTGCGATTGTTCAATCAACCAAAACGCGCATACGAATTCTTTCAAATCGAAAAACTCTTTATTCGAGCATAAAAACCTACAAAGGCAAAGTGACTCACTAAAAATCTTTTTCTTTATTACAAAATATGTCTTTCATCCACTTGGCTTTGGTACGGTTTTCATAACTGAAGAGAAGCCATCCTAACTGAACCTGTAACGAACATCTCTCATCCGTGATCTGGCTACGTATCTGACCGAAGATGATGCCTTGAACTGCTGACATCTTTGTCGTGATAAGATGCTTTTTCGGGAAGGAAGGAAGTCTGAGTCAGGTATAACAACTTTCAGAAAGTTTGTTTGACGGATTCTAAGATGTAAATGTCCCCTTTTTTGCTTTTTGGCACGATTTGTGTGCGAATACAATCATTAACCACGATTCCCTTTCTTCGGGACAGTTTATTTTCCTTTATCACAACTCTTGTCAAGTCTGAGGCCAAGAGAGACTAGTAATTTAAATTATTCTCGTGCTGCACCACTTAGCTTCCACCTTTCGGAGGATTTTGGTGGTTGTCTGTAAGGAGTTGTTGAGAGAGTAGTTTTTTTGTAGAGTTAACACGAAGCCTGCCTTCATCATCGGAGTGGATACAGACACTTACGGCTACATTACACTTTTAAATTTTTTTTTATTTATTTACAAAAGAACTTTTCTATCGACTTGCAATAAGGAATCCAGGCCACCATTGTATCGTAAAGTATTTAGAATCAAAACTGGAGTCGCTTACGAATCCAAAGATGCCAACTAGGGACTAAGAACTCTTTTGTTTTTCACCCCCAGGAATTGGTAATAATCTTTATCGGTCGAAATAATGAAGCTAGACTATCGCAAATTTCAAGACTTGTGTTACTTTTCCTTGGGCCAACAGTTTCTGGCCACCTTTACGACGTCGACGTCTTAAGGTGGACATTTTTTTTGCGAAAACCCTTCAAACCCACAAAAGGCCCTTATTGTAAGTTGGAAAGCAAACATTTGAAGGTTATTAAATTTTGCTTCCGAACATAGTTTACAGCATTGTTATTAATGCTTTCCATTTCTTTAATTTCAAACTCTCAAAGGCAAATAAGACTGTGTTTTGTATAATTTGCTAAAAACGTAGCTATGTAAAACGTTAGCATAAGGTGGAATGTTCCATTTCCTTTTTATAATAAATAAGGACCTATTTACGCAATCTTGAGTCTTCTACTAAAGTTTTCACTGCAGCAGCCAATGCGCCAAACGAAAGCTGAAGAACACAACTAATAACAACATTGATTAATTCTTCTTTCAATTCAAATATTTATCAACAAAACAATCGTCATACTAAACTCTGACTATTTCACACTTTTTTCCTTTTATTTCTCATTTTCTTTGCTATTACTGCATCGTCAATAGCTTTCTTCATAACTTTAACAGCACTGTTGTCTGTACTTTCGCCGTTTGTGTCGGCCATTGTTGGTATTTCCAGCTTGCCGGTACTCGTTGGGTATCTAAGAATGTACAAAATTAGTTTTACATATTTTGATTTCTTTTTATTTTCTCAACTTACTTATAACTGAAGCCCTTTGGAAAGATTGCTTGTCCCAGCAATTGTCTCAATTGGTCTCTTACCTTCTGCAAGTGCAAGCGATTGCGTCTTTTCTCAATAATAAACGCATCTTCGTCGTCGCTCTCGTCACTGTAATCAGAAACATATAAACAAACCACATAACAGATTCGGATGTCTTGGAAACTTACGTATCAACATCCATGTCTCCAATAATCATGTCCATCTCCGCTGCATTTTTCTTCATCCAACCAATTTCGGATTGGGTACGGCGAATTTTAAGTTCGAGCTTATCTACCTCCCGCGCAAGATTGACACGCTGTTTAACTGCTGCCAAGTATTTGTCAGCAACCGGGAAAAGAGGCAAATCGTCACCTTGAAGAAGAGAAAGGTGAAGTGAAAAGTTTATGAAAGTAAAGAGAATTGCATCGAGTAGTTTAAGTAGTGAAAGTATTGCGCCAGGCACTCAAACAAAAAAGCCATTAATGGAAAACAAGTTGTGAGCTTGATTATATGCAGGATAAGAGAAGTATTTGCCGATCATATGGCTATTTTCTTAATTCATCATCAGTTCAAATGATAGATTGAGATATTGAGAACTCTTTTCAGTATTGAAAGACCTAAATTGAGGAAATAATCCAAAGGTTCATTTTTATGTCATGGCAAAAAAAGCAACTGGGGTTTCCACAACAGCTACCGTCTGTTAAAGATGAGAAGCCCTCAAAGAATGAAAGCTACGATATTTGTTGATTTGCTTTAGAATTGAATTGAAGCCTTTTTAATTAATTTAATTCCAGGAAGCAAACTTTAAAAGACATTAGCAACCGTTGCCAGGAATTTTTTTTTTAAACGCAAGAACTCATTTACTACTCACTTCTATCCAATGTTTTGCAGAGCTTCAAGTAACTCTTTACTTCTCCAGGATCCATGAACATCACCGTTATACCATCTCGATTAGCCCTGGCCGTTCGCCCTGATCTATGAACATAGTTTTCGCTCGTCCTAGGTACCTATAATATCAAATTTCAACATTTGCATAGACAGATTGTAAATTTTGACTTTAACCTGGTAATGAATGACGTGTTGCACATTAGGAATATCTAATCCTCTCGCTGCGACATCAGTAGCTATTAGTAAACCATCCACGTTATCCCTGAATCGCTCTAAGTTCTTCAATCTTTGCTTCTGAATCATACTCGCGTGCAGAGGCAGAGCTTTGCATTCCAGCAAACCAAAGAGTGTAGCTAATCGTTTAACACAGTCTATTGAGTTGCAAAAGACAATTGTTCTACCAGGATGGCGTTGGACAAAGTAGTAAAGGAAATAATCTTTGTGTTCCATCGGACAAATAAGACGACATTCGGTAAGTGTGTGTGCAGTTTCTGTTGACGAAAAGATGCATTTAAAAATAAAAAAAAATTAAAAAGGGAAGAGTGCATACGGCCAGTCGTGGTGACATCGACTATTTTAGGTTGCGAGATGCCAAGTTCTTCAATTAGCCCTTGAATCTTCAAACCAGGAGTTTGTTTGACGATTTTGTGTTTTCGGCCGACATTTCTTTCTGAAAAATAAAAAAAAATTTTATTCAGAAAGCTTGAAACGGTATTTATTATTTCAGTTCATACTTTGGATATGATCTGGCAGTTCATGCACAAGAGACAGTGTAGCTGAGAAGACAAAGTTCTGTCGCACTTGCTTCCTAACTTCATCGGCATTTAAACGATTCAAGAGTAACTTTAGTTCTTCGAAGTGCCCTTTCTCTACCATTCGATCTGTTTCGTCAATAACCAAAAAACTTATGTCATCTATTTTGCTGAGATGTGGATTCTCTTGTTGAAGTAGTTCCCAAAATCTACCTGGGGTAGCTACAACGATCTCAGGACAGCCTCTAAGAACTCTTTCTTGCTTAGCTATGGACAATCCACCGAAAACAGCCGCCACATTTATATCAGTGTATTGAGCGCAAGCTATCAAATGATCCCGTACTTGAACAGCTAGCTCTCTTGTGGGAGTCAAAATTACAGCATACAAAGGCTTATATGTTGCCTCATCTTCAACATTTTCAGTTTCTTCGTCTTGGGGAAGAGAAGGGTATACATTCAGTTCTTCCCGAGGAGGAGTTAAATTATCACGTTCTTCTTGTTGTTCTTTCTTTGTAATTTGTTTTGGAGCTTTTCTTATTCCAGATCTACAGTTCTTGGCTTTTAGTTCCATAATCCCGGCAAGTATTGGAATACCAAATGCCAAAGTTTTCCCACTTCCTGTTTCGGCCGCTCCTAAAATATCCTTCTTGCCCATTATTGCAGCGGGAAGAGTTCTCGCTTGGATTTCAGTTGGAGACTTGAATCCTCTTTCAGCAAGACTTTTAAGAATTGGATATGGCACTCCTAAGCCATTCCATCCCTGAAATAAATGAAACGCGAATAAAAAAAACAATAGCCGTTTATCAGCACCCACGAACCTCCAACTCGTCGACTTTATCTCCAGTCTCTTCATCACTTTCCTCATTGCCGTTACCTGGGGGATTTAGGAGAACAAATCTGCCAGGAATAGTTTTTTCTTTTGCGATTTCACGACCAATATGTGCCTTCTTATTTTTTGATTTTTTCTCCTTCTTCGATGGTCGAGGGTTGTGCTCGTCATCTATGAATTCGGCATTGTCCTCAGTAAGTTTTCTCTTTTTGGCGCTTTTATCGGTCTTGAGCTGTTTCTTTTCTTTTTTTGAAAGCCTTTTCTTTTTCTGAAACATGATAAAATGTTTATTAAGATTTTTACTTATAAATGTTTACTCAATAAACCTTATCTTTCTCCACCAGAACTTTGTCATAGTTTTCAAGAACTTCCAATCCAATTAAGCCCTCAAATCCTCCACCATCATCTGAGATAACATTTCCTTTAATTTTTACTTTTTCCCACACTTGATTATCTATCAATTTTGATGAAAAGTTTCCTGATTTCCCGACCATCGTTGATATGAAGCAACACAGTTTATTTTGAAATAAATAGGAAAACAGACAGAGACAAGTGACAGTTCAACCGGCACGTGGTGAAGATGGGTACGTTCCCTAGATGAAAAATAAAAATATCAAATTCACGCAATGAACGCATTCAGCAAGGTGATGTCGTTTGGAAATTTTATACTCTCACTTGAAGTTAAAATAAATTTTATTTTCGGCTAGTTTGAGTCATAGAAGAATAAAGTTCAAGAGGGAAAACCATTTCTTCTCTTGCCATTTGTTTACATTGTTACTTTTGTTAAACGAGATCTATCTGTGATACACGTAAATAATTAATTAATATAAAGCTGTGTCAACGAAATTACTAACACCACTTTAGGCCGTGTCCGAATTGGGTTAAAATTTTCTACCACTGGTTAAATTCTGACGTCTGTTTAGTAAAAATTCCCCCTAGATTTCCCTATCCTTTTTTGTGTATCGTTATTCCAAAACATAAATATTTAAGACAAAGTATTAAAATACAAATTTGGTTCGAATGAAATAGAATAATTTTAAATTCATTTACTTTTGTAGGTTTTGCATCATTTATATCCCCTCGTCGTTAGGAACAAATCCTATTGTGTATTGCTTGTTAATGAAGTCTGCGAATACTAGTTCTCAGCTGTTAAATGTCAACAATAATGAAAAAAAAAGCTAAACACCCAATTCGTATTAAATTTCATCAATTTTGCAAGATGAATAACAATTTGAGGAAGTATTTTACATTTACAGTATGGTTTTCCAAAAGATCTTGGTTTTCTTGTTCGTCGTTCCATCGTTGCGCTTTGAAAAATAATTTCAGATGTAATTTTTTTTTTGTTGAGAAACGTCAAAATTTAACCTGGTCTGGAGCTGGGTAATTTTTAACCCATTTTATTCACCACGCTAGTGTCAAAATTTAACCAGACGTCAAGTTTTAACCCACATTTTAACCCAATTCGGACACGGCCTTATTGTCCGATCTCAAACTGGTTTTGAAATCTGAAAATACAGTGATGCTTTTGAAATCAGGGGCCGAATTACGGCACACGTTATCGAAAAAGTGTTGAACGTATAGTTAGTCCCCTATTATACGATGTCTCACGAGACATGTCTCATTTTTGACGTTCCTTTTAAATTTCCATCCCGTGAGACAATCGCAATTACACGTGAACTTAAGTCTGCGTCTCAAATTTGACAATTTATTATTCTTTTGTTGTTGTAAAAAAACTGAATCAAATAAACACTACTCAAAAGCGAACAAGAGTAAAGAGAAACGTCAAGGTGAGACTACTAAAAATCGGCACGGTACTCATCGGGAATTTTTTTGTGCATCTCATTTCCTCACATCTCCTTTCTTTTTCGCACTCATGTGAGACTGGGCTCGTGAGACATCGTATAATAGGGGACTAACGAGTAAAGTTTTATTAAGTAACGATCAAAAACGAGAAAAAATTAAAAACATACAAATGCAAAGTCAACTATTATAAAAATAAATAACAAATAGTATTTCTTTTAAGTATATCTTTTTTGTTATTAGAATTAGTTAAATTTGTTTATCTTGAACCTCCTTTTTACTCTTAACGTTGATCATTTGTCTTTGATTTTCAAAGGTTAATTTTGGTAGAGGTTTTGTTAAAAAATCAGCCTGTTGATCTTTGGAAGATACATGATGCAAGGTGAATTCTTTGACATTGTATTTGTCTCGGATAAAATGATAGCGGACATCTATCAGCCTTATTTATTAGATTTCGCTAATACTCGGTTCAACCTGGTATTAGTTAATACTAGTATTAGCACTTAATACTCCCTTACGCCAGGTCAAGCGAATCCTTATTTATAAAACATTTTCCAACCCGTATTAGTTAATACTTGCTTATGTCAAATTTTTCATAAGAAAAATGACCCATCTGTAGCTTTGGTTACTATAAACGTCAACAAATGCCATTGTGCACGTTCAATGCATTAGGTTTTTTCAGATATTCTAACTTCTTTCGGGCTCTGATTGGCCAGAGTCTTAAATTTTCTTTTGATGCGTGACTCGTGACCAATCAGAGGCCAAAAAAGTTATAGATTATCTGAAAAACTTAATTGCGTTGAACCCGAGCATTATGATTGTTTTTTTTTTGTGGTTGGCTGAAATTTTTCCAAAATGGATATTAAACAAAACAAATCAAGAAATATTAGTTTTCATTTAATAATTTATTTATCTCGTAGTTAACCCTGCAGCTACACGATCAAGATATGGTAAGCCATCAGCCTACATATACACTATGTCAAATTCCTGTTCGTGTTTCGGCTGTGACGTAGGCGACTTACAACTTGCTAGGCAAATGGCTTTCAATCGACATGTCATTATATATTTTCAAAATGGCACCCACAAGAAATTTGAAATTCAAAGTTTTTTTCCAGGCACTCTTTTCTCTTTTTGAGGGTATTTGACGAAACTGTCAATTTCATGGCTACTGAAACTGCCTCTCGGGTGGCTTTCAATATTCCATACCAGTTGGGTTTCAATTTCGAAAAGTTTGGGTGTGTATGTAAGAATGTTCGAATGTATTGTAAATGGCTTACCATATCTTGATTGTGTAGCCCCCGGGTAAGGCGGAAAAAGAATTAAAATTATTCACAAAACTAAAATAATTTTCCACTTTTCCTCCAAAAATTTGAACAAAATGACATTTAGACCCTAATACGACCTTAATGCTCCCTTAAAACTCCTATGAACCAGTATTAGCTTAATCCGCCGCTAATACTGGTGTATTTTTTTTATAAATAAGGTTTGGAGTATTAGTGGAGTATTAAGTTCGTAGTAACCTTAATCCGCCGATAATACGGGTTTATAAATAAGGCTGTATGTGTTTGCTTCGCTGGTGAAATTCTGGATTTTTAATTAATTTGATTGCGCTTATATTGTCGACTTTTAACGAGACTTCAAATTTGTCCAAAACTTTTAAATCATTGAGAAGACTCTTAACCCATATAATTTCTTTGACAGCTTCACTTGCAACGATGTACTCAGCTTCGGTGGTTGACAATAGGCGCGTTCCTTTGGGACTTTTAAACTACTTTTTAGTACTTCGCAGTAGACGTTGAATGGAACGCGTTAATTTTTCAAAAAGTAAAATCTAACCTCCAAAATTATATGTCATTGCGGTGCGTCAAATCAAACAACAACAATTTCTATTTCTTTTTACTGACGCCATCTGGCGTAGACTAGTATCGTAACTACTTCGAAGAACTACTTTGACCACAAGGGAAAAGTAGTTCAAAGCAGCCAGAAGTACTAAGCAGTAGATAAATGTTCCCAAAGGAACGCAGCTAATGTTACTACCTTTTGTTTTGTCGATTTCCAAGCAATTGTAGAACCACCTAGTTTCATTAAAATTCCGGTTGTCGACCTTCTGGTTTCTACATCTCCGGCATAGTCAGAGTCGCTAAAAGTTTGAAGATGGTCAAGTTGTTTTGATGGAAAATAGAGTCCATAATTTGATGTTCCTTTCAAGTATTTTAATATACGTTTTACGGAGTTCCAATGTATTTTCATGGGATGTTCCATTTATTGACTTGCATTGTTAACAGAAAATGTTATGTCCGGTCGTGTTGCAATAGACAAGTACATAAGACTGCCTATAACTTCACGGTAAGGTGTATTCTTTGCATCTTGTTCACTTCTATCGTGAATATCGGCACACATTTGATGATGTGGATCAGCTGGAATTGCAACTGAGTTCACTTCCTCCATTCGAAATTTGATTATCTTCATTGCATATGCTTCTTGATGTAGAAAAATGGAACCATCTTTAAGTAATTCAATTTGTAGGCCAAAATATGTTTTCGGTTGCTCAGCTGTGATTTTGAATTCTTGATTTAAATTTAAAAGTAATGTATCGATTGTATTGAGTTTAGTTCCCGCTATTAATCCATCGTCTATGTGAATTGTTAGTAAAATCATGTTGTCACTTTCTCTATTTGTAAAAACGCACGCATCTGCACTTGTTGGATACATTCCCAGCTTATTGAGTACTGCTGTAAATTTTTGGTTCCAGCATCTGGATGCCTGTTTCAAACCATAAAGGCTCTTAATGAGTGTTTAAAGATTCGCTGTGCAAAATTTTCTTTCGCTAACCAAGCTGCTTTTATTTTCTCGTCTTCGCTGGATTCAGGATATTGACTTGTGCCGTTTACTATATCCCACGATCCAATTGATAAAAGTGTTATCCGAACTTGGAATTTCCATACGGACCAATTTTCAGCTCCTTTCAATTTAATAATTCTTGCGGTTTCGACTTCCATTTTTCTCTATTGCTCAAGGCTGGAAAGAAACTTACTATTGCGTGTTATAATTATTTAGAGAGCAACGTGTCCTGGGCTCATATCCTGTTGAACGTATAGTAACGAGCAAAGTTTTATTAAGTAACGATCAAAAACGAGAAAAAATTAAAAACATACAAATGCAAAGTCAACTATTATAAATATAAATAACAAATTGTATTTCTTTTAAGTTTAACAATAAGTCGTATCGGAATTATTGGAATTTGGTATTACCGCTCACGATATCGAGTCATCTAGTACCACAATTCGGCATTCTCTCATCAGTAATCGATCGGAATTTCATTCGATGCATAAAGTGCTCTCTAATTCATACATGAAATGAAAATATGAGAAGTTTTGTGTACATTTCTCTAGTACTTGTTACGACGGTGGATTACTATATCCCAAATTTGTTAGTAAAAGAATTTCCCATCCTTTATTATCTACTGTCTGTTTATGTGCACATCCACCGAAAGACTATCGAAACCATCTATTATCAATATTTCATTTAATAACACCATCCGAGTGTATTTTATGTTTAAATTTTCCGAAATTCTTACAAAATATTGTCTTTTTTTTACAAAGGCATGAATTTTACCTATCAAAAAATAATGAAATAAGTATAAAGGGACACCAGCGACATCTATGAATTAATAGAAACTCGAAATTTTCTAGTGAATATTCGATGATACTAGTACAATTTTAAAGAGCAATACGATACGAGAGGTCACGTATGCTGTAATTCCAAAATGGTTACTCACTCACTCGATCTCTAATGCCACTCACTCACTCGATATCGTGAGCTGTAATTCGGCCCCAATTTGAGGGCTGATAACGTGGTGTGTGTGTAGTTTGGCCTCTTGTGACTTGAGTTTAAATTTTGTTTCATTTCGTGCTACTATGTCCACACCTGAAGTTTAAATAGGTTTTATTCCAGGATGGTTTGAGTTAACCTAGTAGTGTCCGCATATGAAAAAAATGTTTTGAGTTGATGTTTTTGTCTTAAGTTAAAAAGAGACACACATAAAGTGTGAGCAGAACGTTAATGATGCATGAGAGATTTTATTCTATTTCCACTCACTTCCTCTCTCTTAAACGTCAAATTCACTGGAATATTGGAAATAGTGTATTCAGCGCACTTGGTTTCAAGTAGGTTGAAATGAAACTCAGTAACTAAAAAGGTTTCATTTTGTATGGCAAACACTTAGTTATCATGTTGGTTTGGGATAGTTTTGAGTTGAACAAGTTTCAGTGCCAAGTGGGGACATAGCAGCATAAGTTAATACTACATTTTCACCTGAAGTTGGACTAGGTTTTTTTCCAGGGTGGTTTGTGTTAACCTAGAATTGTTTCAAATACAGTATAACCTTGTAGTGTTTCCGTCTGAAAAGACAAGTTATGAGTTGAAAAAATGAAGTGGTTTATGTAATCTCACTAATATAACTTTATATTCAGCTGATTTCGTGTATCACAGACAGAGCGTGTGATACAAAAGAGTCAGTAGCTGTGTTTTTTTTTTGCACGCAGATATAATCTAAGCCCTAAAAAAACGCTTGTTAAAAAAATTACACTTGCATTTTATACCCGCTTAAGAAATAAGCGGGGATGTGGATAAGAAGGGCTGTCAGAACCCTGCTGCAGGGGTGTGAGTGCTGCCGTTGGCTCACCAGGAGCTAGTCCGCCACCACCCCTACTTTAGTACATCAGTACCCTGTTCTAATATTGAAAGACCATGAAAGGCCTTTAAGCCAAATATATTCGAGTAGCTCGTTCAGTTTCAGGGGTTTCTGATTTTTTGACTGCTGTAGTCCACCGTTGGTTCTGTCATTCGAATTCATCCGCTGGGATATTTCCGAAAAGCTCTGGTAGACCACTGAGATTCGGGCAGTCAGTCATTGCTCGCAGAGCATTATAGCGTTGATCACATTTCTTTTCTTCCACGTTCCTTTGTCAACACTCTCACTTACTAGTCTAGCATGTCAACTCCGGGCGAAGTATCCCAGTGCCCAGTGGTTACCGCGTAAAGTAAGCACAATTGACGTGTACTATAAGTTGCAATATCTGGGCGCCGCCAAGTTGACACCAGTCAGAGCCTTCCCGAATAGTACACGCCCAACCATCCCTGTGAAGTTGGACACTATTATTACTAAGGGTGTATTCTGGTCCCGAAATTTGGTAGATGGATTAAATGTTGGTCTAAAAATGCATTCATGGCTTAACCTGCGAGCTCCTTTACGTGAGATTTTTAAGACGCTGTATTGTAAAAATTGTCGTTCTGTAAACTTTGATGCAATGTCGTTCTTCATTGGTTTCACTCGGGGAAGCACTGATTTTAAAAACCAATGGAACACCCAAAATTGTTTGTATTCAGTTTAACCTTATTACCTTTGTGTGAGTCAAGAACCTATGGCTCTTAAAAAATATTCCTACAGAAAAATTTCTTTTTGACAGTTGAGTTACATGCATCTTAAATGGGTTCTCACTTTAAATCGAGAAGTGTGTCACTTCTTAAAATAAAAGGTTTGTTCGTTGAAGCCCTAGGGTCGCCCTAGGGTCGCCACAAAGAGAAACTTAAAGTCGCCCTGAATGTCAAATTGAGTGTTTTTTGGGCCCTAGAATCGACCTGGGTTTTCTCTCAACTCGCCATAGGTTTTTGTTGTGTCGATTTGAGGGCTGTCAAATGGCATATGTTTTTATTCAAATGACAGGGATGTGTGGTGATTTTGTGGCTAAGCGTTTTTTGAGGACTGGAAAACCCCGGTTTTTTTGACAACTCATAGGGTTGTCAAGAAAACTTGGGTCATCTTGGGGAAAGTTGAACGAACGAACCTAATGAGAAGCCAACGGTTCCTGGACGCTCCTGGACATTTCTTTTCGTTCGTTAAGGCATATAAGTCTTTTTTATTGACTTCTCTTTTGCATGAACTATCTACATCCCCATGGTTCAATGTTTACTTTTTTTTTAAATTCGTAAAATTCAAGAGAAGTAAAAAGTTTTTTTCAACTTTTTTTTATTGTTGAAAAGTTTAGGGGGCACTATAAAAAATCAATAACCTTTTTATTGTCATATTGCTAGGATCCTAGGTATGATCGCGTCGCGATTTTACGAGGGCCCTTACTTCATCAGCAACTATTTTTTTCCTTTTTTTTAATTGTAAAAAATTAAAAGTGAAAACATTTATTGCCTTTTTTTACTGCACCTTAAAAATTGCATTGAATTCGTGTGTCAAACCCAGAATACCCTCTTAAGTCAGCTTTTAAACCAATGCCCTTACCTATGGTATGCACTTATGCCCATTTGTTTTTAAAAGAAAACTCACATCTTCAATTTTACAAACAATGAACATCGCTTCGTTTGCATGTGTATCTGTATATGACACAATTTGTAAAAGTTAAATATTTAAGTGCCAAACAGTCACATCTGGGACTCCTTACCCCAATGAAGGGGCTTTTGTTTTATATTTTTTTCATTTATATGAAATAATATTAGCTGTATTTAAATCCTACCAAATGAATTACATGAAACCCAAGACCACGTCGCGTCACTCGCTAGACAATTTTGGTTTGTGCAGTGCAATAAGCCCCGCGGCAATAAGACCCGTGGGCCTTATTGCTCAAAAAAGTAGAAAAAACACCCACGGGTTTTGTTTCCTCTTTGAAGAGGCAATAGGACACACCAAAGAAAAGAATTTAGGCCCATGTCTTTTTTTGCCACTTTGAAGCAGCATTTACATGAGTCTGATGCACATGGGATCTTAAAATTAGTATCCTTTTTAGAAAGGATTAAGAACATATTGAAGGAAACAACATTTTGAAGTACCGAAAAACAAAGCTCCAAAATTTGGGCAATTATTTCAGCTGTCAATCGATATGAACTCAAAGCTCACGTTGTCTCCCACTTATGCGAACGTAATAACTAAATCTACTTTCTTAATGTTTGTTTTGCTTTTAGCTACTTTCTCCTGGTCTGTTCGTGTGAATATTTTATGTTCAACCACAAGCCAAAGAAAAATTTCGTTCGGTTCGATTCGCTTTTTCCTCACTGATAAAATAATGAAATGATAAAAGCGAAGCGGAAAAAATTTTCTCAAGGGAGTATGGATGTGTGGTGTAAAAATTCCGCTTCGCTTTAAACTTCATTATTTTATCCGTGAGGAAAAAGCAAAACGAACAAAATTTGCCTCCGGGTAACACGGGTTTGTGATTGAACTTAAGAAATTCTTATGGACGTGTGCTCCTCTTTAATATGTCAGAATCCACAATCAGAGCATGAACTTATGTCGAGTGGAGTTGCGTTGCCTGTGTCAGTTTATTCAGATTGAAAATAAGTTAATGTGCAAAGAGTGAGACTTCTTTACATTACGAAATGATATTTGAGTTCGCAGAAAATGGAACTAATGCCCGCGGCTCTTACTGCCATTTCATCATGGAAATAACCCCCGTGGGCCTAACTTCCAAAATAAAGAGGAATTAAGACCCACGGGTCTTATTGCCGCTAGCCTTAATGCACTGCACCATAAGACCCGTTGTCCACATTTTATTGTTTTACTGACCATGCACTGAACTGTCTTCGGATTTCCTTATGATTCTTACAACCCAATTCTGCCGGGCATCACTGAATTTTCCACTGAACACTCAAAGTGTGATGTGGTGCTAAGCAATTCAAGATCTTGTGATGTGAAGAATATTCAAACTCTTTCGTGTAGAAATGTCTTACATGTCGAAAGCTAATGCTGGACAAGGGATTTTTGTCCACCGAATTGCAACTGCATTGCAAGTGTCGACAAAGACTGTCAGCAGCTAAATCACAATTTTTCATCGAAAGTACTTCATTAATATTTGATATTTATTGACGTTATTTATATGCCACACATGAAGGTTAATTTTTATTAAAAAAACAAAAATGGGCACACGAAGCGACCCATTTGGCTTTTACCCAAATATTGTCTTTTACACAAATGTCCATTATTGTCATTCAAATCGATTTCTGAATTCAGCAATTACAATGCGACACTGTGAGCTGCTGCTGGCGACATGTCACAAACGAAGGTGAATAAACGCCAGAAAGAGTAAGTTACCTTCTATTATTGTTGACGTCTAGCTGCCTAATTACCACTTCTTGCAAAAGTTTCACATGATAATGAATCATCATACCATCTACAACCAACAGACGACAAGTAATGCCTACTACAGCGGCGACGCGACGGCGCGGCGCGGCGGGCGTTGATTTGAGTTGCATTCCTTATGATTGCATGGCAGATACCATAGCAAATTCAATGACTTTGGAATTTACGTGTAGAAAAGCTTCAATCCAAACGGGTTATTTTTGGGATTGTAGAATAGCTATCGATAATAATTTTTGCTGAGAGTCTGGTGCTAAAATCTTTCACCGCCAGTAAAAGAAAAAAAAAAGAATATTTGTGAAGGCCGCCGTGTGCACGCACACGATTTTGCAGAATGTAACTGACCACGGCTTTGGCCATGTCGTCATACAAAAAATAAAACACGATCGCGGCTCGCGCTCGTAATGAGCATCAGTTATTAGTTATTATTACCTTCCCGCTGAGGAGCGCAAAAAAGTGAACTTAATTATCTGGAAATCAGTATTTCTTTTTTCGTCTGAGACCTGAGCAAAATTACTGCGTCAAATAAAAAACCAGTGTTTCTTTCTGTGATGAAATAGGTTTGTTCTCAACTGCTATTGTTCCTTTTTCAGATATGTACTACATAACTACAGCGATTACGACAGCAATATAATTCGTCACTAACAATGGCCAGGCGGTGGTGGTGGACATGTCTATGAGGAGAAACATAATCGTTTAAGAAGCTGAACTAAGGAATACATTTGTTTCTTAGCTTAACAGTTAACATTGCAGCTGATGCGTAACGTAATATGCTGTTAACTCTTTAATCACAAACTCAATCATTGTCAAAACTGAGCTAACATTTAAAGCGTTAGCTGTCAGATAGTTGAACGATATTAATGCATTCAATTAATTAACACTGCGTAGAATACATGCATATGAAAAAACAAATGTTTTGTTCCAGAATACACGACATCGTGTCTTTGATCTTTTTGCCACCGGAAGACGTTTGAAGGTCGTTTTTTAGGTTTTATATGAAATATTTCATATTGATTCCACTTCACTGGTGGATGTATTTAAGGTTCTATTGTGTCTTATGGGTAGGAATGTAGATGTCCGTCAAGTTAGCACTACCACTTCAAAATTTGCAAAGTTTGTTAATTGGATTAATCGTCGTAAATTTGTCGTGAAAACAAAAAATTTGTCTCCGTATGTAGTGCTAACTTGTAGTCGAGTTAGCACTATCACCTTTCCAAACCCGTCATTTCGATCTCAAACCCAAATCTTAGCATGTAATTAAAAGTTGAAACACAATGACTCTTCAGCCGCGCGTCGTACACGCTTTTGACAGATATCAGAAGTTCAACTATACGAAATATGTAGAGTCTCACACAATCACGCTTTCTCCTCAAACGCGTCGTTTGACAAACGTAAGGAAATGTGACTAGGCCAAGTTGAACTTAAAAAAAAAAGTTCAACTTGGCCAGAATAATGTGACATTTAAGACTTGTGTAAATATAAAAAATTTATTTAAAATCAGCTGAAAACATTAGGGCGCTTTGAGATTATTTTATGTAACGTGAGGTCCCCGTGAGGTCGAAGCGAAGCTACGCGACGCGGCGCCCCATTGTGGTTTCACTTTAATTGTCGCTATTTTTTCGTAAATTTATCGCGAAACCAAAAAAATTTAGGCTTTTAATTGAATAAAAAGATTAATATCATTTTCAACAGTTAAAAACACTTATTATATTTCCTCAAATGCACATTTCAGAAGCAATGCTTCCATCGTCAGTGAGATTTAATTGTTTTAAAAATGTTGTGTGTAGTGCAAACTTTACGCGTCATTCACTACCACCCTTCTAAAAATGCTCAAATCAACTCAAAATCAAAAATTGGGTGCGCCATTAATTGCCTATTAGTAGCTCGGGGTTGTATCTTAAGAGGCTACCGATTATTTTCACAGGTATCGCGATGAATTATGAACCTCATATAGAGGTGACCAAACCTGAGACGCATACTCAAGATGGGGACGAATATGACAGTTGTACAAGGAAAGTGTATTCTTATAATTCTTTTGTCCATCTCTTAATAAAACCAAGCATTGAATTTTCTTTGCTTGTAATGAGTTGATGTATCCATTGAATTCGAGGCTAACTAAAAAAACACCAAAGTCACTGAAGTTAGAAATTTGAGATAATGATTGTCGAGATATTAAATAAATTGCAATGCCGGGAATCCTTTTGCGTGAGAATGTCACACTTTGACACTTGGAAGGGTTTAAACTAAGACCGTTTTTAGAACACGACGTAACAAAACTGTCGATAACTTTTTGTAATAAATTGCGATCTAATTTAAAAATATTCATGTCGTCAGCAAAAATTAGAATGTCGCTGTATGAAATGCAAGAAATCACGTCATTTATTGCAATAATGAAAAGCAAAGGACCAAGGTGATTCCCTTTACTTTTTTTTTTAAACAGCTTAAGAATACATGAAAGCTTCGCAATTGCCCTGTAGTTTTTTACAGGGTATTCAAGAATTTCATGTCGAAAAAAATATTATAAATGGTGTTTTGCATACGGTGCGACAAAGCCTCAGGGCAGATGGTCTTGGTCAGACAAGAAAAAGTCGTATGGGAGGGGTGACCCCCTTTTGATCTGATGATATTCAAAAATCTGTGAAGTGTGCACTTTAAGTTCAGGGATTCGAAGCACATTCATAAAGTTAACGTACATACGTTGGTGTCAGGTGCTTTACCTTCGAGCAGGTAGTTTAGCTGCAATAAGAAGCAGATAACTCAAGACGTTTCCTTGGTGTACACCAACCCTGGTTTAGAATACTGCGGTGACTCAAGCTGAATGTCTCACCATCATCACTGCTCCCTCATACATATTCTTAACTTTATTATTTTTCGTAGATGGCGAACGATCCAACTATATTTAAAGTTTCGGACATCATCGCAACTTCGTGTTTCTTGGGGTAAAAAGTATCTGCCATAGCTTCGGTATACAATAAGTTAAGTTCAAATGGCTGTCAGGAAACCAACTGACACACTTAGACCAGTAGTAGGCCCATTGTGATAACTAATAGCATATGAAGTGTGTGAGGAAATACCTCAATAAACTAAACTCTTTGGAGCTTTTAATAAAGCGATAAAGCTGAAGCGAATCTCTGTTCACCAGATCGCTTGAACCATGCATTGAGAATGCAGGACATGAACAAAGGAGGTTTAGGATTGTCTCTTCTTCCTCCACGTGTATGCAGCTTTTGTAGAAGTCATTTGATGGAACGCCGAGTCTTGTGGTCTGTTTATTTTTGAGGCAATGTCTGTTAATGACACCAATTAAGAAGCCAATGTGCAATCTTCAAGTGTCTTATGCGTCTTAGATCTATGTTTGACCATATCTGTTTTGCTGTCACACAAGCAGTTTTGTTTCTCCACCTGTTGTTTGTTTTATTCATGTCGTCTTGTTTTAACATAAGTTTGCATGTAGCGATTGGTAAGTATACCAATTTTAATCCGCTAGTTGAGATCGGTATGGCGGTTCCATTTCTGGCGAGTTCATGGGAATCATCATGAATCATCTCTTAAAAATTCTTCGTCGTCCCAGATAGTGAGTGAGATGATTTAGTCCGAGTGACTTGGGTTTGATTCTAATAAGTTCAGTATTTTTGAGTAAGCAATGTTATTACTGGTCCATTAGGAGATAGCTCTGGTACGAAGGACTGTGCTTACGACTAGGGTCCATAGAAGATTGGATATTACTCTACCTTGCGGTGTTCGTTTGCTGATAGATCTCTTTGTAAAAAGGCCCCCAAGAGTTGAGTTGATTTTCCTACTTTAAAACACAAGATTTCTCAACTCAACTACTGAACTATTCCCTTTAAGATTTATCAGTGCCGTTGTAATGGCCAGGTTACTAAAGGCCCCCTCTATGTCAAGGAATACGGCTAGAGTGTATTCTTTGTGATAGAAGGGAAAACTCGATATTACGTTTTGCTACCGATTTTCTCCTGCAGTAGGCGTGTTGGTCTGTAGATATCAGTTTTCGCTCTAACGTTTTAAGAAGGAATGATGATATACTAATAGGTCTTAGATCTTTTGGGTTCACGTGGGCCAGCCTAAGGTATAAATACAACCTTGTCATCTTTCCACTGTAAGTGAATGTAGTTCAAACTTGTTCAGCCATTTAGATTAACTTCAAGAACAGGGATAATGAAATCCGCTGCCATTTGGGCGCGGTTGGAATTATGTCATCTGGTCTGGCGGATTTGTGTTTATTAAAGCTGTTAATGGCCCAATGTAAATTCCGTTGTAATCGGTAACGCGGTCTGCGTTTGCTTGATATTTTGCTACCAGATTTTGTAGAGTCAGAGTTGCATAAGTTTTGAGAGCTGCCTGAGAAGTGAGTGTCCATTCAGTAGACAGGAGGGCTCTTTCTTCGCAGGAGGGCTCTGTCTAGGATTCCTTGTAGGAATCCCAGTCTGTTGTCAAATTAAATAGTTCAGCTAGAATTACGACAGACTGGCATACCATGACCTATTCTTTATGGTACCACATCTGCATCTTTGTTTTTTTTTTGGACTTCTTAATCTTTAATGCCTCGCCGACTTCTTCGATTCTGATGTTAAGTATTAATGGGGTTTTAGGTTCAGCTTATGAAAGTGCTCTTGATAAAACAGGTCGTTCAAAACGCCGTCACAATACTATCGCTACCTGTGCAGAGTTTCAGAATTTTATCGTAATCGACAAGAATCTATCTTTGAGCGTCGTCAATGAGATTCGACGAAAAAATTTCCAGACCATTCCTCCTTTTTTGAGTAGATATTTTTAAGATGGTTTCAGTTTTCTTAGCTTCTCTCTTGCAGTTTCTATGTTCCGTTTCGAGTTAAGCCTTTTCATTTCTACCATTTGAAGGGCAACTTGACAATGCTTTCAATATACTTGTCCCCCTTTCAGCTTCAGCTTGCTGTAGTGTCCCTTTGATGCCCCTTCCATTAATAAGGCTTTATTCCACACTTCCAACGTTTCAACTCGCGACTCTTAAGCCTACTAAACTTAGCTTATCATATTATAGCTCATAAGCTAATAAAATGGTTTAAATTACACACACTATTTTCAAGACCCTTAAAATGATCACCTGTTCAAGCGCAGTGATGAAGACAATCAAACATTTTTCCGTAAATGGTGACGTTTTACAAATAAACATGGTCTCATAATCGAATTCATTTCACCTTTCGACAAAGACACTACTCGAAATCGAATTCAATTTCCAATCACATTTTTCTAAATTGGCCATATTTTTTTGCTTCTTTTTTGTACGACATGATTATGAAAAATGCGAAGCATGGCTCGAATACATACGGCTTATGATGATTATTATCTAACATCTAGTTAATGTTTGACTCGTTAAGTTTGAAGAAACAGTAATCATTTTTGCATAAACAAACTCACAATGATCTACAGTCCACACTTTGACACATTAACGAATTGGAGATGATCAAACTATTTAATGCGTCTAATTGGGTCTTGCGTTATAAATATAATGCGCTGCCGCCACTGGGTGCCTAATCACATCACGCCGCCGCACAGTCACACGCAAGTCCATTGGCACGCGATCTCATTATACGCAATGACATTGAACTTGAGCTGTCTTTTGATAAGAATGTCTAAAAAGTTGAAGACCGTTGACCACTCTTACGACACACAGAAAGGGCAGATGAATGCATTATTAGGCCAGACCAAGAGACTACGTGCCACCTGTGTACGTGGGACATTCAGAAGGTTTGGCGAACAATGACAAATTGTAAAATGAAATGCACTGTGCCTTGCATATTAAGTGTGGGATGCAACAATTAGTTTTATAAAAGGTATAAAAGCCTAAAAGTTCGTTTTAAGTGAAATCAGTTTGGTGAACACAGTTGGTTGGATTAGTCGTCGTCATGTTTGGAAAGGTGGGTTTTTAATAAAGAGTTGAAACTAGAATTCATGTGATTGCATTTGCTTAGATTTTTATACTCACCACTTTGATGGCAGTAGCTTTGAGTGAAGTGCCGGTTAGTGCACCCTATGGACCCTCCGGATGGAGACCACAAGGAGCTACTTTTGATTTACCAACTGAGTTCTTCACCACCCAAGCACAAAAAGCTCCTGCTGTTGAACTTGAGATCACAAAAGAACGTGTGGATTACGCTGGACAGCTGAGTAATAGCAACGCTGGACTGGCTGCGCCTAGTAACAACTATCTGCCTCCATCATCGCAGAATCCCAATGATTTCGATCTACCATCAGGTGTTGATATACTTTCTGTTCAAGGACTTCCCAACCGGCCTTTTGTGCAATTCAACGGTTTTCGTACCTCTCAGTTGAACTCTCGTGAATACTATCCCCAGCGTCAAATCGCTCGAATCCGCATCAGGCCACAAAAATTCTCTGGCAAAATTCTTGGGCTTAGCAGACAAACGCTGAATCCTGTCAAATTCCCATCAACCCAATATGAAGCACCTGTTGTTCAACCATCAACTCAGTATGGCGCTCCTGAGACTCAACCCATTGGATATCCAGACCCACGAACTCCTGAAGCAAATGAGGAAATTATCGATGGCACTGTGACCAAAGGTGAATATTTTGTCCTCACACCAGAAAAGACTCTGCAAAAAGTCAGCTACAAAACATCTCAAACCGAAGAGGAAGCAAAGGTAAATGGTTTTACCGCTGAGCTCAAGTATACTCCAGTTGATAAAATTAATGGGCCCCTGTACAAATATAACGAACAGGGACAATTGGTCAGAATTAACAAAAAGTAACCGCATTGACTTGCCTTCGACCACAGTATTGAATTGTTATTTAGTTGCGTAAGATTTTTTTGTACCATTGGATTTATTTTTAGGAACCACAAATTGGCAATTATTTAAAATATTAAACAAAATAATTTGAATTTACATGTAATTTTACTCTTGGATAACGTCGACGCAGGGTTGACCGTATTTTTTGTGATAAAACCTAAACGATGGTCTCAATTGCTCGAAAAGTACCTATTTTAAAACTGGCTTGTGACTACGTGAAGTCATTTTCATACTTGAAAATGAAAAGAAAATAGAAGCACAAGTCTCCTAAATATCGCACACAAGGTTTCGTCTGATGCCATACCATGTGAAAATCTGAAGCTTTTCGTATACAACCTCATATGTCTTTATCAGATTGGCGTAGGACCGGGAAATTCCATTATCGCCCAAATTATCGTTTAACAGCAGACCTGGAACTTCAACTTGACACTTACCACCTTTTCATCGATTTTAAGTCCGCATTTGAAAGCGTCTACAGGGACTAACTGTACAGGACAATGTCTGATTTTGGCACCCCAGCGAAGCTAATTCCTTCGTGTTAGATGACGCTGTCCATCATGGTCGGAAAAAACCTGATTGTTGCATTTGATCTGAGGGTTTAGTTTGTTTTGTTTTAGAAAAGTTCGCTGTACTGTACAGGCACATCGAACTAGACGGAAGAGTCAAGGCCAAACGATTAAGATGGCTCAGTCATGTAGAGCTAATAAAAAATAATGATCCACCCTGGCAAACCCTCGATTTGGACCCCTGAGGACGTCACAAGGGAAGGAGAAGGCTGCTACTACGGTGATGGAGGACCTGAACCAATTTGGAGAGAGAGGGCGGCCGTGGTGCAGTGGTAGAGTGTTCAGTAGATAGGCCGGACGCGTGGGTTCGAATCCCGCTCTGGGCATCTACTTTTCTTTCAGCCTCCTAATTTCGCCTCCCTTGAGGTTATATATGAAATTACTAACACCTTATTTCCAACTACTGCAACACAAAAAAAAAAAAGGGAAGGCTGCTACCCTGGTAGTACAATGGACCGGAAATTAGGTCTGAGTTCTCCAGGTTAGCATATAAGCTTCCTCTTTTTATAAAAAAAAAAAAAAAATTTGGAGAGACTGAAGACAGTTGGTTGAGGACCGCTCTGGCTGGAAATTTTTGTTGAATGAAGCCTTTTTCCGACCCGGAGACTCACCTTAAGAATAAAACGAAACGAGTGACAGGACATCCAAAGTAGTGGTATATTTTTAAGCCGGAGTGGAATCTCAAATAGAAATTTAAACCAGATATCAAATTTTGTTTGTTGTTTTTGTTTTTGATGTGCATAACTCAAATCAAGTCATAGAATTACTCATTAATGTTTTTTCTTATCCAAATCTTTTTTTGACATTTATTATGAACTTGGGCCTGTAATACAAAGCTACAAGTCTACAAGTCAAAAACCACTTGTAGGATTATGTCTATTACACTTGTAGAATATCGAAAAAAAACTTGTGTCTTTGTGTTACAGTAGTTTTATACTCTTGTCATTCACTTGTATCACAAGAACTTATACTTTTTTGGTACAGACCTTTGGGATCAGACGCAAAATGTTTTACGATTTTTAGTGCCAAATAAATCCATTAACTAATGCTAATCAGAGAAGGTTTTCGAAAACCATTGAAAACTATAGCATTATTTCTGGTATAAAACTGTTTATGGTCAAAAATAGGGAAAATCTAGCTTTTTTGATATTGAAGGTTGAATAACTTAATAACGCAATCGTAGAGATTGACACAGCGAATGAGATTTGCTATGTTATTAACATCGAAAAACAGAAACAGAGTTCGCATACCTTTATGTAAGATATTTTTATTGTTTCCTTTCTTACTTCTCGGCATCAGTGAAGCCAGATTGTTAAGAATTTCTCTTTTTGTTGAGAATTCATGCCCAACTGATCGAAAAAAATAGCAACTGATCAATCGCAATTGTGTCAAACCAACTGCAACTGCTAAATCGCAATTATGGCTGCTGGAAGACAATTGCATCGATCAGTTCGCTGAGCCTCGATTTTACCAGGCATAGTTTTTCTATGTAGCACAGTTTTACTAACACCCCTATTATGGTTGTCAAAAATCAATACGATAGTTGATAAATTTGTTCGTTTATCAATGACATTGGTTAAGTGGTATTACGGATAACAACCATCGGAACTTTTGATCAGTTGTGAATGAAATGCTTTTTTGCGATCTATTGTGAACGTCTCTGGTTGGTTGTTCGGTATTATGGTTGTCAAAATTTTTGAGACATCAAAATTTTTAGTCAATCGCAAATTCGTCGTTGATAAAAGTTTTGTTGGTTTGTTTTACTGAAATTATGTAATAAGTACACATGTACGTGGTTGACTAGCAAAAGGTAGTATTGTGAAGGTTTTTTTCTCTGACGTATAACAAAAATTTCAAATTGAATTTGAAAGTTAAATATGGTTAAGGTTCATTGAATGCAGGGCCCTATTTCATAAACATTGACAAGTGACAATTCTACAAATTTGTCGCAGTTATCTGACAAATTTCCATTTCATATCGCACTGACAGGTCGTATAAGACAATTTTGAAGTGACAAATTTGTCGCTGTCAGACTGTGATCAATTTGTCGTGAAAATTTTGTCATTGTCGTATATTTTGACAAATTTCTTGCAATGTATGCAAGAAACTATAGGTATGCGACGCAAAATTTTTCATTAAATTGAAAATCACTTAATGCAGCAAAATCATTTTTAATTCTGGCCTTAAAAATTCGAGGACGACGTATTTCGCGAACTTGTGTCTCAGACTCATTATCGCTTTCACTTGAAGAAATAATATTCGAAATTTTTAATTCAACTTGTCACTTTTCGACCGAAACTCAATTGCCTGTCACAATTGTCAATTGCATACTGACAAAATTGTAATTTGTATAACTTTTTCTGTTCAATAAAAAAATTGTCTTTACAAATTTGTCGGGGAATTAATGACAATTTTTAAAAAATCCCTGACAATTTATTGTCATGACAATTTTTTTATGAGACGAAATTACGACAATTGTCGCAGATTTCCCGACAATTCTACAAAATTGTCAATTTTTCTATGGGACAGAATATAAACAATTTCCTACTTGTCATTTACAAATTGTCACCTGTCACCTGTCGCTATTGTCAATGTTTATGAAATAGGGCCCAGGTAATTAAAATGGTCGCTTTGTACCTAGATGCGGGGTGTGTCAACACTTAGTACGAGCACAATGTTCACAATGGAAGTAGATTTATCAATTGGCATGCATCATACCGATTTATCAATTGATTGATAGCACTTATCGCGTATCAATCGATTGATAGTTGACAACAGTAATATTGGTGTAAGTCATATAATAAGAGTTTATTCGTGTTACAAAAATGATCAGAGAAACACCATGCGAGATTTTTAACTAAATTTAGTAAGTGCCTTTTTAGTTAACGAATAGGAAACACGATGAACTCATTTACTTAAATGACTGTAGTGAGTTCTTATTAAAAGAACTAAGCCAAAGAATGCCATTGGTTTCATCTTCTTAAGTGACTCAAAAAACTTGTTTTAAACGAACCAACACGAACCACACGAATGTATCTATATGCAACCAAAATGTGCTAACACATGCCATTTGAGGGGTGAAAAAGGACCATAGAGGCCTGTGCGTTCGTATAATTTAACCTTTTCGAGTAATTTGAGTGAAAAAACACATAGTGTTACTCTCTTTTTTAGTTTGAAACGAAACCTCTCTTAGGTTTTTTAGATGAAAAAGATTACTGCGTTTCCTATCACTCAATCGAAGTTATTTGAGTTAAAAACCTCATGAAGTTACTGCTGTTGGTTCTTTCAAAACGAAATCGTTAGTTAATTTTTGCTGAAAATGCTTGTGGTGCGTGGTATTTACTTTTTAAAAAAAAAGAACTTATGGCAGTCGTTTGAGTTGGAAACCTCATAATGTTGCTCGAATGGCTATGACCGTCTACCGATGTATAACATCGTCTACCGATACTCTAACACAAAAATAGCTTTTCTCTATTTCGAAAGCGATGGTAAAAAATTGGTAAAATTTTAGTAATGTCAGAAAGTACGTCGTTTCTGTCATTTTAAAAGTTATCGATTTTTATTGAATTTTCTCTTCTAGTCGAAAAAAGTTATTTATTCCTTCACAACCTTCTTGAGTGTTCAATTTGAATTATTTAAAAATTAAAAACTTAATTATTTAAAATTAATTACTCAACTAGTAATAGTATCAAATCTGCTCGAAAATTCTTCTTATTATTTTGTATTAAAGACAAAATAGCTCTCTTTTGTACCAAATGACTTCGTACTAAACGAATCAACACGATTTGTTTTCCCTCCTGTGGAGACAGCATATACAATGTCGAGGTAATGGTTGAGAGACCCGTTTTCAGCAAATCGATCGCAAAACTGTGTGGACGCAAGGCGCTTCAAGTAGAAACTCTGTGGGGGTTCCAACGTGTAGTTAAATCAGTTGAGAACAGTGATCTAGTGATCACTTCACCTCCCCGCAAAGTTATCAAACACAAACAGGCCAAATGCATCATGGAGGAAGGTTTTCCTCATTATAAAAAAGAGACGATTGATCATTCAGTTGTTTTAATAAACTAGTGTCTTAGTAAAATATTTAAATAATTAAATTTTGTTTTCTTTGGAGAAAAAAAAACTCTAAAAAAAAGCACGCATACGCCCGACAGCACTGCGACAAATATAAATACGAGTGGTCTTGATTTCAAAAGTCGACCCTTGAAATTATTTACAAAAAATTATTATTAAATCAATCTATCTCACTCCGTTAAGGCACTTCCTAAGATCCAATTGATAGTCTCTGGCATTACTCTCGACTGAACTGACCAGCGCACAGAAGAGTATCCGACCTCAAAATCTGGTCAAAAACGTTTTTTTATTATTTAAATTTAAAATTCAAAATAAAACGAACATTGAAAATCAAATAGAAGATTTATTTTTGAAATTTAGATAACTAATTTTTATTTTTGTTTAAATTTTTTTAAAATTAAAAGCACAACGTAAAATTCATGCAAAATGATCTTCTAGACACTTCTATGACATCTGACACGAGATCAAAAAATAAATATATTAATTTTTTTAAACTAAAAGGAACAAACACAAAAAATACTTCAATACTTTAAAAAAAAGTGTGACAAGATGGGTAGCTTATTTTTTTGTGAATTGCATAACAAAGATGTACAGTAAACTATAAAAAAACTCAACGGTTTTAGTGAACTAGGGTATTGAGGAACCTAAAAAGCAAGACGAATACATTTTTATTTTTATTTTCACTTTTGACCGGATTTTACGGCCTAATACTCCTCTGTGCAGCGGAAGGTTGCTGTTTCGCATTACTCTGTTTTTATGCTCTGATATGAGAAAACACCTTTGTAATCTATTTCGCAGCTGATAACGTCACATGTTTAGATGAACGATTCATTAAAAAGCTTTACCATTCGGCTTTAAGTTCTTCTTATCTGTGGAGAAAACATTTTCACACAAAAGTCAAGTATTTAAAATATTTTACGTATAAAAACGTGTTTTTTTATTACAAGTATTAACAAATATACATATAAATGTAATTGAACATAAAATATTGTTTACAAAAATATATATTAAAAAATAATAAGTATAAAAGTTTGTGAGTTGTAAAATATACAAAAAGAGCGCTTAACAAGTAACTTTTTTTTATATAAATTATGGCAGTTGGCTTTGCTGTGTGGTTTGTGTGCTATGATATCGGCACAGTAAAACAAAAAATGCTAAAAAAAAAATAATGTACAGAAGAAAAAAAAAAAAAACAAATCAAACACAAGTAAATTACTACTATTGTCACTCTAAATCAAACAAAAAAATAAAAAGGAAAAGAAAACAAAAAAATCATAAAATGCAAATCCACACAAAGAAACTGGCCTAAAACCTAACACAGGATGACATCGACTTTAGGTTTACTCCTTTGAGAAGGATACTAGATAGAGCATGTGGGGCAAACCGGATGGGATTTCTCTAACGTAACGTCTTTAGTTATAGCCTTGATATTTACTTTGGGCATTCGAATCATATCCACTGAAGCCACCATCACCGCTGCGACCTCCAGCACCACCAGCACCATTCTGAGCACCGCCATTATAGGAGTTTCCGGTTTGTTCATAGGAAATTGTTGGACGGTATCCATTTTGATCGGCTTCATAGTCAACAATTTGTTTCCTGCCATCGGGCAACAGCACGTAGTAACGACCAACAGTTCTGTCTCCATCGCGGGATTCCATGTGTCCGAAATCATTGCCAGACTCGTAGTCCTGAACGTCATACTTGAATTCGTATTTAGCTGGACCGTAGTTCTCTTCATCATTGCCTCCAGCACTGTAGCCATTGTTGTTGCCAGCACCATATCCTGAGTTCGAATATCCTTGGTTGGATGATGGATAATTGCCACCGCCTTGCTGTCCTTGTTGTTTGGAGAAGATCGCTGATGTAACAGCGGGAGCAGCATACGAGTTTTGTGGTGCAGCACCAGATGCCTGACTCCTCTGGGGTGGCAAATAATTACTAGAAGGTGATTGGTATGACTGAGTCGGTGGCAGATAATTATTTGATGGCTCAGCAGCTTGCTGATTAGGTGGAAGGTATGAATTCTGTGGTACTGGAGGTTCGCACCTAACTAAAGCGACACAGGCCAAAACAGCTATCGTTGCAAAGCACTACAAAGAGAAGATATAGATAGACACATCAGATTAGAATGAGACGACAGCGTATGAGTACAACAAACTAAAAAAAAAAAGTGAATGGTAAAACATAATTGACAATAGTGACGGCATTTTGCCTTAATTGTATGGTGTTGAGTGATGGTTATGATATTTTGTCAGAGTGATTGTTTGAGAAGAAGAAAAATTTGAAGAAAAAAAAAAAAAATACATCAAACGAATCAGCACGGGTGATTAATTTTGCAATGCGCACGTTTATTGCTGTTGATTAACATTTTATTTGTCATCATCTCAAGCGTGGCTCGTTGCATGTCTGACATGCGGTATTTGTTGAGTTATTTTCTTTAATGATTTTTTCGAGGCGAAGGTGTGGGCTCGGAGTAATTATGAATTGTTTTTTCATTTATCCTTTTCTTATTACGCGCTTTTACTTAAGGGCTGAGCTTTGGTTTCACTTTTGGTGTAGGTACAGCTTTTCAATTGAGTGGTTTAAGTTTGATGAGGTTTTTGAAGTTCTTTGGATAGCAGCATTGGAAGGAAAGTGTGGGTACACTTTAAGCATTTAATAAGATTTTAAATAGTCTGCGAGTTGCTTGCAGGAATAGCTTGAGGATGAAAATTTTTACTTTGAATAAACGGAGACTTTTTTAACCGACACATAAAAATTTAAGGAAGTCTCCTGGAAGATCTTAATGTATTTCAAGAAAGAGTGTCTTTTAAGCCAAAGAGTTTGATTGGTGGTTTAAGCTACAGAAATGGTACGAGCTTATGTAATTTAAGACTATTCGTCAAACCAACAGAAAACTTTGGTAATCTAAAAAAAGAATAGTTCAGTTTATTTTTAATCTTAAACCATGAAAACCATTCCATTGTAAACTAAAGACTTTGGCTATCTAAGCCTATCTTGTCTAAGTCTATGTGTGCATTTCTAACCCTATTCGTGATCTAACCCTATTCAGGTTTCGGCCATATAAAACTGCATATAAAACTGCAAAGGGTCAGGCAATGAAAGCCTACAAAAGTCAGATAATGGAAGCCCATAAGAGCTTATATGCAAGCAATCTAAGTTTATACAGGCTTTGGTCATCTAAAACGTTTTAATTCTATGGAAAGCCTACATATTTAGGAGATGTGGAAAGAAATTTCATAGTGACTTATGCTAAAGAATAACAAAAATTGCATAGGTATTTTTTTAAACACTGATAAATAAATGTGTCTTCAGGTCTACAAGAACCGATCCTTACCAGAGAATTGGAGGCACACCCCATTGGCTAAATGATTTTCAAAAGGCTTTCTAAGAAGAGTCTGAATCTAACAAACAAGATATTGCAAGCGTTCTAGAGCTTCTCATTTATAAAGCTCGCTTCTTGTTTCGAGCAGGCAAATCCGACTTTTTAATGATGCTTATTTTTTGTAAAAAACCATCAACGAAGGTAGCTGCTCTTGATTGAAAGTTTTAAAAAGAATACAGGCCTTCATTTCGTGAAAAAGATTCAAATTAGAATTTTTTTAAGTGTCGACTCAAAAACTTGAACTGTTCGACCAGAAGAGTTATAGCATGGGGCGAAATAAAATGTGGGCCGCACGGGATAATGGTTTGAGGTTCGAGTACTAGAATCATCCAATTGTTTTTCTATGATCATCACCTTTTGCGAGGAACTGACGAGTCTACCGAAAGTTATTTCACTGTCATGAAAAGCACTTTCTCGATTAGCTGATCGGAATCGGCAACAAGTTGTTGTTCCTTTTCATTCCTCTCACGGTTTGGCCGAGAGAAATGCGCTCGTCTAGATGGGGTCCCACAAGGGTGACATCTATGTGCTATTTTGTTCATTTCTTTTTGAAAGCAGTTTTTAACTTCATTTAACAGCTACAAAAGTCAGTGACTTTGTAAAATCAGCTTTAAAATTTTAATTTTCAAGTGAATTTAGTAAAATCCAATGAATAGGTACCACTATTAAAGTTCTTCCTTGAAGTCCTACAACTTCAAATTAGATAAATAAATAAATGAATAGGGTGGCGCAATAGAGCGAGGGGCCCCGCGACCTAGCGCCTTTCTCACAACCATTGCCTTGTGTGGGAATGGATGGGACCTACAATTTTCTGCCGATTCTGAACGGTGAATTGAGAAAGCGCTTCAAGTTAATTTTACTAAACCAATTATTGTGGAATGCCTACTAACAAAAGGATATTTTACGAATAAAACTGCGAAACATAAAATGATGTCAACAAATAGTTTGTATGGTTTTCTATTCAAATGTTATGAAATCATCTGATAGAAGAAGGTTTGAAGGCAGCTCTAACTTTGGTTAAAGAGATGTTTCTGTTTGACAAAAGACTGAATATTTTCAAAAGACTCGAAACGATGTTTTTTCGTTTTCACTGTTAAATAAATTGAAAATTGTTATCATCTTTCAGGTCCTTAAAAAGACTGTTGGTCTTAAAGTTAAAACAGAAAAAAAAATTGGGAAAGTGGTATCAGGTCTGATCAAAATCTTTGTAAGAAATCCAAAACTGTTACGAAATTTAGAAGAAATTTGGTTTTTGACTACAAAAGCAGCAAGATATCTTCAAAGATGTTCGTCGTCTTCCTATGGCCTATTTCACCAACTTGTGAGTTTGTAATTACAAGCGTTTTTAACATAGCTTGTGTTTCACTAAACTCTGTGAATTTTGCAGTTCTGTTGAGCAAAAGAAAATTTTCCTTTTCAGTTTCAATAACACAAAATCTGAGTTGTTATCTACAAGTAACAAACTTGTTAAAGTAAAAATAATATGTGAGTTTTCATTTCACCAAAGAATATAGCCTTACAAACTTTGTTTTGTTCGAAAGAATATTTCAAAAGTGAACGTTAACTTGTACTTTTTTCAAGAGCTTGTTTCTCAATCACTTTTATGTAAAAATATGTCCTTGCGACGAAGGCTTAGTACAAGCAGCAGCAGTAGCAGCTGAAGTCTGAAAAGATGTTAGTTCAACCATATTTTGCTTGTTGATATTGACGATTTTAGCACGTTTTCGAAAAAAAAACAGTTGTAAATTACAAGTTATAATTTGAACAATCTCCAATTTTTTTTTGCAATTTTGTACGTCTTGTTTTCAAGTTTGTGAATTATGAACTTGTGGTTGGTTGAAACAAAAGAGCTGAGTTACGAACTTGTTACTGTAAATTACAAGTAAAAATCTGTGGTTGTAACTTTAATCTTCGTCAAATGGAGAACTGGAAAGAAAAGGTAATTTGTTTGAAAAGACCTTTTCAGTAAATTTGTTTTTATACTTTATTCGACCTGCGCACATTTTTCCGAAAAACAATTTTTTTTTTTTCAAATATTCAGTTTGATAAATTTAAGACTTTGTGTTTTTTGCTTTGCTTAAGCCGTGATATCCTTTTTGCCGTATAAAATTTTTCCATTCACAATCACTATCACTTGAACAATGTTTTATGTTTAAAATTTTTTTTATACAAAAACTTTATTAAAAATAAAGTTAAAACAATAAAGGTATTTATACATACCTTCATTTTGTATATTTTTAAAACTTATTTATTTATCACAAACTCTAAAGGAGTTAAAGTATCCTTATTGGTCTTCTAGCGAAGATGGTTGAACAAGATTTGATACTGATCCAAATTCAGACACCAGTATTTATATCACAAAATGTTAGGTACCTAACCTACACTGCGCCTCCTCAGTCAGTCACTTGTACAGAGCAAAATCTCAATCTTCACATCTTCCCCAGCTCGGAGATCTTCTATATTCACAAAATCTCTCACCAAATAAAATACAAAAACAAAAAAAAAACCCCAATTCACAACAACACAAAATCGAGGCAGAATAGAAAAACGAACGGTATAATAGTAATAATAAAAGTTTAGAGCAAAAATCTCACAATGAACACCACTTGCACTGATGGTGTTGCTTGCTATCCATGAGCAACACCAACAACAACAACAACATCAAGAAAAAAAAACATTGAAAACTAAAAGCAAAATAATAAACATAATAATATCGGTATCATAGTTACACATCTTTTGAGACGCTTCGAGATGCAAAAATAAAATAAAATAAAAAATAAACAAAGAAGAGCAACACTTTGCACTACACACTAACTGAACAGAAAACAAACAAAAAAAAAACTCTATCCTACATTGCCTTCCACATGTTACTATAGACAGTGGAAGGTACGGAAAAATATGTTTAGATACATTTTCTTGAGTGCTGTTACTTTTGTTTAGCTATTTTAGTTTAAATGTATCTAACCAATCAAATGGGACCGAAAGAAGAGTGTGGATTTCACGTACATCGATGCGAAACGTTATGATGAGTACAAAACAATTTTTTTGTTAGAAGATACACAATGCAATTGGTTTAGATACGAATGTAGTGTATCCACCATATAAATATAAGAGAGCAGACGAAAATATTGGAATTAGTGCAGACACTTATCTAGATACTTACCTGTGTTAGTGATGGTTCCCTTGGAGCCTATAGCGTTGTCGGGCGGCAAGAGATGCTTGTGGCGGCGCGCGGTTTTGACGGGCAGATTCATTCATTCACCAGACAAAATAGTGAAGGTGTTTGGCAAATCACACACGATGATATCAACATCTCCTAGCTCATCATAGTCTCTGAGACCATGATCGAGTATGGTGTGGAATTTGCGCATTCGCTCATGTGTCATTTTGAATCTTAAGGAGAGAACACCTTGAACAAAGAGTCTCTGTAACGTCTGTACGGAAGAATTTGGATTTTGAAATTACTGTTATGTGATTTTTTCTTTTCTTTTTTTTATATTCATTTAGTGGGCCAAAGTGCCAGACGGATATTGATTAGATGAAGTGGCTGTGTTTCAATCCACAAAAGTATTGATTTTCAGGAGGAATTGTATTTGGATGTGTGGTGTAGAAATTTTTGAACAAAATCATTTCTTTGCTAAAAGAGTTTTATGTAACGTTTTATTGGTGGAAAAGGTTTCTTTGAAAGTTGTCAGAAGTTGAGTGATATCAATTCTTTGAACCTCATCCTTTCCTGCAAATGTGAAAAGGAAATTGAAAGCTCTTCTGCGTATTATGTGTTGTAAGCATAAAAATGAAATTGATGGTTACTTGGAAGATATACAATGGTCGTCGTAATAATTTTAGAATACTGATGCCAAATGAAAATTAAATCATCTTCGTCATTAGTTTTTTTGCAACAGATACTTAGAACCTGTTATCGTTAGTTACAAATTTTGTGAATGAAAATTACGATGCTTGCTTTTTCGCATTCGTTGTCTGCAATTGTTATGACGGGCTTTGTGGTAGAGACGATTCACTAGGTACATACAGTGGTTTCCAAAATAATAAGAGTGAAACCAATTTTTTCCATTACCTCTTCCATCAGCTCTTCATTGGGCCTCTTTCTAACGTAAGTTCTGCCATCAGAACCAAATAAATTTATCTTGTGTTCATCACTAAAAAACATTTTGCCAATTTCTGTAAGCCGATTGCTGCTTTATATTCTTAGAACTAAGTAAAGGAACCTTCATCGCAATTCGACCAAGTGAATTTTTATCCTGCAAACGTCTGCGGATCGTGCATGAGCTGATATCCAGTGATAGATTTGCTTTTTTACCGCTAGATGTTGCAAAAGGATTTTTAAGCACCTCTCTTACAATCCTTTTGTCCAGCAAAGTTGTTGTTTTTTTGGGCGTACTCTTTTTTCGGTAAAATTTGTTGGTTGGCCTAGGTGCTTTAGCACTATAGCAACAACACACTGAGATCAGTGAAGAACATTTTGAATAAAACTGAATGTTTTGCTTTCATCTCCTAGTTGGAGGTTCAAACGGCGTTCTTCCTCAGAGGAATGCTTTCCGCGTCCTATTATTTAAAAAAATTAATGAGTTTTAAACACTTAAACACAAGTCTTACGTTAAATTCAATAATTAAATTGCGATCGGAAGTGAAAAAGACCAGAAATAATGCAATTCTACACAGCACTCTTATATTTTTGACCATTGCAAATCTGACATTTCTAAGTAAAACTAACGGTACATTGCAAGTGAATATCATTAATGTTTGGTAGCACTGGAAATGTTTAACAGTCAGGTCATAGAAAATTCGTATTAATATATTTTGCTCCAATTAAAAAGGTTGAAGGCATAGAATCTATGCCTATATTGTGAAGAAAACATAATAGTCCACTCTTATTATTTTGGCCACCACACACCACTGTATTTTATGTATGTTAACAACTTATATAACGGAAATAATGTAAATATTTTGGTTCGTGGCATCTTCCAAATGCTATACTTCCCATTATGTAAATAGTTGGTAAACAGACAAGGTTTAAAGCAGGGCGCGCGTCTCTCACGAGAAGAGGACCTTCAATTGTTTGGCGAATCCGAGCAGTGAGAAGGCGTCTCGCATGGCAGTGTTATTTACTCTTGCATAATTCAAGGTTTCCTCATGAAAGGCGATATCTATTAAAAAAAATTTCATGTTTCTGGGATTCGAATCTAGAACTCCGACGTAACAAGCACACATGCCAAATAAACCATATTAAGAATTGTCTCCCAGTATCCTCACACTGAAATCGCAATTGCGGACGATTTCAATTTACACAATTCTGGTTGGCTTCGACATAATTGCCAGACAACTCCCGATGGAAAGTTTGGTGCGATTTGCGATGAGTTGAACCATCTGTAGGGCTATTCCAGAAAGCGCGGCGGATCGTATTTAAAGCGATAACTCAATTGCGAAGCGCTTCACTTTAGGTTATTCTGCAAAGTATGAACATGGTTGGAAATTAAACTTCCAATATTTCTATTTGGAAGACTTATCCATCCACTGAAATGTCATATATTTCCATGTTTTTCCAATGAAATTTCCAAATTTTTCCTAGGTATCAGTTGGAAAATATTTTCAAGAACGGAGATAAAAGCAACATTCTTGCTAATACAAATAAATTATTTAATGCAGATAAATTTTCTGTACTTTTGTTTTATTCATTTGAAGGTGATGCTGGTTATACTCTTGAGTCGTGGCTCGTGGTTTATGACACCATATAAACAGAGTTGAATTTCGTTTGTAGAACATGAAAATGAGATCTCTTCACTTTTGGCAATCAATGCGGTGGTTTCTGGAGAAAAACTTTGAATTTTAATTGATATCGTTCAAAGAATTTGGTGCAATATTATTCCCTGCTCCAATTTTTCGAACTCTCTTGAGTTCGGAGGTCTAGCAACCGTAATACGTCTTCTGTGGAGAATTTTGCTCTATATTCTGGAGCATTTAACAATCCTTTTTTTTTTTAGTTTAGTTTAGTTTAGTTTAGTTTAGTTTATTCATCAAATAGAGTAAATCTCTTACAGACTACTATTATTATAAATAAATGTATGTAAATAAAATAAAATAGCAAAAGATAAATAACAAAAAAATTTATGTGACAGGTCACAATAGTAAAGCGGACAGTAAATTCTTTTTGAAAACATCCCTTGAATTACTAGAGAAAATATCAATGACTTCTATTACAGAATTTGTTTCTTTTATACAACGTGCAAACGGTTTGTTTCTACAATAATTACGTGTCGAAAAATTCTCATGGAAATGAAAATTAGCACGAAGTATTCTTTGCGGAGAGTAAAAATTGATTTGTTGTAATAAGAGAGAACAGTTTATTCTATTGCTAATTACATCTTTTATAAACATTATTGCAAAATACTTTCTTCTTAGCTCAAGCGTTTGAATATCTATTAGTAAGCATCTAGAAACGTATGATGGTACTTCGATATTCCAATTAAGTTTATGGAAAGCGAACCTTGTGAAACCCTTTTGAACCCTTTCTATTCTTAACGAGTGTACATTATAATAAGGATTCCAAACTGTACTACAATATTCCAGCACTGATCTTACAAGAGTTATATATAATGTTTTAAGGGCATATGGATCTGAAAAATCTTTAGAGTTCCTCCTTATAAACCCTAGCATCCTATTGGCTTTATTTACTATATAATCTATATGCTTTGTAAACGTAAGTTTTTCATCCAGCATAACTCCCAGATCTTTTTTGGCAGTGACTCTTTCTAAAGTCATGTTATTGATACTATAATCAAAAATAATAGGAGATTTCGTCCTATAGCACGTGAAACTCTGACATTTAGCAACATTAAGAAACAATTGGTTATAATCACACCATTCAGCCAAATTTTGAATATCTTTTTGAAGAAGGAGACAGTCTGAGGAAGATCGTATGACTCGGAATATTTTCACATCGTCGGCATACATCAGGTTGCTTGAAAAGTTAAAACAATCTGGAATATCATTAATAAAAAGGATAAATAGCAAGGGACCAATATGAATTCCTTGGGGTACTCCAGAGGTCACATTTATCATTCTTGACCTATGATTACTTAGTTTAACGTATTGAATTCTTTTATCTAAGTAGGAAGAAATCCATTTTATAAAGCTTGAATGAAAGCCTAGTTTAGAAAGTTTGAAAATTAATATACTCTGGTTGACTCTGTCGAATGCCTTAGCAAAATCTGTAAAAATAATATCAGTTTGGAAATTATTTTCAAACCCATTAATGACAGAATCGCATAAAATTGTAAGGTTAGTAGCAGTAGATCTACACCGAAAGAAAAACCTTGGTAAAATCAAACAGGAAACTTGTTTGTTTTTGCGTCAAGCAGGAACATACTTAAATTAACCAAGCTGGCATTGTCATTTTATTTATTGAAATGCTACAATTTTCATTGCTTAAATCAACAACGCCATTTTCAATTTCATTGTTAACCAACAACGGTTGTGATACTAGAAACATACATGTCCGTGATACTTTAACAACGTTTGTGTTTCATCAACAATTCTGAATTGTTGGTAAAATATGAACATTGTTGATCAAGTATGTTCATGAGAATTCAGCCACGTTTTTATTTGCTCAACAGTTTTAATGTAAAATTTCTATGATAAATGCCTGAATTGAAGTTTGACCTATCAAATGTATAGGTCAAACTTAAATTCAGGCATTTATCATAGAAATTTTACATTAAAACTGTTGAGCAAATAAAAACGTGGCTGAATTCTCACGAACATACTTGATCAACAATAAAGAATAATTAATTATCCCTTAAGATAAAATGGTCACGAAACTTATCATATTGAATTGAAGTTCCCTTATGCGACTTCACGTTTTCTGTGGGCTTAAGTATGAAAAATATTGGAATTCAAAATGTTACTGATACTTTAACAATTCTTTATTGATTAAAGAAGTATGAACATTGTTGATCAAACATATTGGTAATAGTTCAACAGTGTATTTGATACTTCAATCACAAACGTGATGGTTTTTGTAATTTCAGCCTTAATTGTTAGTTAAATATGTTTGTTGTTGATCAAGTATGAAATCAACAATCACGTTGTTGGTTAAAAATTATAACATATTCAAATCAACTACGAACATACTTAATTTAAACATTTTTATGATACTTACCTGAAAAAATATTGATCACGGCAGCATGCTTGATTTGAACATGCGTTCTTATTTGAATTCATCACGAAACTTGGTTAATTTAACAACTTTAGATGAATTGTTGATTAACAATGAAACATGTTTAAATCAACCAAGGTTTTTTCTTTCGGTGTACCTGACACAAAACCATGGTGAAATTCAGACACTATACCTTTAACAAAAAAGCTAATTTTTTTGCAAATTAGCACTTCAAACATTTTGGGAATGACTGATAATTTGCAGATTGGTCTATAGTTGATCACGTTTTGCTTCGATCCTGACTTGTGAATAGGAGTTATAAAAGAAACTTTCCAGCAATCCAAAAACTGGCCACTTTTAAGGGATTTGTTGAAAATCAAACAAAGCGGCAAGGCCAAAGAAATCGAACAATTTTTTTATGCGATAGGGGCGATATTATCAGATATTATCCTCGACAAAGCCAGTTTGCGATAGTTTTTCTAAAAATATTTTTTAACTTTCCCATAAAAGTGGACAAATTGCTACATATTGATAAATTTTTTCATTTTCTTTTCTGAGTACAAAGCTACAGCTGATCATCTCGACGAGGTATGTAGTTTAGGCTAAAAACTTCTACTGAAGTTCCAAAGATTGTGATAATTTCTTTCGTTGAATATTCTTTTGCAAAATAACTGGAATTCAAAGCTATTTGGTAGTTTAACTGTCTGTAGATATTTTAAGCGGTCAAACTCACTTTATAAAGCTTTTTTATTAAAAAATTGTTGGTCAACTTTCAGAGAACGTATCTGCAAACTGATTTTGCCAGTCAACATTAAATTCTGACAAGTAATGGGAAGAGTATTTGGAAAAAGTAATCTGATTCCATGTCTGACATGGGCTAAATATCACCCCTACATAAATTCCCTCGAAAACAGGAACGTAAACAAGAGCCTAATGTTTACTGAGCCGATTTGAATGGAATCTAGAACAGAGATGGCCTCGAGCCTGACAAATGATATTGCTATATTTCATTCCTACATTCTGTGGGGAACGGAAACTAGAACCTAAACAAGAACTTAGTGTTTGTATTCTACTCCTTGAGCTATTTGGACACAGGGGGAACGTTTGCAGTGGTCGATTCGTTGGATAGTAACTTAATACAACTTCAAAATATTTAAACTCATGCGGAACCTCAATACGTCAGTAGTGTAAAGACCACTTTTCTTCTGGAAGTCTCCTAGTATTTACTTCTCGCTTCAAAAATCACATTTTTATTTTTTTGAGTGTTAATACGCAAGCACCAATTCCCACAAAAAGAACGGGGTCTGTTTATTTGCAACTCGAGCGAAAACGAATACACACATAACCTAGTGGTTTGCACTTACTAACCTACTTAGGTGGACATTACAGTTCGCAAGGGACCTTGGCTTCAATCGATATATTTTCCAAAAATTTTGATTTCAGGCGAGCTCTCTCCGCGGGCACGTCCACGAACTGAAAGAAACTAAAACGAAATTAAAAGCTAAGTGGCATTGTTCTGCCGCTCAGCATTAAATTTTCTTCTATTTTTGACGCTCTGTCGCTCAATACGTGGCCGTACCCTAATTCGGTCTTCTTAAGAGATCTTCTTTCACGATTTCCCTGCAATGTGCTTTCAAAAACCCGTCAAGCCGGAAGCATTGTTGTCTACCCGCTCTACATGTCACAGCCATCCTAGTCTCGCGATGCGTCTTGTTTTCCATACATCGTCTTCACATAAGGGTGTCAAGATCATTCGCAGTATTTTTCTTTCCTCGTCCGCCTTAGACAAGGTGAGCTATCTCCACGCACCAGCATTTTATAGTATAACTGGAATGACCAAGGTCTTATAAAGAGTCACCTTTGTTGTTCTAGAGAGGGCTTTTTTTCTCAATCACCTTCTTAACCCAACATATTTATAACATAACTTTAATCGTGATGTTAGAAACAGAAATTCCGCCCTAGAAGCAAAGTTTGCTTGCTCTTCTACAACTGTAATGAACATAACACTGCAAGTGATTCCTGACTTGTAGACTTGCATAGTTTTGTGTGACATGCCCCTGGCCCTTGTTTCAAACCTACTCACATCAGTCCCATACATTTGCGTTAGGTAAAAAAATTAGCTTAGATTAAATTTTCAATTGCTTTTTCTTCACAAATAAATTCAAGTCTTATGTTCTTTCTCCGGATCTGAAACAAATTTTTGGTCGAGAAGCTGATTTTTCAAAGTTTTTCATAGACTATTCAAACTTAAGCCTTCAAGTTATCTAAACAACGGTTTGGAGCATACAATAAAACAAAAACATTTCAAAAACATTATCTTTCAGTTAAGACTGTTTGGTCCTCCAAAGACCACACTCAAAACTCTAATCTCTTGGCTCATGTTCCATCCAAATCATTGTGATCTTGAACTTCAGTCGGTAAAACAAACCTTGATGATTTGTGAACCCAAGTTGTTTTGCTTTTTTTCAATTTCAAAACTTCGAATTGTTTTCTTCCTATAGTCGGAAGTAAAACCAAATAAAAGAAAATCACCTTTAGACGAATTGAAAAAATCCAAAGTTCCCAGACCTTCAGCAAGGCACAGTTCATTTGGTCCCCCAAATGACATCTCCCGTAACGACATTTCTAGGTCGAATTCTTGTTAGACAAAGTTAATTGTCGTTAAATATCACCTGTTTGTCTCATGATTGATTCTTCCTTGTCTTCGAGCGCACATTGTTAACTGCCTGCCGTCAAAAGCCTTGTTAGGTCTTCATACTAACGTTAATTTGCATTTAGTAAAAGTGAAGGTAGGTTGTCCCAACACACCTCCTACAACTCATAATTTTTCTTTTGAATTTCGGTAAGCCAATCAGCCATAGTAATAATCCATTTTCACTCACCTTAACGCCTTACCCTTTAACAATACCGAGATAAGAAACCTTTTGAGAGAAAGATAAAAAAGAGTGAAAAAAAAACCAAATAAGCTTCATTGAAGGTCTTTTGGTACAATAGAAGCTAACTTCAAGTGTGCAACGTCTTCAATGGTTCGTCGTCACGTTAAATAACACAAATCAAAACCGAAAAATACCAAAACAAATTGCGCCCTTCTTATTCTTCCGTGATTACAATTAAAAGAATCGCTATCTCAAGGCATGATGCTTTTTTCTGATAAATTATTATTATTACCACCATGCTCACCGAGGACGCATTGAACATGCATACCAAAATACCTATGCTCACTCGTACAGCTTACATACCTCTCACATTTGATTTTAAGCAATGCTACGGAGTAATTTCTAAATAGCGGCACGGTACATTAATGAATACTTCACTTCTTACTCGATTACATCCAATTTCAGACTCTGAGATTTAAGGTATCGCTGAGCAATTGAAAGATCGCCAGAGTCTGAGACTTGGGAGACTTGGGTACGAACGAGGAGGCAATGCATCGAAGCCAACACGCCAACGTCTTCGAGAGAACGATATGAAGATCAGTAAAATTAATAGCCCAGCATACAATATCTGTCATCCTCATCGTTGGTGATTTGGATGTTGTTTCCATTTGTCGATAATTTAGTTTTCTGTAGCAAGTTTAAATGACTGAAATTAAAAGCGAAAACTAATGGATTTTTGCAGAGGTTATTTGTAAGATATTGCAAACCAAATAGCTCCCCTGCAGGCATCTTCGCAGACCTTCATAGTTTAGTCCAAAGAAGCGACGTTAGCCTCTTATACTAAGTCGAAATTAACATCTTTTGTTGGAAGACAAAAACAGAAACAAACTTCCAAATATGCGTATTCACTTTGTCTGATAGTGGGATGTTTTATAAAATTTGCACATAAAAGCCCCAAGCCGGATTTCCCTTTATTCATACCAAAACCACAATTATTGATTTTGCAAGGTTTTAAAAATTATGTAGCTGCAGTAATGTTCTATTCACGACAGCCTAAGATTGACTGATTCTTTGATGTAGTATTTGTAGCATTGAATACAGACCATTCAATGCTACAAATACGGGTGCAGACAATTTTGCCATTTGTCAAATTCTGTGCTTTTATGTGATTTCCAATTAGCAAATCCATTGATGTTTCCCAAACGAATTGAAAATGTTAACTCTTGTGAGCTCATAACCTTATGACTTCTAATTGTATGCCATCAAGACGAGAGCTATATTTAACGATGTCCTCCAAGAGCATGCAATCCAACTTCAACCTTGATTGATGGGTCGGCCAGGTTACACAAATTGATGATTTAAAACGATAATAAATTAATTTATCTGTGTGTCCGTATATGGATCTAAAGCCTGAACCAATAGACCGATTTTCTTCAAAACTTGCAGTTAGAACCTGTGGAGCAGTCTACAGAGGGGTTTCAGGAATTGGGTCTATTGGATTAGAAAAAACGGATGATGCCAATCCAGTATCAGCAAGGTATTCCAGAATAGAGCACTGTCCACATGGGCTGAGAACAAATATTACTCCAGAAAGTCAGTTCGGTTTTAAGGCGGGTCATGATACCATACATGCCGCGTCTAAATTAGTATCAGATACTCAATGGAACAAAGCTAAAAAGCAGTGCTCGGGTGCATGTCTGGTTGACTTGGAGAAGGTTTTCGATACCGTTTGGTTATCAGCCAGATATGGCATGAGTAAACCACTGACATATATTCATAATGACATATTCTTAATGACAAGTTGAAATATATAACTTTTACCAGAACTTTTAAAATACAGAAAAAAGTTGAAAATCAACGTCCGGAAATCCGAAACAATTGTGTTTAAAACCCCAATGGCTCGGGCCTCATGGGATCCGAGAAAGAACTGGCGAAAGCTGGTGATCTTTGATGTACGGCTAGTATTTATATTTAAACAAACATATGAATGCGGCTTTGGCCAGGACTAGAGAATCTTTTGCTCTTTCAAGGCGACTGTTTCACAGCAGGCAACTTGATAGCAGACAGCAGAGTGAAGGTAATTTGCTTCATGGCTCTCATAAGGTCAATGATTGTCTACAGGTGCCCTGTGGAATAGATATAGAATAGCGTACCTCTCTTGGATTGCACAGAACACCATTGTCGGAGTACAAAAAATACTATCCTATTGGGGTCCTTTACAACGGGGCTCAAATAAACAGAATCGACAACTTCATTATAAATCTGACTCGTGGTCACACTGAAAGGGCGATGACCTCGACCAATAGCCTGATATTCGGGGCTTATTAACCCAACACAGAATGTATGTAAAAAAAAAACGGCATCAATAAATAAAAAAAATCGAAAAATATACAAAAACAAAAAAATTAAAACATAAGAAACCAAAAAAAAAAATCACAAAATACAAAAAAAAAAAAAACAAACAGAAAACCTACTGTGGCTGCTCTAAAACTAGAGTTGTTTTAAGTAGATTTATGAGTTTTAAGTAGATTTAAGCAGTTAAGTAGTTTTGATTAGTTTTAAGAAATAACAAAAAAAAAAAAACATGACCGAAAAACTAAGTTTTTAAATTTTAGTTAAATTCTAAACTTTGTAATCCTTAAGTTATTTTTAGGTCGAGAGGCATTAGTATTAAGGTATTGAATAATTTAGAGTACCCGCCAAGGGTCAGTAAGCTAATTAAGTTTTATATATAAGCTATCTTTACACATTTTTCTGTAGTTATAAGATAATTTGAATAAAAAATAATTGAATAAACGGTACCTGTTCATGCAATTGTGCATCTCTGCACTAAGAAAAATCTGCATCCAAAAAGGCTGTATCGATGAACCGAGCCGCCGCCAAAAATCAACCGAGGTTTATTGGCATCACTGCCATAAACTCTTCGTTGAGTTTTTTTTTTGACAGCCGGTTTCATCGATACAGCACGAGGATGATGTCATCTTTCAATTTTTTTCACTATTCATTTGGCATTGCACAAGTTCACCTCGCCTCCATTTCTCATTGCTCAATTAAAACTTAAAAACTAAGATTAAACCAACCAATAAAACTTATAACTAGATTAAAAATATAAGAAAACTTGTCATTAAGTAAAATAAGAGAGTTTTACTAAAAAATCCAGGAACAAGACGACGAGTACATATCGGAGACTCCAGCCGCGAACCAGCGGCAACTAAAGTAAGTTGGCAATCTCGATTTCTACGGAAACAGTACCTGCCATACAACCTTAAAGAAAATACGCGTTCTACTCGAAAAAGACTTTTCGATAAAAAATTTTTCTGAAGGATTATTTCTTGTGCTGTAATTTTTTTTTTTTTTTTGAAAATACTTAAAACGTTACCCCTCCGACAGTCTCGTTAAGGGCGAACTTGATTTTGATGAAATCTTATATTTTTGAAGTCCTAAGCTGTTTACGAAAGATTGCGTATCGAAATTTGCAAAATTGAGATTTTCGAAATTTTTATAAATTTTTTTTATAAAACTTGTTTAAAAAAAAAAACGGGTTTTCAGAAAGGTTAGGTTAGGTGGAAGTGGCTGTCAGCCAATGAGTACATTGCCTGACACACTTAGGCCGCAAGGACCCATTGTGATACCACAGAGATCAGCCAGTTAATCACTTACTGCTCTCAGAAACCCGAGGTAAGATTAACGAGTTGATCATCACCTACTAGTCGAACCACGCGGAACTTTTAATGTATTTCGAAAGACTTTTAGGGTCTATGTAAGCTAAGTCGCTAGTATCATCGAAGAAGAATTCACCGAGATGAGTTTTCCTCCTATGAAGTAGTGCAGGGCTTGAGCAAAGAAGGTGTTGAACGGTTTCTTCCTCCTCCTCGTCCATGCAGCTTCTGCAGAAATCATTGGAAAACACACCAAGTCTTTTGGCGTGTCTCCCTTTTAGACAGTGTCCCGTAAGAACACCTATGGTAGAACCTAGATACAGGCGGTTCAGGGCTAACAAACTCTTCGAGCGTTTTGAGTCTACCCAAGGCCAAACTTTTTTCAGAAACCTTGTCTAACAATTTTGATTGATGAGATATAAAAAGGCTTATGGAGGCAAAAAAGGCATTATGAGTTGTGTTCGATAACACTGGCCAGTAGTGGCTTTGCTTTCAAAAGTAAACTTTACTATTCTTAAAAGTTTTGCCTCGCTGAATCTAAACATAAGCTTGGAATTGACCTAACAACTCGCGTCTTCGAGATATTATTCATGGAAGATCGAAAAAATTAAGTTTTTGCTTTTAACTAACTATCGGCCGATAGAAAGTTTGTGGTTTGCGGGGACCCTTAAAAGGCGAATCTGATGAGCGTTACTTTTGAATTTCTGTGCATCTTAATGTACGGGAAAACAGAGTCAGGTTGGCACTCCACATGCGGGTGGTGCGACTAAAATATGAAAAAATACTGCTCAAGGCAGGTGTTGCGGCTAAATTGTTTCAGGGGAGGAATGCAGCTGGCTATTTCACTGGAGCACTGTTTGTGAAAAAAGCGATCAAAAAGAGTGAGACAGGTAACGTTTCAACGATGTTCGAGAGAATCATTTGTTCCTACTATTGAACTATCACCCATTGGTCTTAACGGTTTGTTTTTTACCCTATCAAGTAGGCGCAAAAGTTTGAGGAGCACCTGACATGAGAATTATACTCTAGTTTTGGGCGGATATAGGCTTTATGAATAGTAGCCATATCAGAAGGGGTGAAGAACTTCCTGCATCGTCTTAAGAAACCTAAGCACTTAGCAGCATTTTTGGTGCCTACAAATATGTGGTTATTCCAACTAAGATCATCGTCAACACACATACCCAGTCATGACAGCTTTTCGGTTTCTTAGATGCAGGTACCATTCCTGGATAATGGCAATGGGGGAATGTTAAGCTTCAACGACAAGAGACAGCATTGAGTTTTCGAAGCATTGAATTCTACTCGGTTTTTATGACCCCTTGAAACAATGCTGTCAAGGTCAGAATTCAATGAGCTTATCATACGCAGCCGTTCCAGTTTCACATTTGAAAGCAGGGAATTGAATTTTAAAACGAATATGAGAAGTTGAGGGTCGAAGTTTCAGACAAGAGATCATTTATGAAAATGAGGAAGAGAGTCGGAGATAAAATGGAGCCCTGGGGCACACCAGCATTTATGAAGTGGGTATCAGACTTGAAGCCATCCAACACAACTTGTATTGAACGGTCGAAAAGGTAATTTCTAATCCAAAGAAGAAGAGACTCATCGATACCAAATGCCCGCATTTTCGATAAAAGAGCCTGATGCCAAACTCTATCAAATGCTTTATATCGAGCGCAATAATCTTACTTTCTCCAAAACAATATAAAGATTGGTTCCACTTTTCGGTGAGATAAGCCATCAAATCACCAGTGGACCGTTTGCTACGAAAGCCGTCCTGACGGTCATTAATAAGCTTTCGTTCTTCAAGATATTTCATAAGTTGACGGTTTATCAACGTTTCAAATTTCAATGACCTTGGAAAGAAGGGACGTAAGTGCGATTGGACGGTAATTGAAAGGGGATGAAGAATCGGCTTTTTAGGGACCGGCTGGACAAAAGCAGTTTTCCAGAAAGTACAGTTTTCGTTTTCAGCCTTTTTTCCCCAAGTAAAATAAAATTATTATACAGTCCAAGTGAATACGCGAAAGAAATAAAGTCCAGTTGAAGAAAAGTTGTCGTCTCACGAGTTTTATATTGATAATTTGTAGAAAGTACAGTTTTCGTTTTCAGCCTTTTTTCCCCAAGTAAAATAAAATTATTATACAGTCCAAGTGAATACGCGAACATCTGGTTTCTTTATTTGGGGAAAAGCCCAGCAGATTAGGAAAGATGGAAAAGTTAACGCAGTGGTTTTGCCAGCGTAGAAGAAGACCTCTTCAGAATAACGGCGGGGATACCATCTGGACCAGCGAATTTATGTATGTTGAGATCTTTGAGGAATCTTGCAACCGAGCGAGTTCGAAAGAATATCTGTTTCATCACAGAATTTGCAGACTCAAGCTCAGGTGGAGCCAATATGCTATCAAGAAGTGTCGAGTTAGCAGCAAATTGAGTTGCTATCAAAAAAGCGATCACAGTCAGTTGAAAACCCAAAAAAATCTGGAATGCTCTTCATCTACAGGGAAAAATCAACATTTACATCAAACTCACATGAATCTACAGAGTAGGGGGGAAGGGGGGGAGGAGGAAAAGGGAATTTGCAGCTGGGCGACAAAAAGCATTTGGCTGACAAACTAATCCTTCGCTCGCAATCTGTCTAAATCTATCATGAAACGCTTGAAACCAAAAAAAAAAATCCTCATTAAAAAAATATTCTGTTCTTAACTTGTTCAGCAAAATCTGAAAATAAAAACTGACCAAATTTTTTGCGTTCCTTCTAAAAATCAAATAGAGTGAGGAGACCCGTGGCCTTACACGTTTCTTTCAACCATTCCTTATGAGGAATGGAGGGGCCTTTCAATGTTTTGCCGATTTCAAATGGCTGACCGAGGAAGTGCTTTTTATGGAAGTGTAAATACTATCGGATGTCTTGTCAATTCCTCGTGAAAGGCGATAACCGTAGAAAAACAATTGGATGGTGCTGTAAACTCGAACCTCAAACTCACACTTAACAGGCTGACATGCTAACCATTAATACGTTCCCAAAACGATAGTAGCACTTAAAAATAAACAATGAAACTTAATATGTATACATGAGTTCCGCTTCAGTCAGCTGAAGAGGTGCTTCTATATAAAGATTGAATGGTTTTGGTAGCTAAGGCGCGAATTTTTGCTCTAGGGGCTAATGTATTTTAGTTCCGAACGGAGCACTGAACTGAGACATTAGATTTGGTGGACGGGTAGAGCTTGCTCACCTATGGGCATTGCGGTGTCTGAATGAAACCTATTGTGCCAGGCAACTCAGACACTACTCCTTGAACTTATCTTGAACAAAGACTTTTAATTCGGAGTAGTCCAGTCTCTTGCTCTTGTTGTTGTAGAGTGCGCCAGAATATGTGAAATACCAAATATCTTCAACCACTTTATTCAACAAACGCCTACCTTAGCAAATTTTATCAATAATGCAAAAAGAAAAGCAACAAAAACAAAATCATAGAACCAACTCTGGCGCACTGGTGATTCAACTCGTATGCATAGCCACAGCCAGACGAAAGACAAGAAACTGAGTCAGATGTTTATTTGACTGGACGGACGTGACGTGACGTACATCACCCCAAGTCTCGCTGGCTCTGTCACTCTGTTGTTACTTTTTGTATTAATTGTTTATTCCCATTTTGTGACTTCTATAGACACTTTATCAATATACACACGGAAAACCGAACAGAAGCCATTACCAACCCGGCCTTACATCATTTATACCAATTCCCATAAGTCTAGAAGACGCGAGTACTTCAACATTCAACAACCCAAGCCTGCATGGCATCATGCATTTTTTCCTATCACTTTAATGTTATGACTTTGTGTGATTCGTGCTATTGACGGTGCCTTTATGAGGCACGCTTTTGTCACAAAGATATTCAATAGGCCTTAGGGTAATCACGCCGGCTGTGAATGTGACAACTATTAGCTTTCGAGTTGTAACCATCATGTGCGAGATCAACATAGATTATCATCTCATCATTCGTTCCCTTGCATTATACCAAATTACAAATACTTATTGGCGAATTTAAAATCCATTTCCACTGTTTCGTTCTGATTTAGCTCTTTGTATGATCCCCTTAGGGCACCAGGGTTTTGATCACTCAAAGTGTGGCGTGAAGATCATTATTACAGTAATGATGTAGGAAGGTACTTTAGAAATCATCATTTCGCCAATCGGTCAATGGTTGTGTTGCGAATTTTTTTAATGAAACGAGCGCTGCCGCTGCCGCCGCCGACGCCAATTAATCATCCACAACACCATACGTTATATTTGGACAAGTTCGACATTGGATTCCCTCGATATTGGGGCAACAGCAACAGCAACACACACAGACGGTTATAAATGGACAATTAAAACTATAAAAAAAAGTGTGCGAACAGCCCCAAGAAATCCCATGCCACATTCCGTGAGGGCACATATAAAAGAAGCTTTCTCATGTACTGGCATCAAGCATCAATTTTTCATCATTTTCAGCATAAGCTCAATAACGTCTTTAGAAATGTTACTTTAAATTGAATTTGGAGTTAACACGCCATCTCATCAAATAGTTGAAAGTAATGAGAGTATTGTCATATACATAATATTTTAACACTTAACGACGATGAACAGTTTTTTAAGCAATTGCTCGCAGGCATATTTGGCGAGGCTAAATGTTTTGCTAAAATTGTTAGCTAACGCCGCCGCGCCGCGTCGCAATTTGAAACACATTTTGTGTGTGAAGTGAATACCTACTTATGGTGGATGTAATGAAATTAATAAATCAAATGAATTATTAATTTCCAAATTGAAAACAGAAAGTGCTTTAGTAGTTTTGATAAATCATGTGTAGTAAAGCAGTTGATGTGAGCTAAGAGGGCGATTTCAATTAAAAACTAACATCGAAATTAGTTGGAGGGAGTTCCTTACTTGTAGCATCGACCTAATTGAGATATTTAAAAAAATGTTTTTCATTCTGATGTACGCACAGTTGAGAACATTTAAGCAGTGGTTAGGTTGAAAATGAGAGCGATGAGGCCTCAAAAAAGATTGTAAATTTTCGAACAATAGTTTTTCAAAGACTACTTTTTGTATACTCTGGCACATTCTTCTTAGGTGGGCATTAAATATCAGGGTGTCCCAGGGCCAGGGCCTCAATACCTTTCACCAACAATTTCGATTTAAGGCGAGCTCTCCCGAGTTTTGCACTCTAAATCATTTGAGACATTCTTGTTCATGTCCCAGCCATTGTAGTCTTGCAATGCGGATTCCTTCAGCCCTGTGTCACGATACAGCTCACACAGCTCGTTGTGGTATCATCTTCTTAACACATTGCCTGCAAATACGGAACCGAGGATCATTCGGAGTATTTTTGTTTCGTTTTCCGCTTTCTGTGCTGTACTACCTCGAAGTTATGTCTGTCTATTGTGACGATTTGTCCAATTCTTCGATGTTCTGTGTCCCTGTTTGATGACAGCATATACTTCGTTTTGCCCTCATTAACCATCAAACCCATTTTTGCCGCTTCTGTTTCAACACTCGCAAAAGCACCTATGAAATCACGCTTCCTTCTTCCTTCCCATTACGTCTCAGTATCGTCAGCGTAGACGAGTAATTGTATAGATTTTTGAAAGATTGTTCGTCTGGTGTTGACGGTTGAGTTTTGTACAATCTTTTCAAGTATTATGTTGAAGAAATCGCATGACAGTTTGTCGCCTTGCCTAAAACCTTTTTCGGCTTCAAAGGTCTCGGTGAGTTCTTTACCGACCTTGACGGAGCAGCGTGAATTCTCCAAAGTCATCCTGCATAGTCGTACGAGTTTTGCAGGGATGCCGAAACTAGACATGGCTCTGTACAGCTCGTCTCTGTAGATACTGTTATACGCGGTCTTGAAATCGATAAAGAGATGGTGAATATCGATATTATGTTCTCGGGTTTTTTCCAAGATCTGCCGTAATGTGAACATTTGGTCTATTGTGGACTTCTCTGGTCTAAAACCACATTGATAAGGGCCTATCAAGTTGTTGACTTGGGGTTTCAGACGTTCGCATATTACAGCAGTAAAGATCTAATAAGCGACGTTAAGGAGCTTATCCCTATATAATTGGCGCAATTGTGAGGGTCTCCCTTCTTTAGGATCGGGCATACGATACTGTGGTTCCATTCATCGGGCATGCTTTCCTCCGACTATATCATGCAGATCAGCTGGTGCATGCTCCTTTCCAACTGGTCTCCAGCTGCCTTGAAAAGTTCGGCATCAAGGACATCTGCACCCGCAGTCTTATTTGATTTAAGTTTGCATATGGCAAGCTTAACTTCTTCTAGGTCGGGAGGACGGCATTCTTGTTCATCGTCCAAGCTGAATGAGGCAATCTGCCTGACAGCGGAATTTGTGTCCTCATCGCCGTGAAGCAGTCTGCAGAAGCTAACTTTCCATATCCTCAGTAGCGGCTGTGACTCTTGTACTATGTTTCCCTGCTTCTCTTTACAAGCTTGAGTTCGGGCTTTGCCACCCTGTCAAGATTTTTTTTACCTTTTAGTAAATTACCATTTCGTAAGACTTCCGAACATCATTCACTCCATGGCATCTCTCGATTTCCTCAAACGAGCGCTTTTCATGCTGCTTCTTTTTCTTTTTGAGAGTTCGGTGTTCCTCCCTTCTTTTCTCTTTGTAAATATCGTTTTACTGGTCGAAAGCAGATTTTGTTTTCTTTTGCATCAATATGTCGTGCTTTTTGTTTGCCTGCATTCTTAATCGAATTATGGGTTTCGTTTTGGAGGCCGAGTTAAACCCAGAACCGAAACAGTGGTTCTGATGGCTTGTAGGCATTGCTGCCACTGGTTTTCAATGCTTAATACTGGTGGTATAAGATTCAAGGATAATTGGAGGACAATCGATTGGATAATGCTCTCTGTTGCGAATGTAGCTCTCCGACGTCATATTGTTTCACCAGCGTTGCGTTGGTTCGCTTGAGCCGTGAACAGGATATCCTCATTCGAATCTTGGCTACAACAAGGTAGTGGTCCGAGTCAATGTTGGCCCCTCGGAAAGTTCGGACATCTAACACACTGGAAGAGTACCTTGCGTCGATCGTACTTACAACAAGATTTGGCCCCGCAGCAAAATCGATTAGCCTTAGTCCGTTTTCGGAGGCTTTGTCATGGAGGCTATGCTTACCGATTGTATTTCCAAACATGTCCTCCTTCCCTAATCCCTAGTTTGCGTTAAAACCGCCAAGAAGGATTTTCTCGTCGTGTCTAGGGCACTGTTCATATGTCTCTTCATTGTCGTCTTTCTCTTCTGTGGGGGCGTAAGCGCATATTAAGCTAATGTTGGCGAATTTAGCCCTGATGCGGATGGTCATTAAACGCTCATCAACTGGATTTTGGGTGATAACCTGATAACTGAATTTACCACTGACGACAAATCCGCACCCAAATAAGCGCTGTTTCTGTTGTCTGTAGCAGTCACCATAGTAGATGTCACAGTTTTTCATCTTCTTTATGCCCGGCCCATTCCACGGCACTTCTTGAACGGCGTCCGCTGATTCTACGGCTGCACGTAGTTCGCGGAGTTATCTTACGTTCTATGTGCAGATTCGAAGGTCTTTGTCCTTTTTTCGTTTACTTGGATCAACAACGTGAACTTAGTTGTTATCCAAGGCTATTGGTTGTTTCGCAAACGTATAACGTGGCTGGGTAGTTAGCCCCACGCTCAACCTTCAAACTGGAAGGCCATCTCATTGTATAAAAAACGTATAGTAACACCATGAACACTCCGAATGCTATAGCCATCTATATGCTCGATTAAAGGACTTCTCTTTTGAATCGGACAAAAAGTGAAGTGTAGAACCTTACATTGTATATAATACCCAGTGTACCACCAAAATAAATTTGGCCATCTTTTACAGGAATGTGAAGCTAGGAATGGTTTTTTTGTGATCACTTTACCCGGATATCGTGGTGCCTGTGGCGTAACGCGTGTCTGCCTTTTACTTGGAACGTCCGAGGTTAAAAAACCAGAAAAAAAAGTATGGGTATGGCTCTTTCGAGGTATTGCCAGTTTCTCCGATAGTATAACTTCATGTCATGAAAAGCGCTTTCTCACATAGCCGTTCTGAATCGGCTGGTATTGCCAGTTTCTCCGATAGTATAACTTCATGTCATGAAAAGCACTTTCTCACATAGCCGTTCTGAATCGGCTACAAAGAATAGGTCCAATCCTTTCCCTCAGAAGGTACTGCTGATATACTATATGCGCTAGACCACGGGGCTACCTGCTCTGTTGCGCCACCATGTTTACTACCAGTACACAGAACTGAAAGTGATCTCATTGAAATCATTACAAAAATTACAATAATTTGCCATCTTAGCCAATTTTGGATAACCGTTTCAGCATAACAAAAAACCTTGAGATCATGTGCAGTAAGGTTGGTAAGTTTTCACCACCAAGATCATTTTATAAAAATGAACTCTTCTTTTCTTTACACATCCAGACTTAAGATAATCTTCAATCAAATAGCTTCACACCTTCATTTTTGTGAAGCAAGAAGTGTCTTTTTAACAAGTGAACAGAGTCAACATTAAAAAACCTATTCTATGTACAAAGGTACCTAAAATGGGTAGTGCCATTGCAAAATATCTCCAGTTGCACTTTTTGCACTTGCCTTTACTTAACCTGCAATAAAAACGAAATAAAAACTGGATCTAAATCGATTAAAGATAAGAACATATTTTATTGTTCCCTGCAAGAACAAGTACCTACCAAGTTATACCTATGCACCTACGATGCAAGCAAACGTGTAAACGTTTACTTTGTGCAACAAAACTACGCGATTACAAATAGAACAGAAAAAAGAAGCTGAAAAACACACCTCGGCCAGGATCTCTGATCTTTTTAAGCGCCATCCACCAGTAAATCCCGCAAATCCAATTCAAAGTCATGATTATGCAATAAGATGCGATGCAGCTCCAGTTACACACACAACCTGTGTGTCTCTGTCTACCGTTTTGTGTTGCGGTGCGGCGCTAATGCATTCATGAAATGAAAATTAAAATTTCTTCGTGTTCTACCTTCGTTGATTCGTAATGGTGCGGTTATGCTGCGCATCTTGACTGCTCGTCTCCACAAACGGAAAAACTCTACAACCACAGCAAAAAAAATTTTAAAAAAATTAAGAAAAATACAACAAAACACCGATGCGCGCTAACATGCTTGTAACGTAGGAAGATAGGTTATAGAGTAAGATCCCGGTGCCCCCAGACGTTACTTATTTTCTCATAAGAAATATAAATGGGATAAAGTAGTGTTAGTACGTACTTTGAGTGTGTGCATACCTGCTACCTTGGGTCGACGGCCAATTCATAGGTACCAGGTGCTAAAAGTAGATAAATACAGTACTGATTTTTCTTAAATTCTCAGTGCTGATTTTTACATATGTTTTAGATGTTGTTGTTAAAAATTAATAATCATTATTGCCAGACACTTTCCATCGGCGCTTACTCTTACCAGACGCTTTAAAGCTTCAAAAAAAATAACATATTCTTACTTATAATCTCACTCTTGATTTTTATGTATGATACTTGGGGAACTATTTGAACACCCCTGGTCAGCAGCCAGACCAATTGGAGGGGTCAAACATCACCCCAGACACACATAAAGTGTCGCTAAAATTCTGCTCTGTTCGATATAATCAAGAGAGATTAAAGATTCGTTACATACAAAATGGAATCGATCCTGAAGATTACAAGGTATTTTAAAGTGATCTGGGTGGAGAAAATTTTATAAATAATAAATATAAGTTTCTTTAAGCTATGTTTTACATCTTATCATCGAGTTAAATTGAATACTACTATTTAAAAAATTCATGTTTATTAAATCTCAAAATTATACAAAGCTATATATGTCTTTCTTCTTTCGGATTATTCGTAGTTTAAACATTCAGCGTGATCTTTACTGTCATCATCGTCTAAGTTTGATAAGTCATTATCAACCCAATGTTGGCATTGACTATCTTCATTATCATCCATATTACTTTCATTTTCTGTAACAAAAATAACATAATTAAGAATTTAAGAGTTATACGGTTATATCAATTATTCAAATTTAAAGTATAATACCTGATTCTTCTTGAAGCGATTCACTGACAAAGCTCGGCAATTGGTCCCCATCGAACCAGTTAAAATGATATTTATTATCTTTCAACGTCCACCCATTATTGTCAGGACTAAAAATACTAATTTTCTTCATATGAGCATTCTTCCAGAGACTAGTGATATAATTAGCTCGTCGAAACTGCTGTGAAAGCTCGCTTTTGCATGGTGGTAAGTTACTAGCATCAAAGTTTTTCACATTTTTACGGTTGAACTCTTCATTTACGTCACAAACCATATAAGTGTTGATAAAGAGTTGGAGTCGGGCAGCATCTACGTCAATTATTCCGGGCACGTTGTACAGTTCACAAATAAATTTTTGTATAGTGTTGAACACATTTTGCTCCAGTTCTAAGTCACTGAATAAGTCTACATCGCCGAGTTTCATAAATGCTATCTGGTACTCTACTTTTTTTTTTCAATACATTATATGGCCTTTGCTTGCCTTTTCTAAAAAAAGCTGGATTGTAATCACAACCAGTTATTGCGTGAAATCCTGGCAAGCAACGGCTTAATGTAGGTCCTAAATGTTTATAAATCTCAGTGATATCAATGTATCTAACTTTATTTCCAGTGCCAGTCAATATCCACACATGGGAGTCATCATTTTTTAAATGATGTATATTGCCCAGCATAATGACTGCAATATCGGTGTCAGAACACCGAATAACAAAATTAGCTTGATCAACAAAATTGCAGATATGGTGGATAATCTTAGTGTCAGCTTCCTCATGTTCAGGTCTATGATAACCACTTTCATATAAATCAGCTGGCAAAACAATATTTTTGAATTTTAGGTTATGTTCCTTTCTATGTTTTAATATTGTTTGACACTTTTTCAACGTTTCTACCGTAAACAATATTAAATTCACATCGGAATTCTCACAAAACACACACTTTAATAATTCTGCCATTATATTTTTTAAAATACTATAAATATTTTTTTTTTATTTCAACACGTTGTAAATAAAATAACAGATGCACTGAATCAAGTAGCACTGAATAGAGTAGCCTAGTGACGTCAATAAGTATAAGAAAGATATCCATAAATAGATATCTCTCTCACACTCAAGCGTACAAATAATGACCTCGCGCTTATACACATAGCGACACTTTATGTGTGTCTGGGGTGATGTTTGACCCCTCCAATTGGTCTGGCTGCTGACCAGGGGTGTTCAAATAGTTCCCCAAGTATCATACATAAAAATCAAGAGTGAGATTATAAGTAAGAATATGTTATTTTTTTTGAAGCTTTAAAGCGTCTGGTAAGAGTAAGCGCCGATGGAAAGTGTCTGGCAATAATGATTATTAATTTTTAACAACAATATCTAAAACATATGTAAAAATCAGCACTGAGAATTTAAGAAAAATCAGTACTGTATTTATCTACTTTTAGCACCTGGTACCTATGAATTGGCCGTCGACCCAAGGTAGCAGGTATGCACACACTCAAAGTACGTACTAACACTACTTTATCCCATTTATATTTCTTATGAGAAAATAAGTAACGTCTGGGGGCACCGGGATCTTAGACTATTAGATTGGTATACTACCCATAGGTAGGTAGGTAGGTAAGGTACATGTTATGATCCGAATGTGTCCACGATTTTCAAAATGCACGTGAAGTGAACGTAAACGATGTACATATACTGCTTACCGGGTCAGACCTTTGTTCGTCTTCGTTGTAGCCTCCCGTCTCCGACTTCTTCCCGAGCTCCTCCCGCCACCTCGTACGATGCACAATCGCCAAAAACTTATTTCGACGGTTGGTGGTGCTAACGTTGCTGTCATTGTTGCTCATTCTCGGCCATAAAACGATTTCGAATGCGGCCAAAGTTCTTCAAAGTTACGACGCGACGCGACGACCGACGAGTAGCTCACTGCTCCTACTACATGCATACAGCACAGCTTGCGAAAAATGAAACAAATTGCAGATGACGTTATGCGTGCTGACGGAGCAATTTACTTGATGAATGAGCAACAGCTGGGCGACAATTGTGGCCAGTAAATCACTGTTTCTTGTAAATGAACGGTTAGCTCGGCGCTCGATGATGGTCAAACAAGAAGGCTGGTTCTCTTCAACTGGGTCTTTGTACACAAACCGATGGAAATTAAAGAGTTTATTGTACTTGAACGTTAATGATGGCTGCTACCAATTTGCCAACAGTTTGCAACTTAATGGTCTTAAACCAGATCCATGAACGAGATAGGGTAACATTATGTTCACACTAATCCACAAAAAAAAAAGAAGCTAGTAGCGTTGTAGCGTTTTAGAGCTCTCAATGAGGATATATCTGTTGTTGGGATAGACACTGTTGTGTGGGAAAAAGAGGATTCTTTGTGACTCATTGCACTGCGCATATGGAGCACTGAGCTTGACTCTTTAATGAGGGCGTGTAATTGCTGGTCATATTAAAGTTTCCTCACGTGTTTCCAACCTACACTTTTGTTTTGTTACACAAAGAATATATAAAAATGGTTATCAGCTTGACGTGGTTTATTGTGATCCGCGTTTTCCCAACAGTGAAAGACAACGTGGCAACGATGTGACATTTTTTTTTTCGCAGGAGTCTGTTGTTAGTTTTATTTTTCAGAAAACGTGAATATTAATATACAAATGAGAAGTCTCGTTTTACCCAAACGATTATCATGTTTCATGTTTGCCTGTTACGTGGGAGTTCGAGACTCGAATCTATGAAACATTCAATAATAGTCCCACGGATATTGTCTTTCGATAAATTGGCAAGTCATCCGAGAGGGCTTGCACTGCCATTTCATTTCTCATTTATTCGCTCAGAAAAAGAAAACAAAATTGTAGATCCCCTCAATTCCTTACAACGTAAGTTGCAGGTTCTTACAAAGCAGTTACATAAGTTATTTGAATCCTTCGTTGATTGTTGCAGAGTTACTCTGAGTAGGAGCCGGAGAAGAAGATAAAGCCATAGGTTAGGTTAGGCTTTAATGGCTGCTAGGAAAAGAAACTGACACACTTAGACCAATATTAGGTATAGAAATTATTCGAGGGAGTACCTCACTTAACAAAACCATTTGGAGCTTTTAATAAAGCGATGGAGATGCAGGGGATCTGTGTTCGCCAGATCGCTTGGATCATCAAGAACGTATTTTCCTAGATGCCGTTTTCTTTTAAAAGAGAGTGCAGGACATGAGCAGAGGAGATGTGGGATTGTCTCCTCCTCCTCCTCATCTAAGCAACTTCTGCAGAAGTCATAAGAGGAAACTCCAAGTCTTATGGCGTGTCTTCCTATCAGACAATGTCCGGTGATGACATTGATTACGGAGCTAACTTGCAATCTGGTTATGGATAACAAATGTCTTGTGCGTTTTGGATCTAGTCCTGGCCCTATCCATTTTGTTGCCACGCACGTGGTGATATTGTTCCATCTATAATTTGTTCTATCCATTGCCTCTTGCTTTAGCATAAATTTACATGTAGCGATTGGTATACCACTTTTCAACCTGCTGCTTGAGATCGGTAGAACGGTCCCTTCTCTGGCAAGTTCATCGGCTTTGCAGTTACCTACGATATCTCTGTTCCCCGGTACCCAAATAAAGTGAATATTGAACTGTTCAGCCACAATTCACGACAATTAAGCGCGGTTACTGAGTTCGTAGAAACAGCGCCGAGTGATTTGAGGGCTGCTTGACTATCTGAGAAAATCCGGATATTTGTTGAGGATATCACGTTTTCTTTTAGCCATGATAGGACCTCTTTGATCGCCAGAATTTCCGCTTGGAACACGCTACAATGGTTTGGAAGGCGGAACGAGGGACTTACGTTAAGTTGGTTTGAGTACACCCCGCAGCCTACCCCTTCTTCGGTTCTTGAACCATCTGTATAGAAATGAATTAAATCATCTCTCAAAAGTTCTTCGTCTTCCCACGTCGTTCTCGGTGGGATTGAGACTTGGAACTTATTATCAAAAACCAATTGGGGGGTGGTGTAGTCGGAGTGGCAAGGGATTGATCCGAATAGATTCAGGATTGTAGCGTGACCGATGTTATTTACGGTCTATTGGGAGATAGCTCTCATACGAATGGCTCCGCTTATACACAAACAGACTGTTCGTTGGACCTTGCTTAAATTATCGCAGTAGGTCCTTTTATCCACCATACCACTACTTCGTATGAGTATTGGTCTGATGACCGCGGTGTAGAGCCAGTGTGTGATTTGGGGAGAGAAACCCCATTTATTACCAATGAAGATAAAGCCATAGACTGTTACAAAGCAGATTTAACCGGCATTCAAAAAGTACAGTGTAATGGACCAGGCATAAAGAAGATGAAAAACTGATTTGTCTAAAAATTTTAAACCAGCGAGGCAACAGCAGTTTCAGTTTACATAAATGTTTGATTATTATGAATTAAGTTTTTTGTTTCAAACCAATTTACGGTGAATAATGGAAATTCCAGATCTTTGTCCAATGGCATTCTAAAATGGAGTTTTAAATTTTTTTTGTATACTCGCAACGAAGGCGTTATCGTGAGCGATTTGAAATGCATTATCATATCATTTTTGAATATAAACTTTGACAACTTTTCATTTACTTAATTTGATAGAGTATCTTCTTCGATGGTTTAGATACTACCTTTTCGGCCGCTCAATACAAGTTGTATTGGATGGTTTTAAGTCTGATATGTACCCACTTCATAAATCCTGGTGTGCCTCAGGGCTCCGTTTTGTCTCCGACTCTCTTCCTCATTTTCATAAATGATCTCTTGTCTGAAACTTCTAATCCTCTTTACTGTTTTACTGACGACTCGACCCTCAGGCTCGGTTGCCAGTTTGGTCATTTATGTCCAAATCTGGTCATTATTTTTTAACTTGGTGACATGGTCACTTTTTATTCCATTTGGTCATTTTTTCAACGAAATGAAATAAGAGAAACACTACAGTTTATAGATCCTTAAAATTGAAATGTATACGTAAGGTAGTTTTCTTATCGAATTATGTAAAAAGTGCATCAATAAGTTCGTTCATTCAAGCCCAATGATGGCTCTCTTGTAATCGCAATGAGTTTGCTTGAAAAACCTAAGCTTGCAATACCAAGGTGTTTTTTGAGTTCTGCGCTCGCCCTGGAGTAGAGCTAGAATTTTGCAGGGGAGAATTCAGTTAGCAAACACTGATATCAAATGACACGTGCTTTTCTTCAAATGGCGGGCATGTACGAGTATGGTGACCAAGGTTTTTTGGCAACTAGACAAGATGTTGCACAGCTTGTTGTTGTCAATACTGTCGTACGCATGTTTTTTTTTTAAGATCTCCCGTGTGCTATACTAATTTGTTGACGTGGGGGTTTTCAGACTTTCACAAAGACAAGACATCGCATCATACCAAACGTAAGGAGTATTCCTCCATAATTGGTGCAATCGTAAGATTTTCCATTCATTGTACGTGGTTTCTCCCGACTAAATCATGCAGCTGGTGCACTCTCCGTTCAAGCTAATCAATAGCTTTCTTGAACATTTCGGCGTCTGGAATTTCAGTTTTATTTTACATACGAGTTTGCAACCCTAACTTCTTCTGACGTTATGGCATTCTTGATAAGTTGAGTCTGCATCATAATTAACTTTTCAAGATTCTCAGAGATGAAATGGTTCTTAGTTTTCCACCCTAGCATGATTTTTTAACTTTTGGTGCAAACCTTGAAGCTCATACTTTCATAAAACTTCTATATTTCCTCAAACAAGCGCTGCTCATGCTGCTTTTTCCGTTTGAGAACTTGGTGTTTTTCCTTTCTTTCTTCATCAGAATCAATCATAGTTTTGGTCATTTCAAACTACGTTTGGTCATTTTTATTTTCATTTTTGGACGCATATTTTTTTGACAAGTGGCAACCGACCCTAAGCTTCTCATATTCGTCTTCAAATTCAATTCCCTGCTCTTCGGATGTGAAACTGGAACGGTTGCGTAGCTTATTGAACTGCGACAGGCAGTTACAAAACCATGAACGAACAGAACTCTTCGAAGAGCCATTTCACAAACTTTAGTTTTATTTTTATCTGAGGGAATGATTCATTTTTATACCAACATTCTGGTCTCTATTTTTGGAAGCTTAAATACGCAAACATTTTTGTTTAACATGTTTTTATATTCTTCTTCGTTGTTTTTTGTAGGATCAAAAAAGAGTAAGAATATAAAATGTAAAAAAGAAAAAAAAAAATCTTTTGACCCCGACGTGATTTGAACACGCAACCTTCTGATCTGGAGTCAGACGCGCTACCGTTGCGCCACGGAGTCCACATTTAAATGAAAACAATAACGAAATCTAAATGAAAGATTCGGTTAGAAAATAAAAATGAACCAATACTTGAATACTGAAGAATGCATTTTGTATTTAATATTCTTGATTTAATTCCTCGGAAGCATTGCTTCCGAAATGTACATCTGAGGAAAAAATGTTTAATTGTTGAAAATTTAATAATTTTTTTTTCGTTGTCAATTGAATTTCACTGATGGTTAATGAGTTTGAGTTGAGTATGTTTGGATAAAAAGCTCGTAGAATACAAGGATAACAGACACAGAGAAGAGTTTTAAGTATCGGAAAATTTTGTAGGTATGCGCAAAAGTTATGAAATATTTTCTGCGTCGAATGTTGAAGTCAATTTTGTGTAAGCTCAGTATGAGAAAATAGGTAAAAAAATATTAGATTTTCTGTCACATTATTGGCTCTTAATATCCAGAAGTATTTTGTGATGGCACATACCCATGTCAACTACAAAGTTATTATACATATAGTATGTAATTGAGAATTTTTTGTATGTAAACTTTTCCATTCAAGTTAGGTATCAGTTGATTGAAAATTTGCCTTTGTTTCTTTTTGTGTTAGTTCTTTTTTTGGTAAAGGTGTAGATAATGACCCCATCCCCGGAGGGGGTGGGGTAAAGTCGGGGTGGTGGGGGGTGCCCCCCACAACAACTTCTAAGTGCAAACAGGTCACGCCCCCGCCCCATTTCATGAAATTTGATGTATTTGATGAATTTTATAAAATTTACAGGATTTTCTTCGGCGTGGGGTAAAGTTGGAGAGGGTGGGGGATGTCCCCCCACAACATCCTCGTAGTGCAAACACCTTGCATTTACCCACCCCATTCGAAAAAGTTGTTGCCTAACGGTTATGAGCTCAATCATAGTAAATAAGTGCATTTTTTCATAGTGTCGATTATGCTGTCTACTTCTCCCATTAGCACTTGTTTGTCTGATTTCATTCAAGATTCATCTCCTCCTTGAAAATTATTTTTGGTTGAAAACGATGCGATGTTGCTTGAAATCAGAACTGTAAAAGAATGGATTCATTTGATAATAATACATTTGAAAAATTCCCATTCATTTAATGTTCGGAATGCGTTCACATTCCTTATCGCAGTACTTGAACTTACAAAAATAACTGGCAGCTTATTTTAAAGTTTTCAGTAAACGATTATAGTTCAGAGCAGTGAAAAGACTTGAAGTCAAAAGAATGCAATACATTTTAACTGGTTGCAATCTTGGAAGTCTTTTAAAAGTCTTTTACATTATTTGCAGTTATAAAGTCTTTTGATTGCATTAAAAGTAATGAAGTCATTTGGCTGCTTTGGACTTGACTGCTTGAATATTCTTTTTTACGGCTTGGAGTCTTTTAACTGCATGATTTCTTTCAACTTCTTGAAGTTTTTTGATTGCTTGAATTAATAAATAAAAAGTATAAACTTGGATTCTTTCAACATTTTAATAGACCTTGTAAGGCAACTGAAAGCATAAGAGCAACTAAATGCTGTAAGTCTGATGATGAGTAAGGAACCTGATGATGAGTTTAAAGCAGTCAAATCAATTCAAGCAGTAAAAAAGAACTCAAGCAGTCAAAACGCTTCAAGCAGTCAAAAGACTCCAAAGCAGCCAAATGACTGCATTACTTTCAATGCAATCAAAAGACTTCATATGATTGCAAAGAATGTAAAAGACTTCCAAAATTGTTACCACTTAAAAAGTATTGCATTTTTTTGACTTCAAGTCTTTTGGCTAGACTAGATTGGTTTACTAAAGACCTAAAAATTCACAGGGAATTTTTTTATTAAAATTAAGTACTAACATGAACTCAAAATAATCAAGAGATAAGCAGTCATTTGACTGCAATACAAAAAAAGAATGCATTCTTTTACAGCTCTGCTTGGAATTGCTTGATAGTTTTAGAGGTTTTCACCCCAGACTTTAGGCTTTTAGCTACCAAATGGTAATCAGTGCTTTTTAACATGTGCTTTTCTTTATCTTGAAAGAATTGCAACTTTGAAAATGTAGAAAACCCCGATTTGAAAGAATATTTAAATATTAGGAGCCGAATATTCTACTGTCAGTGTTTTGCTGCAGGGCTTTCGGAGTTGCCGATGGCTCGCCAGTAGTTCATTCGCCACCATTGTTTTTTCAATACACTGTCTTAGTATTGAAAGACGCTGAAAACCCTTTAAACCAATTATTTAATTTAGGGTCTTTTTCTTTTTGATTGCATAGTCCACCGTTGGTTCTGTAGGTCAAATTTATTCCCCCTAAGCTAACCATTGAGGGATCAGGTAGTCAGTCATTATTCGCAGAGCATTCTAGTATTGTTCATTTTCCCTTGGCCAACACTCGAAGTTATGTGTTGCGCAGGTCACCTCCGTGAACGATACCAGTACCTTTACGGAGTCAATCTCGTTGCCCATGCTGTTGAAAAAAATCATTATTACTTCGTGGAGATTTACAACAATTCTCTGAGAGTTCCTCCCTTAACAGCAACTGGGTAGCAAGCTGCGGACTGTCAACTTTTCAAAAATATAACTTGTTTTGTTATAACGAGAAAGCGTAAAATTTCTTATAAAACATTGGGAATTATAAATGGTACACGTATCGCACATAGACGGTGTGACAAAATGTCTTTATATTAACTGGAACTAAAATTAAAAAGAAAAAGGTCGAAATTGCCTTCTACACTTGCAGTAGATTTTTGGGAAAAATTGGGGACTTGGTCCTAAAAACCATTCACTGGATGGATGTACAGTAAACTTCCACCAATCCTCACATAAGCCTATTGGGAATAGTGGCCATGATTAGAGAAGGCGTCAAACCTCAAGACCATGACAAAAATCCAAAGGATTGCTTGCAATAGTCTCAACTAGAACCATGAAAACGAAACCCCTCTAGACCTTTTCACTGTGGTGGTCAAAAGCTCATGGCGGTTCAAACAATGTACCTAAGAGTTAAAGAGAAGGTCTATCAGGCCAAAAAACTATAAGGAATCATTCCGAGATTGAAATTCAAGCAGACTGCACCTCCCCACATACTGATTTCAACCCAGTCACCATAACATACATCCGAACAAGGGAATGCTGGGAGGAAAACAGGGTTATAAAGGCAAATCATATCTCCGTCTTCACAGACGGTTCCATAACGAAAAAATTGGCAGTGCCATCTTTTAAGGTTGTCCTTATATTAAAAGATCAATAAAGCTCCCAGACTTTCGCAGTGTCTTCTGAAGTCTGTGAAGCCCAAAACATCTTGCTAGACAAAAATTTATGAACGAAAACATTGACAAGTCAATCAATAGATAGCCAGGCGGCTCTAAAATCTATCGCATTCATAGCATCAAAATCCAAATTTGTAGAAAGCTGTCGCAGTATCTCAAGACTCTTCAGTACATTAAGCTCCGGAATTTTAATTTGGGTAGAAGAGCACCGTGACATAGATGAAAATGCAATGATGGAAAAGTTAAGCCAGTTGGTCATTACTCTAATACAGCGAACACCTCTAAAGTCTGCAGATGATCGGTGGTCGTCATTTTAGAAACGTTCTGGGCTTCCAGAAACCCATGGCCAGACCTCTACTTGAAAAGCAAACAGAATTTCTGCTCTAGTTAGGCAGCCTCGGCTGCCTCCGTTGATTGGCACTCTAACGGGTCGCAACTTACTGGGTACCCAAATAATAGGAATAGGCATAAGCTCATTCGTTTTACTTTGAGGATGCCATGGCGAGTATTCAAGATTGTTCTTCACTGGGAAAATGCTTTCGGAGAGTATACATGCTCGAAGAACTGGGCAACTTCTTTAACATTCCACTGGATAACTTCCCAAAGCTCTTCAAATGAACCTGGAAGGTTTAGTGATGTTCCTCAAAATTATAGTAATCAAGTCAACGCCAATCCAACCCTCCTCTCATTCTCAATTCCCTGTTCACTCATCCTCCGTTATACCGGAGATGTTGCACCGCCAATCCAATTTTATTTAACCTAGAACCCAGTGAACGTATAGTGAGCACAATTGACGTACACTATCAGTTGCTACATCTGTGCACATGCCAAGATGACACCCATCAAAGCCTAAGTAGATAGAAGACGCCCATCTAACTAAAACCCTGGAAGATTTTGATGACAAAAAAGTAAACCTATTGCTCCTCAATGATAACAAAAACGGAGTAAAAATCATTCACAAATATCTACATCGCCTAACGAGATCAAAACCATCTTAATACAAAGCACATGTGACTTTATATGCAAATGAAAACATTTTTAAGAATAATTGATTGCCGTTCTAATCCCATCAATAATACTCAGGTGCGAATTTCAAGCATTTGTTTGTTGTTACTTGATACAGCACAGCAAAAAGTGATTGATGCAAAACACTCTATTAAGCCTCAAGATCATGAAAATACCTGAGGTCTTATTAAACCATGCAGGTGGAAACATTGAAATACTAATCCTAAGTTCCTGTTTCAAGTTTCAACAACGTTTTGCATCGACATAAGCCTCAATGAAGATGTATTTAAAAAATCATTAATAAATCACTTCGACTATGTCATATTTAAATCATCCGCCAACGTTATTGAAGCAGATTATGAATTACTTCAACCTACATGTGCGGTTTGAAGTTTGTTTACACGAAAAAATTTAGATTTTACCAAGTCGAGTTCAAAAATTAATTAATTCATGTTTGTAATTTATTCACAAAGATTCATTTCGAAAAACCTTACGATAGTAAAAAGGAAAACCATAAGAAAGAACAACTTATGTGAGCAGAAGTTCTTTGCGGTGTTTTTGTAAGACGATAAACTAATTGGACCAGAAAAAGTCATTATTCAAAATTAATCCATGCAAATGTTTTGAATGGTTTCCATTTGCCTAAGGTTCTCGACAAAAAATTGCTTTCAATTAATACTCGTCAATTATTATGAACTCGCGTGATCATTAAATTAAAAGTCAGTGCAAAGTGCTTGCTCTGAAAACCGAAACCATATACAAATTGTAACGCGCTTTATAGCACCGCATAGTTCAAATGAAATTAGCGTTTACTTATTTATGCACTTTTGAAGACTCTTCCACTCACTTCAAAGACGACGATTATTGCGACAGAAAATGTTTACTGCTGTGCATTTATGACTTTGATGGGAAAGATTAGAAGGTCGTTTCAGAAAAGAAGTGCAAATTTCGGTTGGGAAAAAATGGAACAAATGTGTTTACACCGAATGGGTTAGTAATTGCGTTATGGTGAGTGGGTTTCAAGAAACTATGTTAAAGCGTAATAGATAAGGAATCTCTTTCGGTGTAGATTTGACTATTTTCAACTGAATTTTATGTAATAGACTTTGTTCCAACAGGAGCTTCAACTATCAGCAAATAATACGGTTTTGTTGTCCTTTTTGATGAAAGCTTACGCTCTTTTTGGGTTAAAACTATGTTTTTACTTAAAATTTAATATATAAATACAGTTTTATTTATAAAATTTGCTTAGAACATCCTTAGACAGCTGTCCAGCTAGACGGTGTCTAAAGAGTTGGACAGGCCTTAGCCAACTTCGTATTTATAAATGCATTCCAACAGTTGTCTATACAAGCCCTCAAATGCTCACAGACATACCTGGATTCTGTCAATTTTGAATAAAAAACTGAATGGTGGCATTCAAGATGTATCCGTGTAGTAATATTATTTGTGTTTTTATATTCGATTACAACAACTGAAAGGCTTTGAAAGAGTGTGGCGTAGGACTTGAACTCGACCAAAAAAAAAAAGAGCTGATTTGACTCTGTGTTACAGCTTTTCGATTTGAGCCTCAACAGTGTTTTTCAAAAAATTGTTCTTTGCTGTATCAAATGTCACTTAATCCATAGTTTAGACAAACAATTTCGGTGTCTAAAGACATTCCTTAGACAACGATGAAAATGTTTATAAATACGATTTGGAGTTGGACAATGTTCTAAGAGCTGTTCTAAGTTAGACATACTTTGGAATGGGGTTATAAATACGACTGCTAGTAAATATTGATTATTATTGATAGTGATTTCAAGATTTAATCTTTTGGGAGTAATGTTTGAACTATAAAAAACCCTGAAGTTTGGCGAACTGAACCATGGTTTTTAAATAAATTTGCATCGAAATAATTTTAACTATTCAAAAATCAAACAAAAAATACCCTTTACAATAATCTTCATTCATGATACAACGTGAACAATGATCATGATCCCAACGATACTTTTTGGTCTAATTACTTCGTACAAGCAGATGAAGTTGTTCAGCAAATGAGTTCACCATCTCAATCACTGGATTAAGTGATGTCAATAACTGACAAGCTATGTCAATTACTGGCAAACATAACAGTTTTGTTATTACGAGGAACAAGTATGAGCCAAAGTTGTGGTCAGTTGCTAAACCGCACCAAAAATGAATTAAAGTGTAAGCTAAAGGACGAAAAAATTAAAAAAAACTGCTACTAGTAGAAGTAGACTTTTCCTTCTCATAATGTAAATTTATAGTTGCTTGGATTCTTGTTGCTTACATCAATCTAATTACTAAACTTATGACCTGCAGTTAAGAATCATCCCTTTCTAAGGACCTGCCCTCGAACTCCCACCTAAGAGGCAGACAAGCTTATCTAACCAAAACACCATGGGCACCACAAAGAAGCGAAACGGCTAGCGAAAAATATACGGCCAACTGGCAAATATCCTTCGCACTACCCCTCCAGTACCAGCCACTGCTAGGCTGGGTACTTATACTTATCCGAGCAAAAATGCTTACCTACAAGAAGAAGGTCGATTAAGCAATCCAAAGAAAAACTAATTAACTGGGCTTTTACGAGTAGATTCTAAGTTTGTATGAAGCAACGAGTTACCTAAGCAATCTAGGAATAGTTACCTTCTGCCAAACGTACAAAACAAAGAGAGATTCTGAAAGCTGTGAAGCTGATGTCCCATTCTGTAAAGATCGTTGAAGTTCTAAAAAGCATGTGGCCGGCAGCCAACGAAGAGCCACGAAAGCCTATGTGTCACCATCGATATTTATGTAATCAAAGTGGCAATAGTTAGATGCTCGGCTGAAGTCATCGAAGAATTCATGTCCGTCAAGTTAGCACTACCACTTCAAAATTTTCATAGTTTGTTAATTGGATTAATTGTCGTAAATTTGTCGTGAAAACAAAAAATTTGTCGCTCTTCGTTTAAAAAAAAAACCGTGTGTAGTGCTAACTTGACGGTCAATGTATAGAATTAATTGTCGTAAATTTGTCGTAGATTAGTCGTGAAAACGAAAAAATTTTAGCTCTTCATTAAAAAAAAAAAAATAGTGTGTAGTGCTAATTTGACGTCAAGTTAGCACTACCACCCCCTTAAAATGGTCAAATCAACTCAAAATCAAAAACTGAGTACGCCAATAACTGTCGTAAATTTGTCGTTCACGAGATATCCAAAAAGATATTTTGTCGCGACCCCCCTTTCCAAGTGCCCCTTTTTTTGAATGATTTTCAAGCAACGAAAAACATCAAAGTTCAATATTTCAAAAATCGTTCAAATCAACTCCAAATCGAAAACTGAGTACGAAGTTAATTGTCGCTTTTTATCCTCTTATGAGATATGCAAACAGATATTTTGTCGCTCCCCCCTTTCGGATAGTTTTTTTAAAAAGAGTAATGTGTAGTGCTAACTTGACACAAAGGGGGGCGCGACAAAATGTCTTTTTGGATATCTTGTGAACGACAAATTTACGACAATTATTGGCGTACTCAGTGTTTGATTTTGAGTTGATTTGACCATTTTACTTATTCATTCTTTTTTAATGTCCTTTATATGTCAGTAAAAGAATGAACTTTGGCAAATCATTTTCAGATCGACCGAAAAAGAGTGGTAACTGCAGCAGTTTTCGATGTCGAAACTTCAATAACGCCACCATTTTGGTGGTCGTCAAAAAGGTAGAATTTTTTTCAATACTGGAAAGCTCTAATAAAAACTTCTCTTAATTTTGAAAATGATTGGGTTATTTTATTCACTTTAAAAAGTCCCCAAAAAAAACATGTTTTCCACGCTCCTAAGTTGGTCTCCCCCCTTAAATTACGGACTAAATACTTATAGTAATTATTCTTTGCTGAAAATGGAGTCATCATAACTAAGGATCCTATATTCTTCTAAAGAAATAGACTTACAGCTATGGGATTTAGAAAGAAGTTAGAACCCATATTACTTGTGCTAACCGTTTTCTGATCCAGACATGCCTATTTAGAGCACTTTTTTGAATAAAAAATAAATAAATGAATTGGGTTGCGCAGCAGAGCGAGGAGCTCCGCGGCCTAGCTCATTTCTCACAAGCATTGCCTTTGTGAGGCAATCCAGGGGACCTACAATTATCTGCCGATTTCGAACGGCTAAACGAGGAAGCTCTTTTTATGGCAATGAATTTTAACATTAAATTTTATACCTGCGACTGCGGAGGAGACGTTTTCGTGTGTTTTTCTTTAAAAAGCCATTTGTCACCTGTCATATGTCATCTGTCATCAGGTTTATATCAGCTGTCATCTGGCTAATGAAATGAAATATCCCTTTTCTTTTTTACTTAAGATTTTCTTGATTTTATCTTTGAAAGTAATTCCATGAAATTTTTTTATTGAATTGGCTCAATCCTATCTAATTTAAGAGACCTGAAGACTCAACCACTCATTTACTTTTAATTGTGAAACTGTGTATATCATAACTTCATTGATCACATATCAAAAAAAATATCATTCTTCTTTAGCTCAAATCAAATCCGTTCCAATCATCGCTTCAGAAAGATTCAACAATTGCTCATTGCCCAAATCGCTGGACTTTATCCAACATCACCTGTTGAAATTAACCACCCAGAAAAATCCACACGATCTGTACGAACTATACGAGGAGTGCACTTAATAGGGCATCAGGTCTCTTCGAGTGATGTGCATCGTCATCGTCTGCTTCATAACGATAACGAGACTGCACCGTTATGTAATTGGGTTTCATTTAGAGTGGCACAAACACAACGTACACACACTCACACATCCATTCAACAATCTTATTGTGTAATAATCTTCAAAATTCTTTGCATTTTTTTCTCCTATATCCGCGTCAAAAGTGGAGCAATTGGCTTAGAAGAGTATCTACCACAATTGCGGTGTTATTATGTACCACCTTCCGCTCCAAATAGTAGTTGAGACGTTACGGCTTCGCTTTCGTTTATAGGGTTTTGTTAAGAACTGAACTATATTACCAAATTTGCATAAATTTGTTTGGCCAGTTATCAGACAATTTGTTTGGACGTAAGAAGAAACAATTGTACGTATGTTTATGTACATACACTCATCGGTGGTGGACTCATAAATTACATCTCATGGAATCACTCAGCAAGCAGCCTATAAACATAAACAGCAACAAGTGAAGTTTTATTTTAATTTCTTTTTTCTGTGGGGGGAAGGTTAAGATATGAGTTATTCAGCTTAGGAGAAAAAAAAAACGTTTAGCTTATCAAAATGTTACGAGAAAATGAGCGATGGGTTTGCTGCTCTGCAATTCATTTTATTGTAAAACGTTGAAAGAACGTGCTTTGAAGTTTTTGGTGAAATAAATTGAGTACTCAGGTACTTTTAGCAAGAACCTGTAAGATTGTATCTAAGCTTTTATAATAACAGTTTGAGGTGGCGTAAGTAGGTTCGCGAAGTACCAAAGGATACAAACTTTGATGATATACCACGTTCGCTTAAGGAAGTGATAATTTGTGTCTTCCTATTCCATAACCCAGTTAGTGGAAACATGCTCTGTTTGATTGGCTGTAGATATGGAACAATCCAGAACTGGAAGGCTTGCCAAACCGACGCATCCTGAGAGCATCGCGGTGGGTGTACCTACCTCACGGGTGAATCCTTATCCTGCTTTCTTCCTTATTCACCTTCTTGGCTTTGCGAATATTGTTATCACGAAGGGATTACAGTTCTCCCACTTATCTGCTTCATACTAGGATCTTGGTACTTTTAAGGCGACTTAGCTTTGTTAATTCTGCTGTCATACGGAGCATCCTCATCTCAAATCACTGTCATACTTTTTGCATTTTTTCAAGGTGTGTGTAAGTGCTTGACGCATAACCACAGTGTGAAGACTTCCTTGCAGTTTAGGGTAATTTTTTTCGCAGAAAATGGTGGAGTTTTCTCGCCACTTCATCCACCCTACGCTTACTCGATGATTGATCTCGTCATCATTTGTTGCTTCAGTATTGATACTAATTAGATTCTTAAGCTTTTCACACTTGGACAGTACGTTTCCATTGGAATAAATGTCTGAAATAAGTATGCCTGGATCAGAAAACGGGTGACACAAATGTTCAGTCCTTTAAGACTTATACTGCTTTCTAAAAGGTGTACCCTTTCGTAAAGTGCTTCTTGCAGAGGAATAGAAACCCCACTTTTGATGGTCCCATCTTTAGCAAAGAGTAGTTGATGTGCTTTGGTCTTCTGAACTATATCTTCCAGCATGTAGCCAACTTAAGAGTAGATGACTCAAGACGCTTCCTTATTGGTGTACACCTAGTGCTCATGCATCTTTATAGCTTTAAACATATTCTTACTTTGAAGACTTTGATACTTCATTGTTTCGTGTGGTCGACTGAAAGCTTTTTCAACCAGAACAACATGGAAGTCCAAAAATTCTTACTTAGAAGTCTTGGAAACTTCTTGTCTACGGGCCACACATATTCGATTTCATGGTGATCGACTGAATTGTTTTTCAACCAGAACAACCTGCAAATCCACGATGTTTTCTTATTTGGATCCTTATACTTTGGACTGTATCTGTCGATAACGGTAACAAACTTTCATTAACTATCAGACAGCCTTATAAGTCGGCTACCTAATTCCCGCTTAACGAACTTCAAAATGTGGAACATGAGCTGGATTATGTAAAAAGTAACATTCCCTCCAGGCTAAGGTCTACTATCACGTCTAATATAAGTTTGGAGAGAATGGTAGGCCATCTATATTCGAAAACTGGCCCACAACTTCAGCCTTCTTCAAGTCGTGTCTTTTCTTTAAATTAGGTTCAGCATCTGGAAATTGCTCTGCAGATTTCTTCGTTTAAAACATCTCAATACCTACTGTTGGTGTCTGTGCAGAATTTCGTCGTCATGAGCTTCGACGAACCAATCTATTGCCAATTTTTTCCTATATGTGAGGCAACTTTGAGGATGATTAGTCCTTTATTCAACTAGTTTTGTGGTATTTCTTGAAGAGCTGGATTTTCATTAGCAGCTGTAGCTGAAACCTTTCCCAGCTCCAAATACATTAATGGATTACCTTTTCCTTTGTCCAAATTATTCTACTAGATTCTCTGTGTAGGCTTTGTTTATTTGATTTCCCTCGCCGCCTCCACAAAAACTCTGTCAGAAGCCGATGTTGTTGGGTGACAGCTTCCCGCAGTCTCACCTTGCAGTCTATAAGTGACAATTGACCTGAAACACAAAGCTACAAGTCTACAAGTCAATTGTCACAGGATTATGTCCATTAAACTTGTAGAAGAGCTTACAAACTTGATGCTTTGTAATACACAAATTTTTTGCTCTTGTCACAATACACTTGCATTACAAGTACTTGTAGTTTTGTCTTACAGGCCCAAGGGGTCGGTCTTGTTTGATGAACATTCAATACGATAAGATCATCATGACTTACACATTCTTAGGATATCTTCCACCTTAATGGCAGTCCTCATAGCTCATAACCCTTGTGTTTTTTCCTTAAAATCTCCGCTGACAAGCAAATTCTTCCTTTTGGGGATATCTTTAAGTAGATTGTGGAAATCTATCTAAAATGTTTCTTCTTCCACCTGTTCACATCCAATTTCGAAGGAATGTAAATAAGTTTATAAAAATAAGATAGCGCAACTGAGCGCGGAGGAGTGGAGGGGACCTACAATTTTCTGCCGATTCCAAACGGGTAACCGAGAAAGCGCTCTTCATGGCAATGAATTTACTGTCGGATGACTTGCCGATACCTCGCAAAGGCGATTACCGTAGAAAAATACTTTTCAATTTCTCTTCAGATTCAAACCACGATCCTGCTGAACAACAGGCAGATATGCTAAGCATTATGCCACGGGTACCACAGCATGTGAACATCTTGTAAGCTTTTATCTTTACATCCAGAAAATGGTCCCGGTGTTGTGTATTCCGCCATTCCGTTTGTTGCGGACACAAAAGGTGTCTACTCGCCTTTATCTCATCATCTCTTGCAGATCGAATCATCGACTACTCATTCTACTTCCAACAAGCCTACATGGAAAAAATTTAATATTGCTAGTTTGATTCCTTCACTTTTGTCTAAGCTGTAGTCCTAACTTTTAAGGTGAGTCTTCTTAACGTGCCCAACTAAACAACACTCAATCTTCAATCAGAGACATAAGTCAAGTTTCAAAGGAGAAAAAAAAACCATTTGACTTTCTCCTTTTCGTTTATAGTTTGACTTAAAACTATAAACTTCCACATTACTTCCTACAAAAAAACCTTGAAATTTTGACTGACATGATTACTATGGTTGGAACAAAAAACCAACACAAATTCTTCCAAGTAATCTTCACTCATTCAAAACCGCAAGACAATGGATTGAAAGTAAAAACTGTTATTCGCGATAAAGTGAACCAATAAAATGAATTTATAGAAAGAAAAAACTTTTACCCATCGCCAATTAATGAGCTCAGCATGCTTCACGTGTAATTCAGAAATAATTGAGATTTCGCCAGAAAAAAAAAGTCAATCGTCATTGGAACTATGGCTATCCAACACAAGTTGTTTTTAAATCATAAAAAAAAACCAAAAGAGAAAGAAATCATCTTCATTTGGCATGGTGCTAGTTTTCTGTAACAATTGCCCACTTGATCAAATTGTTAACACACATTTCAATTTGCGTACGATTATTAAGGGGATCAAAAGTGAAACTAGCATGTAATCAATAACCGAAAAATAAAAGGTCTTAATTATAGCTGTTGAGAAAACTAGGCAACTAGGTGAATAGTTTTAAGATCGTTGGTGTCTGGAATGATTTCGACGATGACGCCACTTTTTTGAGGTAAATAAAAAGTAGATGATAACTTCGTTAAGGAGTTTCAGTTCCCCTGGCTTAGGCAAGGACGGAGGGGAAGGATGAATATCATTCGTTTAGAGATTCAGCAACATTTATTTAGCGAAATGGCTCGAAGATGAACTAAAAAATTTATTTTATAGCTCGTATTTGTTGAGGGGGTTCCTCCTCAACGATTTACAGAATTCACTTCTCTTAGAGTCTCAGTAGTGCGACGAGCACTCCTAGATTGACAGGCTCTTCCGAAATCGAGCAGTGGTGGTCTCTATCTACTTAGTAATAGGGATCCAAATAAACCACTGAGCTCTGGAATCTCTGCAGAAATATCGACGTAAGCTCTCAACAAAGCAGAAAGGGGAAAATGTATAGTTACCAATGTACATTCATCTCTTATACAGGAAGCTCTGAGGTGACATGTCCAGCTAGACCGATGCCTAGTAGAAATGCAGTTCTGTGATGTAGATCAAACCTACAAAAACTTCACAATGAGACCACAATTTTTCTGAAAATGTTTCTCAAGAACTAACCAGAGGCTGACTGGAAACTGTACCTACCTAAACAGGACTTTTAAAGGCTAAAGTCAAAGAATGCTTTTTATTAGGAGTTCTGTGAAACTGGGCCTACCAAAGTCCTTTAAATAGGAGCATAGGAGCAACGTTAACATACTAGAAACACTCAGGAAATCTGACGGCTGCTATACGGAGCTTAGTGGAAACTTATTTACTAAGGAACTATAGTTATCAATCGACTCGAAAAATAGTTTTTACACACTCGCAGAGAAGTAGAATACTTATTGTACCATCTCATAGGTATACTGTTTCCAAAAGACAATTTTTTGTTTACGCTGTTGGGCTGTGGAACTCTTTACCTGCCAATCTGAGGAGAATCAACAACTTTGCTGCATTTAAAAGAGACCTCTTTAGTCATTTAAGGTGCTAAAATCTTTCTTTAAATCCTTCTTTTTTCATTTTTCTTTCTGTTTTATTGATTTCAATAGTTAACAGATTATTTTTTCTATTGTTTTATTTGTAAATTTATTTTGTTTCTATTCAAAAAATTTTATGTAACCCAAAAATTGTACCTCTTATACTATAAGTATTATCTAAAAAACATTATGTTTTACTATACTTATGTTTAAAATAAATAAATCTAAATCTAATCTAATCTAATAAAAAAGAAAAGGAGGTCCAACAGAGCGATGAGCCCCGGGGCCTATAGCATTTCTTACAACCACGACTGGTGAGGGAATAGAGGGAACCTATACAGTTTTCTTGAGGTCACGAATGGCAAATCGAGAAACCTCTTTTCATGGCGATTAATTTACTAACGATAGACTTCGAATTCGTTGCGAAAGGCAATATCCTTGGAAAAATATTTGTTTGTTGGTTTTTGTTGGGATTGGAACTACTGACTTTCCGTGTATTATACAGATATGTAAAGCATTACGCCACTGGCACCACTTCTCTAAGATTAGTTAAACCCGATAAATCCGCTCGACGCAGCTGATATATATCATCGTTACCTACAATGCTATAAAAATTGCTGTGGCATCTTCAGCTTCAAGTCACCTGGCATTGACGGTGTTCATCCAGTTACGTCGTAGGAACGTAAAAACCTATTGCTACCTCCAGTGAAAAATATTTTGTTTGCTAGTCTAGTCTTAGCGTATATCCCAACCCAACCTTATGGCATGGTGTCCCAGTCACATTCATACCAAAAATTCGTAAGCCAGACTACTCACTCTCCAAGAGCTTTAGGCATATCACTCTTACCTCCTTCGTGCTCAAAACGTTGGAAAAAATGGTTAAGATTTTCATTCGCAGAACCTTAATCCAATTACACCCTCTGTCTTAGATGCAATGTCCTTGCCTTTGTAAAACTCCTTGACTCAAAAGATTGTTAGCAGTATTGAATGTGCTCCTGACGAGATGTATTTTGAAGTGGGTATAGGTATATCCTTCGAGGTTGTCCGTGCTTTTGACTATGCCTATTTGATGGTATCTTCAACGCTTCCAGAGAACATGGTGTGGAAGAATCATTAGTGCTGTGGATTAATGCAATGATAATGAAAAGAACAGTGATCATTGAAACGGAGGGCTCTCTACAAGGTTACGTTTTATATCCTATTCATCATCGTCATCGGCTCTCTAGTTGAAATTCTCAGTAGATCGATATCTCGATGCTCGTTAACGACGTCGTTGTGCTCTCCATCGCTATGTTTGTATCGAGTGTCCAGTTTTTTTTATAGAGCGCCGCTTAATTTGATTTGTGCTGTGGTGAGTATCTCTCCTTCAATCCTTTTAAGACCGAGATTGATTGGTTTGACCCGACTTGCATTTGAAGCCGTCAATATTCCCTTAAAATGTCTTTAGGTAATCCGACAACAAGCTCCTTTGTTCGAATCATGTCAAGTCGAAAACTGCTATGGCATTGTCAGCCTTCTGGCAATATTAGGGGAGCTTTCTCGAGACAGTGGTCTGTCACCGAAAGGGGTCTTTTGGATCTATGCGGCTTTGATCTGAACAATCATCTCCTATGCGTCAGTTGTTTGGTGGGACAAGCTCACACCTAAATACGTTCGTTATTGCCTCGTTCGCCATATTTCAAAGAAAAATATGTCTCGATTGTACTGTGGTCTGTTCCAGCACTCCAGGGACTACTCTCGACGCCCTGCTGAGTATTCCCCACCTTGATATTTACATCATTCCCATATTGAAAGAGATTTGGTCTTTGGCTTAGTTCGTACTGGAGCTTTGAGATATTGTAATATGCATATCTATAGTGGATACGCCGTCCGATACTATGATGCCAAGGCTCAAACTGAGTCATATATACTCAACACTCGGTCGGTTTAGGACTGGTTCACTCTAGAATCTGAACCAGGTAAGGATTGTTATCAGATCTTCACTGATGGTTTTGAAACCTATGACGGGTCATTTTCTTTAAAATTACGAAAAGCACGTATTTTTATCGCTTTCTGCGACAAGAAAATAGTAACACTAATTCATAAAATATGCGCTAAAGAATATGTAAAATTTTGGTAAGGTTCGGTTGACTAGTTTCGGAGATCTAATCAACAAGCTGTCCAAAAACCTCATTAGGTACAAACGCGTTCATATTTCAAACGGAGGCGTACGCTATCAAATGTCTTTAAGTTACGTTACGAAGAAAAACTGGATAGGGGAAGTTGTTGTGTCTACAGACAGAATATAACCCATCTTGCAGTAGTCAACCCTCTAACAACTTCGAAAGCGTTCCAAGAACGCAAGACCTCTCTGAATGTGGTCGGAAGGCTAAATTCTTTGAATATTCTTTGGGCTCCTTGCGATTACGATATAACTGGAAACGAAATCGCCGATGAACTTGCAAGGCAAGGATCTCAAACATCTTTCTTAGGATCTGGCGTGGCTTTAATTAATGATTGGATCGGCCAGAAGCACAACCGTAGATGGCATACCTTTGTTGAATGCTCCCCAACGTCAATTAGAAAACTGCTACTTTTTTGCTACCTCGTAGCAGAAATGGCTGTTAAAAGCTTTTTGGCGTTGCCACGGGGCTCTCCTGCCAAACATTTAAACTGTAAGCCTAAAGTGATACCATACACTCTGTGTTGAAGATGAAGATGATCAGGTGAATGTCCTGCATTTGCTCATATCAAGTTACAGACACTCAGTGCAAACTTGGTGATAGCTGGTAAACTAGCCTGCTTATCATGCGGCTTCTGGCTTTTCTACGAACTTCTGGAAAGCTATAACAAAGAATGGTTGCTATTTGGTAGTACACTGGACCGGTGTTTAGGTCTGAGTGCTCCAGTTAGTATTTTAATAACCTTCCACAAAAAAAAATATGTGAAAGACGGTCAACGTTACTAAGATTCACTTTTCGGTACTTTAAATACCGATGTATCATGTTGGATATTTGTTTACAAACATAATTAAGACATTTGATTAGTAACATAATTTGCGTCTTCTATCTTCGAGACGGTTACTTAGCTTTACCTTCGTCCAGTGTTGATTACAAAGAACAGCACTTCAAAAGATTAAATTTTATCTTCTCGATATAACAGCCAACAACAGAAAATGGGTCTTCCTTTATATGAAATATTCGCACACTCTTTTGTCATCGACAGCAAGCCACACACACGCTGTTATCTTAACATCACCATGTCTTCCTACGCCCATTGTCTTTTTTTTTATTCAAAGTGAGTATTTGCAATCGTTTTTGTTCCAATTTACGACCTGAGTCCCTCATTAGATGCAAGTACCTTCATCTAAGATACGAAACAATTTATTTGACAGCATCAGTGAAAGTGTAACGTTGGCGTAAAATACATATGTCTGTTTGCCGATCTGTACCTATTTGCTAGCCATGAACATATACTTCTCACCTTGTTAGTAAATAAAAATGAACTTCCCCAATCAAAACAATTTCGACAATGATTTAAATTTTTTTTTTTCAATATCCAAGTCACAGTTAAAAATAGATAGGTATCTAGAATTGTTACAGGAAACAGGAAAAACAACGGAAACAGACGCCACTTGATGACGGTACATCTTTTCAAGAGTTCAGATCAAAAGGCGAGTGAATAGCATAAATTAACGATTACATCAATAACAACGACAACAATACTTCGTTAATCCCTAAATAAAAATAATTATTCTTCTGAAAAAAATCTCAAAGAACAAAGCTAAAGTATTTGCCTTAATCTTGAGCATTGAGCTAACAATGTATCCAACGAAACATTGCGACGACCTACAGGCGAAACTGTATTGGCATTGTCTATATTTCTTGTGACGCTGTTCTCACCTTGGATTTGCACCGATTCTCCTTAACATTGTTGAATTTACATATTTTGTGCGCGCGATTTTGAGTGAGTAGAGTACCTACTTAATGGTTTTGGAAAAAAAGACTTTTTTTTTGGAGAACACGCATTCATTAGTGTCAACTTGGTGTGCTGATGATGGATTTGATTCACCGATGGCCAGTCAGATGCCACAAAGGTGAATAATTATTGGGGCTTGCGCATCATAAGCTTTTTCCATGGGGGCTTATGTGATGAAATGTGTTGGCGGCGGCCGCTGCGGCGGCGGCACAGCGATAATAAGCATCAATGTAGTCACGACTTTGTCTAATCAAGCCTTTTTTCAGTTGGTTTGGTTTTTATTTGTGTTTTTTTTTTGGCAATGTTCCTTGATTTACAAAAATTAATTATAAGGCCTTGGAATGAATGAATGAAGAGTGAACTAGATTTACAAGAAAGCTGAATTTAGAAGACCGTAATTTGTAAATAATTTGTCATTTCAAAAAACGGTGTTTTTTGCAATTAGTTTCTCCTCAAATATTTGCAGAAGGCGTTTCTAGTAATGTTTAGCTTGGAAATCGTATTGTTCCCTGTTTTACTGGTCAGTTTCGTATTTTAAGGCAGTTCTTCTTCTTAATACAGATTTAAAATGATAAAAACAAAAAAGGCTGGCGCAACAGAATTTGCAGCCCCATTCAGCGCATTTGGCTTAACCATTCCTTATTAGGAATCGAGAGGACCTAAAATTGTTTGTCCATTCCGAACGGCTAATCGAAATAGCGCTTGTCATGGAAGTCAAATTGTTATTGGAAAACTTGCCAGTTCCTCGCAGAAGGAAATACCTTTGTTGGTTTCTGCTGGATTTCGAACCTCGAACCTTGCACCTAACAGGAAGACAGGCAGACATGCATTCTCACCGGCATGCACCGCAATTTAAAGCGATGCATATCACCAATTTGGACTAATGCAATTTTTACCATTTCAATGACTTCGTTCAGCTATGCAGTCTTTTCAGATCAGTTGATGGGTTGTCATCGTTAAATATGATTTTTTCTTCGTTGTTTCGTGGTGTCATGAAGTTTCTTTCGAAGGAATCAGCAAATTCTTTGCCGTATTTTCTTTGATGATGAAACTTCTCCTGATCTAAGATTCTTCTTTGGCATATTTGACCTATTATCGACTACTCTTTTTGTGTTTTTGATGGAATCAGAAACTTCTTGTTATTGTAATGATGATCTCCGTTTCAAAACCTAACGTTTGTTCTATTCAGCTCAATCAGACAGGACTGGTGGTTGGGACTACTTGCGTTCAGCTGGAGTTGATGTTTCTTCTGTAATCTTTTCCTCAGCCGTTGTCGGTGGTTGTAGAGTGTCTGAATACAAGTTTTCAGTGTCCTTTTGCTACTATCACAAAAAAGTAGTAGTAGTACATAAGAACACCCAAATGTTTCTTTTTTTTTATAGAATCATCGCGCACACAATGGATATTTTTATAATCTAATGAAACTCAGCGCGATCGTTATGAAAATAAAGAAAGATTAAGAAGGAAACTCCGATGAACACTTGTTGGTAATGTTTACTGATTATAATGTGGGTAAAACCGAGTAGGGTAAAGCATTCAACATTCGCGTTAAAGTTAAAATATGAATCTTGTACTTGATTGTGCGTTCGAAGTTAGACTCAAGGTAAAACTGATTGCGTTCCTAGTCGCCTCACTAGTCAGTCAGTGTTGAGACTAAATTGTTTCAGGGGAGGAATGCACTTGATTTCTTCAATATAGCACTGTTTGTTTTGAAAGAAGCGATGAAAGGTGTTAGACAGGTATGGCTTCGATGATACTTCAGTGTATCAATCAATCCTACAATTGAACTATCAGCTATGAACTCTGTTCTGAGCGCAAGGATGTTTGAGAATCACCTGATCAAACATGGGCATTTTACTACTTTTGGAAGGTTGTATCTTGGCTTTACAAATTGTAACCAGATCAGTGGGAGTAAAATATTGAAAAAAAAACAGGCACTTTGCAGCAGTTTTGTCAACTTTATGTGGTTATTACAACGAAGATAACAGTTTACACACAACCGAGTACTGACAGCTTTTCGATTTATGGACGCAGGTACCATTCATGGACAATGGCAATAAGGGAACGTTTAGCTTTAACAAAAAGAGACAGCCTTAATTTTTTGAAGCATTGAATTCTACTTCGTTTAAATTATCCCATTTAACAATGTTGTCAACGTCAGAGTTCAAAGAGCGCAACCGTTCCAGTTCCACATACCAAGAACAGGTACTTAAGGTACTTAAATTTAGAAACAAATATGAGAAACTGAGGAATGAGCCGTCAGCCAAACTGTCAAGGAGATATGAAGTTTCAAACAAGAGATAAAATAATAATAAAAATAAATAGGGTGGCGCAACAGAGCGAGGAAGCCCCGGAGCCTAGCGCATTCCACAGAACCATTAGGCGTTTACCTTTTTTAGTTCCGAACCGTGCACTGAACGGAGAACGAACAGCGTGAACGTGTTCTGAACTGAGCTATGTGAAGTTGGCTGCGCTCAGACTCTTGCTCTAGATGCCCCGTCATATTATTTCGAGCACGTAGAGCGCGCTCGCGTAGTGTTCTGAAGAAAAAAGAAAAGCATTTTGAGCGTTCAGATGTCGCTGAACTGAAAAAGAAATACTCTTACGTTTTTGACGTTTCACTTCTCTGTTCGGAACTAAAAAAGAAAAACGCCTATTGCCTTTGTGAGGGATTGGAAGGGGCTACAATTTTCTGCAGGTTCCGAACGGATAGTCGAGAAAGCGCTTTTCATGGCAATGAATTTACTAACGGAGGACTTGCCAATTCCTCGCGAAAGGTGATACTCGTGGAAAAACATTTTTGCCCCTGTTGGGATTCGAACCACGAACCTCTAGGTTTACAGCAGACATGACATATCACAAAGGAATAATTTATTAAAACAAGGAACAGAGTCGGAGACAAAACGGAGTTTTGGGGTTTATAAAGACCTTAAACTATCCAACACAATTTGTATTAAACCGTCAGACAGGCAGTTTCTAATCCAACGAAGAAGAAATACATCGATACCAAAAGCACGCATTTTCGTCAAAAGAGCCTGATGATGAAATGAAATATCAATCGTAATAATCTTGTTTTCTTCAAAAAAGTGTCGAGATTGGTTCCTATTGGTGCTATAAAGCTGTATTGGTGGTCATCAAGAAATCTTCGTTCTTCAAGATATGTCACGAATTAATGGTTTATCAACGATGTAAGTGTAATAACTGACGAGCTGGACATCTACCATCTACTCGGGAAGAGCCCAAACGAATAGGATCGTTAGAAACGGCGGTGACCGGGCGATAGAGTACGAAAGAATACCTGTGTCAAAGCAAAATTTACATTAGCAAGTTCGGATAGAGCTGACATACTTTATGGAAGTTTTTAGCTAGCAGCCGACAGCGCTTCTAGCTTTGTCGATAGGTCCTGGTGTTCATTAAAGACGAACGTTGGAACCATGGAGTTCTTCATGGTCTTTACAATGGACCGAAAATGTTTGCTTCCTTTTGAACACCATAGTATTTTTTGCCTTACTTTTTGGTCATTTCTTATTTATGGGAGCATTTGAAAAACGAGTGACTCCTGACTCGTTCAAACAAATTTTTTACTGTAGCGTCGTCATCTTGAATCATTCGAAAACTTCTTTCTCTATCCCTTGTCAACTCTTTACAGCTCTAGTCGACCGACGAATTCTCTTTAGCCATAAGGAACTTGGTTCCAAGAAACCTAAATATTTGTAAAATTCGCTGAAGTGCGTTAAAAGTTCAGCAATAACGAGGAAGATTTATCGCAAAAGGAACAGTTATAATTTGTTTGTGTCAATTCATCTAGAGGTCGTTGAAGCTTAGTATAAACTCAGAGGCTTAGTATAAACCATTCGCAATAATACAAGTTCCGACTCAATTGCAAATCTCCCGACCTCTTCCAACCGACCAGCGATTGGCATAATTTTTGTAGAAAATCATCGTATCACCATTGAGTTAAATAGAAAATACTGGTGGAATACCACTACGGTCGGTTATTAGTCCCACTTTTATTTCATCAACAACAGCCCCGAAACAATGTAGTAATAAGTTCTCTCACATGCTCTTTCAGAACTTATGACTCATCAAAGTGGGCCATAAAAGTCCCAATTTCAGATTTAAGACTCATTAATCGACGTAGTGGGTCATAAGTCCCGAAAACCGATCACGGGGCTTATGGCTTTGGGACCTGCGTCGGGGTCTTGAACTTTATTTCTTTAGGTTTTTTATTTTTATTAGGTTTTCAAGTTTCTTGTATTTTTCCAAGAGTTGAACAAAATGCCATCTCCTTTTTTGTTTTTATTTATGAAAACCAGGTGTAAAATAAAACCATTATAATAACCTTTTGGGCAACCCTGCTCATGCAAACGCATACTAAAACTCATATACAAACGTAATTTGAAACGTTAATATTGAATATTGATTAATGACATCCTCCAGTCTCTCTACTAGATGTTAATGATGCCGCGGATGTTGTGTTAAAAAATGATTCAACCCCTGACCCCAACAATTTTATTTATGCCTTCTGAAAAGTATTCCTCACATAATTTACTTACCACTGCCATGATGAAATATGGATTCTCCATTCATGGCTTTTATGTTTTGTTATAGGCACTTACTACCTCCAGGTACATTATACTATGCTACGTTATAGGTGCATTCAAATTATGATGAAGATCGAAATGAATGCTACAGCGGCGGCGGTGACGGTGGATCTGTGTCGTCAAAAAATTCCAGTTTCTAGTGTGCAATGTGCACCGTGCAGTCTGGCAGAGGAGGAGGAGATATTTTTGTAAAATGGTAATATTATTTGAACTAATTCTTTGCTCATGCTTTGGGCTTTAATTTTCACAATGCGTCCTATTCGTGGATGTGATAAATTGAGGAGCATCAACTACGAGTATTTGGAGTATCAGGTATCTAGACTCGTTGCATAATATCAGTCACCTTCTAAAAGTTGTGTACAGGTGCTTCAGATAGGAAAAGAAAGCAATCGACCTGGAGATGGATAGATATTACTTAACAAATTCAACAATACTTTCATTTTTGTTCATTTTTTTAGATAGCCATTCTAATCAGCATTCGAGTGCACTTACGTTTTAATATCCGTAGAAAATTCATATGATGACATTTTTTCGATAGTGACATTATTTTTCTTTGTTTGTAATTGCTACCAAATTTTAAAATGCAGCTCTACTAAAATACAAATGCGAGATGCGCATTTACTTAGTAATGCCGCTTTCCACTGGACGATAAATATTAAAATAGTCGGGAATGTTGGAAGGTATCCTCAAACCGCTCCATTAATGCAAAAAGTAGCATCACATGATTCTGATAAGTGGCAGCCACATCTCGATTTGAAATGAGAATCCACCGAAGAAGCTCTAATACATGTTTTTTCCTCAAGGGACATGGGCGTAGCCAGGTAGGGGCAGGTAGGGGCAAATGCCCCAACCTAAGGCAAATGTACTAGAAAAATTCTGCGTTTCATAAGAAAAAATTAATCTTTGTCCTCAAGGACATTTGGAGAAAATGCTGAAACAACGAGGACTTTTCAAAGAGTATTCTCGTAAAAAACGAGGACAATTTTGGAAAAAGGAGTATCAACGAAAATTTTTATAAAAAATGAGGACAATTCGCAAAATTGCCGAAAAACGAGGATATTTGGGCATTTATATTTTTATAACTGGTATAATGGTGAAGTTGTTAAGTGGTGAAGTGGTGAAGCGATGAAGTGGTGAAGTGGTGAAGTGGTGAAGTGGTGAAGTGGTGAAGTGATGAAGTGATGAAGTGGTGAAGTGGTGAAGTGATGAAGTGGTGAAGTGGTGAAGTGATGAAGTAGTGAAGTGATGAAGTGGTGAAGTGGTGAAGTGGTGAAGTGGTGAAGTGGTGAAGTGGTGAAGTGATGAAACGGTGAAGTGGTGAAGTGGTGAAGTGGTGAAGTGGTGAAGTGGTGAAGTGGTGAAGTGGTGAAGTGGTGAAGTGGTGAAGTGGTGAAGTGGTGAAGTGGTGAAGTGGTGAAGTGGTGAAGTGATGAAGTGGTGAAGTGGTGAAGTGATGAAGTAGTGAAGTGATGAAGTGGTGAAGTGGTGAAGTGGTGAAGTGGTGAAGTGGTGAAGTGGTGAAGTGATGAAACGGTGAAGTGGTGAAGTGGTGAAGTGGTGAAGTGGTGAAGTGGTGAAGTGGTGAAGTGGTGAAGTGGTGAAGTGGTGAAGTGATGAAGTGATGAAGTGGTGAAGTGGTGAAGTGGTGAAGTGGTGAAGTGGTGAAGTGGTGAAGTTGGTGAAGTGGTGAAGTGATGAAGTGATGAAGTGGTGAAGTGGTGAAGTGATGAATTGGTGAAGTGGTGAAGTGGTGAAGTGGTGAAGTGATGAAGTGATGAAGTGGTGAAGTGGTGAAGTGGTGAAGTGGTGAAGTGGTGAAGTGGTGAAGTGGTGAAGTGGTGAAGTGGTGAAGTGGTGAAGTGGTGAAGTGATGAAGTGGTGAAGTGATGAAGTGGTGAAGTGGTGAAGTGATGAAGTAGTTAAGTGATGAAGTGGTGAAGTGGTGAAGTGGTGAAGTGGTGAAGTGGTGAAGTGGTGAAGTGATGAAGTGGTGAAGTGGTGAAGTGATGAAGTGATGAAGTGGTGAAGTGATGAAGTAGTGAAGTGATGAAGTGGTGAAGTGGTGAAGTGGTGAAGTGGTGAAGTGGTGAAGTGGTGAAGTGATGAAACGGTGAAGTGGTGAAGTGGTGAAGTGGTGAAGTGGTGAAGTGGTGAAGTGGTGAAGTGGTGAAGTGGTGAAGTGGTGAAGTGATGAAGTGATGAAGTGGTGAAGTGATGAATTGGTGAAGTGGTGAAGTGGTGAAGTGGTGAAGTGATGAAGTGATGAAGTGGTGAAGTGGTGAAGTGGTGAAGTGGTGAAGTGGTGAAGTGGTGAAGTGGTGAAGTGGTGAAGTGGTGAAGTGGTGAAGTGGTGAAGTGGTGAAGTGGTGAAGTGGTGAAGTGATGAAACGGTGAAGTGGTGAAGTGGTGAAGTGGTGAAGTGGTGAAGTGATGAAGTGATGAAGTGGTGAAGTGGTAAAGTGGTGAAGTGGTGAAGTGGTGAAGTGGTGAAGTGGTGAAGTGGAGAAGTGGTGAAGTGGTGAAGTGGTGAAGTGGTGAAGTGGTGAAGTGGTGAAGTGATGAAGTAGTGAAGTGATAAAGTGGTGAAGTGGTGAAGTGGTGAAGTGGTGAAGTGGTGAAGTGGTGAAGTGGTGAAGTGGTGAAGTGGTGAAGTGGTGAAGTGGTGAAGTGGTGAAGTGGTGAAGTGGTGAAGCGATGAAGTAGTGAAGTGATGAAGTGGTGAAGTGGTGAAGTTGGTGAAGTGGTGAAGTGATGAAGTGATGAAGTGGTGAAGTGGTGAAGTGATGAATTGGTGAAGTGGTGAAGTGGTGAAGTGGTGAAATGGTGAAGTGATGAAGTGGTGAAGTGATGAAGTGGTGAAGTGGTGAAGTGATGAAGTAGTGAAGTGATGAAGTGGTGAAGTGGTGAAGTGGTGAAGTGGTGAAGTGGTGAAGTGGTGAAGTGGTGAAGTGATGAAACGGTGAAGTGGTGAAGTGGTGAAGTGGTGAAGTGGTGAAGTGGTGAAGTGATGAAGTGGTGAAGTGGTGAAGTGGTGAAGTGGTGAAGTGGTGAAGTGGTGAAGTGGTGAAGTGGTGAAGTGGTGAAGTGGTGAAGTGGTGAAGTGGTGAAGTGGTGAAGTGGTGAAGTGGTGAAGTGATGAAGTAGTGAAGTGATAAAGTGGTGAAGTGGTGAAGTGGTGAAGTGGTGAAGTGGTGAAGTGGTGAAGTGGTGAAGTGGTGAAGTGGTGAAGTGGTGAAGCGATGAAGTAGTGAAGTGATGAAGTGGTGAAGTGGTGAAGTTGGTGAAGTGGTGAAGTGATGAAGTGATGAAGTGGTGAAGTGGTGAAGTGATAAAGTGGTGAAGTGGTGAAGTGGTGAAGTGGTGAAGTGGTGAAGTGGTGAAGTGGTGAAGTGGTGAAGTGGTGAAGTGGTGAAGCGATGAAGTAGTGAAGTGATGAAGTGGTGAAGTGGTGAAGTTGGTGAAGTGGTGAAGTGATGAAGTGATGAAGTGGTGAAGTGGTGAAGTGATGAATTGGTGAAGTGGTGAAGTGGTGAAGTGATGAAGTGGTGAAGTGGTGAAGTGGTGAAGTGGTGAAGTGGTGAAGTGATGAAGTGGTGAAGTGGTGAAGTGATGAAGTGGTGAAGTGGTGAAGTGATGAAGTGGTGAAGTGGTGAAAAAGTGAAGTGATGAAACGGTGAAGTGGTGAAGTGGTGAAGTGGTGAAGTGATGAAGTGGTGAAGTGGTGAAGTGGTGAAGTGGTGAAGTGGTGAAGTGGTGAAGTGGTGAAGTGGTGAAGTGGTGAAGTGGTGAAGTGATGAAGTGATAAAGTGGTCAAGTGGTGAAGTGGTGAAGTGGTGAAGTGATGAAGTGATGAAGTGGTGAAGTGGTGAAGTGATGAATTGGTGAAGTGATGAAGTGGTGAAGTGGTGAAGTGGTGAAGTGATGAAGTGGTGAAGTGGTGAAGTGATGAAGTAGTGAAGTGATGAAGTGGTGAAGTGGTGAAGTGGTGAAGTGGTGAAGTGGTGAAGTGGTGAAGTGGTGAAGTGGTGAAGTGATGAAACGGTGAAGTGGTGAAGTGGTGAAGTGATGAAGTGATGAAGTGGTGAAGTGGTGAAGTGGTGAAGTGGTGAAGTGGTGAAGTGGTGAAGTGGTGAAGTGGTGAAGTGGTGAAGTGGTGAAGTGGTGAAGTGATGAAGTGGTGAAGTGGTGAAGTGATGAAGTGATGAAGTGGTGAAGTGGTGAAGTGGTGAAGTGGTGAAGTGGTGAAGTGGTGAAGTGGTGAAGTGGTGAAGTGGTGAAGTGGTGAAGTGATGAAGTGATGAAGTGGTGAAGTGGTGAAGTGGTGAAGTGATGAAGTGGTGAAGTGGTGAAGTGGTGAAGTGGTGAAGTGGTGAAGTGGTGAAGTGGTGAAGTGATGAAGTAGTGAAGTGATGAAGTGATGAAGTGGTGAAGTGGTGAAGTGGTGAAGTGATGAAGTGGTGAAGTGGTGAAGTGGTGAAGTGGTGAAGTGATGAAGTGGTGAAGTGGTGAAGTGATGAAGTGATGAAGTGGTGAAGTGATGAAGTGGTGAAGTGGTGAAGTGATGAAGTGGTGAAGTGGTGAAGCGGTGAAGTGATGAAGTGGTGAAGTGGTGAAGTGATGAAGTGGTGAAGTGGTGAAGTGGTGAAGTGGTGAAGTGGTGAAGTGATGAAGTAGTGAAGTGATAAAGTGGTGAAGTGGTGAAGTGGTGAAGTGGTGAAGTGGTGAAGTGGTGAAGTGGTGAAGTGGTGAAGTGATGAAGTAGTGAAGTGATGAAGTGGTGAAGTGGTGAAGTGGTGAAGTGATGAAGTGATGAAGTGGTGAAGTGGTGAAGTGGTGAAGTGATGAAGTGATGAAGTGGTGAAGTGATGAAGTGGTGAAGTGGTGAAGTGGTGAAGTGGTGAAGTGGTGAAGTGGTGAAATGGTGAAGTGGTGAAGTGGTGAAGTGGTGAAGTGGTGAAGTGGTGAAGTGGTGAAGTGGTGAAGTGATGAAGTGGTGAAGTGGTGAAGTGGTGAAGTGATGAAGTAGTGAAGTGATGAAGTGGTGAAGTGGTGAAGTGGTGAAGTGGTGAAGTGGTGAAGTGGTGAAGTGGTGAAGTGGTGAAGTGATGAAGTGATGAAGTGATGAAGTGGTGAAGTGGTGAAGTGGTGAAGTGGTGAAGTAGTGAAGTGATGAAGTGATGAAGTGGTGAAGTGGTGAAGTGGTGAAGTGATGAAGTAGTGAAGTGGTGAAGTGGTGAAGTGGTGAAGTGGTGAAGTGGTGAAGTGGTGAAGTGATGAAGTAGTGAAGTGATGAAGTGGTGAAGTGGTGAAGTGGTGAAGTGATGAAGCAGTGTAGTGTTGAAGTGGTGAAGTGGTGAAGTGGTGAAGTGGTGAAGTGGTGAAGTGATGAAGTGATGAAGTGGTGAAGTGGTGAAGTGGTGAAGTGGTGATATGGTGAAATGGTGAAGTGGTGAAGTGATGAAGTGATGAAGTGATGAAGTGGTGAAGTGGTGAAGTGGTGAAGTGATGAAGTGGTGAAGTGCTGAATTGGTGAAGTGGTGAAGTGGTGAAGTGGTGAAGTGGTGAAGTGGTGAAGTGGTGAAGTGGTGAAGTGGTGAAGTGGTGAAGTTTAGAAGTAGTGAAGTAGTGAAGTGATGAAGTGGTGAAGTGGTGAAGTGGTGAAGTGGTGAAGTGATGAAGTGATGAAGTGGTGAAGTGGTGAAGTGATGAAGTGGTGAAGTGGTGAAGTGGTGAAGTGATGAAGTGGTGAAGTGGTGAAGTGGTGAAGTGGTGAAAAGGTGATATGATGAAATGGTGAAGTGGTGAAGTGGTGAAGTGGTGAAGTGGTGAAGTGGTGAAGTGGTGAAGTGGTGAAGTGGTGAAGTGGTGATGTGGTGAACTGGTGAAGTGGTGAAGTAGTGAAGTGATGAAGTGGTGAAGTGGTGAAGTGGTGAAGTAGTGAAAAGATGATTTGGTGAAGTGGTGAAGTGGTGAAGTGGTGAAGTGGTGAAGTGGTGAAGTGGTGAAGTGATGAAGTAGTGAAGTGATGAAGTGGTGAAGTGGTGAAGTGGTGAAGTGGTGAAGTGGTGAAGTGGTGAAGTGGTGAAGTGGTGAAGTGGTGAAGTGATGAAGTGATGAAGTGGTGAAGTGGTGAAGTGGTGAAGTGGTGAAGTGGTGAAGTGGTGAAGTTGGTGAAGTGGTGAAGTGATGAAGTGATGAAGTGGTGAAGTGATGAATTGGTGAAGTGGTGAAGTGGTGAAGTGGTGAAGTGATGAAGTGATGAAGTGGTGAAGTGGTGAAGTGGTGAAGTGGTGAAGTGGTGAAGTGGTGAAGTGGTGAAGTGGTGAAGTGGTGAAGTGGTGAAGTGATGAAACGGTGAAGTGGTGAAGTGGTGAAGTGGTGAAGTGGTGAAGTGATGAAGTGATGAAGTGGTGAAGTGGTGAAGTGGTGAAGTGGTGAAGTGGTGAAGTGGTGAAGTGGTGAAGTGGTGAAGTGGTGAAGTGGTGAAGTGGTGAAGTGGTGAAGTGATGAAGTAGTGAAGTGATAAAGTGGTGAAGTGGTGAAGTGGTGAAGTGGTGAAGTGGTGAAGTGGTGAAGTGGTGAAGTGGTGAAGTGGTGAAGTGGTGAAGTGGTGAAGCGATGAAGTAGTGAAGTGATGAAGTGGTGAAGTGGTGAAGTTGGTGAAGTGGTGAAGTGATGAAGTGATGAAGTGGTGAAGTGGTGAAGTGATGAATTGGTGAAGTGGTGAAGTGGTGAAGTGGTGAAATGGTGAAGTGATGAAGTGGTGAAGTGATGAAGTGGTGAAGTGGTGAAGTGATGAAGTAGTGAAGTGATGAAGTGGTGAAGTGGTGAAGTGGTGAAGTGGTGAAGTGGTGAAGTGGTGAAGTGGTGAAGTGGTGAAGTGATGAAACGGTGAAGTGGTGAAGTGGTGAAGTGGTGAAGTGGTGAAGTGGTGAAGTGATGAAGTGGTGAAGTGGTGAAGTGGTGAAGTGGTGAAGTGGTGAAGTGGTGAAGTGGTGAAGTGGTGAAGTGGTGAAGTGGTGAAGTGATGAAGTAGTGAAGTGATAAAGTGGTGAAGTGGTGAAGTGGTGAAGTGGTGAAGTGGTGAAGTGGTGAAGTGGTGAAGTGGTGAAGTGGTGAAGTGGTGAAGCGATGAAGTAGTGAAGTGATGAAGTGGTGAAGTGGTGAAGTTGGTGAAGTGGTGAAGTGATGAAGTGATGAAGTGGTGAAGTGGTGAAGTGATAAAGTGGTGAAGTGGTGAAGTGGTGAAGTGGTGAAGTGGTGAAGTGGTGAAGTGGTGAAGTGGTGAAGTGGTGAAGTGGTGAAGTGGTGAAGCGATGAAGTAGTGAAGTGATGAAGTGGTGAAGTGGTGAAGTTGGTGAAGTGGTGAAGTGATGAAGTGATGAAGTGGTGAAGTGGTGAAGTGATGAATTGGTGAAGTGGTGAAGTGGTGAAGTGGTGAAATGGTGAAGTGGTGAAGTGGTGAAGTGGTGAAGTGGTGAAGTGGTGAAGTGGTGAAGTGGTGAAGTGATGAAGTGATGAAGTGGTGAAGTGGTGAAGTGATGAAGTGGTGAAGTGGTGAAGTGATGAAGTAGTGAAGTGATGAAGTGGTGATGTGGTGAAGTGGTGAAGTGGTGAAGTGGTGAAGTGGTGAAGTGGTGAAGTGATGAAACGGTGAAGTGGTGAAGTGGTGAAGTGGTGAAGTGGTGAAGTGATGAAGTGATGAAGTGGTGAAGTGGTGAAGTGGTGAAGTGGTGAAGTGGTGAAGTGGTGAAGTGGTGAAGTGGTGAAATGGTGAAGTGGTGAAGTGGTGAAGTGGTGAAGTGGTGAAGTGGTGAAGTGGTGAAGTGGTGAAGTGGTGAAGTGGTGAAGTGGTGAAGTGGTGAAGTGGTGAAGTGGTGAAGTGGTGAAAAGGTGATATGATGAAATGGTGAAGTGGTGAAGTGGTGAAGTGGTGAAGTGGTGAAGTAGTGAAAAGATGATTTGGTGAAGTGGTGAAGTGGTGAAGTGGTGAAGTGGTGAAGTGATGAAGTAGTGAAGTGATGAAGTGGTGAAGTGGTGAAGTGGTGAAGTGATGAATTGGTGAAGTGGTGAAGTGGTGAAGTGGTGAAGTGGTGAAGTGATGAAGTGGTGAAGTGGTGAAGTGGTGAAGTGGTGAAGTGATGAAGTGGTGAAGTGGTGAAGTGATGAAGTGGTGAAGTGGTGAAGTGATGAAGTGGTGAAGTGGTGAAGTGATGAAGTGGTGAAGTGGTGAAGTGGTGAAGTGGTGAAGTGGTGAAGTGATGAAGTGGTGAAGTGGTGAAGTGATGAAGTGGTGAAGTGGTGAAGTGATGAAGTGGTGAAGTGGTGAAAAAGTGAAGTGATGAAACGGTGAAGTGGTGAAGTGGTGAAGTGGTGAAGTGATGAAGTGGTGAAGTGGTGAAGTGGTGAAGTGGTGAAGTGGTGAAGTGGTGAAGTGGTGAAGTGGTGAAGTGGTGAAGTGATGAAGTGATAAAGTGGTCAAGTGGTGAAGTGGTGAAGTGGTGAAGTGATGAAGTGATGAAGTGGTGAAGTGGTGAAGTGATGAATTGGTGAAGTGATGAAGTGGTGAAGTGGTGAAGTGGTGAAGTGATGAAGTGGTGAAGTGGTGAAGTGATGAAGTAGTGAAGTGATGAAGTGGTGAAGTGGTGAAGTGGTGAAGTGGTGAAGTGGTTAAGTGGTGAAGTGGTGAAGTGGTGAAGTGGTGAAGTGATGAAACGGTGAAGTGGTGAAGTGGTGAAGCGATGAAGTGATGAAGTGGTGAAGTGGTGAAGTGGTGAAGTGGTGAAGTGGTGAAGTGGTGAAGTGGTGAAGTGGTGAAGTGGTGAAGTGATGAAGTGGTGAAGTGATGAAGTGGTGAAGTGGTGAAGTGGTGAAATGGTGAAGTGGTGAAGTGGTGAAGTGATGAAGTGGTGAAGTGATGAAGTGGTGAAGTGGTGAAGTGGTGAACTGGTGAAGTGGTGAAGTGGTGAACTGGTGAAGTGGTGAAGTGATGAAGGAGTGAAGTGATGAAGTGGTGAAGTGGTGAAGTGGTGAAGTGATGAAGTGGTGAAGTGGTGAAGTGATGAAGTAGTGAAGTGATGAAGTGGTGAAGTGGGGAAGTGGTGAAGTGGTGAAGTGGTGAAGTGGTGAAGTGGTGAAGTGATGAAACGGTGAAGTGGTGAAGTGGTGAAGTGGTGAAGTGGTGAAGTGGTGAAGTGATGAAGTGATGAAGTGGTGAAGTGGTGAAGTGGTGAAGTGGTGAAGTGGTGAAGTGGTGAAGTGGTGAAGTGGTGAAGTGGTGAAGTGGTGAAGTGGTGAAGTGGTGAAGTGATGAAGTAGTGAAGTGATAAAGTGGTGAAGTGGTGAAGTGGTGAAGTGGTGAAGTGGTGAAGTGGTGAAGTGGTGAAGTGGTGAAGTGGTGAAGTGGTGAAGTGGTGAAGCGATGAAGTAGTGAAGTGATGAAGTGGTGAAGTGGTGAAGTTGGTGAAGTGGTGAAGTGATGAAGTGATGAAGTGGTGAAGTGGTGAAGTGATGAATTGGTGAAGTGGTGAAGTGGTGAAGTGGTGAAATGGTGAAATGGTGAAGTGGTGAAGTGGTGAAGTGGTGAAGTGGTGAAGTGGTGAAGTGGTGAAGTGGTGAAGTGGTGAAGTGGTGAAGTGATGAAGTGGTGAAGTGGTGAAGTGGTGAAGTGGTGAAGTAGTGAAAAGATGATTTGGTGAAGTGGTGAAGTGGTGAAGTGGTGAAGTGGTGAAGTGGTGAAGTGGTGAAGTGGTGAAGTGGTGAAGTGGTGAAGTGGTGAAGTGGTGAAGTGGTGAAGTGGTGAAGTGGTGAAGTGGTGAAGTGATGAAGTGATGAAGTGGTGAAGTGGTGAAGTGGTGAAGTGGTGAAGTGATGAAGTGGTGAAGTGGTGAAGTGGTGAAGTGGTGAAGTGGTGAAGTTGGTGAAGTGGTGAAGTGATGAAGTGATGAAGTGGTGAAGTGGTGAAGTGATGAATTGGTGAAGTGGTGAAGTGGTGAAGTGGTGAAGTGATGAAGTGATGAAGTGGTGAAGTGGTGAAGTGATGAAGTAGTGAAGTGATGAAGTGGTGAAGTGGTGAAGTGGTGAAGTGGTGAAGTGATGAAGTGGTGAAGTGGTGAAGTGGTGAAGTGGTGAAGTGATGAAGCAGTGAAGTGATGAAGTGGTGAAGTGGTGAAGTGGTGAAGTGATGAAGTGGTGAAGTGGTGAAGTGATGAAGTGGTGAAGTGGTGAAGTGGTGAAGTGATGAAGTAGTGAAGTGATGAAGTGGTGAAGTGGTGAAGTGGTGAAGTGGTGAAGTGGTGAAGTGGTGAAGTGATGAAGTGGTGAAGTGGTGAAGTGGTGAAGTGGTAAAGTGGTGAAGTGGTGAAGCGATGAAGTGGTGAAGTGGTGAAGTGGTGAAGTGGTGAAGTGGTGAAGTGGTGAAGTGATGATGTAGTGAAGTGATGAAGTGGTGAAGTGGTGAAGTGATGAAGTGGTGAAGTGGTGAAGTGGTGAAGTGGTGAAGTGGTGAAGTGGTGAAGTGGTGAAGTGGTGAAGTGGTGAAGTGGTGAAGTAGTGAAGTGATGAAGTGGTGAAGTGGTGAAGTGGTGAAGTGGTGAAGTGGTGAAGTGGTGAAGTGATGAAGTGGTGAAGTGGTGAAGTGATGAAGTAGTGAAGTGATGAAGTGGTGAAGTGGTGAAGTGGTGAAGTGAGGAAGTGGTGAAGTGGTGAAGTTGTGAAGTGGTGAAGTGGTGAAGTGGTGAAGTGGTGAAGTGGTGATATGGTGAAATGGTGAAATGGTGAAGTGGTGAAGTGATGAAGTGGTGAAGTGGTGAAGTGGTGAAATGGTGAAGTGGTGAAGTAGTGTAGTGATCAAGTGGTGAAGTGGTGAAGTTTTGAAGTGGTGAAGTGGTGAAGTGATGAAGTAGTGAAGTGATGAAGTGGTGAAGTGGTGAAGTGGTGAAGTGGTGAAGTGGTGAAGTGATGAAGGAGTGAAGTGATGAAGTGGTGAAGTGGTGAAGTGGTGAAGTGATGAAGCAGTGAAGTGATGAAGTGGTGAAGTGGTGAAGTGGTGAAGTGATGAAGTGATGAAGTGATGAAGTGGTGAAGTGGTGAAGTGATGAAGTTGTGAAGTGATGAAGTGGTGAAGTGATGAAGTAGTGAAGTGATGAAGTGGTGAAGTGGTGAAGTGGTGAAGTGGTGAAGTGGTGAAGTGGTGAAGTGGTGAAGTGGTGAAGTGGTGAAGTGATGAAGTGGTGAAGTGGTGAAGTGGTGAAGTGGTGAAGTGATGAAGTAGTGAAGTGATGAAGTGGTGAAGTGGTGAAGTGGTGAAGTGATGAAGCGGTGAAGTGGTGAAGTGGTGAAGTGGTGAAGTGGTGAAGTGTTGAAGTAGTGAAGTGATGAAGTGGTGAAGTAGTGAAGTGGTGAAGTGGTGAAGTGGTGAAGTGGTGAAGTGGTGAAGTGGTGAAATGGTGAAGTGGTGAAGTGGTGAAGTGATGAAGTGGTGAAGTGATGAAGTGGTGAAGTGGTGAACTGGTGAAGTGGTGAAGTGATGAAGGAGTGAAGTGATGAAGTGGTGAAGTGGTGAAGTGGTGAAGTGATGAAGTGGTGAAGTGGTGAAGTGATGAAGTGGTGAAGTGGTGAAGTGATGAAGTAGTGAAGTGATGAAGTGGTGAAGTGGTGAAGTGGTGAAGTGGTGAAGTGGTGAAGTGGTGAAGTGATGAAACGGTGAAGTGGTGAAGTGGTGAAGTTGTGAAGTGGTGAAGTGATGAAGTGATGAAGTGGTGAAGTGGTGAAGTGGTGAAGTGGTGAAGTGGTGAAGTGGTGAAGTGGTGAAGTGGTGAAGTGGTGAAGTGGTGAAGTGATGAAGTAGTGAAGTGATAAAGTGGTGAAGTGGTGAAGTGGTGAAGTGGTGAAGTGGTGAAGTGGTGAAGTGGTGAAGTGGTGAAGTGGTGAAGTGGTGAAGCGATGAAGTAGTGAAGTGATGAAGTGGTGAAGTGGTGAAGTTGGTGAAGTGGTGAAGTGATGAAGTGATGAAGTGGTGAAGTGGTGAAGTGATGAATTGGTGAAGTGGTGAAGTGGTGAAGTGGTGAAATGGTGAAGTGGTGAAGTGGTGAAGTGGTGAAGTGGTGAAGTGGTGAAGTGGTGAAGTGGTGAAGTGGTGAAGTGGTGAAGTGGTGAAGTGGTGAAGTGGTGAAGTGATGAAGTGGTGAAGTGGTGAAGTGGTGAAGTGGTGAAGTAGTGAAAAGATGATTTGGTGAAGTGGTGAAGTGGTGAAGTGGTGAAGTGGTGAAGTGGTGAAGTGGTGAAGTGATGAAGTAGTGAAGTGATGAAGTGGTGAAGTGGTGAAGTGGTGAAGTGGTGAAGTGGTGAAGTGGTGAAGTGGTGAAGTGATGAAGTGGTGAAGTGGTGAAGTGGTGAAGTGGTGAAGTGATGAAGTGGTGAAGTGGTGAAGTGATGAAGTGGTGAAGTGGTGAAGTGATGAAGTGGTGAAGTGGTGAAGTGATGAAGTGGTGAAGTGGTGAAGTGGTGAAGTGATGAAGTGGTGAAGTGGTGAAAAAGTGAAGTGATGAAACGGTGAAGTGGTGAAGTGGTGAAGTGGTGAAGTGATGAAGTGGTGAAGTGGTGAAGTGGTGAAGTGGTGAAGTGGTGAAGTGGTGAAGTGGTGAAGTGATGAAGTGATGAAGTGGTGAAGTGGTGAAGTGATGAAGTGGTGAAGTGATGAAGTGGTGAAGTGATGAAGTAGTGAAGTGATGAAGTGGTGAAGTGGTGAAGTGGTGAAGTGGTGAAGTGGTGAAGTGGTGAAGTGGTGAAGTGGTGAAGTGGTGAAGTGGTGAAGTGGTGAAGTGGTGAAGTGATGAAGTGGTGAAGTGATGAAGTGGTGAAGTGGTGAAGTGGTGAAGTGGTGAAGTGGTGAAGTGGTGAAGTGGTGAAGTGATGAAGTGATGAAGTGGTGAAGTGGTGAAGTGGTGAAGTGGTGAAGTGATGAAGTAGTGAAGTGATGAAGTGGTAAAAAGTGAAGTGGTGAAGTGGTGAAGTGGTGAAGTGATGAAGCGGTGAAGTGGTGAAGTGGTGAAGTGGTGAAGTGGTGAAGTGTTGAAGTAGTGAAGTGATGAAGTGGTGAAGTAGTGAAGTGGTGAAGTGGTGAAGTGGTGAAGTGGTGAAGTGGTGAAATGGTGAAGTGGTGAAGTGGTGAAGTGATGAAGTGGTGAAGTGATGAAGTGGTGAAGTGGTGAAGTGGTGAACTGGTGAAGTGGTGAAGTGGTGAACTGGTGAAGTGGTGAAGTGATGAAGGAGTGAAGTGATGAAGTGGTGAAGTGGTGAAGTGGTGAAGTGATGAAGTGGTGAAGTGGTGAAGTGATGAAGTAGTGAAGTGATGAAGTGGTGAAGTGGTGAAGTGGTGAAGTGGTGAAGTGGTGAAGTGGTGAAGTGGTGAAGTGATGAAACGGTGAAGTGGTGAAGTGGTGAAGTGGTGAAGTGGTGAAGTGATGAAGTGGTGAAGTGGTGAAGTGGTGAAGTGGTGAAGTGGTGAAGTGGTGAAGTGGTGAAGTGGTAAAGTGGTGAAGTGGTGAAGTGGTGAAGTGATGAAGTAGTGAAGTGATAAAGTGGTGAAGTGGTGAAGTGGTGAAGTGGTGAAGTGGTGAAGTGGTGAAGTGGTGAAGTGGTGAAGTGGTGAAGTGGTGAAGCGATGAAGTAGTGAAGTGATGAAGTGGTGAAGTGGTGAAGTTGGTGAAGTGGTGAAGTGATGAAGTGATGAAGTGGTGAAGTGGTGAAGTGATGAATTGGTGAAGTGGTGAAGTGGTGAAGTGGTGAAATGGTGAAGTGGTGCAGTGGTGAAGTGGTGAAGTGGTGAAGTGGTGAAGTGGTGAAGTGGTGAAGTGATGAAGTGGTGAAGTGGTGAAGTGGTGAAGTGGTGAAGTAGTGAAAAGATGATTTGGTGAAGTGGTGAAGTGGTGAAGTGGTGAAGTGGTGAAGTGGTGAAGTGATGAAGTAGTGAAGTGATGAAGTGGTGAAGTGGTGAAGTGGTGAAGTGGTGAAGTGGTGAAGTGGTGAAGTGGTGAAGTGGTGAAGTGGTGAAGTGATGAAGTGGTGAAGTGGTGAAGTGGTGAAGTGGTGAAGTGATGAAGTGGTGAAGTGGTGAAGTGATGAAGTGGTGAAGTGGTGAAGTGATGAAGTGGTGAAGTGGTGAAGTGATGAAGTGGTGAAGTGGTGAAGTGGTGAAGTGGTGAAGTGATGAAGTGGTGAAGTGGTGAAGTGATGAAGTGGTGAAGTGGTGAAGTGATGAAGTGGTGAAGTGGTGAAAAAGTGAAGTGATGAAACGGTGAAGTGGTGAAGTGGTGAAGTGGTGAAGTGATGAAGTGGTGAAGTGGTGAAGTGGTGAAGTGGTGAAGTGGTGAAGTGGTGAAGTGGTGAAGTGGTGAAGTGATGAAGTGATAAAGTGGTCAAGTGGTGAAGTGGTGAAGTGGTGAAGTGATGAAGTGATGAAGTGGTGAAGTGGTGAAGTGATGAATTGGTGAAATGATGAAGTGGTGAAGTGGTGAAGTGGTGAAGTGATGAAGTGGTGAAGTGGTGAAGTGATGAAGTAGTGAAGTGATGAAGTGGTGAAGTGGTGAAGTGGTGAAGTGGTGAAGTGGTGAAGTGGTGAAGTGGTGAAGTGATGAAACGGTGAAGTGGTGAAGTGGTGAAGTGATGAAGTGATGAAGTGGTGAAGTGGTGAAGTGGTGAAGTGGTGAAGTGGTGAAGTGGTGAAGTGGTGAAGTGGTGAAGTGATGAAGTGGTGAAGTGATGAAGTGGTAAAGTGGTGAAGTGGTGAAGTGGTGAAGTGATGAAGTAGTGAAGTGATGAAGTGGTGAAGTGGTGAAGTGGTGAAGTGGTGAAGCGGTGAAGTGATGAAGTGGTGAAGTGGTGAAGTGGTGAAGTGATGAAGTGGTGAAGTGGTGAAGTGGTGAAGTGATGAAGTGGGGAAGTGGTGAAGTGGTGAAGTGATGAAGTGATGAAGTGGTGAAGTGGTGAAGTGATGAAGTGATGAAGTGGTGAAGTGATGAAGTGGTGAAGTGGTGAAGTGATGAAGTGGTGAAGTGGTGAAGCGGTGAAGTGATGAAGTGGTGAAGTGGTGAAGTGATGAAGTGGTGAAGTGGTGAAGTGGTGAAGTGGTGAAGTGGTGAAGTGGTGAAGTGATGAAGTAGTGAAGTGATGAAGTGGTGAAGTGGTGAAGTGGTGAAGTGATGAAGTGATGAAGTGGTGAAGTGGTGAAGTGGTGAAGTGATGAAGTGATGAAGTGGTGAAGTGGTGAAGTGGTGAAGTGGTGAAGTGGTGAAGTGGTGAAGTGGTGAAGTGGTGAAATGGTGAAGTGGTGAAGTGGTGAAGTGGTGAAGTGATGAAGTGGTGAAGTGGTGAAGTGGTGAAGTGGTGAAGTGATGAAGTAGTGAAGTGATGAAGTGGTGAAGTGGTGAAGTGGTGAAGTGGTGAAGTGGTGAAGTGGTGAAGTGGTGAAGTGGTGAAGTGATGAAGTGATGAAGTGATGAAGTGGTGAAGTGGTGAAGTGGTGAAGTGGTGAAGTAGTGAAGTGATGAAGTGATGAAGTGGTGAAGTGGTGAAGTGGTGAAGTGATGAAGTAGTGAAGTGGTGAAGTGGTGAAGTGGTGAAGTGGTGAAGTGGTGAAGTGGTGAAGTGATGAAGTGATGAAGTGGTGAAGTGGTGAAGTGATGAATTGGTGAAATGATGAAGTGGTGAAGTGGTGAAGTGGTGAAGTGATGAAGTGGTGAAGTGGTGAAGTGATGAAGTAGTGAAGTGATGAAGTGGTGAAGTGGTGAAGTGGTGAAGTGGTGAAGTGGTGAAGTGGTGAAGTGGTGAAGTGATGAAACGGTGAAGTGGTGAAGTGGTGAAGTGATGAAGTGATGAAGTGATGAAGTGGTGAAGTGGTGAAGTGGTGAAGTGGTGAAGTGGTGAAGTGGTGAAGTGGTGAAGTGGTGAAGTGATGAAGTGGTGAAGTGGTGAAGTGATGAAGTGGTAAAGTGGTGAAGTGGTGAAGTGGTGAAGTGGTGAAGTGGTGAAGTGGTGAAGTGGTGAAGTGGTGAAGTGATGAAGTGATGAAGTGGTGAAGTGGTGAAGTGGTGAAGTGATGAAGTAGTGAAGTGGTGAAGTGGTGAAGTGGTGAAGTGGTGAAGTGATGAAGTAGTGAAGTGATGAAGTGGTGAAGTGGTGAAGTGGTGAAGTGGTGAAGTGATGAAGTGGTCAAGTGGTGAAGTGGTGAAGTGATGAAGTGATGAAGTGGTGAAGTGGTGAAGTGATGAAGTGGTGAAGTGGTGAAGTGATGAAGTGATGAAGTGGTGAAGTGATGAAGTGGTGAAGTGGTGAAGTGATGAAGTGGTGAAGTGGTGAAGCGGTGAAGTGATGAAGTGGTGAAGTGGTGAAGTGATGAAGTGGTGAAGTGGTGAAGTGGTGAAGTGGTGAAGTGGTGAAGTGGTGAAGTGATGAAGTAGTGAAGTGATAAAGTGGTGAAGTGGTGAAGTGGTGAAGTGGTGAAGTGGTGAAGTGGTGAAGTGGTGAAGTGGTGAAGTGGTGAAGTGGTGAAGTGGTGAAGTGGTAAAGTGATGAAGTAGTGAAGTGATGAAGTGGTGAAGTGGTGAAGTGGTGAAGTGATGAAGTGATGAAGTGGTGAAGTGGTGAAGTGGTGAAGTGATGAAGTGATGAAGTGGTGAAGTGATGAAGTGGTGAAGTGGTGAAGTGGTGAAGTGGTGAAGTGGTGAAGTGGTGAAATGGTGAAGTGGTGAAGTGGTGAAGTGGTGAAGTGGTGAAGTGGTGAAGTGATGAAGTGGTGAAGTGGTGAAGTGGTGAAGTGGTGAAGTGATGAAGTAGTGAAGTGATGAAGTGGTGAAGTGGTGAAGTGGTGAAGTGGTGAAGTGGTGAAGTGGTGAAGTGGTGAAGTGATGAAGTGATGAAGTGATGAAGTGGTGAAGTGGTGAAGTGGTGAAGTGGTGAAGTAGTGAAGTGATGAAGTGATGAAGTGGTGAAGTGGTGAAGTGGTGAAGTGATGAAGGAGTGAAGTGGTGAAGTGGTGAAGTGGTGAAGTGGTGAAGTGGTGAAGTGATGAAGTAGTGAAGTGATGAAGTGGTGAAGTGGTGAAGTGGTGAAGTGATGAAGCAGTGAAGTGTTGAAGTGGTGAAGTGGTGAAGTGGTGAAGTGGTGAAGTGGTGAAGTGATGAAGTGATGAAGTGGTGAAGTGGTGAAGTGGTGAAGTGGTGATATGGTGAAATGGTGAAGTGGTGAAGTGATGAAGTGGTGAAGTGATGAAGTGGTGAAGTGGTGAAGTGGTGAAGTGATGAAGTGGTGAAGTGCTGAAGTGGTGAAGTGGTGAAGTGGTGAAGTGGTGAAGTGGTGAAGTGGTGAAGTTTAGAAGTAGTGAAGTAGTGAAGTGATGAAGTGGTGAAGTGGTGAAGTGGTGAAGTGGTGAAGTGATGAAGTGGTGATGTGGTGAACTGGTGAAGTGGTGAAGTAGTGTAGTGATGAAGTGGTGAAGTGGTGAAGTGGTGAAGTGGTGAAGTGGTGAAGTGGTGAAGTGATGAAGTAGTGAAGTGATGAAGTGGTGAAGTGGTGAAGTGGTGAAGTGGTGAAGTGATGAAGTGGTGAAGTGGTGAAGTGGTGAAGTGGTGAAGTGATGAAGCAGTGAAGTGATGAAGTGGTGAAGTGGTGAAGTGGTGAAGTGATGAAGTGGTGAAGTGGTGAAGTGATGAAGTGGTGAAGTGGTGAAGTGGTGAAGTGATGAAGTGGTGAAGTGGTGAAGTGGTGAAGTGGTGAAGTGGTGAAGTGATGAAGTGGTGAAGTGGTGAAGTGGTGAAGTGGTGTTGCGATGAAGTGGTGAAGTGGTGAAGTGGTGAAGTGGTGAAGTGGTGAAGTGGTGAAGTGGTGAAGTGGTGAAGTGGTGAAGTGATGATGTAGTGAAGTGATGAAGTGGTGAAGTGGTGAAGTGGTGAAGTGGTGAAGTGGTGAAGTGGTGAAGTGGTGAAGTGGTGAAGTGGTGAAGTGGTGAAGTAGTGAAGTGATGAAGTGGTGAAGTGGTGAAGTGGTGAAGTGGTGAAGTGATGAAGTGGTGAAGTGGTGAAGTGGTGAAGTGATGAAGTAGTGAAGTGATGAAGTGGTGAAGTGGTGAAGTGGTGAAGTGAGGAAGTGGTGAAGTGGTGAAGTTGTGAAGTGGTGAAGTGGTGAAGTGGTGAAGTGGTGAAGTGGTGAAGTGGTGATATGGTGAAATGGTGAAATGGTGAAGTGGTGAAGTGATGAAGTGGTGAAGTGGTGAAGTCGTGAAATGGTGAAGTGGTGAAGTAGTGTAGTGATCAAGTGGTGAAGTGGTGAAGTGGTGAAGTGGTAAAGTGGTGAAGTGATGAAGTAGTGAAGTGATGAAGTGGTGAAGTGGTGAAGTGGTGAAGTGATGAAGGAGTGAAGTGATGAAGTGGTGAAGTGGTGAAGTGATGAAGCAGTGAAGTGATGAAGTGGTGAAGTGGTGAAGTGGTGAAGTGATGAAGTGATGAAGTGGTGAAGTGGTGAAGTGATGAAGTGGTGAAGTGATGAAGTGGTGAAGTGATGAAGTAGTGAAGTGATGAAGTGGTGAAGTGGTGAAGTGGTGAAGTGGTGAAGTGGTGAAGTGGTGAAGTGGTGAAGTGGTGAAGTGGTGAAGTGGTGAAGTGATGAATTGATGAAGTGGTGAAGTGGTGAAGTGGTGAAGTGGTGAAGTGGTGAAGTGATGAAGTAGTGAATTGATGAAGTGGTAAAAAGTGAAGTGGTGAAGTGGTGAAGTGGTGAAGTGATGAAGCGGTGAAGTGGTGAAGTGGTGAAGTGGTGAAGTGGTGAAGTGTTGAAGTAGTGAAGTGATGAAGTGGTGAAGTAGTGAAGTGGTGAAGTGGTGAAGTGGTGAAGTGGTGAAGTGGTGAAGTGGTGAAATGGTGAAGTGGTGAAGTGGTGAAGTGATGAAGTGGTGAAGTGATGAAGTGGTGAAGTGGTGAAGTGGTGAACTGGTGAAGTGGTGAAGTGGTGAACTGGTGAAGTGGTGAAGTGATGAAGGAGTGAAGTGATGAAGTGGTGAAGTGGTGAAGTGATGAAGTGGTGAAGTGGTGAAGTGGTGAAGTGATGAAGTGGTGATGTGGTGAAGTGGTGAAGTAGTGAAGTGATGAAGTGGTGAAGTGGTGAAGTGGTGAAGTGTTGAAGTGGTGAAGTGGTGAAATGGTGAAGTGGTGAAGTGATGAAGTGGTGAAGTGGTGAAGTGGTGAAGTGGTGAAGTGATGAAGTGGTGAAGTGTTGAAGTGGTGAAGTGGTGAGGTGGTGAAGTGGTGAAGTGGTGAACAGGTGAACTGGTGAAGTGGTGGACTGGTGAAGTGGAAAAAAGGAGTATCAACGACAATTTTTATTAAAAAATGAGGGCAATTCGCAAAATTGGCGAAAAACGAGGATATTTGGGAATTGATCTATGTATAAATAGGCTAAGGAAAATCTTTGGGTCCCTTTTCTCTGTTGTTTTCCAACCGATTCTCTTAATTTTTTTTTGTGGTTTGGTATTGATGAGTAGAAGTGTCATCAATCATTTTTACCTGTGTCTACCTGTGTTTTACATGTATTTTATATGGGAAAGACATATTTCAGAGCTTTTGTGTTGTTTTCTTATGTACAGTGTGTTTGTGCCGTGTGTATGTGTAGTGTGTGTGTGCAGTGTGTGTGAGGAGTGTATGTGTAGTGTGTGTGTGTGTGCGTGCAGTGTGTGTGTGTGTGTGTGTGCAATATATGTGTGTGGTCGAATTTCGACCACTGGGCGACCCTAGTATATATAATTCTTCGAATCGAAGAATTCTCCAGAAATTCTGAATCATCTGAATGTGGCATTGCGGCAACAACAAATAGTCGCGATAGATGGTTTTAACATTTCAGCTCAATACAACAAGTAGAAATGAAGTGGAAGTGTGAATATTTCTAATTGATTTTATCGTTGTCTTGTGATATCATTTTTTTCTTCGCTTTGTGAACATCAATTTTTAGAAAGACAAACAGCTTAGTGAAGAAGCGAAGATTTGGAAGTGTGCGACGTAATCACGGAAGCGGACACCTTTTTTCCTGCTTTATCACATGCATTGGTCGTGGTACCCGTGGCGTGATGGTTAGCCTGTCCACCTGCTTATCCAGAGGTTCAAGGTTCGAATCCCAGCAGAGACAAAAATGTATTTCCACGGGTATCGCCTTTCGCGAGGAATTGGCAAGTCCTCCGTTAGTAAATTTATTGCCATGAAAAGCGCTTTTTTAAAAAGCCGTTAGTAACCGGCAGAAAATTGTAGGTCCCCTCCATTCCCTCACAAAGCATTTATAAAATCACATTGATTCATTTCATATACTAACGATGTTTCTCTGTTTTGACAAACCAAAAAATTATACTTTCAAAGTATCTCTCCATATTCTTGTCAATAAAAAATAAATATGTCCTACTTTTTTTTCAAAAAAATGTCCTCGTTTTTTTCATTGATTATTGAGAAATTCTCCTCGAAAAAAAGACCTTAAAAAAATCCTCGCTACGCCCATGTCAAGGGATATTTTTTATGAGCCCTATGTGTCTCACTCACCCAAAGGCAATGCATCAAACTGAACAAAAAAAGTTTTGGGTATTCCATTTTTTTTTAAACGAGAGCTTTCTGGAACTTTGGGCATCTTTTTCTGTGTTCTGTACTTTATCTTCCAGGTGGTTTTCAAGGACTGCAATAAAGAGCAGAGGACTGAAAATGCTTCCTTATTATATGGTATTATTTGATGACTCCAGCCGGACATCTTACATGGTTCTTCTTCATAAATATCCTGGTTCCTCGGCACAGATACTTCTGTAACTTCTCGTTGTTTGATATGGGATCTCGTTGTTGTCGATAGAATGCTTTTTAGATGTCAACCAGTATTCAACTTACCAGTATGACTTACCTGCGACAAACCCTCATTAGCTATCAGTTAGCTTCATTATTCTTGGCAGTCGGATACCCAATATATAATTTTGTTCTTAAGAGTTCACAATTTCGATATACACACTATTTCTTTCTTTTTACTAAAAACTCACTTCTCTAGATAACGGTTCTGAAATAAATTTATTTTTCTGCCTATAATAATTATTAATTATAATCTAATTTATTATGTACCTAATTTTGATGTTTTTTAGTTTTAACAACCTTTCAACTTCTGACTCTGCCATATACAAAATCTTGAGTCCGCTTTCGATGGAATAATTTTTAGCGACTTTCTAGCGACTTTTCATGTTGAGTCTAGCGACTCCAACTTCTACGAGCTGGCAACACTGTTTCTGCTTCAATAACTACTTCGACTGTGATGTTGGGTATTTCCGTTCAGCAAGGTTCAGCTTGTGGCAACGGTTCTCGACAAAAGTTGTTCGTACAGAACGCCATCACAATACTATCGCCATCTCTGCTGAATTTTATGTTGTCCTCCAAAAAATGCTGTCCTTAAGCACTTCGAAGAAAAATTCTCCTGAGCATTTCACCTTCTTTGAGTTGCGATGTTAAGGATGGTTGTTCCATTATTCAAGTTGTTTTGTCGTATTTCTACGGGGTAGATACCCGATACATGCTCTGCATTATCTTTGCTTGGAGATGGGCGCACTTCTTCTTGGCTTCTTTCTAGCAGCTTCTGTATAGTATTTTGCAGCGAGCCCTATCCAACTTTAGTTGCACTTTTCTCATGCTTTGAAGGCTGCTTTAGCTTCGTCATTTCACCACCATGTTTCTTTGGCTTGTTGGTAGTTTAAACCCCTAGCAAAGTTTTTGCAAGCAATCTGACATAAAAAGTATTTTGGGCTCTGTTAAAGATGCTGCACTAATATCTTTGCATATTCAAAATTAATTGAATGCCTTTTCCTATGTCCGAATTATACAACTTGAGTCTCTTTGTTGTCCAGCCTATTTCTGTTTGATATCTTTCACCTTCATGGCAGATTCAGCCAGTGCATTTCCCTCAACCAAAATTCCTGAGGAATGGGCAGTAACTGTTTTTTTTTTTACCGATATCAAGATCTGATTGAGAAAGCGCTTTTCATGGCGGTATATTCAAGCTCGCAAAACTATAGTCAATCTCTTGCGAAAGTCGAACTCTTTGAAAAAACAATTTTATGTTTCCGGCTATTTTTACAAACCAAAAAAAACTTGGTCCTGATATGCCCCACTGGAAAAGAAATCAAAATTATGCTCCATACATACCTCATCATCCCACCTGCATTGTTGGTATGGATTTTCAAATACAAGTCTTTGCTCGCTCGACTTTACACTTTTTCGTCCGAAATTGTATTTTATAAATGGTTGGTTAGTTGGTTGATTTGGTTGTCTTTGACATGATCGTGGATATCACCCACTATAGCACCAGTTTTGTATTTAGAGTCGAGCGTGCGGTTTATCTTTTTTAGCTTGTTTCATGTTAAGCAAAAGCAAAGACTGACATTAAGTGGTCGGAAAAGTCTGCCATGTGACGGTTTTCACAAGGATATGGAAATACCATAGATAGAAATTAGTGTCTGGCACGTGCGTCCTAAATTTTATATTGCAGCTTGACACGCTTTCAGCATTCCTCTCTAAGATGCATAGGCTTGCATTAGAAACCGCAATAGACAGAGGAATCATCGCTAACATGTTGAAAAAGCAAATGATGTGTTTGCATATTACGTATAATTTTAACACTTAAACTGATTCAAATAATCGAACATATTTAGATGTCTAGTGACATTCTTTGTTATGATGACAATGAATCCCCAAATTGCAATGGAAATAATTGTGTCATAAGGTGGTGAGAAGGTTTTGGATAAGCGTTCAATAAACGTGTTTGTTGCATAAACAGCAACAGTGTTAAGCAATCACCAGATGCGTAAACCCATTTTTACAAAAAAAATTGTTTGAAGGCATCCAAGAGTTTTTTGGTATACTATTTGCTTTGATGATAGAAAATTTATGTTTGATTCTTTTCATGTTTGTTTTTTATTTTTGGGTATCGCCTTTCGCGAGGAATTGGCAAGTCCTCCGATCGTAAATTCTTTGCCAAGAAAAGAGCTTTCGCGATTAGCCGTTCGGAATCGGCAGAAAATTGTAGGTCCCTTTTGCGCAGCTCTATTTATTGAAGTGAAAACTTCTTTAGGCGCGTTTGGCACTTTTGCGATGGGGGTAAAGCAATGAGTTCGCGACCGACACCATTTTTTGGCTCATTGTATTTCGTATGTAAATTCGTCACAGCCCCAGCGTCTCAGGTTCGATTCCCAGCAGTGACTTCCATTTTTTGATTTATTTAAAGTGAAAACATAAACAAAAATTGTGGCCACGGCTAGGATTCGAACCTGAGACCCTAAGTCTATTAGCCATCGACTCATCATTTTCATTTTTAATTCATTTTTATTCAATTTTACTTATATCTACTTACATGCTAACAAAAATGTGTAAAACTAGCTTACATAATAACTTAATTAACTTACTGACCCTAGGCGGGTACTCTAAATTATTCAGTAACTTAATTCTAATGCCTTTCGGCCTATAGATACAATATATATTTCACCCTATAACTAGAATTATGAACTAAGAAAATTTAAAAAAAACTTAGTTATTTTTGATCAATTTTTGGTTTTTCTTAAAATTACTTACAACTAATTAAAACTACTTAAAACAAATTAAAACTACTTAAAACTAGAGCAGCCACAGTAGCTTTTTTTTTTTTTGGTTTTTTGTATTTTATATTTTTTTTTTTTGGTTTTTTGTATTCTATATTTTTTTTTTGTTTTTTGAGTTTTTGTAATTTTTTTTTTGAATTTTAAGTTTTTTTTTGTTTTTTTTTTTTTTGTTTTTTTTTTAGCCATCGACTCTACCACTGAGCCAAGAAACACATTAAAATAGAGTTGCTAAATGACTTAAAAGAATAGAATAGCAACATTACCTAGTATACTTACCGACTCGGAAAAATACAGAGAAGAAAGAAAGGAATTGAATTGAAGGACAGAGAAAAATTTATGCAACGCAGAAAAAATAAAAAGCACCAAATATTTTACTACCATTTCAATGAAGTGGATGAGTGAAGCTGGAATCATGGCAGAGTAGGAGACGCAATGGTCGATGATTCGAACTTTAAAACAAATTAAAAGAGATCAACAACTCATCGCGATGATTTATCGATGGAAAATAGTTTGAAAAACCATTACTCAAATATTCACTATCTAAACTTAATGCATTGTCCTTTCATTTTATTGTCAAAGTTTACGAGCGCAGTTACAAAATCTGTAGAAACTATCGACTATCGTTAAAAAATTGAATGTATTGATTTTAACAGAATTTCACAATGGTGACGAAGAAATATAGATATGATATTCCAGATTTCAATTTAGTTGCTAGTTTCAGAAGGCACGATCGTCCAGCAGCAGGAGCAGCTATCTGTAAAAGGTTGTCTGATACAACTGCCATATTTTCCTCAAATCATATGGATTTGCATTCGAGGTACCTACACTAGTATACTCGTATGTTAATACGGAGCTGCAAAGTCTAAGCCGATCAGGAAGTCCAGCAAATATAGAAGCCTTGACTGAAGCTGTCAAAAATGCAACACCTACCTTAAATGAAAGAACGAAGGTCCCAAATAAACAAAAGTGGTTTGATAGGGACTGTGAAAAGGCTCGAATGAAATCATTTGCGTTCCTTAAGACATGGAGAATATACGATTCTGATATTTTCAGAAAATTATATAGTGAAGCAAACAAAAACTTTAAGCAGATCTGCCAACTTAAAAAACGAGCATATGACGAAAATATGATTGAAAAGATCAACATGTCAAGATCATCTGCGGAATTTTGGAAAGCTGCACGGTATATAAACGGAAAACGCAATAACATCGCAAGGTCACTCCATGCAGCCGAACTCCGTGAACACTTCTACGGGCTCCTCAATACAGTCCAAACATCACTGAGCTTTCAATACGCAGCTCCTCTAACGTTTGACGAGTTTTTAGATGCACCATTTGAGCTGAAAGAAGTCCTAGCTGCTATTGAAGATTCAAAGAATAACAAAGCTCCAGGAGATGACAGGATCCCCTTTGAATTCTACAAAAATTGTACTCCGGAGTTTTACTCAGCTCTAACAAAGGAGTTCAACAGAATAGTTGAAGCAACAGATATACCGAATTCATTTAAAAAGACGCTAATTTTTCCGCTACATAAAAAGGGTGACTTGGATGATCCGGGGAATTACAGAGGTATATCATTTCTCAACACATCCACAAAACTATTTAGCACAGTATTGTATAAAAGGATCACCACATGGATAGAAAATAGGCACGTGCTGCTAGAGTTCCAAGCTGGATTCAGAAAACATTACTCTACCGTTGATCATATTTTTACTCTTTTTAACTTAGCGGAGATATACCAAAATAAGAATAAAAAGCTTTACACCTTATTTGTAGACTTCCGAGCTGCTTTTGACTCAATCCCACGAGAAGCATTATTTTACAAACTGAGCAGAATTGGGCTCTCAAGTAAAATCATTAATACTTTAAGAGCCATGTACGAAAACAACTTGGCCTATGTTTGGGACGGTGAATTCGTATCTGAAGAATTCACAACATCTATAGGTTTGAAACAAGGATGCACACTGAGCACACTACTGTTCAATCTTTATATCAACGATATAACTGACTCAGTTCGTGGAGGAATCGAACTAAACGGGATAAAAATCCCAGCACTCTTGTACGCGGATGACATTGTGTTCCTGGCCGATACAGTAGACGGGATGCAGCTTATGATCAATAGGTTGGCAGAATACTGCAAAACATGGAACCTAACAATCAACTTGGAGAAGTCTAAAATGATGATTATCAGACGTGGAGGAGGAAGATTTTCGCGAAAAGAAAAATGGTATCTCAACGGAGTGTCTATAGAAATAGTAAAAGAGTACAAATACTTGGGGGTCCGATTCACCACGAATGCTAATATGAACAAACATCTGGAAAATAAACTTGCGGAAGCTAAAAGAGCGGTTTCTTCGGTGTGGAATAAATGTATAGATAACAAAAACGTGTTACACAGTACAAAGCAAAAAATATTCAGAGCAACTGCGTTGTCAATACTGCTTTATGGAGCCCAAGTATGGGGATATAGTGCGTTTGAAACGTATGAAAAATTTCTTCGCTACTTTCTGAAAAGACTATTCATATTACCAAATAGCACACCTAATTACATGCTACATCTGGAGACTGGAGTACCCCCCTTATACCTCGACACTTTAAAAATGCACCTAGACTATGTAGTCAAGATACTCGAAATGAAAAATGAAAGGTTGCCAAAAATAATCTTAACCAGTTTATTAGTAAACAGAAGAGGATTTGTCAAGGAATTGGACCACTTAGCAGCAGTAGGTAAACTTAACTGGAAATTCGAACTGGATGAACCTGTAGCAATTGTAAAGTCGAAGTTCACCGATCTTCTGAAAGCAACCGGATGCAGGATGTACGAACAATTCAAAAAGGAAGCCGAAGAATCCCAGTATAGGATGATTTACAGCAAACTGAATTACAATCTGGAAGCAAACACGTACTTCGTCAATTCAAATAAAGTTAACTTAATAAGTACGATCTTCAAATTGAGAGGCGAACTTACAAATTTAAACTTCGTACCCCACAGACCACACTTGCTAATACTCTGCAGCATCTGTAATCTAAAGGTAAGGGAAGACGTATTTCATTTTCTTGGGTCATGTCCAATTTTCAAAGAAATCCGACTAAGGTGGTTGGGAGCAAAATTCATAGACGAAGGCAAAGTAGTCAAAATCTTAAATGGAGAACAAGGCTGGGATCTGTTGTATAATTATGCAGTCAACGCACTTCGATATCGTGGCAAAATAATAAATGAAGATTTTTAAGAAACACAAACTTATATAGTAGTGTAATAACTGAATCATGAATTAAAAATTAAACCTTAATATAGAAAATTAAAAACTTATTGTCAATCTGGTAGACGGCCTTAGGCCAAACCATATACTTTTATTTTTATTTTTATTTTATTTACATTGTAAATATTGTTGAAACAAATTGAAATAATAAAAAAGTAAATTAACTAACTAACTAACTACTCGTATGTTTAGTAGTAATGTTTTTGATATCGGCGATTTGTGTGTTTATCGTTGCCTTTCTGGAAATGGACAGCAAGTTATAACAGTAGGGGTTTATAATTCACCGACTACGTTTTCAAGTGCAATACGACAGCTTTTATATAAAAATTTATTTATTTAGTCTGAAGACTCTTCTGCATACCTTCACGATAAAATTGGGGAGAGATTTGATGATTTCCCAATGATTTTGAGTGGTGATTTTAACATCAACTTCTGAGATGCTACAAATTTGCCACTTTTTCAATTTTCAAAACAAGAATACTATTTTACAATGACGAATGACCGCAGCCTTAGTACAACGAAATATAAAGCGACAATTGATGCAGTCTTTGCGATATATTTAAATAGATTTGAGACAAAATTGTTCGTTTCCTATTTAAGTTACCATAGACCTATAATTTCAGTATTAGAATACGATGATTGTAGGGATGAAATTGTGAATGAAAACTCATAAGTTTCATTGATGTTCCTCTATATGTACATCTACATAAGTATATTATAATAGATTTTCCTGTACCTACATTTAATATTTACTGAAAATTCAATTCTGTTTTCACTTCCGTCGGCACTCCCGGAGTGCTTCTTTTTTTTTTATTTTTTTTTTTTGTGTGCAGAAATGTGATTATCAGAGTTATTTTAGTTGCAAGAAAAAAAAAATCGTTTGGCATTGATCTTTTTCTGTTTCTAAAAGATGAATTTTTACATTTCACAGCTGTTTTAGCAGCCACCTGGAAAAGGATTTATTGAATCGTCCAAAAATCTGTGATACGGATATTCTATAGGTCTGTTCGTTGAATTTTCCCCAGGGTTGACCCAGGTTTTCTTGACAACCCTATGAGTTGTCAAAAAAATCTGGGTTTTCCATTCCTCAAAAAACGCTAAACCACAAATCACCACACATCCTTGTCATTAAAAAAAAAAAAAATACATGCCATTTGACAGCCCTCAAATCGCCACAGCAAAAAGCTAGGGCGAGTTTGGGGAAAACCTATGGCAAACCTGTGGCTCAAAAAACACTTAATTTGACACTCAGGGTAAATTTAGGTTTCTCAAAAAACGCTTTGTGGCGACCCTAGTGCAACCCCAGGGCTTCAACGAACAGACCTTATGTACGTAGAAGGTAGCCTATTCGATTGGTTAGTGAAAGTGCCCATTAAAAATCTCCAACATGTATTTAAAGAAGGTTTTTAAACAGTTGTACAGGGCTGTACAGTCCAACAACTGGAGTATGTTTTTGGAAATAAATAAGAATTTTAGGGAAAAAGATCAAAATGACCTCAAGTGTACTAAAACGAATACTTACTTTTGGTAGAAGGGATAGATCGGGAAACGATGTTTTAAATGACAACCAGCTTATAGTCTTATGCTATGTCCGCACCTGAGAGTTAACCTGGGTTATCTCAAAACAATCCCAAACCAACATGATAACCAAGTGGTTTGCCATACAAAACGAAACCTTTTTAGTCACTGGGTTTCGTGATAACCTACTCGAAACCAAGCGCGCTGAATGCACTATTTCCAACATTCCATTGAATTTGACATTTAAGAGAGTGGAGAGAGAATGAATTCTCTCATACGTCATTGACGTTCTGCTCACACTTTATGTCTGTCTCTTTTTAACTTAAGACAAAAAGATAAACTTAAAACTTTTTGGCATATGCGGACACTACTTGGTTAACTCAAACCAAACTGGAACGAAACCCAGGTTATCTTCAGGTGCGGACATAGCATTAGAGAAAGTGAAGTCAATGGGTGCTGTGTTTGATCAAGTATATCGAGCGAATGAAAGTATTCACCAGAACAAGGAACTCGACAACAGAGCCTTCGTCAATCACTTTTATGTAATAAATGATACCTCGCAACGGAAATCTGAGAATTAAGGTTTCACTATTCCACGACGATCTACTCCAAATGCAGTCATCGCCGCGCCGGTCGAAAAGGGGATAAAGCCCTGTTCGTTTGTAAGTTGGATTTCGAAATAAAGAAATAAAACAAAGAAAAAGAAATCAGCAGGAGTCGACGCTATAACCAATAAAATGCTGGGAAATCTCCCTTTGGAAGTGATGAACATTTACCTACACCATGTTGTAAAACAATACTCTGATGAAGGCCGCGCCGTGGTTTATAAATAAAATGAAAATATAAATAAATAAATAAAGCGTATTTCTCACAACCATGCCTTGTGAGGGAACGGTTTATCGTGACAATGAAATTACTATCGGAGGACTTGCCATTTTCTCTCGAAAGACCATATCTGTGAGAGAAAATTTCTATGTTTTGATTCGAACCACGAACCTCTTGGTTAATAGACCGACTTGCTAACCATCAAGCCAAGGGCTGTGGTTCATCCTCTCTCCATTAATAAAATTATTGTTTTAATCTAGCAAATATCCGGTCAATTAGTCTTCTTCTGAGTATCAGCAAAGTATTCGAGAGGATTCTCAATAGGGCGCTTAGGGCAAAAATATTATCAAAGAAAATCCGTTCGGTTTTTAGGTGGGTCATGAATCATGATACCAGACATACAAGATACAGCGTCTGAACTAGAGGGTCCCACCCTGTGAAGTTAAGCAGATCATTGGTAACAAAATAATACGAAAATCCAATGAAAGATGTGATTGCCTAGATTCCTGTGTCTGTTCCAGGAAACTATGGCCAAAATACAATAAGAACAGATCTGAAATGCATAATATCTTTGAATAGGCTTTCACTACGATCGTTTATCAGTATTATAACAGGACACAATTTACTAAGAAAATAGGTCTTTGCACCGATGGCTTATGCAGAAAATGCAATGGCGAAGACGAACATGAGGATACCACTAACTTCCTTTGTCACTGCACAGCAATCTGCCACACCAGGAAAAAATTTCTAGGTAATTACCTCTTCAACGAACTAGAAGAATTATCAGACACTCCAAGAAACAGCCTGTTGAACTTCATTGAGGCCACAAAATGGTTAAAAATTGGCCAACCATAAACTTATAGGTTCTTAGGACGTTACAATACTCCAGGGTATCAAAATGGATCTACATTAGTCTAAGTGTGGCGGAAATAATATCAACCGACAGCCTATTCTACCTTACCTAACCTAACCTATCTTACGAAGTGCAAAAATCACATTTTTGGGATATTTTCTTGTGCGTTGTGCTTTGTGCGATGTTAGGCGTTACTATGTGTCAGGTGCTAAGTGTTAAGTGTTGTAGTTACTGAAAATTTATAAAAATAATTTATTTAATTCTGGTGAGGGTTCAAAATTTTACCACAAATTTACATTTGAAGCATTTTTCTAACCAAATGGTTGTCTCTAAAATTTTGTCAGAAAATAACTTTTTTAAAACTTTTACTTAGAGGGTGAAAATTCAAATCATAGTACAATCCGATACTGCTCTTTGCTTTCGTGATAAACCGACAATAAAATTATAGTTGTTCCTATCGTAGAGGAGGAGGAGGAGACAATCCCACACCTCCTCTCCTTCGCTTTATTAAAAGCTCCAAATGGTTTTGTTAAGTAAGTTACTCCCTCGCATAATTTCTATAGTATCACAATGGACCTAATATTGGTCTAAGTGTGTCAGTTCGTTTTCCTGACAGCCATCTAAACCTAACCTAGAAACGGAAGAAAATATAAGACCCTTATAATTTGTTACAGGAATGTGTCCCGAATGATTCTCTTTTTTTTTATTTTGAAAATTAAAATTAGATTCTTTTTTATATGAACGAAGTGAATACTTCGAGAACACCAATGTAATTTGTATTTCTACTATTCCAAGCTATAATGATGTTCTTTTTTCTTTTCAGAACCTTGAAATCAACTTTGTACTGGTATGTAAAAAATCATAGTTTTGATTACATTTTTTATTTATTTATTTATTTATACAGACTAATATAGCAATCTTAAATTCCTAAATTAGTACATTGTTTTGTGGAGCACAAGCTGCAACGGCTTTCGGCTCGAAGGCGAAAAAAGAATATAATAATAATAAAGCGTAATTAATATAAAAAGGGAAAAAGAAAATTAATTGTTTTTAAAAAATTTTTTGGTTGAGTTCTTAAATTATGGTTAATTGATTATTGTTGGAATTTTTTACAAGTTGAATTTGTTTAATGTTAGTATTTTATGAATTGAATCTAAATTTTGTTTGTTGATATTTGAAAGGATTTCGTAAATGCTGTCTCCATTGTTGGGAAGCGATCGTTTGATGTGGTCGAGAAGGTGTTTGATGTCAAATATTTCCCCGCATTCCGTGCATGTTGGAGGATTTGCCTTGTTTAAGAGGTGTTGATGAGTTAAAGCCGAGTGTCCTGTGCGAAGTCGTACGTAGTTTGTAATTGTTTGTTTAGCTGTTTGACCTGGGTTTACTGGAATATCTTTTTTGTTATTTATCCTTGCATAATGATGCGCATACATACTCCAGTTATTGATTTGAGTTGTTGTAATTATTTGTTGGATAAGTCTTAGAAAGTCTGCCTCGTTGTTTGTTTCGAAGTGTATTGAAGGGTATTTATTGACTGAGTTCACCGCTGTGTCAGCGTATTCATTACCCTTTATACCGATGTGCCCCGGTACCCACATTATTTTGATTTTCTTATCCATTTTTATGACAAGGTCTCTAAGTACCGATACCGCAGGTGTGTTGTTATTAAGGTTCGTAATAGCATGAATGACTGAGAGGCTATCGGTGCACATAACCCAGCACCTTTTAGTATTCGCTGCGAATTTTAATGCTTCGTATACTGCTAATGCTGCTGCAGAAAAGATTGATGCGTGTTCAGGTAGTAGGCCTTGTCTTAAAAGTTCACCATTTTCTTTTGTTACTGCGAAGCTAGTATAAATCTTTGTTTTTGACCCATCCGTGAATAAAAATTTCTAGTTTTTTTGTTTTAGGTCATGTTCGGTGGAGTTGAAAATTTTTTGGTAAATATATTTGGGTGCATGTTGTTTAGGGAACTTGGCAAGAGATAGTTCGAAAGCTTCAGGTCTGGAAAGCCAGGGAGGATAGGTTGGTGTTTGCCTATAGCATATTTTTCCAGACAGGTTGAACTTTGATACACTGTTCCAGGCCCGTGAAATCGCTGATTGTACCTTTTTTTTACGAGTTGATCGCTTGGCAGCGTTCGAGGCGTTATTTAATATAGATCTTGAGGGGAACAGGACCTTCGCAGTTAGTTTAAGTGACATTTCTTCATATCTTTCATCAAACGTTGGCAAACCAGATTCAGCCAAAATGTTTTTTATAGGAGTTGTTGGGAAGGCGTTGATTGCTTTTCTCGCTGCTTGATGGAATGTTGGCTTGATAATATTAAGTGTTGATTTAGGGCTATTCCCATAAATACATAATCCATAATCTATTTTGTTTAATATTAACATTTTTATTAAATAGCAAAGTGTGTTAATGTGTGTATTACACCTTTTTGATGATAAATATTTGATTACATTTAGCCGTGCAGCGAGTGTTTTTTTCAAATTTATACAATGATTCTTCCAGTTAAATCTGTTGATGTTAATCCTAATATTCTTAATTCATTTACTGATTCTAATGTAACATTGCTTATGCAAATACTTAGATTATGGCAAAGCTTTTTTCTGCAAATATGAAATGTTTTACACTTTTGAAATGATAAATTAGCCCCTGAGAAGGTTGACCATTCTTTTAAATCATTTAACAAATCTACAAATGTTGTTTTACATATTTCTAAATCATTATCTATATCTATATCTATATCTATATTCTATATTATTCTATATTACTATATAAAAGAGTCTTTTTGTTTGCACGACCCAAAAAAACTAGGAAAGAGCAAATCTTTAGACTTACCTATTTAATTGTCTCGAAAATTAATCCATACGATAGCCTACAACCACGGTTTGGTTAATGGTTATAGGCTTTACTGAAAACCTAAAAAATAACAATTATTTAAGATATCTTACAATTTAAAAAATTTTGCGTACTTACCAACCTTTGCCTACATTCCAAATGACGTTTAGAATAATAATAATTATCAGAATTGCAGCCCATACTCTGTTTCCATGGTGGGTTGAACCAAGGTTGACTTTGCCAACTCCATGGAAACAGGAATAATCAGTGAAAAGAAAAATGGGTGTGTTCAAGAAAGTATCTAAGGCGATATAGATCCCTTTCGTGACATTTTTTGTTGTTTGTGAAATCCCATGTTAAAGAACAGATGACTGCAAGACATCTGTTGACTCATTTTGTTTTGCTTTCTGGGTTGAAGTGTGTTGGGTTTTTGTTGGAAATAAAGTACATAGCAGTTTGTAGAAAAAAAGGTCACAGAAAATTAGGTTTTTTCAGCTGTTTATGATTTGACAGATATCTACTTTTAGTCGTTCGAAAACTAACCTGTGGTCTCAGCCAACATTACATCTACCGAAAGTCCGACGGAGACCAAAAAGAGGTGAGTGCACATAAAGAGGGGTGAGTAATAGTTTTTCAATCAGCGCCAAAAGTAAGTGCAATGATAGGTTTCCTTTTGCCATTTCCTAAGGGCCAGTTTTTCAGTGAAGAGTTATCCTATGGTAAGGAGTTCGCTCTGACATAACTCATGATCGTATGGGTTAACTCGAAAATTCGCACCACAGGACAACTCTGCATTGAAAAACTGCCTCTAAATGACAAATGAGCTTATTTGACGTTATTCAGTCAATGGCAAATTGCTGAGACTCATGGTGAGCAAACATTGAATGGTGAGCTAAAATTTTTCATTCTGTCTTTCATATTTTTCTATCCTATGGTGAGGAGTCAACTCTGACATAACTGCGTGAACACAATGGGAGCCGCAGACGCAATACGCAGCCGGTGCTGAAAGAGCTGTCAAACTGTGTCGTACGTGTTTTTTTAAAAACTGCACACAATGCAGCTGGACGTCGTACGTGTTTTTTGACATAAGGTCTGTATTGATGTCAGCTGACTGCATGAAATCTAATTTACGAGTATATCAAATTTGAGTGTGTAAAAATAAAATAAAAGCTAGAATGGAAAGAGAGAATGAAGAGATGGTTTTTTTGATGAGTGTAATCCAGATTTGTTATCTGGCTTTACAATATTTCAAAGAAAAAAAGCGAAGATGGTGGGTACGACCATTGTACCAAAACAGAAAAACCGAAATTCAATTCCTCAGATATGTTTTTCCACTCCTTGGCTTTCATTTTAACATTTTTATAATTTCTGTTACACAAATTCCATAACATCTCTCGGCTTCGCACTGCTTCAATAATTTTTTCCGACTCGTCCATCTTCTACCCCCTTTAAAACCAAAACAACTTTATTGAGTACGCACGTAAAAGTTAAAAGTTAGCCAACTCTTCCGTCTGCGGCTTGCGGCGCGTAGTGCGTTGCGTATGCATTGTGTTCACATCAATGGATTTGCTACTTTTTAATATTTTGACAGTTCTTGCGGCTCCGGCTCCGTTGCGTATGTGTATGCATTGTGTTCACGCAGTAACTCATGATTGTATGGGTTAACTCGAAAATTCTCACCACAGGACAACTCTGCACTGAAAAACTGCCTCTAAATGACAAATGAGCTTATTTGACGTTATTCAGTCAATGGCAAATTGCTGAGACTCATGGTGAGCAAACATTGAATGGTGAGCTAAAATTTTTCATTCTGTCTTTCATTTTTTTCTATCCTATGGTGAGGAGTTAACTCTGACATAACTCATGATCGTATGGGTTACCTCGAAAATTCTCACCACAGGACAACTCTGCACTGAAAAACTGCCTCTAAATGACAAATGAGCTAATTTGACGTTATTCAGTCAATGGCAAATTGCTGAGAATCATGGTGAGCAAACATTGAATGGTGAGCTAAAATTTTTCATTCTGTCTTTCATTTTTTTCTATCCTATGGTGAAGAGTTAACTCTGACATAACTCATGATCGTATGGGTTACCTCGAAAATTCTCACCACAGGAAACTCTGCACTGAAAAACTGCCTCTAAATGACAAATGAGCTTATTTGACGTAATTCAGAAAAATGTCAATGGCAAATTGCTGAGACTCATGGTGAGTTAAAATTTTTCAGTCTGTCTTTCATATTTTTCTATCCTATGGTGAGGAGTCAACTCTGACATAACTCATGATCGTATGGGTTAACTCGAAAATACTCACCACAGGACAACTCTGCACTGAAAAACTGCCTCTAAATGACAAATGAGCTAATTTGACGTTATTCAGTCAATGGCAAATTGCTGAGAATCATGGTGAGCAAACATTGAATGGTGAGCTAAAATTTTTCATTCTGTCTTTCATTTTTTTCTATCCTATGGTGAAGAGTTAACTCTGACATAACTCATGATCGTATGGGTTACCTCGAAAATTCTCACCACAGGAAACTCTGCACTGAAAAACTGCCTCTAAATGACAAATGAGCTTATTTGACGTAATTCAGAAAAATGTCAATGGCAAATTGCTGAGACTCATGGTGAGCTAAAATTTTTCAGTCTGTCTTTCATATTTTTCTATCCTATGGTGAGAAGTTAACTCTGACATAACTCATGATCGTATGGGTTAACTCGAAAATTCTCACCACAGGACAACTCTGCACTGAAAAACTGACTCTAAATGAGAAATGAGCTAATTTGACGTAATTCAGAAAAATGTCAATAGGCCTTTGTATATGAAATCTATAGTACTATCACTTTCCCCTTTTGCACTGTCGAACTTGAATTCGAAAGTAGTCCACAAAAGTTCGAATGTATTCCACAAGAGTGCATATATGTAAGAGCAGGAAGCATAATTAAATAAATAATTTCATGATTATATGCTTTTCTTTCTAACCCATAAGAAATGTGCGCCTAACATCATACATTCCACCATGAGCATTCTTTTTTTCGCAAACTTCTCCGCTGATGTTGGCGCCTCCTAGTGACGAACAATGTTCACAAAAAAAGCTATCCGGTAAGAGTACTATAGATTTCATATACAGCGCGCTCTACGTCCTCGAAATAGTATGATGGGGCATCTAGAGCAAGAGTCTGAGCACAGCCAACTTCACATAGCTCAGTTCAGAACACGTTCACGCTGTTCGTTCTCCGTTCAGTTCACGGTTCGGAACTAAAAAAGAAAAACGCCTAATGGCAAATTGCAAAAATTGACGCTCTTTGGACTGCATGTCAGCACTGGCATTCGAATGGCAGTAAATTTGCATGACAAATGGGAACGGATGAACTGTAAAATGCAAATTCACTTCATCTTTTAAGTTATTTTTAAAGAATCCAAGGAAGCGCCTGAAGAAAAGCCAATGGAAGAAACAAGCACGAATCGGATTCGGATCCGCTCAAAGAATTTTTAAACCTATAATTCGATTCGTGCTCTAATTTGTTGCTTATTGTTTTTTCCATTGGGTTTTCTTTAGACGCTTCCTGGAAATCTTTAAATTCATTTTGATGTTATTGCAATACAACAATTGTATAGAAAACAGAAGTTAATAAGAAGTAAAGATAAAAAAAAAAATGGATTTTTCTTCTTTGGATACTTCCAGGTTCCAGCTTTGTAGGTAAGAAGCCTTGGCAAAAAGGAACCCGGGCAACGCCGGGTATTTTCGGCTAGTGTTTGCTAAGTATGTACACATCATCTGCATACAGACAATGGTCAAGAATTCTATGTTTGTTTATGATAGTACTTATCTCGTTAAATGCTATGGAAAAGAGCATCACGGATAGTGGTGATCCTTGTGGGATCCCATTGTGCATTTTTTGTATTTCTTTTTTACTATTATTTTATTTTCTAACTTTTTCCGCTTCCGGTGTAGGGGAAAATAATATTTACTTTTTTTGTGTCTTATTTTTAACGATCAATTTTCGTGGTTGTGTAATTAGGCACGTTGTGTCTAATTCATATATCAAGTGACGTACGTAGATGCGCTACAAAAATGGCCGCGAATATATATTATCTTGTATTCTGTATAACTTTAATCAAACCTTAGACTTTACTAGAATAACAAACTGATTTTAAACGTCCCGAATCGTTCGAAACTTATTTTTGATTCTACTTTTAAACGCCATTTAGAATGAAATTAGCTAATTTGAATTTTTCCTACTACTTTCGACAATAACTATCGGAATGAACATAAAAAGAAAAAGAAATAAATTTTCAATAAGATCGAAAACTATACCAAAATTTTTCAAATACCTTTAGAGAGCTTTTTGGTAGAAATTGGTTTATGATTTTTACTTTCAAATCATTTGGTGACTTGAGTTGAATAAATTTGAGTTTGTTTCTCACTTAGCCATGCCTCGTTCAATGCATTCTGTCAAAATTTGTACTTACACCCTCTTCATTTTCGTTTTTTCTTCTGCAGTCTACTTGGACCCAGTTCTCTTTAAAACGAAAACAACTCGAGTTGATTTTTTTAAATTTACATTTGTAAATTCATTTTTATTGAGAACAAATGCAGCCACTTTCTCGACAGCTATTCAGTTAAAATTCTTATTTATCAAATTAAAAATAATTTATAAATAATTGTTATATAAAATTAATTATTTATCAACTAAAACAAACAACAGAGTTTATATTTTGACAAGTTTATTCAGTCATCGAGATGCACATGCAAAGTTGATGATGGATGTAAGTTGGCATTTTTTAACGTTTGCAAGCAACTTTCTTCGTCCAAATCAACAACTTTTCGAGGAAATGGTGAAATTAGTTTGAATTTTTCCGTTACCATTGGAAAGCGTTCGGAAATATATAATTGAAGCGCACGCAGTTTCGTATCCGATGGCCATTTAATAATAACGTTTTCATCAACGCCGGCGTTTACTACCCGTATTTTGAGAGTCGTGATTTCATCTAAAATAAAAAAGAAAAATGCAAACCAAACCAATATTATGACTTTGAATTCATAGGACAAGATTTCATAACAAATTACCTGTAGCTGTTCCAAGGTATGCTGTATGCATTTCGGGAACGAGATCTGGTTTCTCTTTTGCATCTTCAGTTGCAGCTGCGTTGTTTTGTTTAGAAAATAAATCAGTGGGAGTAGCTGGGAAATCATCATCACTATCTGATATTTCATGGAAAATGTCATCGTTCTCATCTTCGGAGAGCCTTGACTTTTTGGTCGAATGATTGTCAAAACCATTCTCTCGAAGTGAGTTTCTTACTGCCAGCAAAATTTGTTCTTCTTCTGAAAGTTCTGTCGGCAGCTCGACAGAGCGTGTTCTTTTCCTGTGATCAGCAGATGATATTGTTTTTGTAAGTGATTCTTCGGTAGAAGACTTAATGGACGATGAAGATGGACCCGGTTTGTCTGAATCAGTTTGGAAAAATCCCTTGAAATAAACAATTGAATAACAAATTTAAAACCATTCAAACAAAGTTTATGCGTTTACCTCTGACGCGTGTTCACTGAGGAATACTTGCAAGGACTCCAAGAAATCAATCTTGTTGGGTTGTTCACTTTTCCATAATTCTTCTCCGGTTCGAGGATCAATTATACAAATGTAGGGAGTTTCGTTGCAATGGTAGAACGTAGCAAAACGTGTGCCTTCGGTGGTGTCAGAAGAAATCTGCCAAAAAAAAAAAAAAAAATATTATTGATTAGCATTTTATTAATCCCTTTTATTAAGTACTTGCTCAGTTTATGTTAATGAAGTTACTTCGTTCGAATTAACCCAGGAACCAACGATATAACTTCATCTTTATTTTAACATAGGAAAGATTGTTTTGTTTGTTTGTATAACTATGAGCTGATTTGAATGAAGTTTGAAACAGAAATGAAGTTTGTCCAGAGCCTAGCAAATAACATATGTTTTCTATATTTCATATCCTCATATTCCCTGGGAACGGGTACATAACCAGGAACTTGGAAAATGCTTGACCGATTTCAAAAATTCTTTCACCTTTAGAGTGCTTTATTGTCCCTGGGTAACATAGGGTATGTTTCGTCCCCATATGCCTATGGTAACGGGAACTTAGAAACTACTATATTTAGTAGATCACGATCACCGTAGGACCCGAGTTACGCCATGGCGCGCCGAGCGGCTCAACTAGTTTTTAGATAAATTAGGTATCAAGCTCACTTTAGGAGCTCACTCGGGGAAAAATAAATATCCCACAATCAAATAAAAATGTTCATGAATTTTTCTTATGAACAAGGCTTTTAAAAAACTTGTTGGACAGACATGGTCGGATGGAATTATCAAAAGCATCTAAAAACTGGACAACGCGGTCATTTAAACAATGGTCTTTCTTCAGTCCTCCATCAACCACATTGATCATTTTGTAATTGGAGTTGGAAACTTTTTCAGGCTTCTGGCTGTCCGTTATAAATGGTGCAAAGTGATTTGACGTTGGAAAGCTACATTCGAAAGAGATAACCAGTGCGCTTTCTTATGAGTGTTCTCCTTCAAACTGCCCCTGAATCCAAAGATAAAAGAAACATCAGAAACTCATTCTCTGGGTGTCACTCGGCTACCTAAAATGAATTTGTAATTCGACAAAAAATGCAGTCAAAAAAGATCATACTTTGTTGTGGCAAAGTGAAAACATCGACAAATGAAAAAAAAAAAAAAAAGAAAACGTCATAATGGTATATCGAGGTAGCTGCGTCTACCTATGGTCTATAAATTCGAAAATCAACATTAGCGCGGATATCAAGCGAAGAATAACTGTCAACCGAAATAAAACCTGCTCTCGAAATACCAGGTGCACGCTTTATAAGACTCTGATCTGTCTTACGACCAGGATTATGAACGTCCCGTTATAAATCTTTGAGTGGAAACCAAGACTTGACGCGGAGCTTTATGAGGTGCAAAGCGACATGAGCAAAGCTAGAAGAACACCCGTTATAAGACTACACAGGAAACATACTGAATGAAAATTGTAGAGTAGAAAAAGTAGAAAGCTTGTCTTAAGTAGTGCCATCAAATCAAATAGGACTTCTTGAACTGGTTTGAAGTGCAAAACTGGAGACAGCTTGCTAGAAATGGAAGTTTTTGCCGAAATATGTTGGTTGAGACCGAAGTTTACTCATAAGTCACAACCAATCGCACCTGGATCGCTAAAAGTTCGTGCAACACTTTTAAAATCAATTATTTTCTTTACTACAGAACTTACGTTACAATTAAGATATAGTGTAAAAAAGGAGGTTCATTTCTTCTCACCAGTTTAAATAAATCCAAGCATGGATGGCATCTTTTCAAATAGACTTGCCGAACTGTAGCATTCATAATGCAACACCTTAAAAAAATATTCTGCCGGTTCCGAACGGCTAATCGAGAAAGCGCTTTTCATGGCAATGAATTTACTAACGGAGGACTTGCCAATTCCTCGCGAAAGGTGATGTCCGTGGAAAAACATTTTTGCCTCTGTTGTGATTCGAACCACGAACCTCTGGGTTAACCGGTGGACATGCTAACCATCACTCCACGGGTATCACTTCACTAATTTAAGCATAACAGGCCTAGAACAATAAAAATCGACAAAATAATCCTCAAGGTAGTGGTTCAACAGCAAAGACTAGAAAGTTCTTGGTCGCAGGTTGCGAACTTTTGATGAATAGACTAATCCAGATTTGCTGAGCTTTGCTGATTCCTGCCAAAAGGTTTTGATAAGTAATAATCTTTAAACTGTGTAAATATGGCTGCACTGGAGAAAATAGAATAAAGATCATCTTATCTTGATTTAACAGATAAAGAATAAGAGAAATTTAGAATAAACCAACAAACACTCCAAGCTTAAGGTAGTGTATTGCCGATAGTGAAACTGAACTGATTTTCAAAATGCATTCAAGGTTAGTCAACATTTTATTCTTGATTTCCTGTGTAAAGTTAATCTTTGTCAAAATTATGTATCCCTTCAAATCGATTTTTATCATTGAAAATGGAAAAACCCTAGAGCGTTGGTTAGTTTTCAACCATTCTATGATGAGTTTGGTCCCAATTCTTCTGTCGCTCTTACCAATTACTTTGTTTGAAGCAGAAATGAGGAAAACATTTTCACTTAACAGAATTTGGTACTTCTAATACGATCAAACTTTGTGGCTTCTGCTGTCAAACAGGCTCTCTTCATCTCAGTTACCGTCCACTTATTATAATGCTTTTTGTACATTGTGTGTTCAACCGCGGTGTAGTCTCCCTTTGAGCTTAAGGAGCATTTTTCTATCCTAAAAGGACCACTTTATTTATCGCAACTTTATTCAACCTAACCCGATGATTGATTTCGTCATCCTTATTTGCTTAACTATTGACCATCGATCCCAAACTGAATAAGTTTCTGGAATAGACATTTCTGGATGAGAATCATCCATGAGTAGGCCTCTGAAACTGCTCTTCTGTCTGAGGACCACTCATGTTAGATCTCGTGCTTATAAACTCGCGAAGTCAACCAGCATGTTTTGGTTGTTGACTTTGCAATGCACTATGAATTCTCTACTACCTCTAAGGTTGATCGCAGATCCTCTCTAAGGAATCACAAAGTTTTTTCATTAGGGTACTTGTACTTTGGATTGCATTTGCTGCTGACTTATCTGCAACAAACCATCATTGGTTATCAGAAAGCCTCAATATTTTTCGCTGTCGGCTTCCCAAAGACATCGTAACATTGTGTACGTCCGTTGTCTTTGTACATTGGTAGAAGGTTGCTTCCCTCCATTGCTTAGGTAGAAAATCACCTCCTATAATTCAGCAAACGAGAATGGTGAGCCATCGAAACCCGACACCTACCAATTTTTTTCAAAACTCATATATGAACTGCTTGACATCTCTTACGCAATTAGGTACACACAATGTCATTAGTCTAAATGAATAAGATAAATAAAGTGGCGAACCAAAGCGTCTTTAGCTTTTGGAACCTCACGCATTTTCAAAACGTACAATTTTAAGCCAATTCCGAACGGCTAAGTCAGAAAGCGTTTTTCATGGCAAATTATTTACTGTCGGATGACTTGCCAATTCTTCAAAAAAATCAATACCCGTGAAAAAACATTTTTTCTTTGATGTTTTGGGGATACGAACCACGAATCTTGCGATAGGTAGATCATTACACCACGAGCACCACATTTAAATGAAAGTTGTATTTGCAAATGATTACTGAACTACTAGCCACAAGAAATAAATTATAGACTAGGGAGAAAAGTACTATGCCTTAGCCATACCAGCAATTTTTCTCTTTACTCAACAAAAGGGACGTATCAATTTCGAACTGTTTGCAACTGAATGTGCTTTAAAATAGAGGGCCTCAAGCCCTGTATGATCAATAAATAGAGTGGCATAACAGACCGGGGACCCTCTGAGTCTTGCGCATTTATGACAACCATACCTTGAGAGGAATGGAGAGGACGGAAGATTCGCCAATTTCTCCCGAAAGGTCCCCTTTAAAAAATCTATTTTACTGTTCCAAGCGATGGCAACAATTTTTGAAAATCTAATTTGATGCAAACGTTTGAAAAAGTCAAGTCAAAGGAGAGATCCGCAGAACCCCGTCCAAAAGGCAATATCGTACAACGTTTCAACAAATTCGCGACGAAAAAGAAAAGGCAGGCCAAAACACACCTGCTACAAGCAAATGCAAAAACAGCAGCATTTGGTTGGCCTCAGAAATGGAACAATCCGAAACCGGGAGGCTTGCCGACGCTTTCTGAGGTCAACGCGGCGTACCCCACAGGCGGATCACTAGTGTGAAGCGGAAAAGTGGGAGAGTTGTGATCGCTTCAAGATCACTACTCGTAACGCCGGAAATGAAAAAGAAGAAGAAGTAGAAGTTCGAAAAAGTCAAGTGACGAAGTGATTTTCATTCCAGTATGAGTTACATGTTATTGTACCCAACCTTAAACCTATGACGAGGCTATTGAGAGTAAAAAAAAATACATATGAGTCTCGGGACGCCCGGCAAAAGTGATAACTGAAACCAATCTAAGTTGAACTTGAACGCACGCGCTGTGGGTTAGAATAAAAAAGGAGGATCCTGTGAACCACTGTCGTATACGAGAAGACAGTGAAGCCAAAAAGACTGGCGCCCTAACGCACTAAGTAACGAAGCAGTAACAAACAATCGGACACAGCATGTTGTATCCAAGCCTAGGTTACTTACGATGATGAAAAAGTGGACCATAGAAAATATCTTAGAAGCGAGAACCCTGCTAAAACTTTCAGCTCACTAAAACTCAAGAAATAGAATCCATTTGAGAACTTGAGTAAGCTTTTCGAAATACCCAAAAATTATCACCCCAATGACGAAGACCCGTTACAATTTCGTACTACGACGAAAGCCAAAAATAAAGGACTAAAATTATCTTAGTGGTGAATGTTTCACAACAGACATTTAGAACTTGGTCATACATTTTTAATTTTAATAATCCAGATGTTCGGAGAAAAGCCAAAATACGCTGCCATGATAAGGAGCCTAAGTTATCAGCTCTCACCATGTCTGCGCCGAGTATCTGTAACCTCATGCGAAAAAAAGCAGGACATTCACAGAGGAAGTGACCTACAGTATCCTCATCTTCTCCACAAAATTCATAGAGAGTGGTATCACTTGAGCCTATCACGTTCAAATGTTTGGCAAAAGAGAAGTGCCCGCTGGCAACGCCAATAAGCTTTCTACAGTATTTTCTGCTACGAGCTAGCAAAAATGTTGAAGTCTTCTTATTTAAGTTGGGGAGCATACGTTTGGTCTGTCTGCATCAAGCATACCATCTACGGTTGTACTCTTCACAGATCCAATCGTTGATTGAAGCCCTCACTGAGGACGCTGGCAGACCTAGTGACGGTTCAGGTCCTGAGAAAGCTGTCTGAGATCCCTGCCTAGCAAGTTCATTGGCGATCTCATTTCCAGTTATGGTGTGATGGCCTAGAACGCAAATGAGACTCAAAGAATTTAATCTTCCAACCGCATTCAGAGAGCTCTTGCATTCCTGGATCACTTTTGAAGTGGTTAGAGGGTTGAGAAGGGCCTTAAGCACAGCTTTGCTGTCGCTGCAAACACGGATACTTCTCCCCGTCCATCCATTATTCGTAACGTTTCCTAAGGCCATTAGGATAGCATACGCCTCCGCTTAGAAAACGGATGCGTATGAGCCTAAAGAGGCGTGCAGTCATACGTCGTCGTTCTCCACATATTCACCAGCGCCAGAACCCTCGTTGGTTTTTAAGCCATCTGTGAACATTCGATAACAGTTCTTTCCAGGCTCAGATTCTGGAGCGGACCAGTCCTGAACCGAAGGAAAGTTGACTGAGTAATTTTGACGCAGTTTGAGCCGATCATCGTGTCAGACGGCATATCCATTAGACGTGAGTCAAAAGATATGCAGTTTGCGAGTTCCTCAAAGCTCCAGTGCGAATTGAGCCAGAGACCACATCTCTTTAAACGAGAAATGGGCTTGAGAGTACACCCTATGATGTACATAAGTATCAAGGGGAGGAATATTCAGCAGGGCGTCGATACCAGCTCCCGCTGTGCTGGGGAAGGCTACAGTACAGCCAAGAAAAATTGTTCTTTTAAGTACCGGGTCGTCTTGGTGTTTCCTTTTTGGCATTCATAGTCCGACTGTCATATGTAAGTCATAAGCCAGCGTATCTCACAATGGATGCATTGATCTGACGGAATCAAAATCAAGCGGTAGCCTATTAACTTTACCTAACGTTACATAAGTTTTTTGAGCTACTCTAAAAGTAGATTCGCTTTTTTCTAAATTTAATTTTTCGCTATTCATTGAGAGGAGACAAGGGATATGAGTGAAGTCGCAGCACTTAGTGCCTGCGCTTTTGTTTTTGAATACCCTTGCGTACAATGCAGTTGTGGTTTTCCTAAAAATAGGCGCAGAGTTCATTTCAGTTTTCAAATAGCAAACGACCCTCTTATTCTATTTTTCAAATGTCGAGATCCAAGTACCCGTAATATCTACGGCTAACTCATAATTGAGAAACTAAAGTAAAACCCTTACTCACCTGCCAAAGAAGAAAATTGGTCTTAACTAAATTTCTGACTTTCTCTTGCGACCAAACATCACGATTCAATAACTGCGAATTAAAGTTGTCACTCTGCACATTGACCAATAGCCAACGCTTCATATTAGTTGCTTTTGTGCGGACATATTGAAAAGTTCCTGCAACTGCTAAATCGGTAGGAGGACGAAATAGGTCACCCAATCGACTTGTTGATGAAGAACTAGTCGATGTCGAGGACCGGGCGCGCCTAGTCATTTCTAGAGCTCTATTTGATCTGCCAGATCTTGCTGGTCGTTCATTTGGCACCATATTTAATATTGATTCGGAGCCAGAAAGGCTTTCTTCCATAATGCTACCCTCTCGTGCAAAGTCACGCAATGGGCAAACCTTGATTCGAGGCAGAGATCGAGATTTGGCAGCTGCTCCCGTAGCTTGACTAGCTGCCCGAAAATTGTCATCGTCCGGACCAATTAATTGTTCTCGTATGGGTGCTATAGGCGCACGGACTTCATCCTCTTCAGGACATTGATCGACGTCGACGGTTTCAATATCAACTTCGTTTTCCTCATTTGCTAAGAACAGATTGACTGCTGCTTGAACGTCATTCCCACAAGCAGCTAAGAGGTTCAGTGCAACCTGTCGTGTGCTACCTGAAAGGAAAGAGAGTATGCATTATTAGAAGGCGATGGATTAAAGTTGTCCTTATTGTTAGGAGGAGGGTAGCTCACCTGTTACTTCCATGACGCACGCAGCTAAGTCTGCAGAAGACATATTGGCTGTGTATTCGATCTGAAAAGACGAAGTAGGGAAAGAAAATTTAAGGATACCGAACTTTCATGAAATAAAGAGACTAATTGAACAGCAATTTTGGAGATGTTGTATCATTGAATATTAAATTTTGTTTCTTAAAAAATTTACTTTTAGTTTGTAAAACTTTTTGCCATATTTGTTTCAGTGATTTGATACAGTGAAAGGAACACTTGTGAATACAACTTTAATAGTATTCTGTTTTTATTTTATTAAGCATATCACGCATTTAAAAATGTGAACGAAGAAATATACGCTTTTACCTGCGTAGGTAAGGCTAAGGCAACTTACCAGACGTTTTGGTCCTGGAATTGTTTCTATTTTTTTTTTTACTCTGCTCACAGGTATATTTTACTTTGTTCTTACTAAACTATCATAAAACACTGAAAACTCTAATAAAATTTCATTTAAACTATGGTCACTATTGTAGGAAGATTAAAACAAATTCGAAGTTGAGTTACTTGAACTGCAAACTTCTTAATTCTTTAAATAAATAAAAATTTTAATTAAAAAAGTTTAGAAACAACTGTCAAACGCAGAGCGTTTATGAAGACAGAGATGGATGTTGTGTTAAATTGAAATGGAGTGATGACGGGGATGTTAAAAAATATTGGAAATGCTTTAAAAATAGACTACAGATAGCAGTGCTGTCGTTAGAGAAGTTTAATCAAATCATTTTTGTAGAAGCCAGTAGAAATGTTTTTAGCATATAGCAGAACCACGGAGTCAACTGCGGCAAGGTAGTGCCTACGGGTGGACGGAAAACCCCTCGCCATTTATTTGTCAGTTGGTTTGAAATAAATTTAAAAAATTTAACATTTTTTTGAGTTTATCATGGTATAAAATGGTTCATTCGATATAAACCCGCCGCAAAAGTCATTTTTCGCCATCAAAGTAAAAACTTCAATAAAATGTGGAAAAATTTATAAAATAGAAAAACGAAACGATATACGAAAACTCTTAATAATTTAAACTAAACAAACAAAGTTGAGATTAACACACATTAACTTGAGCTTTCAAATTTAAAGAAAAATTTGTTTGCTTTCGTTTTTTTTTATAAATATCCAATATTTCCAAAGCGTAGGCTGGTGTAACTTGAGAACTGCACATGCAGCTTGTTCCCATACCATGGAATCTATTGACTTCTGTCATGAAAAACTTTGCCGAGATGGAGCAAAATGAGTTAAGTGAGTTATTGAAAATGAATTAAGCCACTTAAACTCAGTGAATTAATTAAAGCAATTAGTGCCAGCTGAAATACGAATAGGCAAGTGAGTGACTAAATTCAATAAATAATAAGCTATTTAAACTGGTCGGCATTATTTTTAGCATAGCATTTTGCCGGTGATTCTACTCAGTAAAATTAATGTCGCTCTCCATTGGACGAAAGGAAAAGTCCAGGAGCTTCGAGGAGCACCCTCAATCCGTTTCATTGATTTCATGATTCTGAGAAGTGACAACCACTTCTCGATTAAAAGTGAGAATCCACTTAAAAAGCACTAATAAATGTTAACCAAATTTAAAAAAGAAAAGCTTCCTCAGGGAATATTTTTTATGACTTATACGTGTTTCATTCACACAAAGACAACACGTTAAATTGAGCAGTAACAGTTTTAGGTCTTCCATCGGTTTTCAAAATTAGTGCTTCCTCGAGTGAAACCAATGGAAAGCGACATAATTAAAAAAAAATAGTGCGTGCAGTCCCCCCGCGTGGAAGAAGTGAAACTTCCTAATATGAAAATGAAAATAGGAAGGGGTAGAAATTTATTTTGAGTGAACTCGTATTGTTTCATTAAAAGAAAAAGAAAAGAGATGGATCGGAGTAAATTTTCACGGGATAGCTACTTAACACCATTTCATAGAACAATTTTTTATTTTTTGGTGGAGATTAGAGGACGAAAACTAGGATTTTAAAGATCTATGTACATACATAGTACTTATGTAGGGAATAGAATACCAGGAACGTTTCTGAAACCGTTGAATGGCCAGTGTCAGTGGTAGCTGACTGACCGACCAATGAAGACCGCAGTCTTAACACCTAGGCCCAAGACGGAGAACATTTACATACATGTTTAGACATGATCAAACATGTTAAGACATGATCAAACATGTTTAGACATGATCAAACATGTTAAGACATGATCAAACATGTTTAGACATGATCAAACATGTTTAGACATGATCAAACATGTTTAGACATGATCAAACATGTTTAGACATGATCAAGTACGTTTAGACATGATCAAACATGTTTAGACATGATCGAACATTTTTGGGCCGGGCTTAAATGGAAATTGCTTATATATACATGATTATGCCTCCGCTAACTACTACATACTCATTACTACATATATTAAAATTCTAATACAATCTTACAGTTACCACTCACCAAAAGCTCTAATTTGTACATATGTACATACATACGTATGTATACTGTCTTCCTAATAAAATTCCGCAGTCAGCACATTCGAGGAGAAACTTAACAATTGGTTTTTTTGTTAGAATAATTTAACTCAATCGATTTACACATTTAGTAAGCACTTATCAATATATTATACAAATTAAAAGAAACTGCTTTAGATATTTTCTATCGTTTCATTGGAGAAAAGAGTAAAACTCAACACTGATCGACTTTTCATTTTACGCTGAATATGTTTAACACGGAAGTGTAACGCTGCATGTTTGTAAGTCGCATAAGAAGTTTCAATTAAATTATTTTATGATAGAATAATTTAACTTAATCGATTTACACATTTTGTAAGCACTTATCTACGTACATCATACATACATATATTAAACAAATTAAAAGAAACTGCATTAAATATTTTCTATCATTTCATTGGAGAAGAAAAGAAAACACAACACTGATCGATTATTCACTGAGCAATTGAAATAATTTTCGCACGCACAGACATGATTTTCTTCAAAATATTTCCACCGAAAAACACATTTTACTACAATGAAAACGTTGGGATGAATGGCGCGGAATTGATGACAGCGTCTAACACGGGAGTGTAACACGGAAGTGTAACACGGGAGTGTAACGCTTTCATGTTTGCAAGTCGCATAAGAAGTTTCACTTCAATAAATTTGTGTGGCGCAATAAAGCTATTGTCGCTTTCCATTAGTTTCACTCGGGGAAGCACTCATTTTAAAAACCAATGAAACACCCAAAATTGTTTCTATTCAGTCTGACGTAATTGTCTTTGTGTGAGTGAAACACCTATGGTTCTTAAAAAATATTGCTAAAAGAAAATTTTTTTTTTTGACTTTTAAGTAACATGTGTTAAGCTATATACGTGCAGACGGCATATAAAAGCCGCACACGTTTGCGGTTCTGACGTCATTTTTACGTCATAATTTGCGAGTATTGACGCATATCGTCTGAACACCCTTTTGGGACAGTCCGCAAATGTGCATGTGCGTGCATGTGCGATCTTCAAATTCATGTGCGGTGACACGAAAATAGGACAACGCAAATGTGCATATTTTACGCAAATCAGTAGTGGTTGTACAGCATAGTTGTGATCGGTTTTCAATTAAAAAAAAAAAATTATAAAATGAGCGAAGCGAAGTATGTTGGTAGTAGGCTGTTTTTATTTTCATGAATACAATACGTACTGAAATAATTATTAGGTCTCTTGAGTATTATGTTTCTTTTTTATTAAGTTGACTTAAATATTTTATTCTATTATTTTGTTACTTTTTTTCTATTGATTAATTATGAAAACATTAAAATTGATTGCAGATAAATCATATCCAATGCCAAAACAGCAGTAGTACCAAACTTTATTTTCGACATTTTCAAATAATTTCAGCACTTTTAAATTTTTGTACAGATTAGCTTCGTCCACAACCACAACCCATGAATTAAACACCAAATTCAAACAATTTATTGAATTAACGCAAACCTGCATATGAACGCAAATGGGTGATGTGCGGATTTTTACGCAAACCGTGTGAACATGTCGCACATCGACCGCAAGATTTGCGTACTCATTTGCATACATTTGATGTGCGAGTTATTCAACGCAAACTGATGTACGGCTTTTGGGACAGATTCTGCACATCGTCTGAACACCCTTATATGCGAGTTTGCGTACACTGATTTACGTTTAGCATTTGCGTTGAATTTACAACTTTTTATGTGACGTCAGAACCACACATATGTGCGGCTTTTTATATGCCGTCTGCACGTAGCTTTAGTGCTTCTTGAGTGAATTCTCACATCAAATCGAGAAGTGGCTGTCACTTCTCAGAATATTGAGAAGCAATCTTTTTGCACCAATGAAACGGTTTGAGAATGCTAGTGGACGGTCCTGGACAGTTCTTTTCGTCCAATGGAAAGCGATATTTGGTTGTAGGTAAGTATAGCAAACCTTTTTTTCTCACTCCGAGAGCAAACAAAAAACTTAGGGCCGTTTTCTTCACTAAAAGTTGAAGTCAACTGGAGGATTTTTATTCTCAAGTTGTGATTTTATTTTTCTTCACTCAAATTTGACAGCTTCAACTATTGATTTTCAAAGATATACCGCTCTTTCTCCGACTCCAAAATTTGCAATTCTTTTGATTTTTTCTAAGTTCGGTGTTGTCTCAATTCTTCCTCGTACTTTGATTACTTTTTTGTAGATCCCATTTCAGCATCTATTCTTTGCTTCCGACGCATGTTGGTCAGCAAAGGGTTCGGTGCCTTCCGCGATTTGCTTGGATTGACCCTCTCCGACGATTCATCGCCAACTTCCTCCAACGCAGTCGTCTGATTTGCGAATACATTTTCTCAATGCCTTGATACAGGCAATCATTTTTCATGGATGCCAATATCGGATTCAATGATATCATTGACTTCGATGGGTTCTGGCGCAGGTGTTTCTATGAAAAGAAAATCGCTGTTGCCAGTCGCTGCAGAAAGCCCATGCCTCGACGGGATCAACAATTATTGATAAAGTTCTTGCATGGGCTCGCTTAAGGCAGGGTGGTCTTTCTTTAGTGGACCTTCACCAGTTGCTTTGGCATCCTTTGCCATATTTTTCCCTTAAAGACTTCACACTCCTCTACTAAAATAAAAAAATAAAATTATATAAAATAATTCAATGTTAACTTAAATTTGTGCAAACCTTGCTTGGTTTTGGTGATATTGAGTTATTTGGCTATATCCTCTCACGCCTTGTCCTTTTCCCGTTTTGTTGGGCCATCAGACTGGCTGTATTGCAACGCATTTCAACCAGCAAGTCCTCTTCTTCTTTGCAATATACCATTTGGCAACTTAACTGAATAAAATTCCCCTGGATACATATTGGCAATAAAAGTTTTGAATGTGTATATTATTTCTTTTTATGGCAACTCGTATTTCTGTAGTTCGGTCACTGTGGTGTATGAGTAACTTTTATTCAAATTTTCAGTGTTTTTCGATTGACAAAAACACAGTGGAAATGTAAATTTTTGTGTACACGGTCATAAGCAAAACAGTTTTGCAAATCCTGTGGTACTCCGCTTTACAAATGAAATGGCCATTGTTTACGAAAATTTAAATGCAAAAAGAAAACAAACCCACAATTTTATTATAATGAGCCGTTTTCAATTATTCATCTCGTGTTCTATTGAATCTTGCTGCGAAATTTTGTACTTAGTACGGGCCTGACCCCAGCCTGGAGATACTAGTTATTATTGTGTTGCATACTTTTCGGCACTTTTGCGCCATTTTGCTGATATAACAGTACCAATCCGTCATTCAGCTAGACAAGTGAAAAATTCATTCAGTTTTAACTGAATTCTAAAGTGTGCAACGTGCAAGGTGCAAGTTCTTAGTGGAAATTTGTGTTTGGTTCGATGTTCGAAGGAAAAGTCATTCCAAAAAGTTTATTTTAATCGTTTTATCAGTGTAATTCAATTGTTAAAGATATGATTTCCCATTTTTTTCTCATTTCAATTGCCCTATTCAGTTCTTGAATTTAAAACGTGTTTGTTCTTGCAAAGTTTCGGTTGATTCAATGAAAGTTTGTGCAGTGTTTGGTGTTTTCTGTTACTTTTTAGTTTAATTTTGTATTTGCAATCTAAATTCCATTTGTAGTTCGTAAGAAAAGTGAAGAAAAAAAGACCAGTTTATAAACTTTTTCCAAGTTTAGTGTAGGTACAAAAGAGCAAATTTCATTCGAAGGAAAAAATAAAATCTGGGTGAGTGATATTGTAGGAATTTACAATTTAAAATTTTAATTTACAATAACCTAAGTCAAGATAAACGGAGTTAACTTAATAAACCTTACATATGGCACTTTCCATTGGTTTCACTCGGGGAAGCACTCATTTTAAGAACCAATGGAACACCCAAAATAATTTCTGTTCAGTTTAACGTAATTGCCTTTGTGTGAGTGAAACACCTATGGCTCTTAAAAAATATTCCTTGAAGAAAATTTTCTTTTTGACATTTGAGTAGGTTAGGTTAGGTAGAATGGGCTGACGGTTGATCTTAATTCCGCCACACTTAGATCAATGTAGATCCATTGTGATACCCTGACGTATTGTAACGTCCTTGAAACCTATGAATTTATGTCTAGTCGGTGTTTAGCCATTTTGTGGCCTTAGTGAAGTTTAACAGACTGCTCTTTGAAGCGTCTGATAATTCTTCTAGTTCATTGAAAAAATAATTGCCTAGAAATTTTTTCCTAATGTGACAGAGTGCTGGGCAATGACAAAGGAAGTGAGTTGTATCCTCGTGTTCATCTTCGTCATTGCATCCTCTACACAGGTCATCGGTGCAAAGACCCATTTTCTTTTTATGATAACCTAGTAGGTTATGTCCAGTTGTGATACTGATAAGCATTCGCAATGAAGGTCTATTCAGTGATAGCAGCTTTTCAGATTCTTTCTTATTATATTTCGGCCATATTTTCCTGGAAGTAACACAGGAATCTAGGCCTACCCATCTTTCATTGGATTTTCGCATTATTTTGTTACCAATGATCTGTTTAATTTCACAGGGTGGGATCCTGATTGATTGATCAATGAGAGAAGGGTCAAGTGTTGATCCTTTTCTCGCTAGTTCGTCCGCTTTTTCGTTTCCCGGTATACCACTATGACCAGGGACCCAGCAGAGTCTAACGTTATGCTGCGTGCCAAGAACCCTTAGCTCTTCGCGACAGCAAGAAACAAGCTTTGATTTGATAAGAGTGGCAGAAATCGCTTTTATTGCTGCTTGGCTATCAATGAAAAAGGTGATATCATCATGTGATAGCGCCATCATGGACACCTGTTTTGCAGCGTGTGAGACTGCCAAGACCTCGGCTTGGAAGACGCTGCTGTGATTTGGAAGTCTGAATGAACTCGCTAGGTTTAGGCTTTCTGAAAAGAAACCTGCCCCTGTTCCAACTTCCATTTTTGAACCGTCGGTATAGATTGCTATAGACGTTTCGTAAGGTGTTTCATTCTCCCAATCTTGTCTATTGGGGAGGCTGGTTGTGAAGGATTTTTTAAAGTCCAGGTATGGAGTTATGTAATCCGTGCAGATATTGTTATCTGCGTATCTTGATAGAATCTGTGCGTGTCCTATTTGGCTGGTTTTCCAGACATTGCATTGGTTTAGTCTAAGTGCACTATTTGCTGCTGCTTCTTGAACGTAGAGATCAAGAGGTGTAAGGTTGAGGATTACTTCCAAACTCGCGGTCGGTGTAGTCCTCATTGCACCAGTTACGCAAATACAGGCAGATCTTTGAACTTTGGTTAGGGTTTTTAAATGCGTGGATTTTTCCAACGCCTTCCACCACACCAAATTGCCATAAGAAAGGATAGGTCTAACAATGGCAGTATACATCCACAGGATGATCTTGGGATTTGGTCCCCAGTTTTTGCCAAAAATTCTGTTGCACGAATACAGTGCTATCATAGATTTTTTATATCTTTCTTGTATATTGGGACTCCAATTTAGTTTTTTATCTAAGATCACACCCAGGTATCTGGCTTGATCAGAGATCTTAAGAGGGGTCCCATTTAGTCTTGGTAACTCAAAAGTAGGTATTTTTCTTCTATTTGTAAAAAGTACCAGCTCTGTTTTGAGGGGGTTCACTGTAAGGCCGCACCTTTTTGTCCAAGCGCTTACCTTGGTTAGTGTATAGTTCAATTGTGCGCTAATAGTGGAAGGGAATTTCCCCCTTGCCAGAAGAGCTAGATCATCGGCATAGGCGACCACTTTTACGCCATCATGTTTGAGAGCTACGAGGATCTCATTCATGACCAGGATCCAGAGCAGGGGTGAGAGGATACCTCCTTGTGGGGTTCCCCTTGACACACACTTTTTCAAGTTCGCACCTCCCAGTTCGCTGTGGATCTGACGTTTTGTTAGCATATTCATGATCCAATTTGTAATTGTATCTTCAACTTCTAGATCATTCAGGGCCTTCTTAATTGCACTGTTTTGTACATTGTTGAAGGCTCCTTCAATGTCCAGGAAGGCTGCCAGAGTGTATTCCTTATCTTGCAGCGTTTTTTCTATGGTTCTTACTACACAGTGAAGTGCTGTTTCCACGCTTCTTCCTTTTGTGTAGGCATGTTGAAAGGTGGATATTACTTCCGGTTTCATAAAGCTACGGATGTGTAAATCAAGCAACCTTTCAAAAGTTTTCAGTATAAAGGAGGTCAGACTTATAGGTCTGAAGTCTTTTGCTTCTGTATGGCTGGGTTTGCCGGCTTTCGGTATGAAAACGACTCTAACTTCCCGCCATAATTTGGGAATGTAGCCCCATATGAGGCTATTTTCAAAAATGTTCTTTAGATGTGGGATGACTTTCCTGCTGCTTTTTTGCAGCATCATAGGGAAAATGCCATCGTAACCCGGAGATTTAAAAGGTGAAAAGGAGTTGATAGCCCATTCCAACTTCTCTTCCGTTACGATATCTGCCGGGATTTCATGTCTAGAAAACCTAGTGTTTTCTATTTCACTGTTCTCTATAGGGCTGCATCCAGGGAAGTGTGACTCGAACAAAAGTTCCAGACTCTCGACTGCGGACTCAGTCCAGTGGTTATCCGCTTTTCTCAGAGAACCAAGTGGTATGGTCTCCTTGGAGAGGATTTTCCTTAGTCTAGCCGATTTGTTCGTACACTCGATTTCACTGCAAAAATTTCTCCACGAGCAGCGTTTCGCTCGTTGAGTTTCATTTTTGAATTTCCTTTGGCTGGATTTGTAATGTTCCCAGTCATTTTCGGAGCCGGTTCGTTTGGCAGCATTGAAAAGTCTTCTAGTTTCTTTCCTAATGCTGCTCAGCTCGTTATTCCACCAAATTGGTTTTTTGTTCTTTTTTACCGTTGTGATAAGAGGACAGCTTTTATCCAGGGCATTTCTCAGAATCCCTGTGAGTTCTGCAGTCAACTTATCAAGGCTTTGCGGTTCAAGGTCCCTATTAGTATTAAGGGAATCTATGTTATCGTCTACTTCCCTACTAAAGGTAGCCCAATCTGTACGTCTATTATTACGAAAAGGTTTGATTGGGCGATCTGTAGTGGGAGTGATAAAGTTTATCAGACGATGGTCTGAGAAAGAGAGATCATCTAGTACTTTCCACTGCTCTACTGGACAAGTGTCCGAGTTATTTGTGAGGGTAATGTCAAGTACTTCTTTACGGTTTTTTGTAACAAAGGTAGGTGTGTTACCTCTATTTATAACCAAAAGATTGTTTCTTAAAATAAATTCAAATAAGAGTTCCCCCCTAGAATTCGTGTCGGTGCTTCCCCATTGCACATGGTGTGCGTTGGCGTCACAGCCCATAATAATATCTAGTCTACTCTTACTTGTGTATTCTACCAGTTGGTAGGTGATATCAGCTGGTGGTCCTTCAATTCCATCATGTGGCATGTAGATGGAAGCCAAGATTAGTGATGGGAGGTCTGCGCGTTCCATCTTTACTGCGGTCTGGTCTATTGTGCTATAAGTAGTTAGAAGAAAAAGATTTAACTGTTTTCTAGCTACTATGCATGTTCTATGGTTACTGTCTGGGCTGACAAAATTGGATTTGTACAGCGTGAGTTCTTTGGAATGTAGGCCCTTAATTTTTCCTCTCGCGACCCAAGGTTCTTGAATAAGGGCTACATCTATTTGTCTACTCTCCATGAGGTAGACCAGGTTGGCGGAGGCGGCTTTACTATGTTGGAGAGACATTTGAGTAACATGTGTTAGTGCTTCTTGAGTCGATTCTCATTTCAAATCGAGAAGCGGCTGTCACTCCTCAGAATCATCAGAAGCGATCTTTTTGCACCAATGGAACGGTTTGAGAATGCTTCTGGACGCTCCTGGACGGTTCTTTTCGTCCAATGGAAAGTGCCAATAGAGTTTGGGACCTTGTACCAGGGGCTTGATAAGTCTCAAAACTCAAAGTGTCCTGTTTGCGATCAAAGTTAGTCCCTTTCTTCTCTCGATTTTTTGTTCCCCATGGAATTCCAAAATCCATGGATTAAAAATGAATTAAACCACTTAAACTCATGTCGCTTTCCATTGGTTTCACTCGGGGAAGCACTCATTTTAAAAACCAATGGAACACCCAAAATGATTTCTATTCAGTTTAACGTAATTTCCCTTGTGTGGGTAAAACATCTATGGCTCTTGAAAAATATTCCTTGAAGAAAATTTTCTTTTTGACATTTGGGCAACATGTGTTAGTGCTTCTTGAGTCGATTCTCACTTCAAATGGAGAAGCGGCTGTCACTCGTCAGAATCATCAGAAGCGATCTTTTTGCACCAATGGAACGGTTTGAGAATGCTCCTGGACGCTCCTGAACGGTTCTTTTCGCCCAATCTAAAGTGACATATATAAACTTCGGAGCCTTACGCATTTCAGAGACCTACAACTTTATGCCGATTCCGAATCACTAAAGTAAGAAAGCGTTTTTTCTCATGGCATTACTCTCGGAGAACTTGTCAATTCCCCGCAATAGGCGACACCCTTAAAGAAATTGTTTTCTTTTTTTTTAAGTTTCTGAAATTTGAACTGCGAACCTTCCACATAACAAGTAGACAAGCTAACCACAAATTCGCGGGCACTACTCACTCACTCTCACTTACTTACTCAGGTGGACATTAGAGCTTAGATGGAATCTGGGCTTGAAACAACAATCATAAATATTATCCGAGGCTATTTGTCTTTTAGAACCATATAGTCGTTAAATAGTTGGGTAGCTAAACTCACGAAAAACCCACCACACGGGAGGCGTCTTTGGATATAATGGGTCGAATAATCTGGTATCAGTACTCTGGTTCAGGTTTGGGAGAGCTGCTGTTGGCTGGCCAGGAGCTCACCCACCCCTATCTCTATTTAAATACCATGTTCTAGTTTTGAAAGTCTCTGGAAGGCATTTAAACCAAATATGTCGGAGTAGCATATTAAGAGATTTCTGCTTTTTTTGACTGCCATTGATTCTGTAAGTTGAATTCATCAGCTGTGACATTTGGCCACTGAGATTTGGGCAGTGAGTCATTAATCGCAGAGCATAACAGTGTTGCTCAATTTCTTATTCGTCCTTTTGTCAGCATTGGCAATTACTTTACTTTAGCAAGTCATCTTCGGGTGGAGCATTCCAGTTCCTTGTGGTTACCGTGTGGAGGTTTAGTAAGCACAATTGACGTGTACCAAAAGTTGCAACATCTAGGTACCACCACTAAGCTTTCCCGAATAATACCCGCCCAACCACTCATACTCACTCACTCTTCGATTGAAATTAGCTGAATCTTGGCCTAGGTATCAAATCACTGGCCTCTTACCTTTGAGTGATGACTTTGCCCACTCACTTCCTAAAAATATATTCATTTAAATTAAAAATGGTCGTATCAGATGGTCAAAGTTCGAATGCATACTCAATCATTGAAACACACCATTGAATTTTGATTTTGTAAAGCTTTTATCGCTTCCCATTCACTCTGGGAAGCACTCATTTTAAAAACTAACGTAACGCCCAAACTGTTTCTGCTCAGTTTGTTGGAGATTGGAGTGTAACATTAATCTCTCAAAAAAAATATTCCTTCCCTCTTTTTGACATTTTGAGTTGCTTTTGTTAGTGCTTCTTGGGCGGATCCGCACTTCAAATCGGGAAGCTACTGTCTTTTCTCAGATCAAGAGAAGTGATCCTGATACCATTAATTAAGAATGTTCCCTAACGCTCCCAGAAGATTCTTCTTGTCGAAGGGACGCAAGTGTAGAAGGTTGTAAAATTTCAAAATTTTCATCAGAATGAATGTGGAACCGGAAGTGGAGGAAGATGAAGAAGCAAAAATAAAATTAAATTGATGGCGCAACTGCGCAGGTCCTAGCGCTTTGTGAAGGAATAAAGGGGACAATTTTTTGCCGTAACCGAACGACCAATCCAGAAAGCTTTTTTCATGCCAATGAATTTACTATAGAGGTATCGGAGGACTTGTCAATTCCTCACGAAAGGCGATACCCGTGGAAAAACATTGTTGTTTTCTGCTGAGATTCGAACCACGAATCTCCCGCGTAACAGGCAGAGATGCTAACTAATACTCCACGGGCTCCACAAAAGAGAGAGTAAGCGAAAGAAAAAAAGCCGGAGTGGAAGTAAAAGTCTAAAAATAAAGTTAGTAGGAGAAGCAGTTGGTAATAAGGATGTCGCTTTGGAAAAACAGAGAAAAATACTCCCACCATTCACGGCCTCTTGTGCTTTGAACTAGGATGCCTTTCTCCAGTCAGCGGTCTTTGAATAAATTTCCATTTTGAGTACCGAGAAATCGTCTTTTTTTATTTGTCTCTAAAAATGTTCACTCCTTTTATTCTAAATTCCTTAGTAACTTCTTCATATAAAAATTCGAAGAGCCCATATAAATTCAAATTCGTTGCTAACTCTAGATTGAAGTTAAAGTCTTCACATAAGAAAAAAAAAACAATAATTTTTGTAACATATTTTTGTATAATAGTGATCCAATTTCTTACAGCAATACAAATAAATTAAAATATAAAACTAAGCAAACGTTATATCTATAATGGTATAAGTTGTACGTAGCCTTAATTATTAGAGACACTATATCGAGTGCACCTCTGAGATGCCAAAGTCTTCTTTTCCGTAATGAAATGTATCATTTGTTTAAATTGTTCCATTGCCATATTCCTTGATACCCACTAAGTCACAGCTGAATTTGAATAGCTTTTCACATTTTTCTGGTTTCTTTGCATCAGGATGCATCGAACTTTTACCTCCATTACTTAGATAGCTGCCACCTTTTCCTTCGAGTGAGGGATCAATTGCTGCGTATACAATAGTTCTGGAACCTCGTTCGGGGCTCTATGAAGAAGAGGTAGTCTATTGTAAAAAAAAAGTATTTATGTTTTTAATTGAATTTCTATACTTTGAACATAAGTTTCTTCAAGAAAGGAACCGCTGTTGTTGCAGAGTATTCAAACAGGTCGGTGTCAACTACTCCAGGATGAACAGCAACTACTTGAACATGTGCATTTTGTTCCTCGAGCATCTTATTGATGTGTCGCGTAGAAAGAATTTGAGCCAATTTACTTTGGTTGTAGGCAGTAGCGGGATAATAGTATTTACTGTAAAAAATACATTTTGGAGTTGATTCAATTTCTTAAACTATTGATTGGTTACTTACTCTCCATTGATATCCTTATAGTTGATGCGTCCAATGAGGTTGACCACCGAAGAAACATTCACCACCCGAGAATTTTTACCCTCAGTACCTGCTGCTTTTAGTTGTGGCATAAGCAAATGAGTTAGAAGAAAATGACCCAAGTAGTTGACAGCGAAATGGGATTCGTAACCTTCTGAAGTTTTGTGCAAAGGTGCGAACATGATACCAGCTGAAGCAAACAAAATTCTCATGTAATACAGGAATTGAGAAAAAAGCAAAAATAAAAGTGTGTACCATTATTTATGAGAATATCAACTTTGGGATATTTTTCCTTCAGCTTTTTTGCAAAGGCCTTTACTGAGCTTAGCTCTCCGACATCCAGTGCCTCGCATACAAGCTTTCCCTTTGTTTTGGACAGATCAATAAGTTGTGAGACAGCTTTTTCACCTGCTTTTGGGTCACGGCAACCTATGTAAATAAAATTTAAAAAGGAATGGTGAGTGGTTTTTAAGTATTTATGCCTAGGGTTACAACTTTATCGCAATACAGTTTCTTTTTTGTAAACTTTGACAACTTGAACTCTCTAACTATACTAAGAGTTAATAGAGTGCGTCAATGTCTTCAAGTATTTGTGGATAATCATGATAGAAAATGGATGTATGGTGTGAAAATATTAAGGCATAAGTATGAGTGCTATGTGTGAACATCAATCCTTAGAAAAAACTTATAAACATGTTTCTTTAAAAGGAATAGTTCTCGATTTCAGAGTGTATCTTTCGTATTTCAATGAAAAACGCTATAAGAAATAAGACAAACATTAGCTTCGTTTCCACATAGTCTTGTCACTGGAAGAACAATATATGGCATTTGACAGCCTTGCTTCTGAACTCTCCCAACAAAACTTAATGCTTCGTTAGGGCGAGTTGGCAGTTGATGGAGTTGAGTGTTTTTGAGTCCTGGGTTTGCCCGCCAGTACTCAAAAACACTCGATTCAGGGCATGTTGAGATTTTTAAATAAACGCTTTATGGTGACCGACCACAGGAAAAACTAAGTGCTGCCACGGCCGAAAACCTATTGTTCTGTGCATTTGCAACAGTTTTGTTGAATGTTCCAGCTTTGGGATGAAATCATCAAATATAGAGTGAGTGTAAAATCGAATAACGAATCAATGTGTTGGTTCCCGAGATATCAGACCACTTTCGTTTAGAGCGAAGCCAAGCCTCCCGGTTTTTGATTGTTCTATGCCTAATGCAAACCAAATGCAGATATTGTTGCATTTGTCTGTGTTTCGGTATGAATTCCTTTGTAGTTTTCTCACGAATCTTTCTGAACGTTATATGATATTATCTTTTTGACGGGATTCTCTGGATCTCTTTTTTGAATATGACAATACCAACTGAGTCGGTCGTGTTCTAAATTTTGATAGTATTTTTGATATGAAATGTGTGATTGTACTTCTAATTCGACCAAGCTTTGTTGCTCCTGCTGTCAAACGGCGCATATCCAACTCAGCTACTGACAACTTTCTCTCATACTTTTTAAAGATAGTCCAACATTGTGAAACGTACGTGAGTGCTGGACGCATAACCGCGGTATAAAGTCTCCACTCCAGGCAGAGTAGGGGCATTTTTCTATCACAGAAGATGATGGAGGTTTCATTCACCCAGCACTCCTGTGATAATTGAAGAAGTCTCGTCACAATTCGCTTCACTATTGATCTTACATTTCAGATATTTAATTTTTTGAAACTTGGGAAGAACATTTGCAGTCAAGTAAATGTCGTGGAGTAGGCATGTCGAAAACGGAGAGAAGTGGAGATATTCTGTCTTTGTTGAACTAATACGGTATCGTTTTCTTTCTAAAACGTTTGCCAATAATTCAAGAGCTCGAGTGCTATCATCACCCAAGCTCCATCTTCAGCAAAGAATAGTAAATGAACGTTGATGTCCTGCGAGTAGATAAACAAAGATTGTATTAAAAAGCAAAGGACTCAAAACGATCGCTCCCTGTAGTACATCTTCTCTGATTTAGATTTCTTCTTTCAGCTGTCACTGTTTGAATGTTCATAGAAACAATCATCTGCCATCCAAGTCTCTAAGACTCCTCTTTGTCTAAGGGCCGTCCATATTACAGGGTGGACCATCTAAATTTCTTTTTAAATCGTAGGTTGTTTTGACTCTAAGAGACGTTTTCCGCTCGAAATATTTAAAGAACGTCAAATCATACTTCAGCGGAACGAAGTGATTCACTTTTCGATTAAACAACATTGAAGTTATTAAAATTTGTTTTCCAAGGAAAGAAGCAGTTTCTGTACTGCAAAATTTTCGAGAGGCTGACATGGACAGAACTCATTCTTCCCGTCTTCGATCGGTGAACACAGACGAGAATGTGGTTGCTGTAGCCGAGAGTTTGAGACTTAATCCACGAACGTCAACTTACGACCTCAGCCTGAGGAGGACTATGCAAAAAGATCTCGAATTATTCGCTTGCAAGATTCAGTTGTTTTCAGCAATTACAGGCAAACAACCATCCGCTTCATTTTCGGATGCTAGAACAGCTTGAATTGAACAACGATTTTGGGCGAAAACTCGTTTTTTCTGAAGACGTCCAAAAAATAAAATTACGCCATTTGAGGCTATCAGCGTGTTGCTGTCGAGAAGGCAATACATTCACAGAGAGTTGCAGTTTGGAAGCCTCGAAACTGAGATTTAATTCTTTTGGCCTTTTTTTGTAGGGAAATATGAGAAACCGATGTTCGTAAACGATTCAGGTACTTAAGGTTAATATCATCCCAGCAATCTGCCATTGTCCGAAACTATCATTAATGCCTTGGAAAACTGGAGTGGCAAAATGCACTACTGCGGTGCGAGTCAAGGTAGCCACTTGAACGGTATTGAGTTCAAAAACTAGGGGTAATACCTGCTTTTTTTATAAGGCCATAATAAATGGGAAGAATTTAATTCTGTTCACTTTATTGTATTTTAAGATCTCGCGGTTGTCGATCGAATATCTTCCGAAGTCAAGTAGAACAACTCAAGGCATCACGATGCAGATTGCCTCTGTTGTTGACTTATTCGTCCACAAACTCTTGTTCGTCATCGCCATAAGATGGCTTTTTTGAAGTTGGAACTTCAGCTTGGTCGAACGGTTATATCAGAGCACATAGGTTACCTATAACCTCCTATAAGAATCGTGAAGTATTTGAACCGTATTTGTTTCATTTGTTTTCAAAACTCATATGGTATAAACATCTGGGCAAATAGAATTGTCTTTTTCGGAGATTCTTAACTGTCTCAATAGATTCTTGGATTACGTTGCTGGATATTTTCGTTAAGTTAGGTAGAGTTTCTTGAAAGTGCTTTCATTCAAAACTCCACCAAACAGTACCTTCAAAATCATGTAGAATATTTTTTGCAGAGTCTGTATTCTGCTTCGAGACGATTCTTTTCATCTCTGTAGACAAATTCATGAGAAGAGTTATTAGTTAGTTTATGGAGACTGCCTTAAGGGAATGGGCTTCTATTGCAGAAGATAGCGGGAAGAGGCAAAAAATTTGTCCATATGAGTTAGTCCATATCTTCTTCTTCTTTTTTTCTTCCTCTTCCTTTTTCAACGTTGCTCGGATTGTGATCTCGAGAAGGTATCACAGCTCTTCCACTTAACTGCTTCACAATAGTGAGCCGTCCGTGGAGTACGCCGCGTACGATAAGTTTGTCTTCCCGGCATGTCCGTTCAAATCTCCATCATCAAAATGTTGTTTTTAAGAAACTAAAGGTACGACAATGGAAAAGCCGAAGAAAAGATTGATGTTAATGTCAGGTTTCCAAATAAAAAATTAAAAAATTACTTGGCAGACACACAGTGCTTCATGTTCATATGATAAATAAAAAAAGACATTTTAACACTAACTTTGCTTCGTGTTTCGTGATACTCTGAAGTTTGTTTCTATAATTTTTGTTTTTAAGTGCTGATGTTGAATTAGTATTCAAATCATCACCAAATCTGATTTATTCTTCGTCTGAGACGTGGCACCTGCTGACCAAATAAAATAATACTCACAGATGTGTCACGCCGTAGATTATTTTGTTTTCTTAAGTTTCTTATATCTATACAAATATTTAATTCCACACTCACCCATAATTACTGTCATTTCGCAGTCCAGAAGCTTTTCGATAATTCGTAGTCCAATCCCACGATTGCCACCTGTTATAACAGCTACTTTTCCAGGTTGTTTGTAAAGGACTGCGCAACAAATAAAAATAAATGACAATTTTAGGAAATATAAAAATGAATTCGTAACTCACCGACTTTGTCTCTGGTTGCGTATATCATATCGTGAACAAGTCCTACGAGTCCAATATATTGAAATCTCAACTCTGTCTTCCATTCGTACCAGTTCCTGGGCATCACTTTGGATGTTTTAAAAAAGTAAAACATCACAAAGAGTGAGATAAATACTGAAGCTAATATGGTCAACATTTTGAATTCTTTTTATTTGGCTGTAGATTCGTTGTGGAATGTTATGTGTGATGGACGATTGCAAGATTGTGGGTTATTCAACTTTCTGCATTATACTCGTACCTTTGTCTGAAAGTTAGAAGACAAAAAAATTAGAAGTTAAGTTTTGGAATGAATATAAAAGATGTTTATTTTAGATGTTTAGGCTTTAAATTGGCAACGCTGTTTCTAGTGATTGTCAATTTGACAACTGACGGTATATTTGTGACCAGTGCGTTCTCCCATTTCACAATGAGTGAATGAACTTCAGAACTATGCTTCTTGCCGAAATAAGGCTCAAGTTGCTCGAAAAAGTAATCGAAAATTAGACTTCACCAATACGCTCCATTCGAGCCAGCCGTGAGGTCCATATATAACTTTATAGGGCATACAGTATACACCCTTCACAAGAATCAAGATTTACTCTATGTTAAGTGGCAGAATCATCTCCACCACACTAGGTCAAACATCAAAAACAGTTAATGCTGTTAAGGGTTGTCCCCAAGGAGGTTATTTATTCCCCTTCTCTGGTCAATCGCAATAAATCAGCTCCTGGACGACCTCAACAAGTCGGGCTTTGAGACACAAGGCTGCGCTGATGACCTGGTCATCTCCATTCAAGGCAATCAACAAGCACAGGTCACAAACCGAGTGCGAAGTGCCTTCAACAAAGTCAATGACTGGTGCTGTAGCAAAGAGCTACAGGTCAACCCCACCAAAACAGTCACCATTCCCTTCACCAGAGTAAAATCGATCTTCAAACACTCTCCCTAAATAGTGTTCAAATAAATTTCTCCAAACAGGTCAAATATCTAGGGGTAACCCTGGATAGCAAACTTAATTGGAAACCACATCTAGACAAAACCATAGCAAAAGCAAATAATGCTTTCTGGGCTTGTTCTAGACACTTTTTAGCCAAAAATGGGGACTTAGACCAAAAATGATTTACCGGACATATGTGGCACCCATCATAACCTATGCTTCGCTGGTCTGGTGGCGAAAAACAGAACAAGTTTATGCCCGTAAAGCTTTACAAAAGCTTCCAAGATTAGCCTGCGTCGGTATTACAGGTGCAATGTGCACCTACCTAACTTTAGCTCTAGAAAGTTTATTAAATTTTCCTTCGATAAACCAAACAGTAAAGAAGACCGCCGCACTAAGCGGACTAAAACTTCATCTCACAAATAACTCAAGTGAAGAAAACTTACAGGGACATATAAGCCTTCTGCAGGTGCTCCCAATACTTTTATCGGTTGCAGTTCACTCTTCGGACCTTTTGCCTAGACGCATAACGTTACACCATCCCTTCGAAGTAATCTTTCCTAACCGCTCAGCATGTAAGAACCTTGTTATTCTTACAACTAACTTCCAATACATTTGGTACACTGACAGTTTAAAAACTAACAACGGTACAGGGATTTTCGGTTCTAACTTCAAATCATCTATATTTTTTGGTAGCACAACTATCTTTCAAGCAGAGGTAATAGCTACGAATTCTTTGTTAGGGAATGCATCAGGAGAAATCTCCGAAGATCACGCATCCTTATTTGCTCTGACAGCAGTCAGGTAGCCTTGTAGGCATTGTCCTCAACCAAAATAGAATCCAAACTAATTTGGAACTGCCTGACATGTTATGTTTATCTCAATCAGCCACCCACAATAAAATAACTCTTTCCTGTGTCTGGACATGAAGGTGTACACTGTACGAAGAGGCTGACCGCCTAGCTAGACTTGGCTCTCAAAACCAATTTAAAGGCCCGGAACCCTACTGCGGTCTCTTATCCGTAGCAATAAGCGCGAACTGTTCACTTGGGTACGGCAGGACATGATTCACACCTGGAACAACTGTAATGGCCACCGCCAGTGAAAACTATTCATCGACTTATCTCAAAGACGTATGAAAGAAATTCTTGACATGAGCAAACGTGACGCCAAGTAACTTGCGGACTTCCTCACTGGACACTGCTTTCTCAGATATCATCTCAAAAACATAGGCATCAGCCAGGATGAAACCTGCCGTCTTTGTCTCCAAGACATAGAAACAGCTGAACACATTTTATGTGAATGCCCTGCCATAGCCAGATCCAGGCTATTAGATTTCACTAGTTGAAATCATAAACACTTCTTCTTCGAATATTCTTAGGCTCTTACATTCTTAGGTTTACACTTTAAATAAACCGCTTTACACTTTACGTGTTTAAACCTTGAGGAACAGCACAAAAGATCTTTCAATTTAAGACAGCGGAGGTAGATCACCTTTACTAGTACGTAAAGGTGATCTACCTCCGCCCTCTCTAGTTTAAAAAAAGGACTTATCAGCGAAGTAAGCGACACTTGCCTAAGTAAGTAATCCAAAAATGATTGGATAGCTCAGCTAAAGAGCTTTCAATATTTAACAATTCTGAGAACAAAATATAGTTTTAAAAATAGCATGGCATAAAACAAACGATTCGAAGTGTATGTTATAAATAAATCTAATAAACCCTCAATTCCAAAGTTCGGCTATGACACATTAAAATAGAAACTAGACTAGAAATTGATAAAAAAAAAAAAAAATGTTATCAGTTGCTTGGAGACCAAATCAATAGAACAGATTATGATTTTAAAAAAAGTAAAAAACTAAGATTACATAAGCAGTGAAATTACATACGGTAATGGCTTTAATCTGCTTTCTGACCCCATGAAAGATATTAACAGAGAAATTCTTTTTTTTTTTACTTTCTACGCAAGTACTTATCGCATGATAATGAGTGCCACACTCAGCTATCTCATCGCAATTAACTATCTAACTACAAATTATGTGCAAGCTTCCGTTTCTCGAACTTTAACACATAAAAGAAAAAGAGTTATACCTACAACCGGACACATCTTTTTTTTGAAGTTCTTATCTTTTGAACTTGGAGTAGCAGTAGAAAAGACAATTGACTATATTTGAATTGCCAAGCTAATTAGTATTCCAAGTTTGGACAAACATATATGCGTTATAAAATAAATTGCCTAGCAATTTCATAAAGTGTTTGAGTAAGCCGGGCTATCATATTGATTTTATTGTTGTTTTGACTGTCGGGTTTAGAAAGCCTTTTTAAATAATTTTAAAAATGTTCATCCAAACTAATTACAGTGTCATCTGTTGCTGGTGTAAAGGTTGGATGTTAATTCGTAAACATACACGCTATTATTTGTTATACCAAAGTTTGAAATATTGGGTAGAGTCCAACGTGGTATAGTAATAAATTTTAGTGATCTGATGAGGCTTATCAGACCATTTTATAAGATGCAAAATCCCATCAGTGAATAAAACTGAACCCGAAATTTCTCTTAATTCGAGTTACGGTAGGGTGGATAAAGTGGCCAAGAAAATTATTCTGCCATTTTTTGTGATATAAAAGTGCCCCCGAAGTTGAAGGGAAGACTCTACACCGCGGTTGTGCGTCCAGCACTCAAAAACTGTTCGCAATGCTTGACAATGTAGAAAAAATATAAGAGTAAGTTGACAGCAACTGGAGGCGAAGATGCTCCATATGGCAGCAAAAGTAACAAAGCTAGAACGTATCAGATATACGAAGGTCTTTGATAGCCTTCACGTCAAAGATTCTATTTTAGAAGAAATAGATCACGACAGGCTCAGTTGGTATCACGTTGAAAGGGGAGATCCAGAGAACCCCTTCAGAAAAAAATTTCATACAAGGCCAACGTTCAGAAGTCATCTCAGAGAAACAAAAAGAAAGGCAGACCAAATCACTCCTTATGGTAGAGATAAATGCAAAGACATCTGCGTTTGACTGGCTTCAGACATTAAACCATCAAAAAAGGGAGCCTTGCCCTGTGCATTCTGAGATCAACGAGGCGGGGGCGTACCCCATGAGCGGATTGCTAGTGTGCAATCAGTTTAGTAAACTCAAAAGAAAGAAAAAGAAGGAAGCTATTCTCCTAATTCTGACATCAATACGCTTCTTCATTCATTTTAGTAGTTTCTCTATAGTCAATCTTTTCAATCCGTTCCATACTTCAATTGTCTTCAACTTCAGTAATCACTGTTCGGCTATAACATCTTTCATTTCTTTTCTGTTTATTGAAACTTTTATGCTAAAGTGAATTCAACACGCACTTTCGTCATCAGTCATTTTTTGTTTTAATAGGCCAACACCTTTTTTTTGATGTCAGTGGCCTGTGGGCCTTTTGTTTTTAAAAAAAGAAACCAACAATACCCAAATGAAGGTTTCCCCTGTGTAAAAGGCATGGATGTAAAGATTTTCCACGACAGCAATGCACAGATTGATATCTAACGATGCAAATATCATTCTTTGTGCAAGCCAGGGCCTGTGATAGGGTAGTAATTTATCGTCTTTAGGCATTGATTCCATGTGTTTCGCCTTCAAGGGGCAATAGTAAGTAGTAGGTGTTGAATGTGATTCTTTAACATTATTGAGAACATTTCTAAAAACGGCGCTTGTACAATGTAATTTAAAATTTTGATAATCAGGAGCAAATTGTACACAAATATTTAAAATAGCCCATCCTTGACCATCACTTTATCGATGGTTAAATGGCTTCTTGTCTAACTATTGTCACGTTGCTAAAAAATTAAAGACATTTCTTATTGTAGTGATTTTGAAAGGAACTGTTTTCCGTGTTCCCTGGTAGTAATTAAATTGTAGTAAAGAAAGAGAAGAAAGTTTACGAACATTTAAGGACGATCTTACGCAGAAAACCAACATTTTGTCAAGCGGGATAGAAATATCTACAATTTTCATATTCATGTGGCTAAGTTTTTGGTTGACCAAAAACTAAGCACAAAAAACTTTTGGTCTTCTGTTAGTCCTACCGCTGGCGCTGGTCTTAAACGACTCTTATGTCAATTCCATTGATTAAGCCAACTAGCAGGCAGCTCAATTTTCTGCTAACTTGACACTTCCTATAATAAAACATTGGCCACATCTGAGATTGAACCTCTTAATTCTGTGATGAAGAAGATATTTTTTTCGTACTCGCTAGGTTGCGAGATCTTCAAAGACCTTCATATACAAAAATCCCGTTCGGAACCGGCAGAAAATTGTAGGTCCCCTCCAATCCTTGACAAGGCATGGTTGTGAGAAATGCGCTAGGCCCTGGGGCTCCTCGCTATATTTCGCCACCCTAATTACACAGGTCTGCAATGGTTTTCCTCTCTGAAATCTGAGTAACGTTTTCTATAGATTCTGATGTGCTGATTACGATAAAAATAATGAAAAAAATCCATCACGTCAGGATTTTTTGATATTGGATATTTAAAATGTCTGAACGCCTGCATTTTAAAATTTATAAAACGTCATTAAATTGCTTTAGCTTAGTTTTTATTGCATTTAATTAGTGTAAGGGGACATAGACATCAATGCAAATTAGTAATTTGTTAACTACTACATGATGAGTATAAAAAATTCGTAATAAACATGTCGAAAAAAAGGTATTTTGGCTAAATTTAGTAATGAACTCATTCATATACAGTGTGTTCCGTAATTCGTGTGACATACTTTGGGATGAGATTCTTGGTCATATTCTTAGAAAAAAATTGTTTTACACTAAAGTCCGTTTCTCAACTTTGACATCACTTTTTGGCAATTTAAGATAAGGCTAATTTTGGTGTACCCTGACCTGTGTTAAATTCGATAACTCTGTCAACACTGCTGATAGAGACATAATCTTAGACTTAATTTTTTGTTAAAATAATGATCTTTAAAACATTTAAATAAATGAACTTCTTTCAATATATATTTTTTTAATGCGAAAACTTGTGATTTTTTTCCTACTTTCTATCTGTACCTTTTTGAAAAATCTGGAGGTGATGGAGAAAAACTAAGGACATTTTCGTAATCAGCGTACCAAATTACCCTAGAATCAGCTATCAAATTCCAGAGAGGAAGTTATGACCCTCATTTTGCAGGCATGTGTTATTTATTTATTCTCTTATCGAAAATACGTGCTTTTGGTAGCGATGAGTCTCTTCTTTGTTGGATTAGAAACTACATTTTCGATCTTTCAATACAAGTTGTATTTATAAACGCTGGTGTGCCTCAGGGCTCCGTTTTGTATCCGAATCTATTCCTTACTTTCATAAACTATCTCTTGTCTGAAGATTGTAATCCTGTTAACTGTTTTACTTACGACTTAACGTTCAGCTTCTTATATTCGTATATGGAATAGAAACGGTTTCGTATGATTGAATTCTGACCTTGACAACATTGTTTCATGGCCCAATAAATACCGAGTAGAATTCAATGCTTCAATAACTCAATAAGCTGTCTTTTGTCAATTAAGCTTAACATGTCCCCACTGCCGTTGTCTATACATGGTTCCTGCTTCATTGAAACCGAAAAACTGTCTTGCTTTGTAAATGACGAGCTTCGATTTAATAACCACATATTTGAAGTCTCAAAAAATGCTGCTATAAAAACTTAGGTTTCAAGATGATGCAGGAAATTTTCCACCCCTTCTGATCTTGCTACAATAATTAAAGCCTGCATCCGCTCAAAACTGGAGTATGATCCTCATATCTAATTAGGTGCTCCCCAAACATCTTTGCGCCTACTTGATAGTGTACAAAAGAAAGCGTTAAAACTAATAGACGACAGTTCAATAGTAGAATCGCTTCATTCTATTGAGCATCGTTGAAATGTTATTTGTCTGCTTGCCTAACTCTCTTTCACTTCTTTTTCACTTCTTTTGCGCTACAGAGCGGGGAGTTTTGGGGCTTAGCTTATTTATAACGACTATGTCTTGTGAGGGGATGCTTTTCATGACAACGAATTAACTATCGTAAGACTTACCGATTCCTCGCGAAAAGCGATATCCGTCAAAAAGTTTTTGTTTTCTGTGGGGATTTGAACCACGAGCCTCCCATGTAACAGGCAAACATAATAACCATTACTTCGGTCAATTATAGAAGTTCATATTTTATCCTTTCAAACCAGATGTCTCTGTGTTTCCTCCCAGCATGATCTACAAGGGTTCAAACCAATGTTCCTTAGGTTAGGTAAGGTGGAAAAGGCTATCAGAGATCAAAATGAGTATGTTCAAATCAGTTCAAACACATCCAAAATTTCTCAAAGATCGCTCAGACTTGATCATTTTCCACCCCTATTCACAAGGAAATATCTCTCAAGCATATTTACTCACAAGCAAAAATGCTTCTGAACAAACTAAATCAGTAAGGATGCTCACAAGTCATTTTTTCTGTATTGCACTCACAAGCAAATGACTTGCAAGCAGATTGACTTGTTTGAACTTACTTGAATATATTCAAATACTCATGAGCACGCAAAATGTTCACAAGCAGGCAGTGTGTTCACAAGCAGGTAGCGTGCTTACAAGCAGGCAGTGTATTTATGAGCAGGCAGTGTATTCATCGGAAAGCAATGCGTTGAAGATTTATACCTAAACAACAAAAAAAAAAAAACGCATACATAGAAAGGCATATAAAGGCATAAACTACCCTTTTTGGTATGATCACATTGCTTGCTTATGAAGACACTGCTTATTCACAACCACACTGCTTGCTTGTGAGCTAACTGCTTGTTTACGATCAAATGGCTTGTGACCACTTTTACTCACAAGCAGTTTAACTCAATGTTATTCAAACTCATTTTGACTTGCAAGCAAGTCTACTTGTTTGGTTCGTTTGAAAATAGGGGTTGTTCAGAGTTGCTTGGTTCAAAAAATAAGATTGTTCAAATTTACTTGCTTGTGGGTTGACTCAGTTTGTTCAAACTCGTTTTTTTTTTTTCAAGTAAATACTCATTGTTCACAAGCAGACTTAGTTCATTTTAATCTCTGGTGGCTATTAGCCTACGTTAATTGCCTGACACACTTAGGCCGCAAGGGCCCATTGTGATACCACAGAGATCAGCAAGCTAATCACCTACTGATCTCAGGAACCCGATGTAAGATTAACGAGTTAATAACCCATTAAATTTTCATTACGGGACTAGCCGGTTAATCACCCGCTAGTCGAACCACGTAGAACTTTTAATGTAATTTGAAAGCCTTTTAGGGTCTATGTAAGCTAAGTCGCTAGTATCATCGAAAAAGAATTCACCGAGATGAGTTTTCCTCCTATGAAGTAGTGCACTGCATGAGCAACGAAGGTGTTCAACGGTTTCTTCTTCTTCTTCGTCCATGCAGCTTCTGCAGATATCTTTGGAAAACACACCAAGTCTTTTGGCGTGTCTTCCTATCAGACAGTGTCCTGTAAGAACACCTGTGGTAGAACCTAGGTATAGGCGGTTCAAGGCTAACAAACTCTTCGAGCGTTTTTAATCTACACACAGCCAAACTTTTTTGGTTGCAAGCCAGTTGTTAATCTCAGTCTTAGTTACAAAAAAAAAAAAAAAAATACTCAAAAGCGTCTCTACAACAATAATTATGTCCACACTTTTATTCGTTACCTGAAATAGTTTTACTTTTGGCGGATACAACGCTCAAAAGAAACGAAGTTTGACTCTTAAAAATCGAGTTCAGGTTTTTCAACAAAGGCTCTTCGATAACTGCATTGCCACTTTATTGAAAACTCGCTTACCCACCGCACGATGCTGGTCAAGCTTAAAAGAGATAGTCAGAGCCTTGTCCACCACATCCTCTTAAAATGAGAAAAATAATAAAGTTGTAAAAAATTAAAGGATAGCGGAGGCCACATCTTATCATTCTAAAAAGATTTCTAGAAAAAAACGAAGAACAAAAAACTGCAAGATTCCTAGCGACAGCTGTTCCATAATAAAAAAAAATTTATTCCAACGTTTCATAAGGCTTGCAGTTGCTTTGACGTGAAGTGAGCAAGACTCAAAATAACCCAAGACGAACCTATGATACTGGGTGCAAATCGGATAAGGAAGTTCTTTGGCGCTGAATTCCAAAAGCTACTGATTCAATTACCCCACAAAAATGCTCCAACACAATGATTTTTTTCACATCAAAAGATACAATGCAATGAAGAAAAACTTTATTAGCTAACATGAGACACCAAAAAGCTGAAGGGACCTCACCCAACATGAGGTGCGTGTAAACAAAATTTCTTAGCTATAACATCATTTTGTATTTATTTATATTTTTAAATATTTATGAGTACATTTCCTTAAATGTGTTGAAAACAAATTACGAACAATTGAAATTAGCATTAACAAGTTGAACCTTCTGAACTAAACAATACCCAACGGCGGGCGCGGCAGGCGATACTGACGTTTTGAGTGCTTTCGGTTAAGTAATAAATGTAAATAAATTCTCAAATAACACGGCGCGAAGGGTTTGAATGCCTTAAGAATAACCTTATCTCCCACACACACACATGTTACACGTTTTGTCTTTTCTGATTTCTTGTTCTAAACTTGTTTCTTTTGTTTTGTTTTTTTTTTTCTTCATTTGTTTAACTTCCGGATTGAGTGTAAAACATTATTTTACACGTTTGTTTACAAAGAACTTGTCGATTTGGAAAATATTCAACAAATATTTAATTTAAATACGTAGAGACACTCATACTCAATCAGTTATCCATTAGCTGAGAGAAAAAAGTACTCAGACGATCAAACGAGATGAGTATAAAGACAAATAAACAAAAATGCAATCACTGCGGTACTAATTTGTGTGTGAAACTTAAAAAAAACTGCACAATAAGGTCCAAGGGTTATTCAAACCAAATTGAATAAGTCATTTACAATAATGGGATTGGCTTTGGAAAATAAATTACTGGGACATTCGATTACAATATCAATTATAAGTCTGGCGTCTTCGTCTTGCCTATCTGTTGCCGATTTCTAAATTGATGTTGAAGGCATTAGCATATCAGTTTTCTTAAAGATCTCCTCTGCTACAAACTAAATGTTCGTTTTTGATGACCTACTTATTCTATTTAATTTAATCGATTAGCTTCTTCTCTTTCTTCGTTACGGGCATCGTGATTTAGAAGGGATAACAGCTCACCCACTTATCTGCTTTACACTAGTTATCAGCCCTTGGGGTACACTGCGTTGACCTTAGCTTCTTCAATCTAACAGACAAAAAGTTTTGTATCAACTTTGTTTTTTGATGTCCGGTTGAGATTTTTCACTCAATTGGAGAGCACCTTACCAAAACCTAGAATCATTGTCGTTCAACAAAGTGCAAAGAATTTGCTGCAATCGCGTTTAGAGCTTCTCTTAACACCTGACGGTACGTTGCCGTTGCTGACTAATTTATGGACAGTATGCGTGTTTAAAAATATTCAGCATAATTAATGCCAATTTTGTTTTCTTCTTCCTCATTACAAAATTTACTTAAGTGTACAGAATATGAAATGTTTTATAACCCATACGGCAGGGGTAAACACCTAACAATTCTCTTTAATGACCTTGTTGTGGAATGTTTGGAACAAAAAAAGACAACTTTCTTGTGTTACATGGCTTTAGTTTTGTTCAGAACAAATATTTTTGGATTTTAATGACTTTGTCTAAAAATATATTTGGTACCTGTTCAAATAAAAATACACATTTAGAAAGAATAGATTCAAACCTAGTCATAACATAAGAGGTCTCTTTCTCTGTTTCATCCAAGCAACTGGTGTAATTGTAGAGACTTTTAATAGATTATGCCTCTGGTGTTGAGGATTTGAGTTTTGCACAGTTAAGGAGTCACATGGCGGTGTGACGCCTTGTCGAAAGCTTTTGTGGACATCAAAGATCTCGGTGAGTTCTTTACCGACTTTAATGAAGCATCTTAAATTTCCTAAAATCATCAAACAGGGCGTACGAGTTTTGCAGAATAACAATACTGGATATGGCTTTGTACAGCTCATCTTTCTAGATATTGTTGTACAAGACCTTGAAATGGACAAATGATGCTATATTTCGATACTGTTTTCCCGGATTTTTTGTCAAGATCAGTCGATTGTGGCTAGTCTAGTCTATAACCGAATTGTTAAGGACCTATCAGATTGCTGACGTGCAGATTCAGATGTACAACTATTACAGAAGACAAGATCTTATACGCGACGTTAAGGAGGTTTATTCCTCTATAATTGGCGCAATTGTGAGGACGTACTTTTTTTTTAATCGGGCATACGATACTGAAGTGCACTCATCGGACATGCTTCTTCGACCATCAGCTGCTGCATGCTTTTTTCCAGCTGATTTTCAGCTGCCTTTGTTTGATTTCAGTTTTCATAATGGCAAGCTTCTTCTTCTTTTAGGACGGAAGGATGTCATTCTTGATCAAAGTCCAACTTGAATGGGGTATTTTGGCTGACAGCGTCTGTGTTTTCTGGACCTCAGTAGTTACTTTGTTTCTATCTTTTTGTTTTCTGGTCTTTACAGGCTTGAGCTCGAAAATTGGATCCTTAAATTCTGAATCTCATTTTTATCATTGGATCTTTCAATTTCATTCAATTGAGCGCTCCTCAAGTTGCTTCTTGTTATAAATCTTAAACCTTGGTTTTTTGTCCTTTTTTCGTTCGCTAAGCTCGTCAGCGGTGAAATTATTGTTTTTATCCGAGGTAGTTGGCTGTTTCGGAACCATGAACTTGAACGCGGTTGGGTAGTTTACCCTTTGCACAACACCCAATGTGGAGAGCCAGGTCCTTTAAAAATATGACATAAAGGGCCGGGTTGAGAGCTCCCGTTGGCCAATACCTCATCCGTTATCATCTCTACGCTAATACCCTACCCTTGTATTGAAAGAACACGTTCTTAAAACAAAGTTTTTATACGTTTATTTATGTCGCATTTCTATTGGTTTCACTCGGCGAACCACTTATTTCAAGAACCAATGGAACACCCAAAATAGTTTCTGCTCAGTTAGTGAAGTGCGAGTGAAGCTTAGGTTGAATGGGGGTGCAGCCCTAAGTTAGCACCTCACTCGGGCCTCAAGGATCCATTGTGCTCTCCGGGGAAACAAAGGATGAGGAAGTTGTAGGATTGAAGAGGTAGATGGTTGGGCTGGTGATTGGGTTATTGGGGTAAGGAACCGCCACTGGACCGTTTGGAGCCCTTAGTAAATTTCAGGACGTTGCTCAATGGGAGGTAAAAGATGTCGCCCAGTTCGTCGAAGAAATATTCTCCGAGGGCTTTTTTCCTAGCTAGGACACTGACAGAAGAAGTGGAATGATCCTTCCTCCGCTTCTTCGCCTTGGCATCCTCTACCTAAGTCGGATGTGCTAATGCCCATTCTCATCATGTGGGTACCCAACGAGTTGTCGCCCGTGAGAATGCCAGTTAACAGAGAGAGCCTAGGTCTCTTAAGCTGGAGTGGAGTAGAAATTCTGTTTTTTCCTTGCCAAAGGTTTCTGGAAACTTGGCATGTATCTAAAGATAACCACCTGTCATTGGCGGCTTTTAGAAAATTGTGTTTGATTCTGTTTTTTTCTTGTTGTAGTGGCGTTAGAACTGAGGTGTTCGTTTCGCTTGATTCGAGTGCTGACCCGATTTTAGTCAGCTTATCCGCCATTTCATTACCGATTATGTCACGATGTCCTGGAACCCAGGTTAAAGTTACGGTGTTTGTTTCGCTAAGAAGTTTAAAATTACTGCGACAGCTGTCTACTAATCTGGATCTTATGATAATGGATGAGATAGCTTTAATGGCCGCCTGACTGTCTATAAAGAAGTCAATATTTTTGTTGATCAGGTTTTGCGTAGCTAGGTGTTTTGCGGCTTCGCACACTGCAAGTACTTCTGCTTGAAAGACACTGCAAAATTCGGGAAGCTTTATTGACCTATTTATAGTAGGATAATCTGAGAAGATACCTGACTCTACCCCTTCATCCCTTGTCGGAAAGACTGTTAGGGCCACTGGATTGAAATCAATATGCGGGGGGTATAGTCTGTTTGAATGTCTATATCTGTATGGTTCTATGGCCTGGTATGCATGTTTTCTAATTGTTGCATTGTTTGAGTCGTACAAACAACTTGAGTTTGTTTTTGAAAGAGTTGAGGGAAGGAAGAGAAATTTGAAATGGGCCTGTAATTTTTAATATCTATCTTTTCACCCTTTTCCAAAAACACTCCGGATGAAAAACTTTTTCGATTTCGATTCATGTTAGGGATTTCAAAGTAAATACTTCCTTCAAATTCTCGAAGCTTGTGAATGATTTTCTAATAGACTGCAAAAAAAATGTTTCTAGTAGAAAAGTTTAAATGCTAGACAGTTATGCATTGGTTCCACAGGCATCGGTTATCGGCCCAATTCTCTTTTCCAAGCTCATCACTGATCTATCATCGCGTTGTTTGCATACTTCTCAAACTTAATCTAATCAGTTCTTTTCAACAGCTGGATAAAGTATGCATCTCCATCAATGAAGATCTGAACAGAAAACATACATCGTCTAAGTCACCCCCATTTCGCGCCACTATAAAACATTAAAAAACTTACTAGCTAACGTTTCGGAAGCACGAAAAAATTCAGAACTTCAAATCTGGCTCTCATATGAATGAAAGTTATTCTCAGAAACTGGTTAGCAAAACTCTTTAGACACCTTGCCAAAGGCCATTGCGTTGCATCTCGTCAAACAAAATGCCAAACTGAAATTAGTAGGTGGTCGTTTTTGTGCAATGAAAAAGAAATGAGAAGTAGCAAATAAGAGGTGTTGATGAAATCATAACAAAAATTAGTTAATTTTTACAACTATCAAGTCCGAATTCGTTTGAGTGATAACGTCTGGTTTATTCTAACATATGTACCATTAAAATTTACTCGTCGCACTCCCGCGTTATTTCTTACTTTCTTTTATTTGATAATCATTGAGGTCTATTGGAACCTACTACTCTCTTCGTCATGAACATAATACGTTTAATATAAATAAACGTGTTAATAGGTCATCAAAACACACTTAACGCAAACGCGCTTTACAAAAAAAAAATGCTGTAAATTTACCTTCGCAGAAGATGATCGCAATGCGGACTTTATTTGAATTATGCAACCAGACATATTCGGTTTATTACGCATTATGAAAAACCCCACAGTATTTATCATCACAACAAGCATCAGTCATTGCCGGTTGTTAATTAATTTGTAAGACAATTAAAATCCAAAAACGACCTTCTTCAAAAGACAGTCACAAAACAGATAGCCACAATCGAAACGACATGTACCCATGGGTGATCTGTCTTTCAAGTTTTTCTGCCATTCCAATCTCTTCTTTAAAGAACACAACAAAACAAGGAGAAATCATAACTTGTTTCCATCAATAAAGCAAAAGAACTTCTTTCTTTCGCTACCAATTTTCATCCTTCCGTTAAGCTCAAGCAAAATGTGTCTATTTTTGTATTCAAAAGATGTGAAACGCAAATGAATCTCACCAGAAAAAAAAAAATGAATATACTAATATACTAGTGGTGGGTCGGTAACCTTCTGCTTCCTATACCCACATCCACAAACATGCCAAAAGTAATGCGAAACTTTCTTTTTTTCTGAACGTGCACACCTAGAATAGTGTGACTTTATATCAAATCATTGGGTTATCGTCTTTTATTCTTTTATTTAACGACGTCAATGCTCGAAATGTTGGAAGACACGATTTATTATCTATGAAATTTTTCATTTTTCATTACTTTTTGAACACTTTCAATGTGCAACATGTGGAATTGCGGTGTACGAAAATTGCTTACACAGCACGTTGGATGCAAGAGAGAAAGCTATCAAGTAGTGCATTTATAATGTTAAACTATGCCAAGCTACTAAATCTGCTTTCAGTTAGAGTTCTTTAAGAATTACTTACCTAGATAGACGAGGAATGATTTTCTTGTACAATCCCAATGTATAATCCACGTCAGGTGTGGTTGGTAGAGTAAATTCTAAAGTGGAATCACCGAAAGCGCGAACGAGAGGACAGAGAATAAAACTTTACAACCGAACCGATGGAGTTTTTAAAGTGAACTAAGCATTGTTTAGTAAGAAAATAGCTGCGAAGCTTCCGAAGAAACGGAGGTAAACGAGAAGACATGGAAATTTGGTTGGTCTGGTCTATGGGTTTTAGCTTTGGGTTTGGAATTATGTGAGTTGTGTGTGATAGGAATTTTTGTTTACCTTTGCTGTTTGATAAGATGAGCTGTCAAATAAACTGACATCTGCGTGTGGCATACGGCTAATGGCTAATTTACACAGGGATGTCTCAGAGTCGTAAGTAGTACTGAAATGATTTTTTGTGGAAAAACATAGAAAAAGAATTTACTTATGTCGATTGGCATTGAGATTTGCAAAAGAATATTTAAAAGCAGTGGCCCTGTTCTGTAACTATCGCCTCGATAAAAGCAGGCGATAAACGGTGGAAAATGGAACGAAGTCCTACTAAATTCATAGAATTTTGTTCCATTTTCCACCGTTTATCGCCAAGGCGATAGTTACAGAACAGGGGCACAGATTTTTTTCGTAGTCAATAGATTGGTTAAAGCAAACGTGTGGCGTTTGACGGAGAGTTTTCAGTTCTTTATTTGCAAAACAAAAATTATTGCAAAAAACTCAAATTCTATTTGAGTTGGATCAGCGAAATACAAAATCTCTTTCTTAAAAGCCACTTAAGCCAAAGCATTTTTGTAATCGTGGCAGTGACAGTTACAGTTGTCGAAATATGCAGCGACATTTATAAGAATACTCACACCGGTGCGACAAAAAAAAGCGAAGCATTTTCATACATTTGTACTGTCGCGACGCCAAAAATACCGCCTAACTAACTAACTAACCTTAACTAACTATAACCCCCTTTGCCTGAAAACCCATCAAACTATTTTTGTGGCGAAAACAAAGATAGCGTCTTATTCGAATCCGTCTGCAATTTAGTTTCATTATTTCCGATTCTTTATTACATTTTTCATTTGCAAATAATAGCCGTGTTTTATTGGGAATTTTATAGTCATCTTCATCCCTGTTGTTCACTTCTGAACACTGACTTATTTTTGTTCACTAATCGTTGTTGTTTTCCCATGTACGATGTTTTTCGATGTTTAACAAACGTGTGTATAGATTGAGATTCCCAATAAAACACGACTAATGTTTTGCGGCTCTTTTAAAAGAAGCGTTCTTAACTGTTACAAATGGAAAAAAAAAGCGAAAACACCTTTGCTTTCCTAAAATCTTTTCAAACAAACTGCCAACAAAATGGAGACGAAGGTTCCCGGTCTAATTCAACTTGTGGACAAAATGACACTGCCTCGACGCTGTGGCCTCTCTGGTTTTGCTCTGAGGTTTGGAAGAACCACATGCGAATACCCACAGCTACGCAACAAAAAAACGCAGCGGTTTCATACAATTGTATTGTCGCGACGGCAGAAATGATGACATGATGATAGCCGCAGCTATAAAAATGTTTCGGCTTAAAGGCCCCGACCCATAGAATCCGTTGCGTCCGTTCGCCGCCGGATTCAATTGACAGCAGTGAGTTTTACCGGACACAACGGATTGGGGTGGCCCATAGAATCCGTTGCGGTGTGAAGAGAAAACTTCAAAATGGTTTTGACTGCGCATGTCATCAGTTCTGCCGGACGCAAAAGTTAAAAGTTGGGCTACTTTTTCCGTTGCGTACGTTGCATCCGATGCTTATGGGTCACCTCTCATAATATCGTGTGTATTTAATCGAGCTGTCAGTTGAATGCTGCAGCGAACGGACGCAACAGATTCTATGGGTCGGGGCCTTAAGAAAACCTTTAAGATTTTGCCAAACTAAAGCCTTGCACAAACCAACGCGGTGAGTGCGTGCGATGCGATTGCATTTAGTCAAATCCCTATGCATTAAGTCAAACGTCCATAATATTACATAGGGATTTGACTTAACGCAATCGCATCGCACGCACTCACCGCGTTGGCTTGTGCAAGACTTAAAGCGATTTTGCTGTTGCGACAGTTGGCAGAAGAAACACTCTTGATAGGAATTCTGCCGTTGCGACAACTGCTAACGTATGAAAACACAGGGTTTGCCGCGTCAGTGTGTGCCCTATAATGGTGTTGTAAGTCAAAGTTTGTGTTTTTTTTTAGAAAATGATCAAAGCGATCCTGTGCCCAGATGGATAAATTTTAGATTACATTTTTTTTGAAATTCAATGAAAAACGCTATAAGCTTTCTTAATTTTTTGTATTTTAAAGCAAATTATTTTACTTTTTATTCATTCAAATCGTGAAGTCTATCGAAACAAAGATTATTAATATCAATATAAATGATGACCGGTTCAAAACTTTCGAAATTTCTTTCCATGGAAACTCCTGAGCATTTAAATAATCAGCTGACTGAAATAAAAACGAAAAAAATGTTCAGTATTTGCTCACTAAGAATTGACAGATACTTACATCTTGGAAATTCATAGCTAAAATGAATCTCAGGGCTGTACAATTAATAACTCTTAGAACCAATTCGTTAGGATGACTTTTTGGCGGATATGATTCGAACCAAATACTCAGGACGTGAAGTATGTAAGTGAGAGTTGCTATCACCATCAAAAATTCGTAAACAGTGACTGAAATGATTTTGATAATATTTGTTAATCAAATAAAAACGTAGGTACGCATATTTATGACAGACCAATATCTGGAATGATGATAGCTGGTGCATGCTTTCCAACAAACATCAACGCAAGAGAACTAACCATCAATGCCACTAGGATAAGCCCGCCTCGTCTGTACTTCTCCAAAAAGAATGCAAGTAGGATTAAGAACTCTATCACTAAAGACAAAATAAGTTGGTCATAGTTTCTGTGAGATCCAAGTGAAGTCTTACCTAACGCCGGTGTTGTAAAAACAGAATGATAAAATGCGCTATTCCGACTTATTGTCATCCTAATTTTCAAGTCATCTTCTATAGACTGAAGAAGTAATTCTTCGGTTGACTCATTTCCGTTTGGTACTTTTTCCAGGGTTACATAGAGTACCGATACTTTGTCAATTGACCATTCTGACAGTTCGTTTATAGTTTGATCGGTTATAGGGGCTGTGATGTCATAAGCTAATTTGATATTGCTGTTAATCGTTTCTATGACAATGTCACAATTAGTGACATCGTTAGGCCAATCAGGTGTCACATCAAAACACCAAGAATGAAGCTCAGCATTTCTGGCTAACATTGTTATCTTTCCATTAGAGTCAACTCTGATGCTGAAGAATGGATGAAAATTTTTGAATGTACTCAAGGCACCACTGTAATGAGAAGACGTATGTGTTGTTTTCTTTTTTATTTTTAAATCTCAATAGGTCCTTACTCTTCAATATTCAATTCTGGATGCCATATATTGAACAATGGCTGCACAATATGCGTAACATTTCCGTAGGCACTAGGATCCCAGCTGATACGACTGTCCGTCCAATTCTGAAATTGATCAGATTTTTCAACAAAAAAAAAAACAATTTGGTGTTATTTGATGTGAACTAACCATTACTATGTGAAGTCTGGTGCTTAAAATTGAAGCTCGTTGATTGAACTCAACGGATCGGACCTTAAACGAAAAGGCTACTTCAGTTGTGTTTGGTGGTGGTACTTTGGGATCACTCATGTTTAGTACCTCGGCTACTAGTCGTTCTTCATTGCTTAAAGGTCGAGTTTCCATTTCCATTTCTCCAACTGAAATAAAATAAATAAGTAAGTTGTCAAGTCTTTAAATGGCGCCCAATGAGTGTGCCACTGACTTAAAAAATCATAAAGATGCAGTTTCGTTTGAGAGTAAAACATTTGCATGTTGCTTTCTAATTTCTCTAGTGAGTATAACGAAACGAAGTGCATACTTCACACCGAAATTTTACACTTGGGGTTACTATCTGCACTTAAGGAAATTCGAGCCCCAGATGCTTCTTTTGTGTTCGTAGTTTGCCTTTTCTGCCAAAATTCCCCAATCCCCATGTCATACAGCAGGGGTGTCAAGTTCTTTGATGGGCTGTGGTAAGAATTTTTTTGGACAAACATGCATACACTGCCGATTTCACTATGAAAAAGCCTAAGAAGCATCTGCTTCATCCTTCGTATGGCGGTTAAGGTCTGGAACTATTGCGTAGGCGGTCGAGGTTCAAATCTGGAAGGTAATACTGCTGTGAATGGGGTTTCTCTGCTGACTATTGTAGGCTAGAACCGAAACTTTGAATAAAAGCTTGAGATCGCTTCATTAGCGCAGAATAGAAAGTAATGATCTTTTCTCAAATCGTCCCAATATTCTCGCAATAAGGTATGAGTGAACATTCTTGTTAAAATTGAAAACCATCCATATTACCAAATGGCTCAACTAAATAAAATGGTTTTAAGTAAGGTATTCAAGATAACATTAAATTCAGCGCATCACTACAAACTCTTCTAAAAGATAAAAATGATATCGTTGAAAAAGCTGATCGAAATAACAACCCCCAATAGGTTCGTTCGTTGAACTTTGCCCAGGGTTGACCCAGGTTTTCTTGCCAACTCTATGAGTTGTAAAATAAACCTGGGTTTCCCAGTCCCCAAAAAACGCTAAAGCACAAATCACCACACATCCCTGTCATTAAAAAAAATAAATGCCATTTGATAGCCCTCGACTTGCCAAAGCAAAAACCTAGATCAACCCTAGGGCTCAAAAAACACAAAGTTTGACATTCACACGCTTTGTGGCGACCCCAGGGCGACCCTAGGGCTTCAACGAACAAACCTAATATGGATGGCTGGCATGTGTTTTAAATATGTAAAAGAGTTGTTGAAAGCGAAACAAAATGTCCCGAGGAAATGGTACGTACCGCTAGATCGCATAAGTAAGCTCGTTCGTGGAGCTTTGTCCAGGTTTCCTTGACAACCTTATAAGATTTCAAAAAAATACCTGGCTTTTTATTTATCAAAAAACGCTAAACCTTAAAATCACAACATTTACCTGTCATTTGAAGGAAAATTAGTGCCATTTGACAGCCATGTTTGTTCAACTCGCCCTAGCAAAAACCTAGGGCTGCTTCAGGGCTAGTTGTAGGCAAACCCAGTGCTAAACAAAACTCTGTTTAACATTTAGTGCGAGTTTAGGTTTTTCTTAAGTTATGCTGAATACAAAGCAACCCCAAGTCTTCGACAAACAAACCTGATGTCTGCCACTTCACAAGGTTCTTTTTTCTGTCAGCGGTTTTTAAAATATTAACTGGAGTACTCAAACCTAAATAGGTACCTATCCATTATACTACTAGTAACCTTACTTTGTTTTATAGCTTTCCAGGTATTCGTAAGAGAGTGGAAGGCTAAATAACTAAATAGGGTGACGCAACAAAGCTATAGAAACCTTTAGCCTCGCATTTCAAGGAGCCACAATTTTATGTATAGATTCCAAACGGCTTAGTTGGAAAGCGTTTAATTACTCTCAAAAGGCTTGCCAATTCCTCGCTTAAGTCAAAAGACGCTGCCATGATAAAGACCTTTGATTACCATCTCTTACCATGTCACTAACACTAGCACTTTTAAATGCTTAGAAAAGAAGAGTATCCCGTGGCAACGCCCACAAGATTCCTACCGTCTTTTCTGCTACGAAATAGCATATGTGTTACAGCATTTTTTTTTAATGTTGGAGAGCATACTTTTAGTTTGTCTTCATCCAACGGGGGCATACCATCTACCAATGTGCTTTTGATAATTGGTTAAAACTATCACTAAGGACCTCACCAAGCCAAGCCCTGATGGGACAGGTTCTGACAAAGTTCTCTGAGATCCTTGCCTTGCAAGTTCACCGGTAATCTCTTTTGCAGTTATTTTTTGATTTTCTGGAACCCAAACAAGACTCAAAGAATTCAGTCATTCAGAGATGTCTTGGATTCCTGAATCACTTTCGAAGCATTAAGTTGAGTAGCGCCTCAAGCACAGCTTGGCTGTCGCTGCAGACGCTTCTCCTTGTCGCTATGCATCCATTCTTCGTAAAATAGTTTAAAGCCATTTGTGTGGACAACAACTTCGTCGCTTGGAAGACGGTGCGGTCGTAGGTCACCCACAAAGGCACCTGAGCAATATCCATAATCGGTTTCGGAACCATCAGTGAAGATCCGATAGCAATATTTTTATGGTTCAAATTCTAGAGTGAACTGGTACTGAATTGACGCAAAGTTTACCTTGTATTTTTCACGCAGTTGGAGCCTTGGAACCATTATAACGAAATAAATGTTCCTTGCGAAACAAATCGCTAGTGCAAAGGAAGATTCGGCAGTGCCCTGCACTTTGTTTTAGACGATAATGTGGACGTTTTTAAGTGTAGGTTGGGTGGGATCAGTCATTCTTCTGCATCTCTTGAAGAGAACAACCTCGGTTTTAAGAGGATTGACGGAACCGTTTCTAACACACCATTTATCAATCACATTTAGCAAAGCCTGTGGAACAAACAGCTTGGAGGCTGGATCCAACAAGAAGCACTGCGATGTAGTACAAAGGTTTACATTTCTTTCATTTTGACGCAATTGCAGGTCTTTGATAAAGTTTGGCTTCAGTCTCTTCTTCGTTGGACTAGAAACTACCCTTAGAAGTTGTATTGGATTGTTTCAAGTCTGATACCCATTTCACTGGTGTGCACAAGGGCTCCATTTTGTTTCCAATTCTCTTCTATATTTTCATAAAAAAAGTCTTGTCTGAAACTTCTAATCCTCTTAACTATTTTGCTGACGACTCAACCATCAGCTTCTGGTAGTCGTTTCCAAACTCACGTCGCTGCTCTTCGGATATGGAACTGGAAGGTATGATAAGCTCATTGAATTCTGGGGTAGTTAAAACCAAGTAGAATTCAATGTTTCAAAAATTAAATGCTGTCTCTAGTCGTTAAAACTAAACGTTACACCGTTGCCATTATCCACAAATGGTACTTGCCTCCAAGAAACCGAAAAGCTTTGCTAACGATGGTTCTCGTTGGAATGTATGGAATGACAACATAATAGGTCTGTTTGTTGAACTTTCCCCAGGGTTGACCCAGGTTCTCTGGACAACCCTATGAGTTGGGTTTTCCAGTCCTCAAAAAACGCTAAACCACAAATCACCATACATCCCTGTCATTAAAAAAAAATACATGCCATTTGACAGCTCAAAAAGCTAGGGCGAGTTTATGGGAAACCTAGGTCAACCCTAGGGCTCAAAAAACACTCAATTTGACATTCAGGGCGACTTTGGGTTTCTCAAAAAACGCTTTATGGCGACCCTAGGGCTTCAACGAACAAACCTAATTATTTAAAGTTGCCAATGGTGCCAAATGATTAGGGTTCTTAAGATATTGCAGAAAATTGTTCACCTCGTCTGATCTGGCTACAGTTTACAAATACTACATATGCCCAAAACAAAAGGCTTTTTTGAATGCAAGACTGAGTATTTTTTGGGTTGGCCGTCATCTCGCCTTAAAGTAGCAATAGATTTTTGTTCGGGCGAGTTCAACTAACAAACAAAATGTCAAAATGGCATGTATTTTATCATCAAATTGCAGTGTTTTTATTTCGCGCTTAAGCGTTTTCTAAGAACCAATAATACAGGTATTGGTTGTCAGATAACCTGGGTTAACCCTGGATAGAGTTCGAAAAGTGAACGTTTAATTGCCAATACGGCGATACCTTTCAGACAGATTTGAATAATGTGAACCCTCAAATGATTCAAATGAATTGATAGGGAATTGTCATGCCTCGTGAAGGCTATGCTATAGTAAACGAAAGGACGCATATGCAACTGTCGGTTGGTAAGTGAGCTGAAACAAAAATTTAACAACAGTTATAGCCTGTAGCCTCTACAACAGCGCATTGCTCAGCTTCGTCAAATGCTCGATAAGTTCACCTTACGGGCCAAAATTCTACCGCTAAATAAGTTCTTTGACTTCCTGCGATTGCTTTTTTTTGGACGATTTCGTCGAATTATTTTGGAAACTATTTATATTCGCAAAATAAAAGTTTTAGAAAATATTTTCGTACACCTCCTTCCATAGATTGTGGTTAAATAAAACGTTAATTTGAGGGAACAGAAGAACACCTTCCTTTCAGTTCTGACACTAGCTTCTTGACCTTGATTTTGTCCACTACTTCGAAAAAAAAATAACACAAACTACTACAGCATCTCTCACAAGCTGATATTACAAACACAACTTCATATTTAGCTAAATACATGTGTCACAGTTAAGTCTCGTGTTACATATTATGCCATAATGTGAACCGACGTAAATTGCAGGGCTATATAAGTAAAGTCTTGTTTTTTTGTCGTTGTTTTTTTATGATGCTCATTAGGTTTTGTTCGTTGAAACCTTGGGATCGCCAAAAAGCGTTTTTTGAGAAACCTAAAGAATGTCAAACTTAGTGTTTTTTGAGTCCTTGGGTTGACCTAGGTTTTCCCTCAACTCTGTCAAATGGCATGAGTTTTCATTAAAATGACAGGAATACGTGGTGATTTTGTGGCTAAGCGTTTTTTTAGGGCTGGAAAACCCAGGTTTCTTTTGACAACTCATAGGGTTGTCAAGAAATCCTGGGTCAACCCTGGGTAAAGTTCAACGAACAAACCAACTATGATGATTATTAAGTGCGACTTTTGTATTCGAATGTCATAGACAATTGATATAATATGACACCAAAGGGTCTCTGAATTTTTCCATATTTTCAACAAAAAAAAAGCTATCAAATTACTTACAAAATCCATCGAACTGACAGTCGTAAAACCACTTTGCCGATACCGATCCATAAGAACTGAAGCTAACATATTTAATGTTTAAAGGACTCTGATCAGTATAATTCAAGTGAGGCTCCGCAAAATTTGGAATGTTCACCAGTAACACTCCATCTGAAAAAAGAAACACAATATTATGGTATTGGATATGAGATATTTTCTAGCTACTGTGTTTGACTAAAAATAACCCCACCCACCATTAGTTTGTATAATTTCCACTGGCATTGGATCAAAAACTGATAAAAGATCTGGAGTCATGGTCGTTGCTACTCGTTCACGAGACATCATTATACGTATGGTTGAGAATGAATTTGCACCGGCTCCAAGAACTACCGAAAATTAAAACAAAAATTACCATTTTCACTGAGCAGTCTCTTTCTTTTCACTTTTTTTTTTACCGATTTCATAAACACGATCTGATTTTCTTGGGTTATCCACTTCCGAAAGTAATATGTGAGCGTCCATTGAAGTCATGACGTAGAATTTCAAATGTAAACGTTCATTGTTTTTTGTTGCTGCATTTTTCATGGAATTCAACTGAAAAAAATCTGCGTAAGTGTATCCTCTCGATTTGATATTATACTCCTCGCATGTCGCTAAATTGGAAAAGCTGATGTTGAATTTTCTTCCGTAAGTGTAGCAAGGAAGAAGAAAAACAAGTACTGTAAGAACTTGGTACTTAAAATTCATTTTTTGCGTATTTGTATTTTTAATTGAATGACTTTGTGTGACTACCGACGGATGTGGCTTAAGACTGAGCAAGTTCTCAGTATCGGTTTAATTGAAAAGATATGAATTAAAACGCGAACCCTCGGATACGATAAGAACACAGTGTAGTGTAGTTTCCCCCATTGCATTGGCGTCCGAGCGAAATTTTTTAAAAACAACGATTTTCCTTGGCTTGTTTTTGTATGCGTGTTTGTTTATGTATGAAGAACTAATACATGCGAAAAGAAATAGTATGAGAAAGTGATGCTAATATGCAAATAGTGGCGAACAATGTTTTATGAGTTGTTATCACATCGTGTCGTTCATTATTCGATAAAATGCAAAGAAAGGCTTTTTATGTGTTTAACTCATGACATGTGTTTCAAAAAAAAAACTGCACAACTGAGTTATGAAACTGTAGTCTGTAGATAAAATACGAAAGGAATAGCACAACAATTGAGGCGCCGCCGCCGGTTCGGGTGCTTAGCTTATAACACGGTGGTAATCGTCTTTTTGAAAATTGTAGAGTTCTCGCTAGCGTTTTTATCATAGCAATATACATAAATGGCTTTGTTTCGTATTGTATGGAGGTGGAGGTATGCTGTGCGATTGTGTCTCACCTACAGTCTCTGTTGAATATAATATAGTAATGGGCGCGTTCAAGAACCTATCTGATAGGCGTTCTCGGATATTCGTATCTTTATTACTTTCTGCCCTTCAGCTGATCAGTTTCAGACAGGTTTTTAGTGGAAATGGGTTTGCGCCTCTGCTAAATGTTTAACACGCTACGCTAGCGTCCCTCACCACATGCTTTAAATTTATAGCAGAACGCAGGAATATGACAGCGGAGCAGCAACCATACCAGATACAACAACAAAATAACAAAACGATGGAAAACACATGCAGATGACAATTCTTTCTACTTTAATAGCTGCTCTGCGGCAAAAGTATGCAGATTATACCGAGGTTGTCCTCTTCACGAGACGTAGAAAATTGACTGGTCTGGCCCAACTTACGCTGAAAGGCGTCAACATCCCCTTTTCATATGAAGTCAAACATCTTGGAGTGATCCTGGATAACCAACTTCTTTGGTCTAAACATGTCGAGCCTAAAACTACTAAAGTACTGTCAGTCTTCTGGTAAAGTAAAGGAGCCTTTGGCAAGACATGGGGTCTTTCACCGAAAAGGGTCCTTTGGATCTATACGGCTATGATAAGATCAAACATCTCCTATGCGTCAGTTGTTTGGTGGAATAAGCTCTCGCGTAAATACGTTATTGCCTCGTTTGCCAAACTTCAAAGAACAGTTTGTCTTGGCGTTACTGGGGCCTTCCCCACCACAACGGGAGCTGCTCTCGACGCACTGTTGAGTCCTCCTCCTCTTGATACCTACATCATGGGGTGTACTCTCAAGACCATTTCTCGTTCAAAGAGATGTGGTCTCTGGCACAATTCGCACTGGAGTTTTGATGAGCTCGCAAGTAGCATATCTTTTGACTCACGTCTAATGGATATGCCATCTGACACGATTATCCCAAGGCTCAAACTGCGTCAAAATTACTCAGTCAATTTTCCTTCGGTTCAGGATCTGAGCCTGGAGAGAATTGTTATCGTATCTTCACAGATGACTCCAAAACCGACGAGGTTTCTGGCGCTGGTGTCTTTGTGGAGAACGACGACATAAGAATGCACACATCTTTGGGATCATACGCATCCGTTTTCCAAGCGGAGAGCGGAGACATATGCTATCCTAATGGCCTTGAGCCACGTTACGAACAATGGATGGACAGGGAGAAGTATCTTTGTTTGCAGCGACAGCGAAGCTGTGCTTAAGGACCTTCTCAACCCTCGCTCTCTGAATGCGATCGGAAGATTAAATTCCTTGAGTCTCATTTGGGTTCCGGGCCATCACGGCATAACTGGAAATGAGATCGCCGATGAACTCGCTAGGCAGGGATCTCAGACAGCTTTTTCAGGACCTGAACCGTCGCTAGGTCTGCCAGCGTCCTCAGTGAGGGCTTCAATCAACGATTGGATCTGTGAAGAGCACAACCGTAGATGGCATGCCTTCATTGGATGCAGACAAACCAAGCGTATGCTCCCCAACGTTAATAAGAAGACTGCAACATTTTTGCAGCTCGTAGCAGAATAGAATGTAGAAAGCTTATTGGCGTTGCCAGTGGGCACTTCTCTTTTGCCAAGCATTTAAACGTGTTAGGCTTAAGTGATACCACACTTTGTGAATCTTGTGGAGAAGATGAGGACACCGCAGAGCACTTCCTCTGTGAATGTCCTGTTTTTTCTCGCATGAGGTTACAGATACTCGGCGCAGACATGGTAAGAGCTGGTAACTTAGGCTCCTTATCATGGCAGCGTCTTTTGGCTTTTCTCCGAACATCTGGAAAGCTATAACAAATAGAAGGTTGCTATCTGGTAGTACAATGGACCGGTCTGAGTGCTCCAGCTGGTATTTTAAAAACCTCCAACAAAAAAAAAAAAAATGCAGACTATAAAAATAACGCCTCCATCAGTGTGTGTTATGTACCGCAGGCTAATTTTTTAATGAGTCCTAGAGACTCAACGTACTAAATCTTGCTGTTTGTAGTACACGCTTCCCGCATCTCCAAATTCACTAAGGTACATGACGATCCACAGATAAATCACACCACAACCAAATTGACCAAGTTGCGATCGACACAAGACACTCTTCTAGTGTGAAAGATGCCGAAACTTTCCGAGGGGCTAACTCATGGTTCGATGGAGAATGTATTCAGAAAAAATGCAAGCAGAGAAGCATGACAAATGTTGAAGCAAATAAGACCGAGACTGCCTGTAACCAAAACAAGGGGATTTACAAGCAGAAGAGAAAGAAAGAGCGCCGAGTTCTCAAATAGAAAAAGAAGCAGCATGCCAAGCACTCGTTTGAGGAAATCAAGAGACATCATGACAGCAATGACATTCGGTTTCGGAGGTATAACCAAAAGGTAAAAAGATCATGCCAGGGTGGCAAAACCCGAACACAAGTCTGTAGAGACCAGCTGGGAAGCATAAGTCGTGTTTTATTGGGAATCTGTACTCACGTTTGCGAAACATCGCACATGGTAAACAACAACGATCAGTCATCAGTGAACAAAAATAAGCCAGTGTTCAGAAGTGAACAACGGGGATGGCTGGCAAATGGAGTTTATAGAACAAAGTAGCTTGGAAAAAACCCGAGAACGTAATATCGATATTCACCATATCTTTATCGATTTCAAAGCCGCGTGTGACAGCTTTTACAGAGATGAGCTGTACAGAACCATGTCTAGTTTCGGCATCCCTGCAAAACTCGTACGACTATACAGAATGACTTTGGAGAATTCACGCTGCTCCGTCAAGGTCGGTAAAGAACTCACCGAGACCTTTGATGTCGAAAAAGGTTTTAGACAAAGCGACAAACTGTCATGCGATTTCTTCAACATCATACTTGAACAGATTGTAAGAAACTCAAACGTCAACACCAGAGGAACAATCTTTCAAAAGTCTCGCCTATGCAGACGATATTGACGTAATGGGAAGAAAAAAGCGTGATGTCATAGGCGCTTTTGCGAGTATTGAAACAGAAGCGGCAAAAATGGGTTTGATGGTTAATGAGGGGAAAACGAAGTATATGTTGTCATCAAACAAGGACACAGAACATCGACGAATTGGACAAAACGTCACAATAGACAGACATAACTTCGAGGTAGTACAGGACTTCGTCTACCTAGGATCCGCTGTAGACACGGACAACAACATCAGTGCGGAGATCAAACGGAGAATAACTCTTGCCAACCGTTGCTTCTTTGGGTTAAGAAGGCAATTAAGAAACAACACTCTCTCCAGAAAAACCAAGGTAACCATATATAAGACCTTAATCATCCCAGTCCTGCTTTACGGCGCGGAAGCTTGGACCTTATCGAAAGCGGATGAGGAAACCCTTGGTCGTTTCGAAAGAAAAATTCTCCGAATGATCTTTGGTTCCGTATGCGAAGACAATGTGTGGAGAAGAAGATACAACAACGAGCTGTATGAGCTGTACCGCGACATGGGCATAGCCAGAAGAGTACGCATCGCGAGGCTACGATGGTTGGGCCATGTAGAGCGGATGGACACAAAAGCTCCGGCTCGTCGGGTTTTCGAAAGCACATTGCAGGGAAATCGCGGAAGGGGAAGACCTCGTCTTAGGTGGCGCAATCAAGTGGATGAAGACCTCAACCGACTTGGAGTGTGAAACTGGATAGAGCTCGCCCGAAATCGAAGTCGTTATAGAAGGATGTTGGTTGAGGCCCAGGTTCACCCCGAACTGTAATGCCCACCTAAGTAAGTAAGTAAGTAAGTTACCTTCGATATTTTGTCGCATCATATTAAGTGTCCCTTTCTCTTATCCTTACTTTATCTCTATGTACCATACAGGCAGCTAAGAAGCCGTCCTTGAAATAAAAAAAAAACTCATGGTGTAGTTCGTGTTGTTTCGTTTGAAACGAAATGACTCAATCATTTCTAATGAAAAAGGTCTCCTCTTGTTGGTGGAATATAAAATGAACTCATTGCAGTCATTGGCTGGAGTACTCAGGCCTAAATACCGGTTCTTTGTACTACTGAATAGCAACCTTCTTTTGTTATATCTTTCCAGACATTCGTAGAAAAACTGAAAGATGCTGACGCTGCCATGAAAAAGCTTAGGTTACCATCAGCTCTGACCGTGTCTGCCACGAGCATCTGTGACTTTTTTTTAGAAAATACAGGAAATTCAGAGGAGGAGTTTTGCGTGTTGTATTCGTTCTCTCCATTAAGAGAGTGGTATCAGTAAATCCTATTACAAGTAAATGCTTGGCGATAGAAAAGTGACGCGTCGTACCGCAAATAAGTTTTCAATAGTCTTTTCTGTTGCGATATAACAAAAATGTTGCAGCTTAGGGATCAAATAATTAATTTGTCTGCCAAATGAGGCATCTAAAATTGTGCTCTTGACAGACTCTATCGTTGATTGAAGCCTTCAGTGTGAACCCTGATAAACCTTTCTTTTCGATTTCGTTCCCAATATCCTAAATAAGGATACTTTTCTCTCTGTAAACAACCGAACACAGTGAAAATAAATTTAGTGTGATATTTTCGTTACTTAAGCTCACCCCGTTAATTAAACTCGCGTCAACAAAAAACCTGAGCAAGTCAACTTTAGGGTGAAATCAGGGAAAATCCAGTGCTTAAAAAACATTTTGACATTTTGGAAGAGTTAAAACTTTCCTTAAAAACGTTTAGTGGTGACCTCAGGGCAAACCCAGGGCTTCAACAGACAAAACTGATAAGTCGTCACCATTTTTCATTGCTGAGAAAAACAAAAGGAAAAAAACATTTCCAGCAGATTTTCATTTATTTATTTTTTTAACCACAATGAATAAATATTAGGTTTACACGCGACATATGATGTTGAGAACAGTTACACACTTCGACTAATACTTGACAAGCTTAACTTCGATCAAAGATGACTCATGACTATAATCTTCCAACTTACTGCGTAGGCACTAGGATTCCTCTTTTTTTTTCTTTATTGTTTAATGAAGTCCATGTAATCCATAGCCATGTCCACCGAAACCAGAAGCAATAATACTGGGTGCAGCTGCGTATTTAATCACTGGCTGAGCCACAGCAACTGGGTGAGCTACGCTTATTGCTGGAGCAGCAGCATACTTAATAATAGGCTGAGCCACAGCGACAGGTGCTGCTGCATATTTAATCACTGGTGATGGATGTTGGATGTGAACCTACGAAAGTAGATTTTATAGACTTTTTTTATGCCTTCGTATGATTCAAAAAGTTTCTCCTATACCTGACTGATGCTCACAGAGCTCGTTGCAGCTGGGGCGATGGCCTTAACAATGGTTGGAGCTTGTTGAACCAAAACTGGTGCTGGAGCAGCAACAGCCACAGGAGCGGCATGGATAGCTGGAGCAGCATAAGCAATTCCTCCACCCAGACCGATTCCATGTCCATAACCTAGTCCATATCCTCCGCCGTATCCCAAAAGTCCACCAGGGGCAGCAAAGGTAGCGGCAATCAAGGAGCAAAGTATCTAATGAAAAAGAACTCCACTTTGCTAACTGCACAATTTTACACTCAAAAGTCCTTACTAAAAATTTCATTTTAACTTTTTGATGTTAACCAGAAGTTATTGTGTGTAACTGAGAACGAAGTGTTTCGATCGGAATTCGACTGACTACTTGACTGTGCCGCTTTCAAAGATCCGAAAAGTCTTTTATACCAATCCCAAATGTGATGTAATGATTGCTCTTAAACCTAATTATTTGTTTCTGTTTTTGTTTTGACAAGTTAGAGATATGATGTAAAGGCTATGCGGTTAATGTGTGTCGCTTTCATTGTGCGCTTAGTCCCCACCTCTTGTGCGTTATTAGAAGCTGGCTAGAGTTGCAATTGAATTGTCAGCCTCAGTAGAAGGAACACTAAGATTGAAATACGCAATACTCCTTTTACGATCGACTACAATTCGAGAGTCTCAAGTGCGCTTAGGTGAACCACATGTCCATACTAAGCCAGCAAGTTAGTATATGCAGTCTAGTACAAGCCTTGTCTTCTTTCTTTCATTGATGAGAAACGTGCAGTGTCTAGATTGGATTGTTGCCGTGATGGCTGGTGAATTAAATCGCCCGGACAACTTAACGAATAATAATTGTTGGCAGGTATTTCTTAATGAACAAAAAACTAAACATCTGGTTTGTTAGGTTTTTTTTTCGTTGATTTTAAAGGCGAGACACTTCTGACAATTTTCGACTTAGAATGGTTCATGGATAATAAAAATCCAATTGAAAATGCAAAAGAAAAAAGAACAGCTTGTAAGATTGTGAAACATTATTGCTACACTTAACCTTACTTGGAGATGTTATAGTTCGTATGGTTATGCGATTTAAAAGCAACATTCCTTCTTGATAACTCAATTTGATCACGAGGCAGAGAGAACATTGTGGTGTCAACAAGAATTAAAGCTAATGAGACCCCAAAACCTAGATTACAACACTGCCTCACTTGATCGGTACTGTCAAGGAGGCTAGTTGCGCAGTTGAGAGGTCCAGCTAATCGCACTTACCTAAAGTGTTTGGTTTGATATGCATTTGGTTTCAAGTTAGTAACAAAGAATCCATGTGCCTTCACGAAACGTGAATAATCATAGTGAAAGAAGGAAAACAAAGCTTAAGGCGGTGATTGAATACCCGTTGAATCTTGAATTCTTCAAAAGCATAATGAAGTGAAAACCTATACATATTTAAATCGGTCGGTTATTGATTTACTGTGGACTGACGGATATGGGACAAGGTCTAACTTTGAACACGTACTATTTCATATTAGAAAATTTATTCACTCAGCTCGTTTGGTCGTTTTTAACGCAATGTTGTCGATTGCGGTTAATAATAAAGAAAATGAAGTCCTTCAAGAACAAGGAAAAGCAGAAAGTGAATTCACCGTATCTCTGGAGATGGCACATGGAACAAAGAGGGTTATCATCTTTATTCGGAGTTTAAAATTTAATTAACAAGTTAAGGTAAAGGTAGAGTGGTTGACGCGTGCGTAATGAGTAGTTTTTGTGCTGGATATGTGGAAATATACAAAAAAAATATAAAATGTGATCCATATGGATATGCAGGATCATGAAGAAAATTGTACTCGAAATCATACTCGAAGTTCTGAGAAGCTGAAAATAGATGCGGTTGTAAAAATGTTTTCTCGTTTGGTAGATAAACATCAAGTCCGATATGCGACACAAATAGGAGATGGCTACAGCAAGAAATTCAACGGTATTATGAAGGCAGAACCATAAGTATAGGTATTTACAAATGTGATAATGGTTTGACCTCACAGCATGAAATAAGTTCTGGCATCAACATAATAAGTGATGTTCTAAAGGCTATTGGGAAGCTAATCAGTTCATTTTCATCCGGACCGGATAATGTCCCGTCCGGTATATTAATAAACTGCTGTCAGTACATGGTTCAAGCTTTATGTTATTTATTTAACCCTATCGTCTTCTGTTTTCCCACGAGCGTGGGAACCACCATTGTTTAAATCAGGAAGACGATGCAACATGCGTGACTATAGAGGAATTGAAAAAATCAGCGTTATTCTCAAGATGATGGAATCCATAATAATCGAAGAGCTGATTCACGGAACAAAATCGCACATATCTGACCGACAACATGGATTCGTCAAGGGCAAGTCGACCATTACAAATCTTTTGGAAATCTCATCTTGCATCACAAAAGGATTTATGAATGGACTTCAAACGGATGTTGTATACACTGATTTTTCGAAAGCTTTTGATTAACTTAATCACCAGCTGCTGGTTAAAAAACTTTCAAATTTCGGTTGGTCTCCAAAACTTGTTCAGTGGATTGAAAGTTACTTATCATCTCGCTCTCAATACGTTCAAATCAAATCTCAAGGTTCCTGTGTAATAGAAGTTAAATCCGGGGTTCCACAAGGAAGCCACCTGGGTCTTGAAATAACGGTACCTGTCATACAGCCTTTATGACAATAATAATTTTTCTCTAAAACGGCTTTTTTCAATTTTCTTTCTAATGATAAAAAAAAAAAATTTGGAAAAAGTCTAAAAATTGTACCGACTTCTTCGTTAATGGCTGACAGGATTTGGACGAAATTTTATATTTAAGAAGTCTTAACATTTGGAAAATTTTAAATTTTGAAATTTATACTAATATTTAAAAAAAAAAATTTTTGGAATATTTTCAAAGTGGTATTTCACTGTATGATTTATATTATTTATTTTAACATCTTTTAGCAAGATCTTAAGACCGTTTCGTTCGCTAAAAATAACCATGTTAGACAACATCGTACTTCGTGTAGACGCAAGGTTGAATTTTTTCATCGAACCATGTTGTCCAACCATGTTGGACCATGTAAACACTGCTGGTATACCTGAAAGTGGGTGTAATGATGGATTTACATGCATCTGCAAGTGCAGATGAAAAAGGGAAATAGACACAAGATGTGAAATTCATGCTTATCTGATAGAGAGGGAAGACACGTCTAGTTATAGGACGCGGATAAAATATTATAGTTGCAGATAACAGTTCCGAAATTAATTATATACACCTATAACTTTTGATCTGCAGCCATAATTGTATTCGTTTCCCTTTTTAATTTTTTGCTTATAATAATATTCATCCATTCCGCTTTACTTTTCTGCACTTCTGTGCTTTTACATTATTTCTTTTTTACTTACTTTAACGAATACAATTATGGCTGCAGATGAAAAATTATGGGTGCAGATGAACATCCTATGACTAAGGAAGTGCAGACGGTGCCTTCCTTCTCTATCAAACAAGTATGAATCTTACATCTTGTGTCTTTTTCCTTTTTTCATCTGCACTTGCAGATGCATGTAAATCCACCATATTTCATTTTCATTTGTGAAAACAAAAGTTTTTGCATTTTTGTATTTCTGACCTGAGAGAAGCACAAAAGTTAAAAAGAGAGACGAATAGATTTACGGCTGCATGTTCATCTGCCCCATAATTTTTCATCCTCATCCTATAACTTAGGAAGTGCAGACGGTATGTATGTATGTATGTTGTTAATTTACAGCCGTATTTATTAGATTTTCTTAAGACGTCTCTTAGACGTCGATTAGTTAAGTTTCAATTAAAATTTAATTGGAACTTAAGAGAGGTTGATTAAATTCTTATCGATAATCGATTCTGCGCTGATGCTAAACTAATTAATAGTTGTGTCAAAATAAAGTAGTAAAAACAGAAATCTAGTCCAATTTAAACTGCGTTTTGACAACCATTCGATTGTAAACAGATGTGGTGCCTTTTTGCTTATCAAAAAAAAAAAAAAAAAAACAATATGTACGAGTATCACCAACCTAAAATGTGATGAGAATATCTTTCGAATATTCATTCAAAACTAACGCAACGCATTGTTGGTCTTAGGCCCTTATTATGAGAAGCAAATCGACCGCTCGACCATGTAACAATCTTTCTTTGCCAAGCAAAACTGCAATTTCCTGGCAATCTCTTAGCTCTGGTTGTAGGCACACGACATCCATAGCGAAATGGATAAAGCATAACTACTGCGTGGGCGTTCGACCACCATAAACATCCAAAATGATTTTTCTCTGGTAGGTATCACCTCAAAAGGCAGGAAAATATGCCTTGAAGAATGCTATTCCAATTTAGCCTTTCTGACCCGCACGCACGAGAATGGTTGTTGCGAGAACAACGTGTTTGGCCTTGTAGCTCTGTGGAGCTTTTGTGCCAGCTTTTTATGTTTCTATTTATTAATCATGACATCTGAAAAATTCTTAGCACATTGAAAACATTTAAATCGCGACGAAAATCTTCCATATTTTTATTTTAAGAAAATTTTCATTTTATTACCAAAACAACAGAGCGAAATTGACACCGATTTTCCCGAAACGTCAGAATGAATTTTTAATTTGGGTTTAAGAGACCTTTAAACGTCATTATTGGCATTTAAGTTAAGAGGGCTCTTAGCAAGGTTACTTAAATGTGAAATTTGATTATCGATACGGATTCGTTACTTAAGTGTTACTTAAATGGCAATTAAATCTAATCGATGATTAAAAGTTCTTTATAGATACGGCAGTTATATTAAAAAAAAAACTATTAATTTTACAATTGTTTTCATCTGTTATATGATTAGATTTATCTTTGACGTGTTTAATTATTTGCTTTAAATTTAACTGTGTTATATTTTACAATGTTATGTGTTTAGTTTTATGATTGATATTTTTTTGATTATATAATCTATATGTTGATTGTATTTAAGTTTATTATCAATTATAACTCCCAGATATTTGACTTTAGACACCACCTCAAGAATGGTGTTATCTACACTTACATTTATCACAGAATTGTCTATCACATTATTACTTACTACCATAATTTTGGTTTTAAGCGCATTTAATTTTAGCCTATTCGCCTTCAACCATTCGCTAATGTTATTGAGATCAGTTTAAATTCTTGAGATGGCTTCATCTAAATTGTCAGACTTTATATACAACAAACCATCATCTGTGAACAAAGCAAATTCACTATTTTCAATTGCAATGCCGATACATTTTATATAAACATTGAATAGAAATGTCCCCAGAATTGATCCCTGTGGAACACCAAAATCAATTGAAACTTCTTCTGATACAATATAATTCACTTTTGTTTTCTATCTGTTAAATACGATATCATCCAAGACAAGGATGTACCACGCACTGCATATTTTTCTAGTTTAAGAAATGTGCCTTCTTTCTCTGTCAAATAAGTATGAATTTTACATCTTGTGTCTTTTTCCTTTTTTCATTTGCACTTGCAGATGCATGTAAGTCCACCTTAATGAAAAAGAAATAAAAAATCGCACAAACAGTCACCATTCGACAATGTAGCCACTACCTAAGCGCATAACATCCCTGAAACTGACGAACGAGGCTAAAAAGTAGAGAAGACAGATGCCAAGCTAGAAAGAGTAAACTAGCTTACTTACTGGTAATTGGAAATTGGATTTTATAATTTTTGAATTTAAAATTTCAATACAAGTTTGCGTTTGGTAAAAGTAACGTTCCACCAATGTATACATATCTCTGTCTTCATAATTCATAAACGCTTTGCGTTTAACAGTTGTTTCTAAAATATAAACTTTTAATTAAAATTTTTCCCAAGATGCTTGCAATTTAAGTAACTCTACTTCCAAATTGTTTTAATCTGCTTACAATAGTGTGCAAAGTTTTAGTGAAATCCAACTTCATTTTAAGGTGTTTCATGATAGTTTAGTTTAACAAAAGAAAGCACAAGTAACCTGAGAGCAGATAAAAAAAAAAAAAAATAGAGACAATTTCGGGACCAAAACGTCTAGTAAGTTACAAACTAAAAGTAAATTTTTAATGAAATAAAATAAGATTTTTCAATTGTTTTGCATGTAGTTTGATAAATTGTTTTTTCTAGTTACAATAAAATGGAGCACCATCAGTTACTCTTCAAAGCAAATTACTCATTGTTAGGCGAAAAAGTTTGTAAAAGAAAAACCGCCAACAATATTCGATCAAGTAAACGAAGTGATTTGTATTCTTCAACCAGAAACATATCACTAAGTCCATCACCCAAAAAGAACACACATTGTGCAGAGGAAGAACAAAAAGAAAATTTTAAGCCACCAAATCCTGTAGCGCCCCTCAAACAGCAAGAAAAACCAACCAATACAAAGAAATGCGAAGTACCATCATCATCATCAGTATTATCCTCTGAGGTTAAAAATGTCGAAGTACCAACTAAAGTCAGTGAGAAGCAGTCTCGCCAAAAGGCACATTTGCTACGTTTTTTGGCTTGGAAAACAGAAAAAGCCAGACAAGCTGAACTTAAGATACAATCGTCCAAGCGGCCACCTTTTGTTGTACCATGTCGCTTAGGTGCATCAGCTGAGTTGGAAAACGTTTCTAAGAAGTCATTTGCGCCAAAAGATCACACGTTTCGTGCTCCTGAAAATATTCAGATCGTTGGCGAAAATAGTATTCAATGTATATTTGACAATCAAAAGGTCACATATCATTATCGTTCCACACCGAAAAAGAAGAATCCCAATGAATCAAAAGCTACTTCGATAAAGCCGGCACCGAAACCGCTGTTTTTAAGACAAGCCGCAATCAGCACAGAAGGAGTAACTAAAATGAAAGCTACATTAGCGTCGGATCCCAAGCCCCGAATTCCAAATGTTGGAATCAAGAAGACAACACCATGTGTAACAAGGCCGACCCCATCTGTAGCTAGACTAATACCATCTGTAACTAGACCAACACCATCGGTAATAAAGCCAACATCTGCAACTAAACCAACACCATCTATAACGAGGCCAACACCATCTGCTTTGAGGCCAACGCCATTTGCTACGAAACCAACACCATCTTTTAAGGCACCAACACATACGCGGCCAATATCAAAACCAAGTAAACCTTTAATGAAACCTCCACCACCACCAATTCAACCACCCAAGAAACCAAATCAAGTGAAGTCTGTACCCGAAAACTTAAAATCAATTGCACCATCGCAACGAGTTTTAAAAATTGCTGGTAAATCAAAGACCTTGTCTGGTATCAACAAATCCAAGAATACGAGTGCTGCGATTTCAAAAATCAAGTTAAATGGAAAATATATTAAACAAAGTATAACCAGCGGCCTCGTAAAGTCATGCGATCCAGTTCCAGATACCCCGATAGACACGAACCCCGATACTCCATTCTTGAAAGTTGTCACATCAACCAAGCGAAGGTCGTTTTCCACGAAGGAGTCCAGTGCCAATTCGCTGCTACTTGAAATGGAGAAAGTCATTAGTCCGTTTGAAGATTCAAGTTCTGTACCGGACGACAAAGGCTCTAAATCCGACAAGAAATTCAATTTTCTTCATTTCTCTGTTGTCGAGTCGGAAGACAAGCCAGAAGAAGACAATCCGGAGAAAGAAAAACCCAAGACACCCACTGAAGAGGTACAAGTAACTCCAGATAGGACAGCAGGACCACCACCTCCGACGACATATCTAAGTCCTTACGTGTCTGTATCACGAGGCAAAGTAGGTAGCAAGGTCGAAAAAGAGAAACGAAACAGTTTATATATGCCGATGGGCCAGACAACAGAAAATCACGAGACAGCGGCAATTGTACGCAAAACGCTCGCGACAGTTCATTACTACCGTAAGCAGTTGAGTGACGAGATAGATCGTCTAGACGAGCAATGTAGAGTTTGGGAACAGTACAAAGCAGCTAACGTCCAATTCATTGAAGATTCTGGAATTGACATGATAAATGTGACCATTGGACAGACTAGACTCCTCACTACTAAGAAACTGAAGCAATTTGGGGATCTAATTGATCGCTGTGAGAATGGAGTGCTTGGAAAGAATACGTCTTGCAAGGATGGTGGTGATGACGCTAAGCCCATTCTAGCCGAAGATTTGGAAGGATTCTGGTCAATGGTGGGTCTGCAGATTGAGAATGTAGACAAACGTTTTGCCAACCTTCAGCGTTGGAAGGAAAATAGCTGGAAGGATCCCGATGAGGTAAATCATTTTTAAGAAGCAAATTGTTGCCACCCTTTTTCTTGCCCTTTGTTTTTTTTTCTGTTCATCAGAAGTAGTCAAGTTAGTAGGGTCTTTGCTAGCATAAGAGGGTGAGTTGTTGTTGACTGGGTTATAGAAGAACCTCACTGAACCCTGAAGGAACTGTAGGATGCTGTTCAGTAGAGGGTTAGAGATACCACCCAGTTCCAGCTCGTCGAAGAAGCGCTCTCCGAGTTTTTATCCTAGTGTGAGGCAAACTCGGGCGCTCAGATAGGATATTAAGAGATCTTCCTCTGCATTTGGCCACTTCTACATACATAAATCAGGTGTGCATGTGGACATTCTCATCATGTTGGTACCCAATGAGTTGGGACCTTGAGAGCCAATCAACGGAGAAAGCCGAGGCTTGCTAAGCTGGGGGTAGAAACTCGGCTTTTATTGGAAATGTCTGGCCGTAGGTTCCCGAAACCCCGACAAGTTTCTAAAGATGACCACTGGTCATTGTTAGCTTTTTAAATAGTTCGATTCTGTATTTTTCTTGCTCTAGTGGCCTGACTACACAAGAAGTATCGGTTTCGCTGGAATCGAATGATGACCAGTTTTTGGCCAATTATCAGCCATTTCATTAGCAGTTATGTCACGGTTTTCATTTTGCTGAGCAGTTTTAAGTTGATGCAATAGCTCTCTATTAATTTGGACTTGGTGACTGATCATGAAATAGCTTTTGTGCCCGACTGGCTGTCTATTAATTTTCAAAATTTTTGCTGAGCAATAAATGGACATCAAGACGTTTTGCGGTTTCAAAGACTGCAAGTATTTCTGCTTGGAAGACACTGCAAAAGTCTGAGAACTTAATTGATTTTGTTTTTATAGAAGGATAATCTGAGATGATTGTGGTACCGTACCCGTGGCGTGATGGTTAGCACGTATGCTGTTAACCCAGAGGTTCGTGGTTCGAATCCCAACAGAGCCAAACATGTTTTTCTATGGGTATCGCCTTTCGCGAAGAATTGGCAAGTCTCCGACAGAATATTCATTGGCATGAAAAGTGCGTTCTCGATTAGCCTTTGGGAAGCGACAGAAAATTGTATATCCCTCATTGTAAATGTAAATCCTTCACAACGCATTATTATGAAGAATGCTCTTAGCCCAGGGATTTCTCGCTCTGTTGCGCCACCTTATTTATTTATTTAGTTTTTAGTATGAGATGCCTGACCCTACCCCTCGTCCTTTTTGGACCCATCTGTGACGACGAAAACATAATTTACCTTTTTTGTCTGTTTTCTTTCCAGGGAGGCTACTTGTTACCTCAATTCTTCAATAAAAGTATTCGAATGCTTGAAATTCCTCCTCCAAAATTCTTAAGAACGTAGGAGTAAACTTCAGACTTCACCTAAACTTTGTAGTTTTTGTCGAAAGCAGTTGGAAGAATTCATATTCGATTCCAATATCATTGTTATTGGCATTTAAGAGCAGAATCAAAAACAATTTTCGAGATTCGAGCGATTTAAAAGTTGAGTACAGTTATATAGCAGGGCGCCAGCACTCCTTTGTCTGGATATTCTTACTGGGATGAAAATAGTATCAGGAAGGTTGTATTGTGTATGAATGTCAATGTTGGTATGATTCATTATATTTATTTGAATTGTGCACTTTTGACCGCCATCTTTTTGGTGAAAAGATCTACGAGAGATAGCGACAGGAAAGTTTCCAGAGCTGCAGTGGTGTAATATCTTTCTATTGAATTTTCTTTCCAGCCCAGTTTGCTAGCGAGTACAAAGCTGAGATATTTTGCTGTACCAGATAAGTGAATTGGTATTTGGTATCCACCTTTAGGGTTGGTGGGAAGTATATCTGGAATTTTCCGCTTTCTCGTAAAGATAAAGTTCTGTGATTGTAAGGTTTGGAGTTAAGTCCACAGTTTGTTTGTTAAGGGCTGAATGGCGCAGCTCACGGTTTGTGAAATTTCTCGCAATATCGGCTTTGGTTTGCATTAACTCGACCAACCTTTAATGTTGCACTGAATTTCTTTTTGTTTTATTTTCTGAAAGAAATAATACGAAAAAAAAAAATGAATGAAAATGTTTACTTACAATTGTTCTGTCCCCTCCTCAGAATTCATGTTTATTTTTTTCTTTTTTTTCTTTTGTTTACGTTTTACCCTTCCGCGACAACTTTGCTGTCGGAGACATCGGATAGAACAGAAAACTAAGAAATCGGCATGCATCGCATGAATTCCGAATGCGTTCCAACCATTTTCATATTTAACCGGCATGCATCGCATGAATTCTAAACGCGTTGCTGTAAGTTCGACATTTTCATCGCATTGCGTCGTTCTTTTTGGATGTATGTATGTCCGATTAAGCAATCGGAAACGTTACCATAATACAAATATCTTACGTTTCGTACAAATCGGAAAGAATTTCGTTCCGATCTGTTACCATAATAAGGCTGTTTGTCATCAGCACAGGCTACAACTTTGAACCTGCTTAGTTCCAATTTAACCACAATCTGGTTAACGACCATGACCCCAATAGCACAGATGAAACCCTGCCTTGAGAGGATTTTTCTTAACCTAGAAGCTTCAGAAGTATCTTCTATTTTGCCGCAGAAGTTTCTCTAACTACTTCTTTTGTTTTTCCTCAGTTGATATTTATATGTTTTGAGGGATTCCTTGTAGGAGTCCCAGTCTGTTATGATTTCGGATTGTTTAACTCGATTGAAAAGTTTTTTGCATTCGTTCCTGAGCGATTCTATCCCCGAGCTCCACCAGAGTGGTTTTTGTTTACCTCTTATTTTTGTATAAGGGGGCAGAATTTGTGCAGAATTTGTAAGGACGGTGGTAAGATCATTGATTTCATTGTCCAGATCATGTTTGTTAAAGGGTTTTAAAATAAAATCAAAAAGTGGCTCACCCCTTTTATTTATGTCGGTACTTTCCCATACTGTGTGATGCGCGTTAGCATCGCATCCAATGATGAGGCAGATCTTCTATCGTTCTGCTACAGAGACAATCCTTTTAAGCATATCGCCAGGAGGAAGGACAGGGTGGTCGTGGCCAAGATATGCTGATACGGACCGTGGTTACATCACGGTTGCTGTAATCAGGCAGTAAAAATTCATCAGTGCTACTTCTTACCAATGTGGAGGATCTGGGTTCACCTTTGTCCTTTACATAGGATGTATCCAGGAGCCCTTAGTCCTCCAACAATAGAGTTGGTGATCCATGGCTCTTGGACAAGGACCACATCTTCCCCTCTTCAATATAGGAGGAGAAGACAAGAGGGTGAAGCGTGCTTGCAGTGTTACAACTTGGTAACAACTAAGTAGACTAACCCACACCACGGTTTGGTTGAGATCATTGTCATCATTTTCACTCTCAGAATGATGGTGCCTTGCTTTAGATTACTCGTAGAGATAAATGCTTTAATTATCACTATCGCTTAATCTGTGTTTCATTTCTGTTGAGCTCATCTGCTTTATAGTTTTGCGGAATGCCTCCCGGTACCCAAAAGTGTCAATTGTTAAACTGTTCTGCCATCTCCATGTGAGATGATCAGGCAGCTACTCAGCTTGTGAAAACAGCACCGATTGATTAAAGTGCTGATCGATTTATTAAAGAATATGAAGAAGCGATTTGGATATCACATTTTCTTTGATATGACCTCCTTGATGAGAAACACGCCAAAGTAGTATGGCAGCCAGAATGAGTAAAGTTTAGTCTGTCTAACTACAACCCAGCCATCAGTGTAAAATAGAATCATATTTGATCTTGATATACATTTTGTTGGTAGTGTAGATGGAGGGACTTGATTTCAATCAGTTCACACTGTATATAAGTCTCAATTGAGCTATTGATTCATTGAGTGACTCTGAAAGTAATGGCTGTGCTTTCGAAGGGGAATAAAATTAAAAAGTATGTCTACGAAGACTGAAGGTGTGCGCTAAGACACTATACTCACTATACTTTCTTTCTATAACCCGTTGGTTGTTGTTCCCATTGCTGCAGGTGGCGTAATGGTTAGTGTGTCTGTCTTCTGAGTGAAACACCAACTATGTTCCCGCGGATATTGGCTTTTGCAAGGAATCCGTTTATGTACTTCTAATTACCCAACCCCCAAATGCGCTTTCTAACTTTACCGTCGGGAATCGACATAAATCTGTAGATTCCTGAAAAGCTTCTGGAAAGTGCTTTTGAGGAAAATGTTCATTCAAGAAACCTTCACAATACTGTCGCCCCTGTGCAGAGTTTTGTCGTCGTTCAGAAGAAGCTGTCCTTTCCGATCTTTCCGATGAAAGATTTTCCTGATCATATTTTTCTTTATTTGGGCGGCTATTTTGAAAATGAATAGCTTGGTTTGCATACTGTTACATACGCTCCGTGTTCTTTGCTTGAAGTTTGGGTTTTTTTTTCTTCGCTTATTTCTTGCAGATTCTGTATTCCTTTTTTAGGTGACTTCTTTCGGCTCTATTATTCGAGGAGTACTACGCTTTGCACATAGTTTTTTATAACTGCACCAGATTTCTTTCGCTTGTTTGTAGTGACCCATAACCATGATTTTGCGCTCTTTAGCCAAGTTAGTTGCAGGAAATCCCACTTACTTTGCGCTTTATTCTCCGTGTTCCAGATTGTATTGATAGTACTTCCCAGAAAACTTGGTATGTTCGAAATGAACTGCTTGCCTTTTTTGCTTTGTCCAGATTGTGTTTTGTGTCTTTTTGGGTGAACGATACAAGTGTTTTGAGAGCTACTATTGGAAACGATTATCAATAACTAAATTGAGCGATGATTTTTTAAAGGAGTTGTCCCAAGAGCATTTTTACTAACGTGCATGCTTCTGAAGTACCTTCTATTACGTTGCAGCAGTTTCTATAGCAGGTTCTTTTACTTTTTATTTGTAGGTTTTTGTATAAAATTTGAATTTCCGTCTTAATTTTATCTCGAGTACTTAGGCCAATTGAAAAGTAGACCAAAGCTTTTTTTTTTTAATATTCATATAGACTAATCCTGAACTACAGCACTCAGACCAATTGCCTGTTCTTTGTGCTACAGCAATATGCTTGCCAACTGCAACATTTAGTATAAAGTTTATTGGTGTTTCCTCGAGCGCTCCTCTTTTTCTAAGCATTTAATCTTTGGTGTAGCTGATACGATACCTTATACCACACTCTGTGAATCCTGAGGAGAGTCGTCATCCTCTCCGAGGAACACTTCATCTGTGAATATCTTGCATTTGCTCGAATCATGTTACAGATATTCTTCGGAGAAATGGTGAGAGCCATTTGGAAAGCTACATAAACAGAAGGTTGTCATCTGGACTAGTAGTTTGGTCTGAAGGCTCCAGATAGTATTTTAAAAACCTCCAGCAAAAAAAGCAGTTACCGAAGTAGTAACCTAGCTTTTTTTTGTTGGGCTGTAAATTAGCTATTTTTTATGACTTATAAAACTCTTTGGGGTGGCGTCCAGATGAAACGGATACTGCTAAAAAAGCCGAACCAAACGTCCGTCAACCAATGCCCTTAAACACTTCAACACTTCCACCGTAAAAGCTTCAGAGACCCTATACGTAGTGCTTGCTCATAAGACAAGAAATGCTGCAACTCTTGAGTTATTTTTCCTACACCGTGCTTGGAACTCACTCAGTAAAATGTTTTCATGTAGAGACACTACTTATTACCCCACGGGCACAACGTTTGTGTTGTGTACACATAGAATAGTCTACCTCCACGGTTGCGTTCAAGCTGCTTGATGTCAAAAAGAACTATCGCATCATAAAATTAAACCCATTGAGTTTAACTTAAAATGTTTTTTTTTTTCTTTTTTCGTAACAAAGACATTTTGTGGTGATCGGAAATATAGTTTTCAGTGCTCTTACCATTTTTTTTAGCCCGTTGCCATTCGTTAAGAATGAAAAAAGTAATTTTTAGAAGGAGTTGTCATCTAAGTCGAATGTTTGCTACCGAACATTGATAAAATCGAATCTTCAATTTTTTAACTCAACTAAATTTTAACACAATAAAACTTCCTTCCAATTCTTTTTGCTTGCAGCTACCTTCTAAAGCAACTAATTCTAAAGTCGTTGTTAAGAAAACAAAAAAACGAAAAGCAGCCAACACAGCCGGACCAAACATTGCCCTACAGAAAATGCTCAAGAATGCACATGCCGCGTATTTGCGTAAAAAAACCGATAGTGGTGGTGTTGACGAGGATGTGATTCTAACTCCGTCAAAAAGTCGTCAAGTGCTGATTAAAGATCGTCGATCTAGGTCAGCGGCTCCAACTATTATAACAGTTAATACACCTCGCAGTAATCGCAAGTCCCCAGCATTTGATCAAACAACTCCGACTGGTGTAATCCCAGAGCCAAAGATGTCCTTGCACAGAAATATCTTTAGAAAGAGTTTGATTCTTTTTCAAAATAGCTTTCAAAACGGACAAGATAAGAAACCATCTCCATCGGTGGATTTTAACGCTTCATTGGCGGGGTCTTCTAGAAAATCCATACTTAAAACTCCCGGATCCAAATGCAGACCAAAAAGTGTCATCTTTAATAGTCCTAGAATCAAGTTCACCATCGAGGAACCTGTGGTGGAATCAGCAAAACCTAGACGCAACAGGACAGAGGAAGAAGAAGAGGAGGAAGAAAGGCGTACGTATTCATTACGAACTAGGAATGTCGTATTGCGGGATCCTGCGGAAATAATTATTCCGGAATAGAAGTCAATCATTTTTATGCACTTACATTAATTTTTATTTTTATTTGAACCAGTTATATGTGTATACGTATAAGCGTTATTTTATCGCGTTGTATTTTATCGTTAACAATGACGTATATGTACTTTTTGATGAGAATCATCAGCGTTCTTATTGGAAGATGTTTTTAAGATATTTTTTTTTTGTTTCGAATGGGAGGTTTTGTTTGTAGAGAAAAATTGTAGTAATAAAATTAAACAATAAAATAAAATATCAATTCAAATTGAAATTATGTTGTTTAGAGCAAGAGAAACAGGTTCAACTGTGCTACTCACGGATATCGTAGGATAGGTGGAGGAGTCATTTCTTGCCATTGAAGAGCGAAAGTCTTAAATTCTAAATTCTCTTAATCTTCAGTTTAACTAGTTTCATAAATTGAATGTTTTTTCCAATCGTAGTGTACCACCGATTAACAGAAACCAATAGCGATTTTGTCAAACAAAAATGGTAAATAGAAGCCTAAACAACTGAATTACTTATACTTTTTTTGTGGCCCTGGTTGACATATAAAAATTGTTGGTTCTTATGGTTTGTATTTAGTTTATGTAAGTTGTCGAATGACGTGTAATTGTAATCATAATTATCACAAACTGAGCCGAAATTCACTTAAGAGCAGTCCAGCACAACGATTTTTCCTAATTGTGTACAGAAGAAGGTGCTCACAAGAGCAACTGGCATTAGAATTGCATCTACACATAATCAAACTTTTTTGGTGTCTGGTTGGCCACAAGTTTAGGGACCGAATTGCCGCATCAGTAATCAGGTGAGTGAAATATTTTTTCTTTAAAAGTTCGCTATTGACAACATTAATCCGCTGTTCACTTATCTACTTAAATTCATTTAAATTTAAATGAAAGAATGTCAAATTGTGTAACTAAATTGCTTAATAACGGGAGAAGTAATGCCAAAAACACATAATTCAGTCACGTATAACTCGATGACGTGTGCGGTAATTCGGTCCCAGTTTTTCGTTTGATACGTGACTTGCGGCCAATTAGAGGCCGAAAAAAGTTTAACTGACTGAAAATCTTCATTGAACGTTTTTTTTTTTTTAATTTGTCCGCAGTCTTGCATTTTCTAAAAGATTTTTCAACCCTCTCCTGAAAAGATGACAGATTGTACACTTGAGTGCACAAAATAAAAAGACGGACCTATTCTAAACCTTGTAGTTTCATTATGTAAAGTTTCGTAACCTTTTTATCTTAAGGGATAATTAATTATTCCTTATGTGGGCTATAGCATTGTATATAGAAACTGTAGTATTATTATGTAGACTTTTTGACTGGGAGCGAACCTATTTTCTCCGGTCCAACTTAGCAGTCTCCGTTCCAATCCATTTGTTTCACCATTGAGTGTAGAGAATAGAGTAGAGCGAATACTGCACCACCGTGCTCCTCCGGTCCGAAGCATTGTTAAATCGTATTTCGAACTTACTATAGTCTCTATATACAATGGCTATAGGTTGACCTTGTAGTTTCATACAACCACTCTTTTTTGGCAATATTATGACCCTACTCTGTTTCAAAAGAATTTCGAATATGAAACTGATTTTCCCTAGAATACTGGGACGACACTTTTGATATGTAATTTTTTTCTTAAACAGGAGTCGACAATCGCTCATGGACAACACGCCTGTCTTACGCATTGTCATTGAGGCTGGTGGGTGGGGAATGAGTCAGAGTGCTTCTCACAATTTAATAATAAATAAGCTGGTGCGACTAAGCTATGGAAACCTCGAGGCCTAACGCATTTCAAGAACCATCAATTTTATTCCGACTTTGAAAAGCTAAGTTAGAAACTGTTTTTCAGTATTACTCTCGGATAACCTGCTTATTCTTTGCGAAAGGTGATACCTGTGGAAACATTTCTTTCTTTGTTGTTTCTTGGATTCGAACCACGAGCCTTACACGTAATTGGCGTCATGCTAACCAATGCGCTAAGGGCACCAGTCGTAAGTTATTTAATTCAAACAATTTAAATGATTCATTCATGAGAGAAAGTAGATTCCCAGCTTTGGTCTTCTTGGATTTCTTTTTTAAATGTCAAAATCAAAACTTGAACATTCCATAGCATTTCAAAAATTCAAGTGGACCAACTGCTTTAGACAAAAACCTCCCGATTTCAGTTCAAGTTTCCCATTTACTCCGACGCCGCGCCGGCATGCCTCTTGCTACGTATAAACTTATGCTGAAGCAAGAAGCTACAAAGATAACGAATAATAGATGGACAAATACCACGACTTGCATGGCTACCAAAAAGATCTGGCCAAAACTAGATCTAGAACGTACCAAAAGTTTGTTATCCATAAGCAGACTGGACTTTAGCTCCTTAACTGGTGTCATAACCGAGCACTGCCTTATAGGAGGTAGACATGACGCAAGGCTCTATGTTCCATCGAAAGATTTTTGTGGAAGCTGCATGGACGAGGAAGAAGAGGAAACTACTCCGCATCTTCTTTGTACATGCGCTGCCTTCTTTCAAAGACGTGAAACATTCTTGGGAGAGTACTTTTTCCAATTACCAATCCAAGTGGTCTCAGAAACATAGACATTCATAGTCTTCACGGCTTTATAGACAGCTCAAAATGGTTTAAATAAGAGGATATTCCTCAAAATTTCTTGTGGTATCACAATGGACGCTTTTTGGTCTAAGTCGTTTTCCCGACAGCCACCTTAACCTTAGCTAACCGACGTCTTTAAAAACTGCCGAATGACTGCCAGCGTACGGAAAAGAGAGGTCGTACATCATTTTAAGTTTTATGCCTGGGTATGCAGACTATGCAGACGATGTTGACGTAATGGGAAGAAAAAGCGTGATGTCATAGGTGCTTTTGCGTGTATTGAAATAGAAGCGGCAAAAATGGGTTCGATGGTTAATGAGGGCAAAACGAAGTATATATGTTGTCATCAAACAAGGACACAGAATCGATGTAGTACAGGACTTCGTCTACCTAGGATCCGCTGCAGACACGGACAACAACATCAGTGCGGAGATCAAACGGAGAATAACTCTTGCCAACCGTTGCTTCTTTGGGTTAAGAAGGCAATTGAGAAACAAAACCCTCTCCAGAAAAACCAAGGTAACCTTGTATAAGACCTTAATCATCCCAGTCCTGCTTTACGGCGCGGAAGCATGGACCTTATCGAAAGCGGATGAGGAAACCCTTGGTCGTTTCGAAAGAAAAATTCTCCGAATGATCTTTGGTCCCGTATGCGAAGACAATGTGTGGAGAAGAAGATACAACAACGAGCTGTATGAGCTATATCGCGACATGGGCATAGCCAGAAGAGTACGCATCGCGAGGCTACGATGGTTTGGCCATGTAGAGCGGATGGACCCAAACGCTCCGGCTCGTCGGGTGTTCGAAAGCACATTGCAGGGAAATCGCGGAAGGGGAAAACCTCGTCTTAGGTAGTGCAATCAAGTGGATGAAGACCTCAACCGACTTAGAGTGCGAAACTGGAGAGAGTTCGCCCGAAATTCGACGTCGTTATAGAAGGATGTTGGTTGAGGCCCAGGTTCACCCCGAATTGTAATGCCCACCTAAGTAAGTAAGTAAGCCTGGGTAAAGTTCGATTAAGTTACAATCAGCTATCTTCTTAGCCGATGGGTACGAAAAAATCTTTGCAAAAAGTAATGAAATCAGCATAGATGTCATATGGGGCTAAGTTCTTCAACTGATTTCATAAGGCAAATACGTTCGAATTGCTTTAACACTTTTCGAGCACATCAGCTTTTCAATAAAAGCTTAAATTGCAAAAAAAAGAGCTAAGTTGTTCTTTTATCTTCTTCCTTTCATTACGGGCATCGTGATCTATAAGAGAATACAGCTCTCCCACTTAACTGCCTCACACAAGTGATCAGCTCTTGGAGTATGTCAAGCCCATTTCTTTTATACCAGAAAAAGCGTTAAAGTTTAAAAATTTTAAATGAAGGAGCACACCAGTTTCAAATTCAATTTTTGAAACCATCACATTTTGTGTTGCATACTTTTTGACAGCTGCTGTTTGTTCAGTGCTGAGATCAGTGATACCAACCTAGCAACCATTCAGTTCAGTGTTCAGTCTAGTGCTTTTATTCGGTGTCGACGGGATCTTTAAAAATATAATTTAAAATTCGTTTCTTTTCTTTTTCGTTCTAAAATGTTGTGTTTTCTATGTGCTAACATATTGAGAATGTTCTAAATTCAGAGGATTTCATATTCATCAGTGTTTTTTCGAGTTTCCAGTTGAAATGCGTCTTGTGACTTGTCGATAGATTGTGCTTGCAAGTACTCGTTTTGCTTTTGGGTAAATTTATACTAGATTCTATCTGTTTCAAAGAAATTTATATACTTTCGGATTTAAGTGAAGTTTTAAGCTTTTATTTTTACTTTTGCAAAGTAGAACTATGAAGATTTTGAGCATCCAAAATGCGGTGCAAAATTTCTTCTTGTAATTGTGTTAAAATTTTGTTAGGTTTCCAAGACTTTGCTTGTCCAGAGACATCTTCTAGAATGTGTCTGATGTTCCGGAAAAAAGAATTCCAGAGGAAGATAGCTGAAGTCTCGGTAAGTAAAATGACCTTAAATATTTACAATTCAGGTACATTTAAACAATTCATGCATCTATACATATAGGAATTTACTTTAGAGTTTTAACTACGCGCTTAGCTGCAGCAAATTTCAGCAGCCCAACATCTCAACATCCATCATCAATCTATGAGTTTAAATCTGCTGAACAAATTATAGGTTTGATCGTTGAAGCCCGGGGGATGGACCTGTGGTCGCCACGTAGCGTTAAAAATACCTTGGCTCGCCCTGAATATCAAACCGAGTATTTTTTAGCTCTGGGTTTCCTCTCAATTCGCCTTGGAGTAGCACTAGGTTTTTGCTGGGATGAGTTTGGTTATAACGAACAGCAAGGCTGCGAAATGGGGTGTTATTGTATTCAAATGAAGGGGATGAGTAATGTTTTGGAGTAATGAAACCCCAGGTTTTTTAACAACTCATAGAGGGCATCTAGGTCAACCCGAACCTAATTTTCCAGAAAATAGTTTAAAAAAAGTTAAATTTCAGAGTAGCTTTTCTAGAACCATATTTTATAGTTTATTTGGTAGTTTTAACTGGTGCTCGTGGAGTATGTAATCAAAATTCAAATATATACCTACCTATCAACAGAAAAACAAAAATATTTTTCCAAAGTGAATTCATTTCCATGTTGTCGATTAGCCATTCGAATCGGTAGAAGATTGTAGGTCCCCTCCATTCCCTAGCAAGGCATGGTCATGAAAAATGCGCTAGTCCCCGGGGCATCCTTATTTATTTAGTAGGTTAGTTCGTTGAAGCCCTGGAGCCGCACTGTGGTCGCCACAAATCGTATTTTGGAAAACCTAAACTCGCCCTGTATGTCAAGCAGTTTGTTTTTGTTTAGCCCTAGGGTTGACCCGGGTTTGCCCTCAACTCGCACTAGGTTTTTGCTAGGGCGGGCGTGCTCTGCGGTCTCCTCATCTTCCCCACAAGATTCACAGAGTGTATCACTTAAGCCTAACAAGTTTAAATGCTTTGCAAAAGAAAAGTGTCTGCTGGCAACGCCAATAAGCTTTCTACAGTATTTTCTGCTACGAGCTAGCAAAAACGTTGCAGTCTTCTTACTTACGTTGGGGAGCATACGCTTGGTTTGTCTGTATCCAATGGAGGCATGCCATCTCCGGTTGTGCTCTTCACAGGTCGAATCGTTGATTGAAGCCCTCAATGAGGACGCTGGCAACCTTAGCGACGGTTCAGGTCCTGAGAAAGCTGTCTGAGATCCCTGCCTAGAAAGTTAATCGGCAATCTTATTTCAAGTTATTACGTGATAGCCCGGAACCGAAATGAGACTCCACAAAGGTACCAGTGCCAGAACCCTCGTCGGTTTTGGAGCCATCTGTGAAGATTGGATCACAGACCTAGTCTTATGTAGTAGCTATGAACATTGGACGGCAAATTTGCAGGATAGTCAACTTTCCGGATTAATAATTGAATAATGTGGGTGTCTTAAGTTTAGCAGACATTCTTGTTAAGGTTCTTTTTACGTTTTGAGGTTTTGTCCGAATCGGGACTCAGATAGTTTTAATGCTTTCGTTGCTTATAATATTGTCACGTAGACGATGATAAATGCCTTTTTTGTTTTTGGGCTTTTGGACAACTGTAATTGTGGAAAGACTCTTTGGTCTCTTGTTATTAATGAAGCTTTGTTGCTTTTGAAATGAAGCATCCGCTATTGGAAGGATGTGAAGATGGAGAAAGTAATTGGAAGGAGGTCTTTTGATACGATGTTTTGGTTTTCATCCACTATTTCAAATGAAATGTCGGATATCGTTTCAATGGGCACGTTCAAGAACCTATCGGATAGCCGTATCTTAGATATCTTTTTGAACGATTCAGATATCTCCAGCATTCAAAATATCTTTGCTGAACGATTATAATTTATTTTTTTCGATTTCCCATGCGTTTTAAAAGACCAATGCTAAAATAAATGCTCACCTAAACAAAAAATCATCATGAAAAGAAATATAAATAAAATTTTCATCAGCTGATCACTTGAATAGAAAGGTATACCAAAAATACTCGGATGTCTTTAGATAGCTTTTTAGTAGAAATGGGTTTGTGACTCTGCTGAACGTTTTAACTTGTAAACAACAACAAAAAGCTATCCGGATACGATTGTTGAACAACCCCAATAAACCATTTCTTATTTATTTATTTATTTATTTACAAAAAATAACTATTTAATAAGCTATTTATAAAATTGAAGACATCGGGGCAACTTGACCATAGATGTCGTGGGAGTGGAAAAATTAAAATAAAAAGTGATTAGGTTTAGAAAAAAATTTCTTATTTACTTCGTGTCTTGTTGAAAAAAAAGGAAGTCCTTGAAAGTCGGTGTTAATAGACTATTTTTTTACTGTCCATGGTGATAGGAAATTTGTATGATTTTTTGGGTTATTATAACCACTGGAGATTCGATTTATCGCATTTTGTAAGGCTGATGGGTACGTTTGATGTTTAGTTCTTCGTAGAAGCTTTGCCCAGTGAACAGGAGAGTTTAACTGAAGAAGGATTGATGCGGTGATGTATTTTGCACTCTCATCAATTGATGAAAGTCCTGCGTGTGTAAAAATATTTTTGATGGATGTTGTTATGAATTTTCTCAAAAGGGTTTGAACTGCGCAAAGTGTTATTAGTTTCAGTGCTGATTTGGAGCACTTACTGAATATAGCAGGCATATTGCATAAAGTCAATTTTAGAGCCTACTACTGATTTGATTACATGTTAAAATTCTGTCGTATGTCACTTTCCATTGGTTTCACTCGGGGAAGCACTCATTTGAAAAACAAAACCAATGGAACACCTAAAACCATTTCTGTTCAGTTTCACAAAATGTCTTTGTGAGAGTGAAACACTTATGGATCATAAAAAATATTCCAAAAGCAAAATTTTCTCTTTGACGTTCGAGTTCAATGTATTAGTGTTTCTTGAGTGGATTCTCACTTCAAATCGAAAAGTGGTTGTCACTTCTCAGAATCACGAGAAGCGATCTTTTTGCATTAATGGAACGGTTTGAGAATGCTCCTGGACGCTTCTGGACGTTTCTTTTTGTCCAATGGAAAGTGACAGCAGAATCTTGATAATTGACAGAAGCATGATAAGGCCTCTTGAAAAAATCAAAAAAAAAATCAATTAAATTTGTTTTATTCAGTGGAGGTGGCAGCGCCATTTTCTTAAAACGATGGTCTTCGTTGGAATGATCACATACATATTTGAAGTCGCCATTTCAAATGCTCCTAAAAGCTTAGGTGGCTTAAGACGATGCAAGAAATTATTTACCCCTTCTGATCTAGCTAACATCCGTCCAAAATTATAGCATAATTCTCATATCTGATTAAGTGCTAACCATAGAGAGATTCATATTTAAGTCGCACCACCCGAATGTGGAATGCTTTGCCAGACTCTGTTTTTTCCCTACACTACGATTAACAATGGCAACGTGCATCGGTGTTTCCTATTTTCCTAAACGCTCAAAATGTCTTTTATAATAAAATAATAAATTATAAAAAAATCTCTTTTCTCTTCTTTTTTTCTGTCGTTACGAGCATAATGATCTCGATTGGATCTCAACTGCTTCACATAAGTTATCGGGTCGTTGGGTACCTCTGATTGATCTTAGAATTCGTCGGCAAACCTCCCGGTTTTGGATTGTTTCATGTCTGAGGCCAACCAAATGCAGATTTCGTTGCATTTGTTTGTACCGGGAGTTTTTTGATCTGTCTTTTTTCTATCGCGATAGTGTTTGAAAGGTTTTCTTTTTAATGTGGTTCTCTGAATCTTTCCTTTGAACATGGTAACACCAATTGGGTCGGTCGGTCGTGCTCTTTCCAAAATGGTATTTTTTACATGAAGGCTTCCACAGATCTTCGTACTTGCGTTGGGAACTGTAACTCCTGCTGTCATATTTACCATTTTAATCTCATTTGCTGTTAATTTACTCTCATGAATTTGTCGCCGTCGCTTTGGCTTGGGCGAGTCTTAACCTTTGACCTTCGTAATTTTACTCCTGCCTGTTTTAAGACTCAGATAAACCCGCTTTATATCTTTGCTTTTTTTTTTGGTTCAAGTATCGCTACTTTGTTCCCCCTACTAGCGGATTGAACCTATCGAATTACGGGATAACTGTTTTAAATTCTTCAAAAACGACTGTCTATCGACTGTGATATTCCCGGAATGCTTCCTGCTCAGGTTTTGTATCACTTTAATCTTATTAGCTTTGATTTAGCCGAATATCTCTCGTCTTCGAATAAACTTAAATTAGGTACCCTCATTCACATACATATATCCGTTTTTAGTCTACTTCAACATGACCTGTTCGGAAGGCCTTGTATCTAGTAGACATGTCATTCCATCGAAGCACGTCTTTTCTTGTTACATATATACAACCTTTTATCCATTGTAATACATATGTCTTCAATATTTTTACTCACTTATACGTACCGAAACGATCCTCATTGAATGTACAATTTTGATTCAAGAACACGCTGCAAATGTCAAAAGTTTGAAAACTCAAATCAACAGTCTTCTGAATCTGAAATGCTTTCCTCGATTCTAATTCACACTGCGATGGTATAGCAAATAATCATTTTTCTGAGAAAAGTATAAACAGACTGGTATGTGAAAAGTTGCATTGTTTATTTGATCACAATTTCATGCAACGTCCTTGCTGTAGCCTCATGGAAAATGCATTCCAGCGGCAAAATCAAATGATATTGAAGATCTACGACGATAACCTTCATTATTCAAAGAAGATTCGTTCAAAAAGGGCTACCGATTCCGCAGAATTGTTTCACGTTGACACATTGTCTGTCAAAAATGTCCACTCTTTTGTTCTCTCTTGACTGTGTTCTGCATTCTGCTTTGACAAGAGTAATTCCGGTACAGCACGGCTATAACTTATAGACTGCTCATCGATATACGCGTGCATATTAAATATTACTATTCACTTAAGCCTTTCATTTAAGCCCTGAGCCATACCCATTATTTTATGTTGTGACGGTGACGATGACGGTGTGGTCGTGGTGTGGCGGTTTGCGATGTGCATCATTATTACCTTTAGTAGCACTAGCAACTGTTCGCGTTCGTATATGTGGATTGTAATCAAAGAACTAAAGAACGGACCTCTGAGTGATTGATTTGCATACCTACCTGGCACCTGTATAACCGCAGTGCAGCAATTTCTTAATAAGTCAATTGCCTTAAAGAAACTTTGCATTTGTATCGCAAACGTACATGTACCTATTAGGCCGACAAAACTTAAGAACTATTGCCGTTTGAATTTGTCCATAGAAATTAAAAAAGACACAAGGAGTTTCAACTCAATAGACAGCTTGAACTCTGTCGGTACGTGCTAGAATGTGCGCGGCACACAATGCAAAGTGTGAATGCGAATGTCGTATTTTGGACGAAAACGTCGCAAGTTTTGGTTTATTATTTTGTTATTATGGTTATTTTAAAATGAAATGATTTTTTCAGAGATGAATTTGTGGTACGAATTGATAAATAGGAATTGTGTGAATAGGAAGCTTTCATTGACTTAGGGGCCAGTTATAGCGATCAGGAAAACGAATCAGGAAAAATTTTCAAATGGAATAATAACTATGTTTTCGTTGCAATTGAATAACAAATGTTATACCAATCGATGGCAAATCACTGAAAAAATTTTTTGTGCCCAAAAAAGATATAATAGAACAAATATTTTGTGTTTAATTTGTATTTTTCTATTTTCCTGTTCCAATTCCATCAGGAAAATGGAAAAATACAATTTTACGGCAAAGTATTTGTTCAATTGAACATTTTTTTGACAAAAAAAATTCTCTGGGCTGTTTACTATTGATTGGTAAAACATTTGTTATTCAATTGTAACGAAAACATAGTTATTATTCCATTTGAAAATTTTTCCTGATTCGTTTTCCTGATCGCTATAACTGGCCCCTTAATTAGGTGGGCATTGCAGTTCAGGGTAAAACTGGGCCTGAACTAACATCTTTCGAAAACAACGCCGAGTTCGGGTGAGCTCTCTTTTGTTTAGTTTAAGTTTAAGTTTAAGTTTATTGTTCAAATAGCTTACACAGTAAGATAATAAATCTTATAAATTTGTGAAGATAATGAATTGACTGTTGAAGTTTACAAGTTAATACTATAGACTAAAAATGTACAATCATATGAAAAGTTTGGAAAACATCCAGGAGAAATGATTGATTTAATAATTGATTAACAATTCAAATGTTATTTTAAATGAAATAAAAAGTTTAAAAAAGAATAATAAGGAAGAAGATGAAAGGAGAAATAGATGAAAAAGATAAAAAAAAGGAAAGCGAAATAGAATGAAGATAGAAATTAGTTGCTTTGTTCAGAGAAGAAAATACGCAGACTATTCTCAAATCGTTGCACGTTGCTGATCTCTCGCAAATAAGCTGGAAGTGAATTCCACAGGCGACATGCAGCTATAAAGAACTGTCTTTCTGAATTAAGACATGAAAACCGAAACAGAATTAAACATGTAGATCTGTTTGATGCCGAAAATCGAAGTTTTTCATACAGATGACGAGTTCTTTGAATTTTAAAAAATTGTAGTAGCGTTCGAAATTTAATAAGATTATCAAAAGACATTGGAAGTAGGTTCTGCCGCAGATGCGAGACATGGTCATATCTTCTTAGGCCGTAAACGTAATGAATGGCGCTATTAAAAGCAATTTTCAATTTATTTTTGCTAAATTTATATTAAATTTCACACCAATAGGTCCTCACCTATTGGTATTACCAAAGTTGGTATTACCAAAGTTTTCACAAGTAAAATTCTGGTTTTGAGGGGGTAAATTCCTGAGCAGTCCAGAGGTCCGAAGAGTACCATAAGCCTTACCTACTATCGAGTTAATATGGTCATTCCATGTAAGAGTTCTATTAAAAACTACACCAAGATTTTTGGAGGAATAAACAAATTCCAAGGCAGTCCCGTTGAGCATGACTGGTGGAAAGTAAGATAGGTCTAGAACTTTTTTGGAAATCACTAATCATTTACATTTATTTGGGTTGAGAGCAAGCCCATTAGATCCTGCCCAATTCGAAATCTGATCGAGTTCCTGATTGATGATGGAGACACAGTTTTCAATGAGACCTAGGGGGCAGCTTTTATATATTTGGATATCATCCGCATAAAAGTGTTTCGATGCTGTTCGAATAATGGAGGCAATTTCATTTGTATAGAGTGAGAATAACAGAGGGGTCAATATCGATCCCTGGGGAACACCCTTTCGTAGTAGAAGAAAATCCGAAAACTTATTTTCTATGTAAACAGCCTGTTTTCTATTAGTTAGATAGGACGAAACTAGTTTGATTGCTTCAACAGAAACATTAAATTCTTTGTGCAACCTGCAAAGTTGGTGGTATTGGTGTGGTTGGCAACTCGTTCTCTGAGTGACTATCAGCTGATGATGCAGTTGGTCCCGTAGGTTTCTCCGTTTTTTTTTTTGCTGCTGGAGTAGCTGTCATTTTGTTGTATTCCGTTTTCCTGGCGACAGTTGGAGTTGAGAGCTTTGAATTTTCTTTTTCATTAGTTCCAGAGCGAGTTCTGCCTGCCATTATGTTCAGAAAGAAATTTAAATACCAATACTTAAAAACTTGAAACGAAGAGGGCATTTGTGAACGTCAGAACCAATGAGCAAAAAAAAACCTTCAAATAATTTTATGTGGTTGCTGATTTTAACAATTATATTATTTATTAATATCTTTGAATGTTTTTTACTATCAAATTTGCTCAAGCACGATTCTCGTTCTATCTCCGCACTTTATGTTTGAGTTGATAAAACGAGCAAAAAATGAATACTTTGTCGGACTAACAATAAACACGTCTATTCAGTCTTGAACATAGTATGTACATGTTGTTTTGCACTATAAGTCGGTTGAGGTCTTCTTTCACCTGATTGCGCCATTTAAAACGTGAAGACCACGTTAATCTCCTTATAATTTGCCTCGGAAACTTATAAAGCAGGAGTATTGGTGTCCATTCGCTTCACATGTTCTAGCCATTGTAGTCTAACTATGCTCATGTTGCGAAAAAGCACTGATGTTATTTTCTATGTTTAAGCGGAGCTTATAGGGAGATAAAGTTCTGAAATACCTTGAATTAATGTCTGTCTATTGTGTCGTTTTGTGCAGTTCGTCGATATGTTGTATATGTCACACTTAACTACTGCTAAGCTGGGAAGACGGCATTCTTGACAGCGGAAATTGTGTATTCATAGCCGCTAAGCTGTCTGCAGAAGTAGTAGCGGTTGAGATTCGATCACCATGTTTTCCTGCTGGTCTTTACAGGCTTTACCTAATGGTAACCGTGGTGTGATGGTTAGCATGTCTACCTGTTAACTGAGAGGTTCGTGGTTCGAATCCTAGCAGAGTCCAATTGGCAAGAATATTCATTGTCATGAGAATACTCTAGGCTCTGGGGGTTCCTCGCTCTGTAGGGCCATCCAATTTTTTTTTTATTTAAGCCTGGAAAACAGCGGAATTGGTGTATTCATCGTCGTTATTCTATTATTATGCTTCATTCCTATCGTGGCATCTCTCAGTTTCCTCAAACGTACGTTTCTAATGCTGATTCCTTTTCTTTTTGAAAATTCGATGTTGTTCCCTTCTTTTATCCTTACGAATCTCCTGGTGCCCAGTTTTTGTTTTGCATCTGCGTTTATCGTGCTTTTCGTTCTTTCATTTGCCTGTCTGCATTCTCAATCGAAGTATGGGCTTCGTTTCGGGGGCCGAGTGAAACCTAGAACATATGAGGCTACTTTGGCATTGACTATCTCTTTCGAATGTAGCTTTTCGATGTCATATCGTCTCTCAGCGTTGGGGCCTCTCTAAGGTAAAATATCAATAACACTGGAAGATGGTGCTGCGTCGATCGCCAACATGTTAAATTATTATTAATGTGGGGATTGCCGTATACCTTTATGAATGTTACTATGAAGGAAGCGGCATGTACAACTCCTTCCCTAATTTTTAATTAAAATCGTTATCAAGGACGATTTTCACGTCATGTTTAGGGGATTGCTCATATGTTTTTTCGAAGAGCTCCTAACAATCAAGAGACTCAGCTGACTCTTCTACTGCACATAGTCCGCTAAGAGATCTTACGTTCAACGTGCAGATTCGAAGGTCTTTCGCCGTCTTTTCGTCGTTTGCCTGTTTCCGAGGCCCATGGTTGTTTCGGAACCACGGAATTTTCGCGTGGTTGGGTAGCATTAGTCAGTTACTTTTGGAGTACCATTTTACATAACGGTCCGGTTAAACCGGTGTCAGTCCCCTACTGCAGGAGTTTGAAAGCTGTTGTTGCCCAACCATCTCTTATTCAGTACCCGTTTCTAGTATTGGATGGTCCCAACACACCTTTTAAGCAAATATGTCGTAGTAGCTCATTCAGAGGTTTCTTCTTTTTGACTGACTTTAGCAGCATTGTTTATTCTGTAAGTCAAATTCATCTGCTGTGACAAACCCCATTAGCTGTGGCAGACCACTGAGACTCGGGCAGTCAATCATTACTAGCAGAGTAATATGTAGTGTTGCTCTATTGTTCTTCCTCCTTTTGTTAGCGCTCGCATTTGCTAGTTACCTCCGATTAGACGAAGCCAGTGCTTAGCTCTTCGCAACTAGTCTATTCGCGAATATGCTTTTTCTCTATCCAATATTGTTGTTTAAAGAACATGTTCGGCAATTTTCTCTGTTAAATCTAAGTGTATAGGTGTAGACAACATTCACCCTGTTTTCGTGAAAATACTTCTTCCCTATCTATGTTCTTATGTTACCCATTTGTTCAATACTATTTTAACGACCTCTGTTTACCCAAACCTCTGGAAGTACGAGCGTGTGATACCAATTCCCAAAATAGGCGGAAGCTCAGACTTTAGACCAATCCCTATTTTGCCCTTTCTTTCTAAAGCTTTTGAAACTATTATCTCAGCTCAAAAAAGGCACTATGTTGAAAATGCTTACCTTATAACACCTTTTCAGTAAGGTTTTAGATCAGAACATAGCTGCATAACAGTTCTTTTAAAAGTTTCAGACGGCAATCGATGATGATAAGATCACACTATTGGCTTTGCTAGACTTCTCGAAAGCATTTGACTCCATCGACCCTATTATTCTTTGCAATAAACTATGTAATAACTTCAACTTTAGTAACTCTTCAAATAAACTTATCTTCTCGTATCTCTGTGACCGTGTCCAAGCAGTTCCATGGAAAAATCTACTATACTCGTTCCTTCCCATCCGCCGGTGCGTACCTCAAGGTTCTATACTTGGTCCGCTTCTGTTCTCAATGTTTATTAATAATCTTTCCCTTTGTTTATCTTATTGTCAGTTTCACTTATATGCGGACGATGTACAACTATACCTTAATTTTGCCAGTCGCTTGGTTAATGATGCATTTGTCTTGACTTAATCAAACTCAGATCAACCCAGACAAGCCAAAGGCGGTTGTCATGTATAAACGTGTCCTTGACCCTACCATTTTTCCACCTATTATTCTAAATGGCACTAGGATAGGAATGGTAGAAAGCATAAAAAACTTAGCAATTTTGTTTGACAGTAGTCTAAAATGGAGCTTGCACATAAACCATATTGTTTCCAAGGTTTATACGGATCGTTAAGGGTCTTTAACCAGAAACTATTTGCCTACAGAGCTTAAGCTTAGGCTAGTGAAGGCTCTTATCCTACTCTTAATAATGTATGGCTGTGAAATTTTCGCCAATTCAGAACGTGACTCTTTCCGAAGGCTAAGTGTTGCTTTTAACTCAGTCACTCGATATATCTTTAATTTGCGGAGATTCGATCATGTATCCGAACACTCTAAGAAAATTTTGGGATGCAGTCTCAAAACTTTCTTGAATTAAAGAATGCTCGTTCTTTTAATTAAAATAGTACGATCTAAGAAAGCAGTGTATCTATATGACAAACTTAACTTTTCTCAATTAATTCGTAACATAACTATAAGGCCTCCTATGTATACTTGCCTCACTTCTCGTAGACAATTCTTCGTACATGTTGTTAGTTTAAGGAACGACCTTCCACTCGCAATAAGACGTAAGTCTGAACAGAAAGATCTTAATTAAATATTGTTTAAACATTTGCAGAAAGAAAAATGATAAGTCTCGTTCATTAATATCTCTAAACTGTTATATATGTACGTGTAGTTATATTCTTTTTCTCACTTTTTAACGCTTATTTTCCACTCTTATATTTTTTTTTTTGTACTTAAATTCTCTTTTAAATTCTTTTAAACTAAGTAAATTATGTACCTAACTTGTACTTCTTAAAGACTATGATCTTACTGTACAGTAGATATATATTTGAATAAATGAAAATGAAAATAAAGTGAAAAAAGTAAAAACGATGTCTCTGGACCAGAATCCGCACCAAACAGTGACTCGTTTTGGGTGTATCGGCTTTTAAATGTATGCCTGCGGGTTTCCGGTGTCCTAAATGCGAAAATTTTGCTTGTTACCATACCCACCAAGATCAAAATGAGCTTCATCTGAAAAGATGTTTTTTTTTTTTTGACAAAATCGGCTTCTTCTCTAAGTCGATCGCAGGCCCACTCAAATAAATAAATAAATAGGGTGGCGCAACAGAGCGAGGAGCCCCTGGGCCTAGCGCATTTCTCATAACCATGCCTTGTGAGGGAATGGAAGGGACCTACAATTTTCTGCCGGTTCCGAACGGCTAATCGAGAAAGCGCTTTTCATGGCAATGAATACTAACGGAGGACTTGCCAATTCCTCGCGAAAGGCGATACCCGTGGAAAAAAACATTTTTGCCTCTGTTGGGATTCGAACTCGAACCTCTGGATTAACCAGGCGGACATGCTAACTATCACACCACGGGTACCACTTAGCGAAGCGAAAACGCATTGGATGGTCAGTTGGCTTCAACTCCTGAACGAATTGGACTTTCAATGATGTCTCCGATATGTTCAATTGTTGAGAGCGACGGTGAATTGATGTTGATGGCGCTTCACGTACACTTTCTGCTACAGCAGCAATATTCTCGGGTGTACGCCAGTTTTTTTTTTCACAAGATAACGAGCATACGGAGCTGACGGTGCTTCTCTTCTTCGAAAATCCTTACGCAATTTTCGCACACACCCTGCAACATTGCCATGATTTTCAAAGTATAATGTCGCAATATTTCCCAGCATTGTTCAAGCGTATGCACAACCATATTCGTCCAGTGGAAAGATAAAACTAATTATCTGTCAAATCAGACATGAGCTAAGTGTTACCATTCACGAAATAAGCACTAATTGAAAAAAAACCTTAGATGGCGGACCCTTTAGTGCAAACAATGGACGCATACTCTCAATTGGAACATTTACCACTTAGCCATTTTATTTATAGAAACTATAGTACGATCATGTAGATTGTAGACTTTTAACAATCTTAGTGAGAGGAGGACACCGGTGACCCTGCAATTGCTTTTCAGAATGGTAAAACCGACTGCTAAGTTGAGCAGGAGAAAATGGGTTCGCCACCAGTTCGAAAGTCTACATAATCCTGCTATAGTTTCTATATACAGTGATTTAACCAAGTTGAAACTAATCAGAGTTTTCCCGGGCAGCATCTAGACACCCAAACATAACGTTCCTAAAATACTATCAATTGAACGAAATTGACTGAGTATCTTATAAGCCAATTGGTCCGTCCAATTTTCTAGTTAGGCACTGTGAAACTGTCATTTCGCAAAGTGGACTGCATATATGTACTTCCCAACTTTTAGGTTGATATTTATGTCATGCAACTTCACAATTTTTCAAGTATGACTTGGTCTCTGCCTATACTAAATTTTCTGTTAAAGCAGATCAAATTGGTGCCGGAATGACGCTACTTTTAATGCGAAATTAAGTCAATTTCGAAGGTAATTTGGAAACATATATTTCCCAATTTATGTCGTTTGGCGTAAGCATAAAATTAGTGAAACAAATGTTCTATTTTCGTCGTCCAAAACTTTATTGATGATAAATATCCTTCCATAAAAAGGCTTCACCACACACACGCACTATTTAAGAGACTTTATATTAATGACGCATATCCAAAATAATCTCTCAATTGAACGAAATATTTATGTCGCTGTCATCTCCTACACCAATTAACTATTCGCTGATAGTTTGTTCGTGGGAGTTATTGTTTTTTTTTTTTCTTACCTTATTTCACATCGAACATTCAAGGTTTAGTTTAATTTGATAAAGTGCTTAGTGTCTTGACAAACCAAGTTTCAAGGTCATATTTCTTGGGATGAGTGAGTCAACAGTGTATGACATGTACCAACAGTTGAAGTAGATACATTGTATCTATTTATGTATAGTTTTTTGTAATACAACTTTTGTCTTTGTTCTGTGCAGCTACTGAATAGCGGAACTAATCGAAAAATACTTGGCTTTTGTTACCAAATTTTTGCAACTCTTGAACACATCGTGTGTTGTAATTGAAACGAAGTGAAACTCTTCAAAGGTTTTTCATTGTTTATTATTTATTGAATTATGGTATCATGATTTGCACTACGTTCGTGTGCACGAATACAGAACATGTTGCTTTTAAATTTGTTAATTGTACCCACTCGAAGTAATAGAATGACAAGGTTGGGCTACCTTCTTCATTAATGGTTACGTCTATGGTAACGGTAATTAAGTAATGTTTTTTTTAGATAATTGTTCAACTATTCACTGAGTTGATTTGGGTTTTTATGGTTTTAAAAAGAGAATATTAGTTTCGGTAATTAGTTGGTACAAATTTTGATGTAAAATTTGGATGAAGAGGAAGAGTTGACCAATGGTCTTGGTATTTCTTTAACGGTCAAGCTTTGTTACTCCTGCTATCACTTTAAGGATCTTCAGTTCAGCTGCAACTTCCTTTTATGTTTTTTGTACATTGCTCAACAGCCGTTTGTTACAGCTGGTGTATTGTAGAATCTTTTCTTTCTCTTGAACATTAACTGTCTCCATTTCTTTATCGAAAGCTTCCATTCTTTTATTAAGGGGTTTGATTATATCATTTTCATTTGATTGTATTACCTATGAAATTGGAACTGATATTGGTCTATAAGTGCGAACTGTGTGAGTCGTTATCCTGACAGCAAAGTAAACCTTATCTACTTAACCTAGCTGCTAATCTTAGTCGTGCTCATAAAGATACGAGCTCTGAAGCCTCGATTTCGTTTCAAATTCTTTCCCTCGGAGAGACAGGTTTCCAATTGGCGGTAAAACAGGAAGCAGTGACCGCTCATATCGCAAAGACGATACAAGGGTGGCTTAAGACATTGAGTCGTATCGCTGCACTTATTCGATGGTTGGGCTGAAAAAGAACTAGCCGAAAAAGGTCTCCAACTTTAGTCTGTTCTTTTGTAGGTGACGCTAACCATCTTCTTGAAAACTCAAGAGGAACAATGAAGTTTTAAGAACCCGTTAAAAAACCTGGTGATTTAATTGCAACCCTGGTGAATACAATCGATGCCTTGAGTTGTAAATTAGCTAAAGGGAACCGACAAGGGAACTATAGTATAAAACAACATCAATTTGAGAATCACGGGTACGGTGGTACCCGTGGCGTGATGGTAAGCATATCTGCTGTTTACCCAGAGGTTCGTGGTTCGAACCCCAACAGATGCAAAAAATGTTTTTCTATGGGTATCGCCTTTCGAGAGGAATTGGCAAGTCCTCTGTTAGTAAATTCATTGCAATGGAAACCGATTCCTCGAGTAGCTAGCTGTTCGGAAACAGCAGAAAATTGTAGCTCAATGGTGGTGAGAAATGTGCTTGGCTCCTAGCTCTGTGGCGCCACCCTTTTTATTTATTTAGAGAAAGATAATGTTCTACTTTGCCATTCAGCAGAGTGGCTTAATCCTGTCTCTAACCGAGCTTTTTCAAAGCTGGCAATGAAAAAAACACTTGGAGTGTAAATACTTCGTAGATCAGCTGTAGGACCTTGATGATATGTTCATAAAAAAACTGAGTAAACGATGATGATATTCTTTGATGATAGACCCTGTGCCAAAGAAGATTATGCCCTGAAAACTGTTAGCAATTCCCGTTGCATTTCGCCCTTCAAACTGTACCACCAAGATACTGAAGGGGCATATTCTTAGAAAACCCAGAGCTGTGGTGTGCAAGGTACAACATACACTACGAACCAACTGCAATAAACCCCAGCTCGTTGTCAGCGTCATTGCATCCTCTACGTCTACATAAGTCATCGGTGTAAAGACCCATTTTCTTTTTGCGGTAGCCTAGTAAATTGTGTCCTTTTATAATACTTATACCTAAGTGATCGTAATGAAAGCCTATTCAAACATAGTAGCATTTCAAATCCGTTCTTATCGTATTTTGGCCATAATTTCCTGGAAGTGACACAGGAATCAAGGCGTTTCCATCTTTCTTTGGATTTTGTTACCAATGATCTGCTTAATTTCACAGGGTGGGGCCCTGATTGATTGGTCAACAAGAGAAGGTTCAAGTGCTGAGCCTTTATTCGCTAATTCGTCCGCTTTTTCGTTTCTCGGTATGTCACTGTGACAGGGAACCTAGCAGATTCTAACTTCATGCTCATGCTGTGTGCCAAGAACCCTTAGCTCCTCGCGACAGAAAAGAAACAAGCTTTGATTTGACAAGAGTTGCAGAAATTGCTTTTATTGCTGCTTTACTAACAATGAAAAAAGTGTTATCAGCATGTGATAGCTCCAGCATGGACACCTGTTTTGCAGCAATTGTAACTGCCAAGATCTCGGTTTGGAAGACACTGCTGTGATTTGGAAGTTTAAAGGAACTAGCTAGGTTCAGGCTTTCTGAAAAGAAACCTTCACCTGTTTCAACTTCCATTTTCGGGCCGTCGCGTCGCGTCGGTATGTTTCATTCTCCCAATTCTGTCTATTGGGGAAGCTGGTATCTGCGTATCGTGATAAGATGTGTGCATGTCCTGCTTGCTGTGTGCATGTCCTGCTTGCCTGGTTTTCCAAACATTACACTTATTTAGCCTGATGCGTACATGCATTGCCTGACATACTTAGACTACAAGAGTCCATTGTGATACCATTTTCTCGTATTTAATTGAGACCCCAGTTCAGTTATTGTCTAAGATCACTCCCAAGTATCTGGCTTGATCAGAGATCTTAATTCGGGTTCCATTTAATCGTGGCATCTCAATGGTAGGTAGTTTTCTTCTATTTGGGAAGAGTACCAAATCTATTTTGAAGGGGTTAACTGCAAGGCCGCATCTTCAGTCTTTAAGATGAGAGTAAAACAAACAAGTATCAATGATATACATACTTCATCGCCCCGATCTACCACTTGATTGCAGACTTTGCAATCTCAGGAAGAGAGAAAATACTATTCACTTCATTAGAATATGCCCAATTCTCAAGGGGGTCCAAAGAAATTGTTTGGGAAGCGATGCAAAATCATAAGCAGAATTCCTAGCATTCCTTAATTTTCGGAGTTGAGACTATTACAAATTAGCGATAACGAAAATTATAAAAAAACATCTATAAAATCTACGTTCCTATACGAGTATCTATCTATTTATCCTTAGGCGAGGCTGCAGCTAAGCAGCTTGGGTAGGATGAAAGCCATTTTGACAGTCCAATTTTGTAATAAGGACGGAAATTACAGTAGTAAGGAGAAACTATCATGCAGTATATGTGTAGTCCTAGTGCCTGTGAAGCTTAAGAACATTTCTGTATGACTTAAGATCTCCGACCCTTAGGTCTATCTTCTCTTATGCTTAAAACACTAGAGAAGTTGATTGATATCCACTTACGAAATACGCTTGATAAGTCACTTCTTTCCCAAGCTCAACGCGCATATTGCAAGGGTAAATCAACTGAAACGGCTCTACACACGCTAGTTCGTACAATAGAATACTCGCTGCATCATAAGGAGTTAGTGCGACGATACGTGTCATTACAGGACAATGTCTTATTGGAAGACATGCCGCAAGGCTAGGAGTCGTCTCAAACTATTTTTGAAGAAGCTTTATGGATGAGAAGGAGGAGGAAACTATTTCCCTCCTTCTCCGTTCATGCCCAGCCTTAGCTCACAAACGTAGGATACACCTAGGTTCGTATTTCTTTGATGACCCTAGTGATCCTAGAGACCCATTGTAAGCTCGGAATGGTTCCATTAGGATAAGGATACATTAGATCCACTGTAGTATCACAATGGGACCAACGTTCCTAAGTGTGTTAGACGAGCTAACACCCACTTTATCCTAACCTAAACTAAAGGGTAATCGAATAAATTCCAGCCGAGAGGTCCAATTTTCGACCACTATTTGTAGCATTTAGAGCCAAATGTCTGCAATAACGCCCGAAAGCAATTTTTCCATGTCGCACTTATAGCGCCTTTTGCTCGGATAAGTTTTTCTTTGAAATGCGTTTCCATTTGTAAGTTGCTTGTTATAATTACACCGAGGTACTTATATGCCTTCACAACTTCTATAGATTTGCGATTGAAATGCTATTTTTCATTTCTAGCCAATCTGCCAGAACCATTTTTAAAAACCATAGCCTTTGACTTTCTTAGATTGACCGTTAAGTTCCACAATTTGCAGTATACTTCCAGACGATTGATCATTAGTTGTAGCGATTCCGGTGAGTACGCGAATAGAACAACATCGTCAGCAAACAGAAGGGCTTTAATTAAAAGTCCAGCAAACTCTATTCCACCCGGTAGCTCGTCAACCAGGTCGTCGATGAAAAGCGAAAATAGATATGGACTCAAGGGCCATCCCTACTCCCATCGTTGTTTCAAACCAGTCCGACCTCTCCTCGCCATTCCATACCGCTGCTCTATTTCCGTCATAAAGGTTTTCTAACACCCTTCCAAACTTTGCTGACATTCCTTTGTTATACATCTTGTACAACATGGTTTTTCTATCGATTGTGTCGAATGCGGCCTTGAAATCGACAAAAAGCACATACAGTTTCTTTTTTTGCTCCAAAAAGGTACCCACAATGTTTTTCAAAACAAATATGTTGTCGTTTGCGGAATACCCACTTCGAAAGCCCGCCTGGAATTCGTTAAGTATTTTGTTACGATTCATCCAAACAACTAGGCGGTTACTCAAGATTGTAACAAAAACTTTATAGAAGGTAAATATTTAAAAATGATATACCACGGTAGTTATCCGGGAGAGAAATGTCACCTTTTTTGTGAATTGGGAATATTATGGCTTCGTTGAACTGATTAGGGATTATTCCAGTATCTAAGATGTTTTTAAAGGCCTCGGTAAGTTTTTGAATAAGCTCCACTGTTCCATATTCAACCGTAATCCTATCTGCTCCCGGTGCTTTCCCGTCTTTAAGCTTGTTAACTGACAAACGTACTTCTTCTTCAGTTAAAACAGTATCCAGAATTTCGTCTTCAAAAAACGGTTTCGCATACAGCAACATCGGCGTAGTGTTAGAAGAGTTTAACATTTTTTCAAAATAATCTTTTAATACATCTGCAGAGAGTTTGTCGCTGATTTGTAAACATTCGCCATTTAACATCTCTACGCTGTTCCAAAATTCTTTCGAATTCCTTACATGTGTCAGCAGTAAAGCTTGAGATTCATAAAACATAATCTTTTTCCTTTGACAGATCAGTCTGTATTTTTTGTTTGCTTCCATATAAAGCTTTTTGAAACACTGATTATTTTGCCTACGAAAAGCACTTAGCCATCCAAAGGATCTGTTCCTAGCCGCTTTACAATCATTTACCAAACAGCAGTGCCCAATTGCCGTGAGGCTTCAATTCTTTCACCATGAAATGGCAAACCAAATTGAGCATAAATCAACTGACCGATATAACAAAGGATAACTTCGAAAAACGTATATGATTCTAGATCAGGGTTTCCCAAACTATTTTGAGCAACAGACCCCTTTTCCAAAATGAGCTGATACCGTAGGCCAAATTACTTTAAAAATCCTGTCTCAAGTTTTTTACTTAGGTACTCTTATAGGTAGATACCTAGTACGTTAACAAGTTTTGCAGTATTGCAGAAAGAAAGTTTTTTGAGATAACAATAAAACATAACGTTATGATGATAGCAGGTATGAAATTCAATAAAACATGAAGTGTAATTCATAATTTATTAATACAGGTTTTTAGAAATCGTGCTCTTAGTTGAGAACAAATAATAAATTCATGATTTGAAAAATGTATGCGATGGATTTCTACTCATCTAGTTAGATCTGGTTTAATATTGGTAAGTTGCAGCCTTAAGTCCCCGCATTCGTTGACTTCCAAACGGTTTCTTTTTTTCGTCAAAAAGTTTGCAACCACACTGAAGCCTTTTTCAACTAAATATGATGATGGGAAAGCGATGAGATATTTTTCAGCAATGTTCCACAATGCAGCATATTGAGTTTCAATGCTGCGTTGCAACCAGAACTTCTGATAGCCTTCGTTGAGCTTTTGCTTAAGCTTTTCGTCAGTTTGGATAGTGATCAACTCTCCTTGCATTATCACATTGGTTTCTTCCATGGCTGTTATACTGTACGAATTCATTACCCGCTCAAGAATTTACAAGTTCAAAAGATTCTCAAACCTTCTGGTAAAATCTTTGTGAAGCGCGTCCAAGTGAGCGACATATGAAAAAAAACATCGTCTTGAAGGATTTCTGTTGATTTCAACAAATGCGTAAACTGAAAGTATTCTTTTCTGCTTAAATTTTGTTTATAAAGAATAAGTTTTCTCACAAACGCCGCTATAATTGATTTGATTGATGTTTTGATCAAGTTGAGATCGGTCATGTAATAAATATCCCTCATAGAATTTTTCAGATTTTCTTCCAAATTTGGATCTTTTTCATTTAAAAACTCCAACACAGACCTAAAAATAGCTGAAAATCTCAGCTGAAGCTGAGCAAATAATCCAGAGTTCAATGAATTGCTTTGAAACTTGTTGTAAGCATTTATAACGTATTGCACAGACTGGTGCAATCTAGGACTCAGATTTTTTGCTACTAAATGTTGTCTGTAAACCACGCAGTGAATCACCAGTACATCAGGCAATTGCCGCTTCAAGCAAGCTATAAAACCACGATGACGACCAACCATAGATGGTGTTCCATCAGTCGCAACAGAAATAATGTTTCTCCATGGAATAGCTTTGTCGGTAAAAAACGTTCCGGTGCCAGAAAAATGGATTCTCTTCTGGTATCAGTTTCCAAATATATGGTAGAAAGCTGTTATCGGCACATATTTTCATCTACGATATATGGAACGTATCCTAACAACAGAGCTTCATTGCAGGGTAATGTAGACTCGTCTAACTGGAGAGAGATTCTCTTGGTCTGCAATAAATTGCATAAATTGTTTTCCACTACCCATCTCGTCTTTTCGTCTCTGAACGATGTTATTGCTGAAGGATATTCTTTTTATAATATCTTGAGCGGGCTTATGAGGACCTCTGCAATGTCTGCTAAAATAAGCTGATCTCCAATTGTGAGAGTCTTCCCCGACTTCGCTATTAGCAGAGATATATTGTAGGACGCTCGCAAGCCATCAACGTTTTGCATAGAAACGTGATAAGAGGTCCTCCATTTTTCAAGGCATCGATCGTTACTAAATACTTTTTCACATATGAGACACATCGTCAAGTGTTTATTTGATGACGATGAAATAATTCCAAACTTTAGGTGGTCCAAACTGCACTGTCTACATTTTTTTCGTGTCTGCGATCACACCGCCAATCTTAAGCAAAAATGTTTAAAACTTCTACTTATAATATCACAATTATGCAATACTATGTAAATTTTTTTACATGTTTAAAATGTTACTTTTCATTTTTAGAATGGCAAAAAAAACGCAGTACTATCTTTGAAGTTTAAAATAAGAAAATGTGTTAAGGGGGTCGATTGAAAAAATTGTCGACCCCCAAATTCAGATTTCGTTTTTGTCGACCCCTGAGGAAACGATATCGACCACTTTGGGAATCACTGATCTAGATTAAAGTCACACGTCTAAGAAATCACCGTTTATTTAAAAATGTTTGCCCTTTTAGTCACAGTTATAGAGTTCTGTAAAATTGCTATAAGTCTCATTATTCTACGGCTTGTAAAGTAATCCTACTTTCTTATGTACCTACTTCAAAGACAGAAAATCAAAACAATTACCATCAGAAGAGAGGTAAAATTGTCTTCCTAGTTCCAAATAACAGACTTCTGTATTGTTTTGAGCCTGTGCTTAAAGGTACATAAAACGTTAGTAGCTTACAATTCTGTTTATCTTTTCTTCCTGAATGATAAAACAATAAAATAATGATAATGATAACAACCGTGGTGAAAAGGCTTGCCCGCCAGAAAAGAAACAACATGTTGCATTGAGGTAAAAAGTAATTCAATTTGCTATCATCAAACCCAACATGTTGTATTTGGTTGCACATATCAAACATGCTTCAAACAATAACTTCATTTTATCTTTCCCACTTTACCATATCGTATTCACCTCGTAACAGTCGTTCGAGACGAACGTGTGTTGTTAGTTGACCGCATCGGGCAGCATAAAAATCGCAGACTTAACTCGGACTAAACATAAACAAGTCGTACGCTAATTGTTTTTGTCCGAATAATTCGAAAAAAAATAGAAAAAGTTCTCACGAAATGTGTTTCTCGGCAATCGGAGCAAGAAAATTAAAGTTATAAAACAGTGACTTGTCTTTGCGAACAAATGTACAAGGTTACCATTCCACACAAGCCGCAAGAATCGGGTAGCACCAGCAGCACCTGTTGCACAGAATAAAAATACGCGCATTGTTTAATAAACAGTAACTCTATACACCCAAAACACAGACACTGAGTATCGACTGTCGGTTGGCAGTGGCGACACAACCGAATGTAGTTCACCACCTACTTGACTTGCTTACAAAGTTTTTATCGAATGTCCATCTAACTAGAACCAATTGCACACAGTATCTGTGTGAAAAAAGAGTGTCACGTTTTGGTCTACATTCGTCCGGAGTGTGGAGTGTGTAATTTTTTTTTTTAAAACTATTTTTAATCCGAGATTTACATAATAATGAAATAGCGGTTTTGTTTGGGTTCTCTCTCCGGCTCCACATGCACCCACCTATCTATCAACAGGAACAAAATAAAATATTAATTTGTAAGTGTTTTTCAATTAGTGGCTTCTCTATGGAGAAGCATTTTGTTTCGTACGCTCTTTTTGTGGACCCGGTCGTGTTTAGCACTGGTACACCGTTCTGTAGCTTCTTTCGTGTTTTGTTTGGTGCTCGTGCAGAACAACAGTTAAGGCCCTCAAGTGTTGAGCGCAATCAGCCGTGAAATAGTTTTGTTGTTGTTTTTTTTTTACTTTTATTTTTGTTGACTCGAATAAATCCGAGCACACACCGGGAAGTAAGTGTTGGTTGGTTTTTCAATAATTTTTCAAAGTGTTTCTCTTCCGAGTTGGTTGTTTGATGGTCTTTTTGCGCGTGAAATTGGCTTCATTTGAAATTTGAACCAATTAGAGGTTTACCTACATATCAATCGCGGTCAGATTTATCAGCGCTTCAAGTGGTGTGTTTTTGTGTCATTACACTTAAGAAGATATAAGATCATCTTTATGGCAATTTTATAGACCGTAATTGACGTTCGTGTGTTCGGGGGGCTCCATTAGCTCCATTTGGCTTCGTTTTCAATTAACTCAAACTATTGAGCGGGGAATTTATTTAAATTGGTCACAAGTGCTCCGATTTATCTATACGAGTGTCAGTGAGTGCAATTTATCACAAAACCGCGTGATTTATGTTAAATTTTTTAAAGCAAGTGTTTTTGACCGAACGTAGAAGAGCAAGCAAAGCAAAATAAAACAAATCACAAGTAATTTTTATTCAAACAATAAAATAGATTGTGAATTTTTTTGACTACACGTTTGTTGTTCGAAATGCGTGATGTTTCATGACTCGTGAACTGTTAAATTCTTTAGAGTTTTTTTTTATTCACTGTGGCGTATTAGTAATCATTTTTTCGTTCGTGGTGTGATTGGATAAGGCGTAACTTTACTCTTGGCTGCATCAGTGGAATTGTTCGATATTTGCAAGCTTTTGTCTTCGCTCTTTTCTTTGGACATAATGCGGAGGCGTAAGGAGCTTAAGTAAAGGTTCGTTTAATGCATAATTTTTTTTTTTGAATAAATTTTCCGTTGGTATTTTTATGTGTATAAATTGTACCTACATACATATGTAAGTAGTATGTATCTTTTTTGGTTTAATTTTTCAAAATATTGAGCTGTTACGTATAGTAAGTCTTTGGGACTCGTTGAGCTGGGGATGCCCATGCGTGATAACTCGACACTCTTGCCTTGATGTGCATTCTTTTGAAGGCCGGTGGATGGGGTGAGTTGTCTGAGTACGCACTCAAATTACAAATAATTTTGAATTCTTTGTTAACGCTGCGTTGCCCGGAGTGTAGTTCATGTGTGACCGAGGATGGCCACCTTATTCTGCTGAAAACCGCTTTTGTTTATGATCTGTGTACAATTGTACATATGTTACTAATGTTATGTAGGACTATTTACTTTTGCGTACATATTTAATTTGTCCGTGACAGAGATCACTAAACACATGTTCTTATTTTGCAAAGGCTGCATTCATTGCATTAAAATGAAATCCATTTATTTAAACGGTAATCGCTCCAAGTTCAAAATCATGCGCTTTATTCTGTCTTCTTTTTATACCATGAAATGAGTCAAATTTAATTTACAGTAGTCATTCTCCTTTTAAAATTTGAAGAAGAACAAATGTTTAAAAGTTTTCAAAGCTGAATTTTTGAACATAGACTCAATGAGCGCCTGCATCATTACATTACTATATTTTGATAATTATGCTGCTTAGAGAAAGACGGACTTCTTCTTTGTTCTCTGTGGGGTTACGTGCATCGGGATACCGAAACAGCTTCATAATAATGATCTACTCGTAGAGCAAACCGACTGTCAATTGTTAAGATCTTTTTAATGAAAATTTGATTTGGATTTGTGGGTACATTTGAGAGTTCTTTCGGTTGTAAGCTCTCGTGATTTTCTATCGGGTCTATTGTTTATTTGAGAGCTGATTTTTTGATTTAATTCAATTGCTTTTCAATTTTTGTGTGTCATAATGCGGTGGAAAAACAGAGTGAGGTAAAGCATTCCACATCCGGGTGGTGCGACTAAAATATGAATCTCTATACTTTACTGTACATCCGAAGTTGGGTTCGGGTGTTGGGCGTAAACTATTTCAGGGGAGGAATACAATTGGCTATTTCCCTGGAACACTGTTTGTAGAGAAAACGATAGAAGAAACTGAGACAGGTAACGTTTCGACGATGTTCGAGAGAACCAATCGATTCTGCTATTGACCTATCAATCTCAATGCTCTGTTTTATACCCTATCAAGTAGTTCACTAGTAAACGGTCTACTTGATATATATTTTTATTCTAACAAACGGATGTTTGCAGCTGTTTTGATTGTTCTTGCAGGGTTCTTTTTTAAAAAAAGGTTATGAGTTAAACGATAGATAGATCGTTGCGTTATCGCTTATTTGATGTTTGGTTTACTCTTATAATTTGTGCCTCTGAAACTAAATATGCTCAACAGCTCTGGGGAGTCCCGATGCCTAGTGTATTTCTCACAATGACGTTTTGTCACTGTTTTGCCATGAGCTACGTTCACACTCCGAAATCTGCTCGCAAAATACAAACCATGTTGGAATTCTATAAGCTCTTCTCCGATAGTCCATAACTCCACTTGGGAGTTATTTTCAAAAAACTTGCTGGTGCAGAGTAAAAAGTCAACTCTCCACTAGCTACCTTCAAGGCTGTGTTGACTTGGAGAGTGGCCCGAGAGCTACTCTCATTGTTTTTGCTCTGAAATCGACACGCACTTTAAGGACAGAGTAGTTAATTATTCGTTATTTAGTCGAATCCATTCTGTTCGTTAGTAAGTGTCAGTGTTAGATCAGGACTTCAGATTGCAGCTCGGTGGATGTAGCAGTCATATTGAGTTTAGTCCTCTTTGTGTTTTTGACCAACAAGGGCGTCTAACCGAGTTCGCTCCTGAGCAGTCTTTTGGAGGTATATTTCAAGTAGTTTATCACGCAGGTGTTATCAATACCATGAGTTTTTCTATATAGGAAAACTTGAGCCCGTAGGACAAGGGACTCCAAATCTGCAGAGAAATAAATAACAAGTTTTTATAAACTCATTCAATTCAAAAATGTAATGAGGTTAGATTTGGTTAAAGTGGCTGGTAGTTCGGCTAACACATTTAGGACGCCCCACTGTGATACCACTGTAAATCTAATGTCTCCTTATCCTAATGGAACCATTTCGAGCTTACAATGTACAAGAGAGACGCAGGGCGTCGATGTGAGTAAGATCACTATGGTCATCAAAGAAATTCGAACCTAGGTGTATCCTACGTTTGTGAGCTAAAGCTGGGCATGAACAGAGAAGGTGGGAAATAGTTTCCTCCTCCTCCTCCTCCTCATTCATACAGCTTCTACAAAAATTGTTTGAGACGACTCCTAGCCTTGCGGCATGTCTTCTAATAAGACATTGTTCCGTAATGACACCTATTGTCGCACTAATGTGTTTTCTTTTGAGAGAGATCAAGCCTATCGAGCGCTTACGATCTGCTTGACCATCTCAGATTAATTTTCTTGTATGCGTCCTGCTTGAGCAAGAGTTTGTATGCAGCGATTAATATGCCGATATTCTCCGTTTTCGGTCAGAAGTGTTCCGTTTCAACGCCAGTTCATCTGCTTTGCAGTTTCCTGGAATGTCTCTATGCCCCGGCACCCAGCACAGGTGAATGTTAAACTGCTCTGACATCTTCCTGAGAGATGATCGACAGTTAAGGGCTATAACAGTGTTAAAAGAATTCGATGACAGGGATTTGATGTCCGCCTGACTTTCTGAGAAGATGTAGTGAACCCCACTAATATCATTAAGCATTATAAATATAGTAAGAGGCTAACACTATCAAAATAATACAGCACCAGCACATAGGATGCCTAATCGTTTTGTCAAAGCAAGAAATTTAAAAATATTTGATTTTTATATGACTGTTTTTGAGAAATCATATTTATGTATATGACAGGAACTCTGTATGGGAGTATTACACTATGGACTATGCCATTTATGTACCTCTAAAATCGTTTAAAAAAATCTCATGTTTAATCATAGTGTGACGTTTTAAGAATTCCAATATCTTTGATAGTTCCGTTAAAATCGTGCCAACAATTAAAAAAATTACTTTCGAGAAAACGCGTTTATAGTTAAATGATTAAGATAGAAAAAATGGGAAGGCTGGGTTAGGAGGTTGTTAGTATTTGAACCAACATGTTCAAGAAAAAATCATTTACCAGGTATGTTCCCTATTGTGTCTACAATTCGAAATAATCAAGATTTTTTGAAACCTCGAAGGCGCAGGCGGAAAGACCCCCTTAATTGTTCAGTGATTTCTAAACCCGCGTTATGTTTCATGCTCATTTGATTATCACTATAAACTTCGAAAATTGGCTTCCGGCCCCTTGGTATGAAGACTGTCCCCTTAAAGATTGTAAAAATGCAAAGTTTTTTAAAATTACTTAAACGGTTTCCAAGGATGATTCTAAAAAGTTTCCCAAATTTAAAAAAAAGCACTTGAAATTGTTGTATTATCTCTCCCATTAAAAACAACCAATTAGTTTTTTGCAGTTTCTGATTTAAATGCTACACAGGTTAATTTTTTTTTTTTGAAGCATTAACTTAAAAATTTTAATTTTATTTTTCTCGATTTCCGCATTGGCTGATTATTGTTTCTAACATATGCGGGTGTTGAATTCTAAATACAGGTGTTGTTTATTTTTTTTAATAAGTGTTTGATATTCTAGTAAGGAACGGAACCCAACGGTTTGAATGATGGTTCACCAAATATACATAATTCAACTGAGGTCTCTAATGTTGAACGCCATGCCAAGTCATGATCACCCATTAAAAATTAATCAAAAATAGTTTTTTATTTATTTGAGTCCCAAACTTAATAAAAGTTGGGATATATGTATATAGTAGGTTATTAAGACGTCCTGAGATGGGAAGGGGTTTGGGGATTAAAGTTAAAGAAAAGCGGCGTCACTTCTGAAGGAGACATGGTCCTTCTTGCCATTCGATGTATGGCTTTTGTTTGAACTCAATTTGCATACGATTAAGGGTTTGTTGCATTCTTTGAGATTTACCCTTTATAACGATTGATTTTTTAAGAGCTTTCAGAAATCTAAAAAAAAATCGCATAATTTCAGAAAACATGCATGATTTCTTATCTGAATCGATGCTATCTAATTTCAATACAATTTAATGTTTAAAGATTTAATTCCATGCAAATGTTGGCCGCGGCTGCACCTCAAATGGTCAAAAATTTGATATCTTTCTAATATTTCGGCCGGTATCTCGAGAAGAAATGTTTCGATGCTGGCTTCCTCTGCTTCAATCGAGGCGGGTTTGTCGCCAAAGACATGATCCTCAACATCACAAAAAAAGTAGTCTAGAGGCGTTACATCTACGATCTAGGCAGCCAATCATACCGCCAAAAGCGTGTACTGTGCAACATGTGGCACCGTTTTGTTAAAAAAAAAAACATGTAACGTACGTTAAACTGTTTCATTTTGCACAGCAAAAAAGTTTGTTATTATTATTAATTAATATTAATTATTTTACGACCCAATAATTCTACCAGCCCATAAACTGCGCAAAACAGCAACTATTTCTGGATGTGTTGGTAGCTCTTGCAATGCTCCTCTACTCCAAGTTCAATTAGCAGCTACTCTCCAAGTACAACAGTTTTGCTTGTTTACTATTTAACCAGAAACGAGCTTCATTGGTAAAAACAACTTTGCTCGATGAACTAAACAAAGCACGCATTTGAATATTGCATTCTTCCTTTAATGTTTTAATCGCAAAGCGAAGAGACACCTAGTACCTTGTAGGAAAACCTTGCTTGACTTGTCGAGCTCACAAATGTAATAAGTTTTGTTTTCTACATGTTACAAAAAAACTTTTTTTATTTTAAAATGCACCAAAATGCGGATTGAGAAAGTTTTTGCAGATTCTTTATGGTTTTCATCTACAAACCTTACCTAACATCACATCAAAAATTTAGAACTACCCAACCTATTGTAGATTAAATCCCCATTTTTAATCGGGCTCTTTGTTGGCCATCCGGTAATTTATGGCATTCATGGAGCGGTACATACTTCGATCCTGCTTCACCTTTTCTTCTGTGATACCGTGCTTAGGAACCATTTTCTGACTTCCTTGCTTCGTTCCTTACTCACTCTTCTTTCCCTCTCTTCATATTCGCCATATTCAATGCTTAATGCTTGAAGTAATACTTCTTCTTTTTCACCCCTTTCCAAAATAAACGACCTTTTTTGTAATTACGAGTGTATTCAAACATTGCACGTCTCCAGTCATAAATAGGTTCATGATACACGGGTTGATATTCAAATGCACCCCTCCAATCGAAAGATTTCACCAAAAACTAACGCAGTAACCATCGTTTTGACCTCCAAAATCATTGAATTTATTTCAAAAAACTTTTTAAAAACCATCCCTCAAAGGTAGTGAAAAACTGCATCAGTAAAATGTACGCTTTTCAATCAAATGTGATTCCAACTCGGAAAACACACATGTTGCTGCCTGACCTCTAATTCCTAAAGCAAAGCTTAAGTGCTTCCTAAAGTGTGCTTCAAAGAGACAAATTGTTGACACCGACATCGTTCTTAACCCTAACAAAAGCCGTACTGCTTGTAAATATCATACCATCTCCAATAAGGACTTAGATTTTTTTTATCAAATATCTTCGGCGTGCATTTATGAAATGCTTGCTTTCCTTTGTTTGAGTGTTGTAGGCAAAGTGTTTTGCAAATATCCACACGTTTTATCTATTACCGATGCTTGCATTTACGCACATTCCTCATTACAGCGCTCATCATCATGATCATACCTTCCTTCAGCTGCTGCTGAAGTTTACTTTCATCCCGGCATGAAACATCTTAATCTTGGCTCAACATACACATCACGTTCGGCATCCAGCACCCAACCAAACGAACACAGTCATTAAACAACTTTTGCAAATAGAAGTGATTAAAAAACAAAGCTTTCATTAAAATGTTGCCTCTTTAGTGCTGATGTTGTACAGTGGAAACGTTCGTATCTTTATTTTTGCATACGAAAAAAAATCTCCACACACTTCGATGGTGTCCATCGTCACAAACAGCAAACATCAAGAAAGCAATTGCAAACAAAGCCCCGCATTGACAGCAACTAACAACAAAGACACTTACTTAAGTTGGCAAAAAAACGACGTGTTGAATCAGTGACATTTTTAATTCCACTTAATATGAATGTATACATTCCGTCATCGTTTCATTATTCACGATTCGTAGTTCTGATAAAAGTTCTGAAGTGTTGCCAACTGGTTGGAGTAGTCTAAGAAAAGAGAATGGCTTTTTAAATGTTTGCTTCTTCATTCTTTGAAAATTTTCTCACTGCCTTGCGAATAGGGTATGAATATGATTTAGCAAAACTTACACACACTGTTGCCTACTCATGTCCTTTGTGGTGACTTTCTTTCATACAAATCAGACTTATCTAAGTGCGCTTTTTGAGTTTGAGTTTAGATTAAAGATAAATAGAAAAATAGGTTGTGGCAACAGAGCGAGGAGCTTCAGGGCCCAGCGCATTTCTCATAACCATTTTCTTTGTGAGAGAATGTAGGGGACCTACAATTTTCTGCAGATTCCGAACGGCTATTCGAGAAAGCGCTTTTTATGACAATGAATTTACTATCGGAGGGTTTGTTAATCCTTTGCGAAAGATGTTACCAGTGGAAAAACATTTTTGTCTCTATTGGGATTCAAAACACGAACCTCCCGGTTAACATGCAGACATGGTTAACATTACGCCACGTGTACCACGATTTAAAGATCCTCTAACTTAAATCTGGGTAAAATCCGCTCTTTCTTCTTAATACAATTTCTGCCATAGAACCTTTATTCGATCCCCAATATTGGATTGTAACAATAAGGGTACTAATTTCCGGACGTTCGTTGAGTAACACTTGTCGTGAATGTAAGCTCTTAACTCTCACTAATTTTTTTCGTTTTTCATATAGTTTCTGCGATCTTAGAGCCATTTGTTCTTTCAAGATTCAAGATTCAAGATTCTTCTTTATTTCCGTTTTCAATTCCAAATTAAATCTCTTAACAATATATTTAAAAAATGTAATTAACAAAACAAAAATAATTTGAATATTTAATATTTCAAATGTCTAAATATTTGAGAAAAATTAAAAAAAATTAATAACAATATATTCGAAATTCTGAGTTTGGAATAATGAAAACGATAAAGATGCACTTTGTGGTATAAACAACCAGTAGCAAGTGCATGACTATACAAAACTTAAGAATATTAATGAATAAAAAGCCGAAAGGGGTGAAAAGAGGAAAGATCGCAAAATAAAGACCTGTTCGAAAAGGAAACAGTAAATATATTCTCGGAATTGGAGAGCGAAGATTGATTGATTCGTGTTAGTTAAACTTGAACAAAAGAAAGAAAAAACTATTATGATATCACCTGAAGAAGAGTTTCCACCTCAGATCTTGAAAGCAACCAAGCCTTTAGCTTTTTTAAGAATTGGTTGCTGTGTGATACCAGACAAGAAACTTCAGGCGGCAGTTTGTTATAAATGTAAGGTGCTATAGAAGTCAGAAATCGTCGACAGTGCTCTTTGTTAACCCTAGGAACGTCGAATGTGGACCCATTTCTCAATGAATACACACAGTTTCTTCTATATTGAGGATGACCACTTCTGACAAAGAATATTTTCAAAACTTTGAAGATATAGAAATATCGTAGAGGAAGAATGTTAGATGCTTGAAATAAGGCCAGAGAGGGTTCGTACCTATTTTTGTGTAATAATAACCTAATTATTTTTTTTTTGAACTATAATAATAGGTTTTAGGTTACTTATGAACGCACTGCCCCAACAAGCAAGACCATACTCGAGCCGTGATTGAACTAAGGCAAAGTAAATTTCATGGAGTAATTTTTGTGGAACAAGTTTTCGAAGGTGAAACATTTTGTTTAACGAAATGTAAAGGATCTTTTTTAAAGACATAATGTGTGATTTCCAATTCAGTTTATTATCTATTGTTACTCCTAAATATTTAAAATCTTTCACAAATTCAAGAGCAAAGCATTTGCTTGGGCAGTCAATTTTGTCACAGTTAATATGATGCGAGATAATTTTATCAATGGCTATATTCGGGTTGGACAGAGAAAAAAACATTGCTTTTGACTTAGTGCTAAGTAAAAGTTGATGATAACTTAGCCAGGTGTTGAGTACATTTAGATCATTACTAATTACTTCACGAATGGTTAATAAGTCATTACTTTCATATGAAAGAGCAAGGTCGTCTGCATATCCAATCAAATGGCCGTTTATTGGTAACTTGAAAACAGAATTTATGTAGACTAGGAAAAGAATTGGTCCTAGAACTGACCCCTGTGGTACACCAGTACTAGGACATTCTTCCTCATGGCTTAAGTATTCATTTACTTTTACGCATTGTTTCCGATTGACCAGGTATGACCTAAACCAATCAATTAAATTTCCTCTAAAGCCTGCACTTTCAAGTTTTTGTATTAAAAGATCATGTTGAACCAAATCAAAAGCCTTAGTTAAGTCTAGGAATACAGCTACAGTTTTCTTGTTATTGTCCAGTGCATTATAGATTTTTCCTAATAAGACCAAAATAGCATCTTCAGTACATTTTCCTTTTGTAAAACCGAATTAATGCTTATCAAAATATTTAGTTTTTTCTAGGAAATCAAGCATTTTGGTTACTGCAACCTTTTCAAAAATTTTTGAGAATACCGATAGCAGAGATATTGGTCTATAGTTGTTAGGGTCGTTCGTATCACCTTTTTTTGAAAACTGGTATAATTATAGAGGTTTTTAGGCTATCAGGAAATTTTCCGCACATGAAGCTTTCGTTTATGATGTATCTTAAGGGATCCAGTATTAATTTTCCAATTTTCTTTATAACTATATTGCTGATACCATCAATGCCACATGAGCTCTTATTTTTTAAGCTATTTAAAATATTTAGAAGTTCTGTATTACTAACTGGGCCATAGAAGAAAGAAGAACTATTAACTTTGTCCAATAGGAAGCCCTTATTCGTATCGTTTAAGACTATACCAGCATCAGGTTTTACTTTTTCTGCAATTTCTTTAAAGAAAACATTCATGTAACTACCTATCTCTTCAATATTGTCAGTAATTTTGTTTTCAATTTTGAGGGACCTAAGTATCGGTTTATTTCGTTCCTTTCCTAATATATCATTTATGATACTCCACTGTTCTTTGGGATTTTGCCAATTTTCTGAAAATTTGTTACCGTAATACTCTATTTTTCGTTTCTCTGTAAGTTCGAACACTTGTGCTTGTAGCTCTTTATATTTTTGTTTGAATGGAGATTGATTAATTTGTTTCTTATTTTTGGTATAAAATCTATTTTTTACTTTTATTTTTGCACAAATTTCATCAGTGATCCAGGGTTTTAATTTATTGTATTTATTTTTTTGCTTGACACTTTTACAATTTTCAATATACTCTTTGAGTTTTTCTAAGAAAGCTGAGAAAGCATTAGAAGGGCAGTCGGAATGGTAAACAGAAAACCATCTCTCAGAGGAAAGGCTTTCATTCAATTTAGCAAAATCGATTTTAACAGTTTCTTTTTCAACAGATAATTGATTTTTATTATTACAGATAGGATCTTTATTAAGAGCATTTTTAATGGTTATACCAATGCAATGGTGGTCAGTTATTCCTAATTCTTTCTCCGAACTGAACTGAAATGATGTCATCTAGACAATTTTGGTTTTTCGTCACAATAATTTTCTCATTATAGTACATCCTTTCCACAATTATTTTTGGTTATTTTTCTTGTCTTTTTGCCTTAAAAAAAACAATGTCTTCTCTCCGCTTTAGGTTGCCGAATAATTTTTCAAACTTTCTTGATCTTGTGTTTACTAATGTTTGCGATAACTTTGTTTTAGAAGAGACTTCATCTATCGTTTAAAACAAAACCAGTGTTTTCCACAAGACCTTCAAAATTAGCTTTTTCTATAGCGACAAGACTCGTCCGAATATTGATGAGAAGAAATTATTCTTTGATTTTAAAAACGCTGATTATCATCAAATCAACTTACATTTAATAACATTGAATGGTTTAGTGAATCCTCTACATTAAATGAAAAGCCTGTTAAGTTGTATGAAGTTTTAAATTTTGTTTGTGAAAATCTAGTTCCTAAAAAGATATCACTTTGTCTAAAGCCCCTCCCTGATAAAGTGTTGAGTAACTTGAAAAATCGTAAAAATAAAGCTCATCGTAAATGGAAAGCCTCGGGCAATTCTACTGATTACGAAACTTTTCAGAGCTATGACGCAGAATTCAAATCATATGACATAACATGTTATGATCGATACGTGGTTGAATCAGGATCTCTTATTAAGAAGAATCTTCGCCTCTTTTATAAGTTTACTAACAATAAACGTAACGTAACAAACTTCACTTCTACGATATACTCTGGAAGTAGTGTTTGCTCGGAAACATCTGATATATGTGAACTTTTTGCTTCTTTTTTTGAATCTGTATATTCAAATCCAATCACTTTTGACAGCAGTGATTTTAATTATATTACGGATCACAACGTTAGCCGTAGCCCTGTTTCAATCACTGTGTAAGACCTTATTCGTAACCTTAGAACCGTAGATGTTAACAAAGGTAGTGGTCCCGATGGCATTCCTCCTCTGTTGTTAAAAACACCGCTGAAACTATTTCCAAGCCCCTGCTTCAACTTTTCAACCAATCTTTGTCTGATGGGATATTTCTTAACACGTGGCGTAACTCGTTTCTAACGCCAATATTCAAAAACGGAGACAGATCCAACATCAAAAATTATCGACGTATTGCAATTCTGTCAGCTCTTCCCAAATTGTTTGAGAAACTGACAAGCTGAACGTGGAGCTGATTTTAGTTTTAAGCGAGCATCAACATGGCTTTCTTGAAGGTAGATCTACAACTACCAATTTAGCAGATTATAACTCATTTATTCTTTTAGAAATGGAAAAAGGGAACCAGGTTGATGCTATCTATACTGACTTCAGCAAAGCTTTCCACAAAGTTAATCCCAATCTGCTTATTTTCAAATTTAAAAAATATGGCATTTATGACACCTTATTACTGTGGATCCAATCTTATCTATCGCAAAGTACGCAGTGTGTCAAGTTTTGTGATGTCTTGTCACGTCAAATTAATGTAACTTCTGGTGTACCCCAAGGTAGCCATCTTGGCCCACTTTTATTTCTCCTTTTTATAAATGACTTGCCCTTACTGTTTGAAGGTTGTAGATTTTCGATGTATGCCGACGACCTAAAGTTGTTTCATACAATTAACAATATTGCCGATACGCAATTATTGCAGCAATGTTTAATCAGCCTAGCAAAGTGGTGTAAAGCTAACGGTATGATGTTAAATGTGGAGAAATTTAATACAATTTCTTTTTTAAGAAAAACATGTGCAATAAATTTTGACTACTCCATTCACGGACAAAAGTTAGTAAGAATTGACGTAGTTAAAGACTTAGGTGTTTTAATTGACAAAAAAATAGCTTTCTTCATATTGATAAAGTTCATTCCAAGAGTATGGCTATGCTTGGTTTCGTTAAGCGAATATCAAAGGAATTTAGTGATCCCTATATCACTAAAGCTATATATATTGTTCATTGGTCCGGTCACTGTAAGAGTACTGTAGTGTAATATTGTCTCCGTTGTATGCTGTTGATATAAAGAAATTTGAATCTGTCCAAAGCAATTTTTATTTGTTCGCATTGAGAGGTCTTGGATGGAACCCCGACAGTTTTGTCTTACCTCGTTGTTCACATCGACTAAATCTTATTAATATGTGCAGCCTTGCAAATCGTAGAGAGTTGTCCGAAGCTTTGTTTGCGTTCGATCTTTTAAATGAAAATATTAACTCACCATTTTTGTGTTCCATAATATCTGTAAATCCTAACGTTCGTATTTTAAGACATACCAAATTTTTAAAGGAGAGCAACTCAAAGACTAATTATGCTTCTCATGATTGTTTCAACAGATGTTCAAAAACATTTAACAAATTAATATTTTGACTTGTTCAATGCAAATATAAATAGGGAAAACTTCCGGAGAAAAATCCTAAATAGAATGATATTTGAAGACTCTTATTGAATTTTTTTTGTATTTTTGTATTAAATCAAACTTTCATAAACAATTAACTACATACTACATAAACAATGTGCAATTTATATAGCAAATCCGTTTTATCAATGAAAAAAAATTGGTTTTATATAATACTTAGTACAACAAATGTATTTTAATTTATTTTTTATGTAGTGCAATCTTTGTTAAATCTCTATTATATTTTTTTTTATACTTGATGTTGTCTTACTTTTGCAAAATAAACTGAACTAAACTAAACTAAACTAAACAATCAGACCAAGAAGTATCTCCCACTTCAAAGGTAGCTCTTTGTCTGGGCACACACGTATGATTGGTACGTTCAACCAACCAATCACAATAGTGAATTTGGTACCTCGACATCAACCACCATATTTGTGTTGTGCCATCACTGTTGAATCCGATGAAAGTTTGCAGGCGCTCTCCCACATCAAACAGTTCATCAAGTTTTTGGTGTCGTCCAAAACTTGATGATCTCGACCTCAGATATCCAACATACAAGAAATCGACAAGCTGTTGGTGTCCTCCAAAGCTTGGCAATATCGAAGGGTGAGTCCATATCCCCATTCTACGAATTTATAACTTCTTGAGAAATACTCCAAGAAATCTAAAGCGGCCAATTGTCCATCCACCATTGTTGTTTGTGTTAATTTGCCATATTCAGACGAGCAATATCCAGGTTTGTCGTGAGACCGCCTGTCTACGCGTTGATTTATACTCGTTAGGGATCGCCTGTCCTGTTTTCTCGTGGTATCCGTGGCTTTACGGCAAGCATGTCTGCGTATTACGCAGGTGATTCGTATTTTGAATCACGATAACAGAACACAGACACAACAAAACATGTTTCCCCGGATATCGCCTTTCGTGAGAAATTGGCTTCGAAAATTGTAGGTCCCCTCCATTCCCTCACAAGGCATGGTTGTGAAATGTGCTAGGCTCTGGGGCTCCCCGCTCTGTGGCACCACGCTATGTATGTACATATGTGGATCGCCTGTCCTTTTTTTCGGTCCAGCTTCGATCAGTTCAGCCTCGACAACCTACGTCGGATGCTTTTGCAGAACGCTGGATGAGTAAACCATAGGCTGATGAATTCGTGGTTACTTCCAGAATTGTGCAGCCACAGCCAAAAACAAAGAAAGGGTAAATATAGTCAGGATCCGGAGGATGTCTTTTGTAGCGGAAAATTTTACCACGACATCATCTTTGAGTCCGATTTGCAGTGTCTCAAGTCGTAGCGCGAAATTTGGAGCTCGAGTTCAGGACGTTTCTTGAAATTTGTCCCCATAAAAATTTGTTTTTTTTTTATGCTGAATGCTTCTATGTGTGGCACATAGTCGGCAAACTTCTCAAAAAATAGAGCGGTTTTTTTGGAAAATTGGAAAATTCTAATACTATAAGGTTATAAACATGGATTTTCACACTCCGCTCACTTCTGATTATGGTAAGTCTCTTTGGTTTTGAGACTTAGTCCATTATAGTAGGGGAGCCCGAGCCGCTAAATTTGCAGTTACTAAAGCGTCATGGCGACTTATTGGATTGTGAAGTTTACGTTCTAAAACGAAAAAAAGTGTATGGCAGTTTTTCATTTTAGTGGGGCGATGGGCGTGTATGAGCTTTTAAAAATGTAAAAAAAAAACAGATAAATTGAAATACTCGAGCGCGTCAGATTTTCATAGAGTATACGCGCTTTGTCTTTCTGATAACGGATATATATTAATCTGACGATTTACGGGGGGCAAATGGCCGTAAAGAGAGGTTAAAAAAAAAAAAAAATAAAGTTATTCGAGCGTGTCAGATTTTCAAAGTGAATGTTAAGTGTACTCTAAAAAGTGTATATTTCAATAATCTGACAATTTGAGTGGGGCGATCAGTCATGGCTGATTTTTAAAAATGTAAAAAAACACGTGACCTTGAAATACTCGAGCGCGTCAGATTTTTATACAGAGTGATCAACTTGATGTGTTCGTCCTCCAGGATGATAATCTGACAATTATATGGGGGCGTACTCTTAGTCTGACAATTTTAAAGTAACAATTCTTTGTTGTTTCTATTTTTTATTACTGGATGCAATCAAAAAATATGTACACATATTATGTATTAAAAAATTTTGTATTGAAATTTTGTTGAGAATACTTTTAAAAAAAATCCTGAAAGTTTGAGTCCTTAATATTAATTTTAAGTGCTCGATCAAGAGGTGTGAAGATTTTCCATTGAAAATACACGGAAACTCTGATTTTTTATTTTTAAATTTCTATAACTCAGCGGCATTTCATGGGATCGCTTTAACCGAAGATGTTTTTTTCTCAAAATTGAAAGCTCTACAAAAATGTTCTTTTTGGCAAAGTCGTTACTCATACCGGGAAGGTGGTACGGGCCACTTAACCAGATTTTTCCATAAAATTCACGTTTTGTCGCAGTTATCTCGTAAATAACAAAAGCTACAGAAAAATTGTAAATTACAAACTTGTAGAGAATTTAGTTTTCTACAAAAAAAATCTTCTGGACCAATTGCTAATATCAATATTAACCGAGATATTAACCATCATATATTATACATTTCACTGACGATTTTACCTCAATCGCCCCAACCAAAATGTCAGATTATATGTTTTCCGTTATCCTGATAAAATTACCTTCAAAATAAAAAAAAAATCTATCGCGCTCGAGTATTTCGAAACATCGATTTTTTTTTACATCTTTGTGACTCGCCTACTTACGAAGGCCCCGCTCAAATTGTCAGATTATTGAAATATACACTCTTCTCGATGTAATCAACCTACCATCTTTTAATCTGACGCGCTCGAGTATCTCCGATGATCGACTTTTTTTTACTAATCTGACGGGCTGCCCTCAGCGAACGCCCCAACATTTAGGTTTAATATATGGTAGGAGTACATTACATGGTGCAAGGTTTCTCCCCATATGATTTTCTGACGCGCTCGAGTAACGCGCGAAATCCCCTCTTGGGCTCCCCTACTATTAAACCTTTTTGTTTTGTATCTTAAAGCAATTGGAGAAACCTAGGATCTAACCTTAGCGTCCATGAAACGGCCAATTTACTTCTACTTGGCCACATTACTCGTTGCACCAAGGTGTGACTAGTGTGTGGCTATGGGATCCCAAGTTGTGATCACTCGAAGGATTGACACTGCTGTGTTTATTGTAAACGCTTTATGGTTCATTCAAAAAAACATACTTTAATGAAAATTTTTTTACTATCACTGTGTACCGCGGAGTGTTCATAACTTACCTCCGACAATTATGGCAACGACAAACCATACTCGTACTATCTATCAACGGGTGTAGTTTTTGCTTCCTTCAGCCTTTCTCCGTTTTGTTAAATTTCACTTAGTTTTCCAGCATCATTTTCATTTTAGCACACAACTAAAATCACTTTCTAAGCAAAAAATTTAAAAATCAGAAAGAGAGAAAGATTTGTGTCGGCAAATAAACACTTGTTGCACCCAACAGCAGTCTGTCTAGTCTATACCCACTGTGTCACAAGCTTCTTTATTAATTTTTTTGTTGTTATTTCTATTGCACCCAGTTTAACACATCTGCACACCTGTGTGTCTGGTTTGTATACTACAGAAAATGGCTCATGAATTTGCTCCAGTCGTTTATTTATCTTTCTCCAATCATTTTGCTTTCAAGTGACAGGCCAACTAAACTCTCGACAAATACCACTACTTGGCCTTGCTCCCTCGCTTTGTTCGTGGAATCGTTATAATCTGTTTCATTACTTTACAACTCAGACGCAATTGCAGACTTCTTCTCTCTTAAAGACATCGATGTTGATAGAAAGTTAAATTGCAGGTTTGAGTTCCTTTTTTTTTAGTAAATTCGTGAAGTAAAATAAACTCATTTTCTCAATTTGGTTTCCAGTCGGAAAACCACTTAGAAATAAAATTGAGAGCTAAGATGTAAAAAGCAATTTATTTATGCTCGAATTGAACGGGATATTGTGACAAGAAAATAGGAGGAAAAGCAAAAGTCTTACCGCCAAAGCGTTTACATTCAGTTTGAAGTTGATTCGACGTTTAAGCCGGGCACTTGATGTACTTATACAATGCGCGATTGTTTTGTGTGTGGGTGGCGCACATCAGGAAGACAAAGTGATTAGCTGACTGTTTGGATAAACGCTTTCAATTGTCTGTACCTTTAACTGTTTCCAAACTAATGTGTACAGTAAGAACTGTTTGGCGGAAATGCACAGAAGAGAAACGAAACGCAATGACAATGGCTTTACGTAAAAGAAATAAATGTTTGTTTTCAGATAAAGAGCCAATTAATGGGTGTTACTTAACAGTTTTTGCTTTTTGACTGACAACCAGTGCCATTCTTTTTTTGAGGGATCGCTGGTCAGTAAAAATTTATTGTGTATCTATGGAGTGTAGGTATAAGTGAAGAGGCTCATTTCTGTCTCGATAGCTTCGGTTGTTTTGGTTGGTACTAAGAGTGCAATCTAAAATGATATATCAGATTGCCGATGCGTTCTGAAAAGTCAACTGTATTTAAAATTGTGTATTTAAAAAAAAAATCGTTGTGTTTAAAAAAAGCAGCTTTTTTTTTGGTGTTTAATGACAATTTTTCTGCTTCGAACAAGAATTTTTTGTGTTTAAAGACCTGCTCTAGATCACTAGGAGCTGCATTTTCTGCTTTAATTTTTGTGTCAGAGAAGACTCGAGCAAAGTGTCAAAGTCAGCTGTTGACCTTCGCTTCAAATATTTTTGTTTATATTTTGCGTTTTGCGATCTATTTGAAATCGAATTTTACTAAAAATAAATTGAATTAACATCACATGCTAATTTAGATTTGATTCCAATGTTTCCGAATATAGATAAGCATAATAAACATGATTTTACAAACTAGCTAAGGTCACAAAATGTTTATTGCTTTCTTTTTAGCTGACTTTTGGCAACAGCTGACTCTGTCCTAAGTTGCCTGACATTTTTCATGTTTCTTGCTCTGTTCTGCTTTTTTCTCAATAAACACACAAAATGGTTCCCTCTATAGGACCTATAAACATTTTATAATTTCAAAAAGGTCGTGAAATTTGAATATTCGATTTCGAATCATGGGGAAAGTGTTAGAAGGTTTGATCTTCAATCTCTCATTTATGTGAAGGATGGGCCATTTAGTGGATGGTTTTTTAAATCGTAGGTTAATTTGACACTCCCAAGTTAACGGTGAGTGTTACAGAGCCATGTTGCTGACTTCGCTGAAATTGATGACATGGATTTAGGTTGGATGAGGGGTGCAGACCACGCAAGCAGCAGGACCTCACTCTAATCTCAAGGATCCATTGTTCTTCGATGACATGGATTGAACGACTTTGGGTTAATGCAGGATGGTGCGACATACCATAATCGATCTCATTTGCATGTCGAATTCTCAAATAGTGTTTTCAGGCGTCTTGGCGTTGTTAATTGGACGCCTTGTAGCTGCGATTTAACAGCTTTGTTTTTTTTTTTTTTTTTTGTTGGGAACTATACCCAAGGATTGAAAAATTTTAGTACCAGAACGCGTCTCTTAGATTTGTAATTTTGAAAAGAAACTTGTATTCGACCCTTTGTAACGAATTAACATGTGTAAGAAATTGCGAATTACATTTGTTTGATTGAATGTGTTCACGTGTTAAACGTGTTAATGAATTACCAGTGTATCACCATTAGGGTGTCCATTGTTTTTGAGTTTTTTTTAACTGATACTGGAAAGCTCCACCCGTAGGTGATGTGCTAAACTAGTAAGGACGAGTGTTGGCAAAGAGGCGAAGAAAAAATTAAAACAGCTCTATGCTGCTCAACGAGTAATGCCCGGCGGATGAATGAGAGAATCAACGGTGGACTTCAGCAGTTAAAAAACGGAAACCCCTAAATGAGCGGCTCTGAGATATTTGGCTTAAAGGTCTTTCAGGATCTTTCAATGTTGAAATAAAGATGGTGGCAGATGAGTTCTTGGCAAGCCCTTGCAGCAGGGTTTTGATACTGGATTATTCGGGTCTTTATGTCCAAAAGGTCCGATCCCTCCAGGTTGGGGTTGTGCGTATCCAACCACGTAAGAACTATACGGTCCCGAAACGACCGACAGCCTCGGATAACATTTATCGTTTCAACGTTAACGACCCAAAAAACGAGAAAAGAACAAAGACCTTCGGATTTGCACGTGGAACGTATGATCCCTTAGCAGATAACGGGCTAACGAAGAATTAGCGGATTCCCTAGACTGCTGCTAATCAGACATGGCGACTGCCACAGACAACAGAAACAGAGTTATTTGGGTGCGGATTGGTAGCTAGAGGTACATTGACTCACAAGGAATAGGTTATCAGCCAAAATCCAGTCAATGAGCGTACAATGAACATCCTCATAAATTCGCTAACTTCGCCAACTTTAGCCTAATATGTGCCCACGACCTCACAGAAGAGAGACGATAAATCCAAAGGCTGTTTCATAGTTCTTAAAAAACATGTGAGCAATGCCCTAGACATGACGTGAAATTCATCCTTGACTAGGAAAGGAGTACATCTTCGAAAACACAACCGATAAACACAATTTGCATGACAAAACCTCCAAAAACGGACTCAGGCCAATCAATTTTGCTGCGGGCAAAATTGACCATGTTGCGATCAACGAGGCACTCTGCCAGTGTGATATCTACGAATATATCGGATGTCTACGAACTTTCCGAAGGGCCAACTTTGGCTCAGGTCACTAGTTTGTTGTAGCCAAGGTACGAATGAAGATATCCTGTTCACGACTCGTACGAACCAACGCTGTAAGAGATAAAAGATCTTATCTGCTGTAATAGTTGAACATCTGAAACCCCACGTCAACATTTGAAAGTCCAAAATCTTCAGGTCCTGTGCAAGATTTACCGAAAGCTTCTTTTTTCTACTTAAATCTTTTGTTTGGTCATGTGCGATTTTCAATTTTGAGTGTATTTGAATTTTCAACTTTATTGTTTAGAATAATGATTCTTACTCTTATTAAATGCGCATTTGTACATATGGTTGGCCTGGCCCTGCCGGCAGAACATTGTAGACCACCTTCAATCGGTTGAGGAACTGTGAAGTCAAATGCATCAGGATCTCGCCCGCCCTAAACTTGTTGCTTTTTTTATGGTATTAGCCATGTCAACATTTGGAACTATCTATGTACTTCGTATTTTTAAGAATACCTACTGTTGCTAGTCCTTTTTGTGCAGTTTTTTCCTTCTTTATATTCAAAGAATATATGAATCCTACTCCCACTCACTACAAAGAAAAATAGAAATAGAGAAGCAGAGGCCGTTATTGCAAGTGTCGCCTCACATTCGATGCGACAAGGGTCGAAAGGTTCGATAAATTTTCCTTTTGGTATTACGTATCGACAAGGATTTCTGTTACTGTGAATAATGATGATAAATTCTATAATTTGACATTTGAGTCAGTTTCAGTGATAGTCGAAAGCAAATATACAGACGATAACGACCGAATTTAAAATTGAAAGTATCGAACAATAAGAATACGCAATACCAAATTTGATTTTCGATGTTCGACTATCGACAACCGTCGCGTCGTGTATCGACAGCCAAACGACACTCGCAATAAGAGTCAGAGCTTGTAAGAAATGCATTGGGAGGCCATGCAAGGTTCGTCCTAATTTTTGTGATTTGTCGATGGTAAATACACAGCGAAATTCAAATTGCCTACATTTTTACGTGTTCATAGACATGGAACAGTAGCATTCCTTACTTGATAAAGACGCGCGGGAAATGGAAACCTTGTCAACGGAACACCTTGTCTGCTAATACGATCGCTGACACTGATGCCTTTAATTCCCGGGGTGCTTTTTTGAAGTTCGACGTTTCTGTGACTTTCGCTTAAAACGGCTTGGCCAACTTTGTTTGGAACTGAAGAAGCACACTTCGGTTGCAGATTATGAACATTGTTTTCTGTGAACTCGTTCTTCGCACAAAGATACCGCATTTAATCAAAGGTTAATCAGTTAAGCCACACTAAATGTTCACATACCTCAAAATGCTTTTAAATTCTTCTTTCTTCAGTTTAATAAATTTGAGAAGGCAGATTCTTCGTTGCGAAATTTTATTCGTTGCTACGAACTGTATCGTATTCTTTCTGTTTTCTCAAGTTTTCAATTATTAGTTTAAGCTGTTAAAGAGCAAGCTTATGCGCCTGAACTGCAACATAAACTATGTTTTCATCATTTTCTTTAGAGCTTGTGAAGAATCCAGGTTCAAAATGAGCTTGAAATCACTTTTCTTGATTTATTCATCGTTTGTTTGGCGTGGTTATGTGAAAAGTCCTTTAGTTACCATTTTCACCATTTGAAGCAAATAATTTCCATAATTTTATCAAAATGACTTTCCAGGTGTGCGATTTTTAATTTTAATATAAAAGAAAAGCAGCTGCATTGCATAATATCCCCATTTTTAAAACAATCTAAATCCACACGCCAGGTTAAGAGTGAGAGGGAACCCCAATTTGGCCTCAACCACGTTGGATGTTGGATTAAAAAATAAGAAAAAAGAAACAAAACGAAAATAATCTCTTGATCATGATCATGATCTTTTAACCGTGGGAATGTGCGCTACAATGCAATGCATGTGCACACTGTTTATCCATTATCAGATAATTGCATCCGTTGCCGTAAAGAAAGATGAAAGCAATTGAAAAAAAAAGAAATATGAAGAAAAAGAAGATACAAGAGTAACAACTCCATAACAAAATTTTCCCTGCTACTGAAAATGATTTTTTAATTGAAATCTTCTTCTCGCCATCATCGTTTGTTAAGGAAAACACAACCCAAAGGGTCACAAATCTCCTACCTCAGAGTTCAGCAAATCGAATATCGATAATAAAACCACTCGCAACACTAACGGCGGTAAGATGTTTTTAAACGAGATGCCCACCACTCTTATGCTGTCTGTCCCCCTAACACCTAATTGAATTTCTACTCAATTTAACGGTTAGGTACTTTTTTTAATTAAATTATAATAGAAAAACAAGTACCAAGATCCATGTAACTGTGTAGGAAAAGAAGCTTCGCAGTAATTCCAACAAACTCACTTTGTGCATAACAGCCAATCATTTTGACAGATTTATGAACATACGAGTATGAACATTGAACAATGGTAAAAAGTTAAGTAAAAACAGTTACTTTCGCTGGCATAGCCAACCACGCAATTTTTAGACTAACGACCCCGAAATTGTTTTCAATTTAATGCCGACATTGTTGTTATCGCCGACAATGCGCTTCTTTGTTGGTTTGCATGACGAGTGTACGAAAAAAGAAGAGAGGATTCCACACTTGTGTGACTAATTTAGCTTGTGCGTGTTTAGATTATGGGACCTCGTCAAGTGTAACACATCGGAAATAAACATAACGGAAGTGACCATTGAGTTCATTTTGGACATACATAGGTAGATACGTCTGTAACGTAGTTTTCGCAAGAACTCCACAATGCGAATGATGCTCTCCGCAATGGTAATCTATAAAGCACATAAGGTGCAGCACTAGGTACACCACTATGCTTTCCAGTCATTGGAAATGTGCTAACAAAAAGTAAACACCGCTAAATGATGAAGCAAATATCTTTCTATTTGCGGTCAGCAGTTGACAAGAAATAGGTTTTTGGTAGCAGACAACAGCAATTCATGTCGATTCAAAATTCAAATCACTGAAAAGTGGAACGAGTGCAATAAACTCTTGGGATGTTAAGTCTTCTTACAATGAAATATATTTGGGCACAACAGCCAAGTCCTAGTGCGATTGCCTCAACTCAATCAATCTTATAAGAAGTGGAAGGGACCTAAGATACTCTGCCGCCTCCGAAAGGCTGATAAGAAGGCACCTTTCAAGGCAGTTGCATGTGAAAGTTCTACGGCTCATGCAAGCCATAGTCGGTTCTGTGGTGGGGCAATGAACCAGCTAGAAACTATACGCAAGTGATGAGATTTTCCGTGTTAATTGAAGCCTATGGATGAGGCTAATATGGATTGGGAGCACTAATATAGCCATCAATGAGCAGACGCATTAATATTAGATCATTGTTGATGTGCCATTGGGTAAGGGTTTGCAACTGCAAAAGCTCAATACGATGCGGAACTCGCAAAGGGGCAAATTAAGAGAATTTCTATCAACTGAGCTAAGGAGGTCACTGAATTCAAGGTGTTTATTGGAGCTAAGGTCACGAACAGACATCGCATACACAGCTTTATTAGTCTCCCATTTTTCGAAAAGGTTTGGCATTTGGAGAAGTGAAGCTGTCTGTTTTGAAGAAACTCTCGGTCCAATGATTTTGAAAAACATGCGTATTGTTTGCGAAAAGTACGAAATGCAAGAAACGGCATCATAAATTGCTACAGTGAAAAGCAATGGTCTAAGGTGACTGCCTTATGGTACTCCATTGGCATTAAAGGGATTCAAATAGCTGTTTGACTCCTCGAAAAGTCATCGAATTTTTATTTTAGTTCCGTTGTCACGTCAAGTCAGTCCGAATACGCGCTATCGCGATATTTACAAAAGTAACACTCCCAGAGTAGGCTAATATGATGCCAATCTTGTTGGCAATGCCCTAAGTATTGTAGTCCCTAGCCAAACGCACGTTAGCGTGAAAAGGATGTTCACTTTGGCGACCTTGATGTCGTACAACGAATATGGTGCTTACTGGCCCACAGGTGGGCCAAAAATACCAATGTGTTGTTGTCTTCGATCTTCTTCCTAACGGCTTTAATTGTCAGTGGATACTTGATAATTTTTTAGGGATCAATGGGATTCGTGGTTGGAAATGACTTACTTTGGTACTTGGGGGTGCGGGGTAGTTTCAAGGCACAGAAATGTAAAAATGTTGTATCCGTGGCGTGATGGCTAACATGTCTGCCTGTTAACCCTGAGGTTCGTGGTTCGAATCCCATCATAAACAAAACATGTTTTGCCCGGGTATGGCTTTTTGCATGAATTGGCAAGTCCTCCGGTAATAAAATTCAAAGCCAAGAAAAGTGCTTTCTCGATTAGCCGTTCGAAACCGACAACAAATTGTCGGTCCTCTCTATTTCCTCACATGGCATGGTTGTGAGAAATGTGCTAGGGCTCCTCGTTTTTGCGTCACCCTATTTTTATTTAGAAATGTACAAACGTTGGTACGGAAACCGATACCTGGTACGAATACCGAAAGCTCTCTTGACCACTTTAGTTTACACCTTCTTACCGTTTACAACCCCACAGCCTTAGCCTTGGTTATCCATTCGGCACACACCTAACTGTGGATTTCTAGGAACCTTCTATTTGACATCCTTAACCTTAAGCTTAGCAACACTCTTGACTTCGATCTTTTCAACTGGTGTAGCTTTTTGGGCAGCTCATGTGGGTTTTTTTCTGCGGCTGCTCACTTCTTATCTGGAACCTTCTAAGCTGCACCAGCTTCTGCTACAGTTTCTTCTCATCTGTGGCGGCTGGTTTAGGTGCTGTAGGCTTGGCGGCAGATGACTTGGCAGAACTGGAAGCTCCACTAACTGGGGTAGCGGCTGTTAGTTTCTTTTCGGGCTTCTTATCAACCCGTTTGGCGGACTTTTTTCGCTGGCTCTTTGGGTCCCATTTTAACGAGAAACACTGTTTGATAGGAGTCGTCTGTCTGTCGAATCTCCCTTTTTGGCACGAATGGCTTCCTATTTTTCCAATCTTGTTCAAGAAGACTTTTAAGTACCCATGTCCGTTAATTTTGCCCTGTTTTCGGTTATACTTCACTCGTTATTCTCTCCGTTCAATCTTATAGTCTAGTGCCTCTGCTTTCCGACTCCACTCCTGAAGCTTCTAGTATGTAAGGGCTTTTGCAACTTGTTTTTTTTTTAATAAATTTTTTTTATTAGAACTACTGCTTCAATCTTCTCAACAGCTAGATACACCCCTTGTTCTGCCATCCAGGAATTTCTCGTTCGGATCACTTGGTTCAGTTTTCTCTGTGCGCTTTCGGTGGCAATTGCGGTTATCAACGCAACAACGTCATCAGCGTATCCAACTAGAAAGCAGCTTTCAGGCATCTCCATACAGTGGATGATTCTAGAGAACTGGTCCAATGATAGATCCTTGTGTTGTTCCGACTGTGGTGTCTCATTTCTTCTGCAGTTAGGTGGATGATTTCTCGTTCTTTGAGATAATCTTTTACTATGGAAGCGCATCAATCGTTTTTCACCATCGGCATCGGGTTGAATAAAATCTGATTCAAACATCCAGTGTTGCCAAAAGCATAATTTTATTGGAAACCAAAGCACACTACCATCGATCGCTTCGAAAAGCCAAATGTGGGCTTCTGGCTTTTGGTACTAGGATTTATTCCATTTGTGCCATAAAACATCGTCCGAAATTATTTCGGGCTTAAGCTGTGAAGAAAAAAAGCGATTTGGGCCTAGGAACGGCTTCCATAAGGCTTTGACTTTACTGAAAATCGAACCCACGACCTCCCACTCAATAGTTCGACACGTTAACCGATAGAAAAGCAAAGAAACACAGATTTAATAGCAAAGCAATGAATTTTAAGGCCACTTAACATCATGCAACGTATATTGTCTAATTTTATCTGACTTTGATTTTATTTAAAGGAAGTAAACCTCCTCTTCTTCTAATTGCTTTAGAGGATCCGGAACGTAAATGGTTGCGGTAACCCCGTATCTATTCATGTGTTCTTACCTTACGAAATATAAACAATCGAAAAGCAGCGTCTTTTTTCAAATTATCAAACCCATCGCGTTGGTTTATTTACTTACGTCATTGCTGCCAAACAGGGAAAACTATTTTAATATTCGTAAGATGTTTGCAAAAATAAAGCTGTTCAATTATGCACAAAACCGATCATCAACTCAAAGGTTAAGGAACTTCTCAAATTGTTCGAAAGTTATGAATCAGTGATGGGTTTGTGGGATTCCACAGTAACAAATTAAATGATTTCAAAATGGAACAGAGTATGAAGTTATTACCCGTTCTGAATACAAAATTCTTATTCCACCATAAAGATAAAAGCTTAAGCATTAGGCTCCTATCAGATTGCGATTTAAATATAAAACTAAGATTTTTAGAAATCGTTAGAAAACACCAATATTCCAATTGTGATGTAATTGCTGATTCCAATGGCTATATTAGGATTCAACAAGGGGGAATAGTGGTGACAACGTTTTGAATTTAAAAAACAAATTTCAAATTAATGCATAATGCTTCAAGAATATTGTTTCAAGTCGATCTATGACATTATGAATATTTTTATACCTGCTCGACCTGAGAGCGCTATTGTTACCTTGGTAGCTTTAAAGTGTTTTTCTCACAGCTTACGTTTTCAAAGACGGTGTCCCTCATAACCTCAAAACTAATGAACCGATCCTTTTGAATGTCATTTCTGTACATGATCTACAAGTTTTTGCTGGAGATTTTTTTTAATTTATTAATATTTTTATTTGCGAATTGCGATTAAAGGAAAAATTAGCAAGTGTGAGAATCAATTCAAAATTCAAAATTTTGAAAACAAAACTAAATTTTTTTTTTAAATAAAAGGGTCACATTTTTTTTTTTTTAGAAATCAATGTTCCTAGTCAAACACAGAAAACCAAACGAAAAATTTTTCTTTGTTTTTGATAAATTAAATGAAAACACAAGTTACTCTTCTCCCAATTTCCCAATTTTTTCATTCGGTTTTATGTGTTTGACTCAAAATTACCTAATTGATAATTTAAGAAAAACAGACCCTTAATAAGTCAATATTTTGTAAATTTTTTATTTACCCACTAGGGGGGCAAAAAGGACATTTGAATGGGGCAAAACGAACCACTGATTTCTTTTAATAATTGAATCAAAAACATCTGGAGTGACAAAATAGGTAGGGTAGTACATAAGATAAGTTGTGAAAGTTCGTGAGGATCAGAGCAAAACAGACTTTTCTTCGGTTGCTGTTTTTCTTTAAAAGTGGAGCCAATACGAAGTGGGGCAAAACGGACTACTAGTCCATTTTGCCCTGTAACGTATTGATATCATTTGCCCCATAAAGAGTTTTTTACAAAAAATATTTTTTTTTCGCCTAATATTATTTATTTACTTCAATATCCAGAAGTTAAAGTGAGCACTTACGATCACAAACAACTTAAAATGATCAAAATGTTTGAAACTACCAACTGGTTGCTTTGGATTGGTTTTGCAAATTGGAATTTTTTTTAAAAGATAGACCGTTTTTAAACTTTTATCATTTAAACAGGAACTAACTTCAGTTTTTCAGTGAAACTAAAGGATTTGTTGGGAAAGAAGGATTTTTACTAGTTCTAGCTATTCAATATAAGATGAAGTTAGGAACCATGGTAAAAATCGGTTTGGTTCTTTGTGCCCCGAGGCCCCTCTTGTCCAACTCTGCCCTAAGTGGCTAAGTTGATTTTTGATAATTTTTTTTTTTTTTTAAGTCGTGTCAATTTTTATTTTACAATATGAAATGCGGTGAATTTTACCTAAAAAAAAAGTCTTTCTCTTCAAAGTGTTCCCAAAAGTTGCCTGGAGAAAACAACTATCCAACGAAATTTGAGTTTTGATTTCGTATAACTCAACTTTACAACTGCCACTGTCGTATTTTTTCCACAGTATTCTTTGTATAATTGATTTAAATAAACACATACTCACTGTGTCGTTGAAAAAGTCTCAAAATGTACGTTTTTGGTGCTTTTTAACCGTGCAACAGAACTAAAAAACCATAATTCACTTCAATTCATCATCCCCTTGTTTTGGATTTCGGTTCAAATTTTCGGAGGATTTTTCAAACGATCTGTGTAGAACAACAGCTCCGTGTGCAAAAGGTTTGTGAAAGCTGGACTCAAAGCAGGGACATACTTACTTAGGTGTGCATTACAGTCTGAGTTGAACCTGATATTTTTTGAAAAGGTAATCGTAGAACCTGTGGAACGCATAATTTTTTAATATTTTGACAAGGAAGCAATGATTCGTAAAACTATTTTCTTTGACTGCTTATGACAAAAAACTTTGTTTATGTGTGCGTAACGTTTCATAAAATAGTTGCAAGAGTATTCAAGCCTTCATGGAAGTACCATCAACTTACCTTTCTTGGGTACCTTTCTTGGGTGCCAGGGCACAGGGACATACCAGGCAACTGTATGGCAGACGAACTAGCCAAAAAGGGCACGACCACTTTCCTACGCTCAGAATGGAACAACACCTATCGCTACATGTAAACTAAACTCCTACTTAGACAAGACCCTTCAGGGATAACAAACACTAGATGGACTGAGAGTAACAACTGCCTTGCAACTAAAAAAGTTTGGTCGTGTGTAGACTCAAAACGCTCGAAGAGTTTTTTAGCCCTGAACCGCGCGTATCTAGGTTCTACCATAGGTGTTCTTCCGGGACACAGTCTCATAGGGAGACACGCCAAAAGACTTGGTGTGCTTTCTAATGATTTCTGCAGAAGCTGCATGGACGAAGAAGAAGAAGAAACCGTTGAACACCTTCGTTGCTCATGCAATACACTACTTCATAGGAGGAAAACTCATCTCGGTGAATTCTTCTTCGATGATACTAGCGACTTAGCTTACAAATCCCCTAAAAGTCTTTCGAAATACAATAAAAGTTCCGCGTGGATCGACTAGCAGGTGATTCAACCTAAAACTAATATTATGAACTAAGAAAATTTAAAAAACTTTGTTTTTTTGATAATTTTTTGGTTTTTATTAAAACTACTAAAATTGAGAGTGTTCATCAACTTAACTTGTTCCAGCTATCGTAGTCTCACGATGCGTACTCTTCTAGCTATACTAAAGATACAGTTCGCTATTGGTCAAAACGTGTCAGTTGTTTACCTGGCAGCTACTTTAACTCGATCTCATTCTTCTTGCCCTTCACTCTTGCTCTTTATTTGTCACCCTGAGAAAGTTAAAGGGGCTTAGTAAAAAAAAGTATCATAACAAAATCTCTATTCTTATTTAAATCTTTCGTTAATGAGTCTTTGATTTTCATACAATAGATACTTAAGTTAAATGTACCTACCGGTAAATTTGTTTTAATATCTTTTTCTTTTTTATTTTCAGGTAAGTTTCCAAGAACATAATGCGCTGCAATATAAACTAAAAACTAAAACACAGAGGCATATTTATAAGATAGAGGTACGACAATATTGTTTTTATATCAAATTACTTTGACATTTACTCGGTTTGGTGATGCTTAGCTTTTCATAAAAACAAGCAACGACATAACTTTATTTTTGGAAAATTCTGTGCCCTTCTGTGTTTATTGCGCGTTGCACCGCGAACTAAAATCGGTGCAGGCGTTGCGGAAACATTTCTCTCAACTATAATTGTTGTTATAGGAGTGGAGGAGGCCTATAACTTTTTTGCCGACTCCAAACGGCTAATCGAGAAAACAGAAATGCGTTAGGCCCCGGGCCTCCTCGAGCTTTTCATGCCAGCTTATTTATTAACTCGTTTGTGTTTTGCCTTTGGAGTTGTTTTCGACATTTTGGCAAATGCTTAAGATTCCTTACTTTAATTTATTGGGAATGAGGAAGAAGGATGAGTGACAAAGTTTTCGCTAAATCGTTTGCGCTGTACCTCGATATACAGCAGACACACTGTTCGACTCTGCAGTCTGCAGACAGTATAAAGAAATCAATTTATTGAGCTTCTCTGTAACTTTAATGTTTCGTTAACATCTTGATAAAACCAAGAAAGTTCATAATCTTAGATTCGAACTACCCACCAGTCCTACCTTCTCCTGTATGGTGCTGAGTGCGGTAATATCTAGAGAACTTTGTTTCTTGGCTGTTTTTCTGCAACTTGCTCTCTCGGCCTTTTTTCAGTGCAAGGTGGAGTAGATTTTGTGGAGGGACTTCTTATGTTGAAATTATTTCATTCGCAATGCCAAAATTATTTGGTTCGTTAGGTTGAAATTGTTTCATTAGCTGAGTTCACACTCTAAAATTAGTTGGACACACTTCGATTGAGGGATGTTGGATGGTCGGACGTAGTTTGCGTTCAGACTTATCAAACTTGTCGTCGAACTTTGACATATGTATATTCCTCCGCTACCTCCAACTTTAAAATTTTCAAAAATATTTAAAAAATTTTCAAACAAGTTGGACAAGCGGTCAACGGTTCACATTTTATCAAACATTGGTCGTTCAAACTAAAGTCTGACCAACTAATTGTATAGTGTACACTCCGCTAGTCGGAATACCGTAATTTTTTTTAACTTGTGTGGTGAAAATTTCACTATTATAAATATGATATCACCTCGCCCCTAAGGCTGAAATTATTTCACTCGTAAGACTAAAACTACTTCACTCGTAAGATAGAAATTGTTTCACTCGTTGGGCTGAAATTATTTCACTCGCATGGCTGAAAATGTTTTATTATTTATTTTGCAATAAGATAAAAACATCTTCAACTAGCTGATCCGCCCAGCGTTGCTCGGGTCTGTCGTTTTAAGGCTCCCGATCTCGTTCCTGTTTCAGTTCTCGTGGGATGATAGGGATGAAATATACGCTTAGCTACTGAGGTATTATGTGGCATCCCAGTGATGAAAGAATTTTGGAAATCTGTTCAGTAGTTTCTAACTTTCCATTTCCAACCCGTTCCTGTATAAATCTTTCGTTCCCTTGGAAATACTGAGGGATAATGTAACATCCTAGAGTTGAAAGAGTTTTTGAGATCTGTCAACCTAAAGTCCCCTTCTCGTTCCCTTGTCTGTTCCCGTGGGATTATAGGGATAAAATAAAAGCTTTTAAACCTTCCCTAGACCTACACGAACCTTTCAAGACCTAGATAAGATAAATCCGTTCAGCCGTTCTTGAGTTTAGCGAGACTAACGAACAGTAATTCATATAAATATATTACCAAAAAAAAGACCGCTACGAAAGCTTTTTTAAATAAAACAGAAACGGTTTTAAGCTATCAATAAAATCCTTCATTTCTGTGTTCCTGTTCGATGCCATTATGTATGGAACTCGATTTCTTTTGCATGGCCACGACGGGCACGCTCGCAGAAGTCCAGACGCTGAACCCAATTTTCGACGGTTTTCAAGCATGATTCGGCCGATACTGCTGCAATTTCACGTTCGATATTCGTACGAAGTTCATCAATTGTCGCTGGCTTCTTGGCATAGACCATAGACTTTGACGTAGCCCCCCAGGAAATAGTCTAAAGGCGTCACGACCGAGGCAGCCAAGCGACTGCCGTGAGATAACACGTTCAACATACTTGGTTTCCAATAAATTGATTTTGACATTCGCTGCTTGGCTTGTGGCGCGGTGCCGTCCTGTTGAAACCACATTTCCTCCAAGTCCATATCATCCAATTGGGGCCAAAATTATTCGGTTACCATTGAACGGTAGCGATCCCCATTCGCAGTAACGTGCCGGTCTTGGTCATAACGGAAGAAGTACGGCCCAATGCCGCCGCTGGCCCATAAACCACACCAAACCGTAATTTTTTCGGGATCCAATGATGTCTCATGGAGTATGTGTGGATTGCTGCCTTACCAATATGTACCGCATATTGTGTTTATTGACGAGCACATTTAACCAGAAATGAGCCTCATCGCTGAAGATGATTTTTCAATGAAAATCCGAATCATTTTCAAGTTGTTGCTCAGCCCAATTCACGAACATACGACGCTTCTGGTGGTCAAGATGTAAGGATGTAGGTTAAGATCTTTTCGCCAAATTCGCCCCAACAACGCGACGTCACAGAGATGCAAAACGCTTGAGAACGACGACACATTTGGGCTTTCTGCAACTGAAGCCTCAGCGGTAGCAATATTCATGACACTAATGGCACTTCTTTGTCTCACTGGCACGGCAACATTTTGTACTGTGTCTGTGGATTCAAATTTTTCCACTAGACGCTCAATTGTTGATCTGCTAGGATGATTATGACGATCATACATTGGACGTAGCGCTCTTAACGTTGAGGCCACCGACACCGAATTTCGGTGGTAAATTTTAATGATTTCGACTCGTTGTTGACTCGTATATCTTTGCATCATAAAATGGCAAACTTTACTGAAGAGAAATGTCAAAAGAGCGGCAAGAAATATGGCGTCGTTTGCTGTCCCTGTTGCTCTAGTTTTATAGCTTCCCTGTTGAAAACCCCTTGATATAGATCAGCAAGAGCGGAGTAAAGCTCAATTAAGCAACTTTTTTTTGCAAAGTGACGCCAACGGTAAAGATATAAGTTGATAAGGTAAAACCCCACAAGAACACTTAAGTCTATAAAAAATGGGAAAATTCGTCAAAAGCTTTCTGAGGGAAAATGTTTCAAAAGAAAACTTGCTAAAAATCATAAATTGTCAGCCTTTCTCTCTTACAAACACAACACACTCTTTACTGTGTTCTAAGTTTTGTTCTTGTATTTAATACCGACTACCTTCCGTACAACTCGATGACATATTTGCTGAGAATCGGTCGCAAGAATCGTGCGGCGAAAATTGATAAGCTTTGACTAAAACAAAAGACGATAATGAATTCTTTTTTTGAAATTCCCTCTGCCTTCTTCTGGTTGAAGCCTATTCTCAGAATTTCGAATTGGTTCTTATTCAGGTGCTTCTTCAGATTATAATAGAGGAGTGACCCATCCACCATTGTTTACTTCTCAGATTGGACAGACTTACCTTCTGGACATTCGTCACTTCAAACTCCAAAGTGTTCAGTTATTTAGGCCATCATTCAAAATGGGTGTCGTCGGTTTCAATATTCATAAGGCGGTTCAGTGGATTTTTGCTCAGAGACATCTCAATTTTTTACAATCACGAGTTCTAACGATTTAATATGCATAACAGGTTTAGCCTTTTAAACAAACATCGTCCCTTAAAACAAAAAGGGCTGTTCCCTGACAGATTTGCACATGTGTTCGTTTTTAGTTGTTATGATGGATTTGTATATTGAAAGATTACATTTCGTGTGAAAACAACAGGGAGCAACTATAATTTTCACAGAACCCTGATGATGATGGCTTATAACACGGGGATCATTTCAATTTTTCATTGCACTAATGAAAGGCTTCTGTAATGATACTGGTGCAGATAAAAATAGCTGACTCTGCGACCAATGCTTATTTACTATTATACTCATCCTACGAGTAGGAGAGGCTAACAGTAATAGGTAAACATGGTACATTCAGATTCAGAGCTCGTAATTGTGTTCGCTGTAAAAACTTTGTGCAACAAATGGGTGCAAAATGTAGTTGTCGAGCTGATGCAGCTGTTAAACAACAACACTACACTACTGATGATTGGTTGCACGATAGCAACAGGAATTTTTGTGTCAGCCAGCACCCCACAAACGAGCTGGGAATGTATACAGTGCGGTATAATTATTTAAACTGGAATAATATCGACACTGTTATTTGTTTTCTTGTTCTGTAGGTGATAAACAAGAACCTAACGAAAAAGGAGAAAATAAATCATAATATCGATGTGAAGTTGGATGGATAGGTAATGAGGCATGTGCGCTGTGTCTGTGTCTTGTACATTAGAACTTGATGTCAAGCTGTCAGTACGTAATTGGCATACACCGCCCAAGGGTAGAGAAGTGACCAGAACTGAAATACCTACCCGGATGTTCTATGATGATATCTCTTGCAGCAATTAGTTTAAACTTAAAAGATATTTTTGTTGTCCTTTTGGCTACATATTTGGTATTACCTGTAATTAACGATACTAAACGGTGTCCTGATTTGAATCCCAGAAAAATGCATTTGTTGAACCTGGACCTCAACCAACTGTTTTTCGCTTTGCCTTTGAGCTAGTTCTCTCCAGATTTGGACTTAAAGTCGGTCGGGGTCTAGACTAGGTGTTAGAAAATTGACTGCTCTGACCCAACTTACGCTTAAAGGCGTCAACATCCCATTTTCAAATGAAGTCAAACATCTTGGAGTGATCCTGGATAACAAGCTTCTTTGGTCTAAACATGTTGAGTCTAAAACTACTAAAGTACTGTCAGTCTTCTGGCAATGTAAAGAAGCCTTTGGCAAGACATGGGGTCTTTCACCACGGCTATGATAAGACCAATCATCTCCTACGCGTCAGTTGTTTGGTGGAATAAGCTATAGCGTAAATACGTTATTGCCTTGTTTGCAAAATTTCAAAGAACGGGTTGTATGGGTGTTACGGGGGCCTTCCCCACCACAACGGGAGCTGCTCTCGACGCACTGTTGAGTCTTCCTCCCCTTGATACCTACATCATGGGGTGTACTCTCAAGACCATTTTTCGGTTAAAGCGATGTGGTCTCTGGCACAATACGCACTGGAGCTTTGAGGAACTCGCAAGCAGCATATCTTTTGACTCACGTCTAATGGATATGCCGTCTGACACGATGATCCCAAGGCTCGAACTGCGTCAAAATTACTCAGTCAACTTTCCTTCGGTTCAGGACTGGTTCACTCCAGAATCTGAGCCTGGAAAGAACTGTTATCGTATCTCCACAGATGGCTCCAAAACCGACGAGGGTTCTGGTGCTGGTGAACGACAACATACGACTTCACTCATCTTGGGGATCATACGCATCCGTTTTCCAAGCGGAGGCTTATGCTATCCTAATGGCCTTGACCCACATAACGAACAATGGATGGACGGGGAGAAGTATATTTGTTTGCAGCGACAGCCAAGCTGTGCTTAAGGCCCTTCTCAACCCTCTAACCACTTCGAAAGTGATCCAGGAATGCAAGAGCTCTCTGAATGCGGTCGGAAGATTGAATTCTTGAGTCTCATTTGGGTTCCGGGCCATCACGGCATAACTGGAAATGAGATCGCCAATGAACTTGATAGGCAGGGATCTCAGGCAGCTTTTTCAGGACCTGAACGATCGCTAGGTCTGCCAGCGTCCTCAGTGAGGGCTTCAATCAACGATTGGATCTGTGAAGAGCACAACCGTAGATGGCATGCCTCCGTTGGATGCAGACAAACCAAGCGTATGCTCCCCAACGTTAGTAAGAAGACTGCAATATTTTTGCTAGCTCGTAGCAGGAAAGATTGTAGAAAGCTTATTGGCGTTGCCAGCGGGCTTTTCTCTTTTGCCAAGCATTTAAATGTGTTAGGCTTAAGTGATACCACACTTGGTGAATCTTGTGGAGAAGATGAGGAGACCGCAGAGCGCTACCTCTGTGAATGTCCTGCTTTTTTCTCGCATGAGGTTACAGATACTCGGCGCAGACATGGTAAGAGCTGGTAACTTAGGCTCCTTATCATGGCAACGTCTTTTGGCTTTTCTCCGAACATCTGGAAAGCTATAACAAATAGAAGGTTGCTATCTGGTAGTACAATGGACCGGTATTTAGGTCTGAGTGTTCCAGCTGGTATTTTAAAAACCTCCAACAAAAAAAAGGTGTTGCCCTCCCTAGATTTCCCTTCAATGTGTTTCACAAAAAAAAACCCGTTGAATTCATTTTATTTCATTTTCATTTTCAATTCATTTTTATTTAATTTTTCTTATAACTACTTACGTACATGCTAACAAAAATGTGTAAAATTAGCTTATATTAAATAACTTAATTAATTTACTGACCCTAAGCGGGTACTCTAAATTATTTAACATCTTACTACTAATACCTTTCGGCCTAAAGTTACTTTATGAATTGACAACTAAAAATTAATGCTAGGAAAATTTAAAAAAAACTTAGTTTACAAGATCATGTTTTTTTTGTGTTTTCTTAAAACTAATTAAAACTACTTAAACCTACCTTAAACTAGAACGGCCACAGTAGCCCTATACGCTAAGACTTACACACTAAAACCTGTGTAAGCCAGCCATTGGCGACTAGCTATCAACATCAAATTCATGTCGTTGCTCGGACAACCAGCAAAACATATCTGACATTTTAACAACGTCACGACGATCGCGATCTGAGACCGCCCTACTGAACCGAAGGAGCTCTTCGGAACCGCCAATCTATCCTGAATCAACCCTTCTATATCAAAATAGAGGAAAGCCTCCGGTGGGACAAATCCACTGAAGCAAGAAGGAAGAAAAGGCGGGATGATCTTACATTTCGGGGACTAGTGTTGATGGAAATAAGGTCTAAAAGTGGGGAGCAGTCAGTGTTACCAACAAGACGGCGGTGAATGAAGATAAGGTCAATCACATCCCTTCGGACTTCTAGGGAGTGGAGATTAATAATTGAGAGACGTTCGGGATAAGAAGGCAGGGTGAGAAAGTTTCTGACGTTGTAGAGACCCCCAAAAGCGAAGAGTAGAGAAGAGCTGAACGCTTTCGATCCTTGAGATGTGAACCACTTCATATGGAGCCCACACCTGTGATGCATACTCTAGAAGAGGACGAACATAAGCGATATTGAGAGATTTGGTGACAGGGGGGCTGCGGAAATCTTTGGACCATCTCTTGATAAGACTTCTCCAAGGGTAATCCTGCCCTCTGCTCTTGATAAAACTTCGTCAATATGAAATGTGGGCAGTTTTCCTTCGCTCTCGCTCTCCAACAGATTATTCGAATTGCCTTGGTACCTACCTAAAGTTTTGTGAACTTTACAACACCCTTTACGAATTCTATCTACCCATCCTCCTTATCTTTCAATAACGTAACATCACGTGATCCACTCTCTATTGCCAACTTTTTCGCTTCCTTTTTCAACCAACCCTTTGCCAAAGAATCTTTTGTCAATGACGATACTTATTTCGAATATTTGCCAAAATTCTCACTTGGTCCATTTCTTCCTCGCTCTATCGAACCGTCTCTTATTGAGAAAAAGCAAAATGAACTCAATGATGATTTCATAATTGGCCCTGATAATATCCCTGCCATACTCATAAAGAAATGTTCTTCATTCTTCTTCGCTTTCTCTACTCCTTTCAAAAATCTTCACCCTATCCCTTTCCCAAGGAGTATTTCCTCAAATATGGAAAACCTCTTTTACAACCCCTATCCACAAAAAGTGGTACCCGTGGTGTGATGGATAGCAAGTCCGCCTGTAAATCCAGACGTTCGAGTTCGAATCTCAACAGAGGCAGAAATGTTTTTTCCACGGGTAACGCCTTTCGCGAAGAATTGGCAAAACCTCCGTTAGCATTCATTGCCATGAAAAGCGCTTTCTCGATTAGCCGTTCGGAACCGGCAGAAAATTGTAGGTTCCTTCCAATCCCTCACAAGGCATGGTTGTGAGAAATGCGCTAGGCCCAGGGGCTCCTCGCTCTGTTGCGCCACCCTATTTATTTTTTGTTTACTTATTTTATCCACAGAAAAGTCCGAAAGTGCGATGTTGTATACTATAGTGTTCGTTTTGGATCTTCCCTGTCAAGCCCTTTCTAAGCTACCTCTGTTGTCCCCCAAGGCAGTCATTTAGGTCCTCTTATTTTCATTCTTACTATTAATGATCTCGAATGGATTATTCACCAATCCCTTATTTCTCTCTGCGCTGATGATACGAAGTTTTTTCACTCGTAAGCGCATCAAATCTCCTCTCCGTTGCTATCTCCTTCACCATTTTACCAGTCGATAAGATTCGTGATCTCTGGATCATTTGCGACCAAGGACTTAATGTCATCTCACTTATTGAAAAGGAATTCTCCGATCCTTACGTAACCCGATCTCTGTACATTAATTTTGTTCGCCCACTCCTTGAATACGACTGCCAAGTCTTGTCCCCTTTCCAACAAGTTCACATTTCCAGAATTCAAAGTATTCAGCGCCGTTTTCTTCGATTTGCTCTTAGAGGTCTTCCTTGGAATAACCCCTTGATTCTCCTTACCAAGATCGCATCAAGCTTCTCGGCATGAACACGTTGAAAGATCGAAGAGAAATATTCGAAATTCTTTTCATTCACCGTGTCATTTCTGGAACCGTCGACTGCACAAGCCTTTACCACTCTATCTTCCTTAACACTTATCCTCGCAACATACGCAATCCTCGCCTGTTTTACCTACCCCCTCATCGAACGTCATATGACTCAAATGAACCTATCTCCCGAATGCTGAGTAATATTAGTTCGATTTTTAACAGTTTTGACTTCAACCTCAGCACCCCTTGCCTAAAACTCCATCTTCTTAATTACCCTCCCGATTACCGTAATAAATGGGGGTTTTTCCCCCACCAAAATTAAAAATCAAAATTAAATATGAGAGCGAAAATTTAATTCGCCGTCACAGAGAACACCTAAGTCACGAATGAGCTACACACGGTTTATGGAAAGGGTCTGAACATGATAGGATCTGGGGGGAATTTTTTTTAAATATTTCGAGAAAAAGCTATTCAGCCCTATTACAGATTCCATTGTAATCGAAAAAAGTCAAAGTTTCCCGATGTAACTATCACATAATTCATTCGGAGTGTAACGAATTTCGAAATTCGTAGATTTGGTGTCACAAAATCCGAGTGGAATGTAAATTCGTCGTCTTAATATACGAAAGAAGTTTTGTTTGCAGAAAAATGTGAATGATATTTCACACAGCGTAAAGTGAGATGGAAGAATATTGGATGATCTTTTCGACATCATTAATGGCAAGAATGAAGAAGAGGGGTTCAAGATGGCTACCTTGGGGTACACCGGAGGTAGCTACAAATTGAAGTCTTGTTTAACGTGAACACCTGCCTGTTATGGCTTAATTCCACGGCGAGCCTACTCACATAACGGTAGACGGCCATAGGCCAAATCCATTATGACTTAGACTAAACCTTAATTGTTAAATATTTATTGAAATAAAAGTCAATTTAACTAACTAACTAACTAACTAACGGAGTCAAATTAAGTGTTGAACACCCCCTTAGTTGCCCAGTAGCAATTTGCGAACTTGGTAGTTAAGTCTAGTCCACCCCTTTGCTAAAGAGCGAGGCCGACCTACACCTCTTGCATTCAATGAATACCAATTGTTTTCGCAATTGGATAAACCACAGCCACCACGAAACTCCCACAAGGGGGCCTACCTCATAGATAGTCCTGGACAACGCATCCAGCAAACCCTGAAGCACGAAAAACGAAGTCCAGGGGGCTTATCTCCCGTGGTACCAGAGAACTTCTGGTGAAGCTTCGCAACTCGAAGGTCACTTCCAGATGAGTACCTCAATACTCGAGGGCTGGCAACCTCAGACGTACGCAACCAACCGAAATTCAAGGTAGAAACAAATGGCCAACTGCGCCCACCTATACACTTACAAACATAAAGCCAACTCTTTTCCATCATTTGTCTTACCAATCGATTGGTCCAATTATCAGCTGCAAGACCAACAACAGACCAACCAACTGGGAAACAAAGCAAGACACCCCTTTCTTCTCTTTTCTACCTCTTCTTTTCTAAGAAAATAAAAAAAGAAAGATCGTCAGCCTTTTGCTTCAATTCCAAATCATTTTTATCTCATTTACCATTATCGTTTGCTACGTTTTCGTCGTTTTCGCCATTCACATCATGAAGACATGATTCCTTTTCTACCATCTACTTTTCGACTGGGTTTACTTGGTTGTTTGATTCAGAAAAAGTCAAACGTAACGTTAAAAAATCATCACTTTATGAGGAACAAAGTTAACTTTCCTGTAATCGCCAACTCATAAAACGAACCACAAAACTGGTGACGAACTATTATATCTGGAATTTATATTTTTCTAAAACTGCACTCTTTCTAATGCAATTTCTTCCAAGAATCATTTGCCATGGCATCTTTGCTAGTGAAATGAGCTCGCAAGCTTTCCTTTATATCCTTTCTCTTTCCGTACTCATCATCTGCAAACGGCACAGTCGTGAATTATTCTACGCACGTTTAATGATACTCTAGGAACCATATTTCAAGTTTCTACGCCATTAAAAGGCTTCAGCTGGATGGCTTGGCTATAACATTAACCATCAATAGCATTTCTTTTTCCGCTGTGCAATTGCTGTCGATGATAACGATGATGATGGCTGCTAGGATGATGATGATGATGATGATGATGATGGTACGTTCAACTTAAAGCCACAAGTACTATCATCACCATCATCATCCACATCAGTGTCAATTGATCAACTTGGGGTTTTAAGTATTGAGGATTGGGAATTGTGCGTTGCGCGTGCTCGGACGCACTCTCTCTATCTCTATCTCCCTCTTCCGCTTTCTTCTAATGGACCAAGTCGGAGGATATGAACGCGCGTACGCTCTGGCCAACGCAACGTGAAAAATTTGTTTCAACGTCCAAATTTAGACATAATCATGATTTAATTATCAATTCTTAATCTGGTCAAGTTGCACACAGCACAGAACAGCACAGCACAGCGCACATACAAGCGAATTCGATATGGGGACACATGAGACATGAGCCATGAGGTTGCTTGTCTATAAAAATGGCACACCATTTGCGAGAAGGGAACGGAGTTGTGTAGTAGCGAACGAGGTAAACGATTCGCTTTTACCAATTTTGGCTAATGGTGATGAAAACACGCGTTCGATCGTCCGTCGATCGATTGATCGGCCAGTCGAAGTAATACACAGCAAAGTACGATTGTTGATTGGAATAGAAAATGTTGCTTTGTGCCAGTTGGTGCGTTGTTGTTGCAAATCTGATTTTGTTCCTTCATCTGATGATCGCAACAAGAAAACGGGAAGGTGAATCCCCAATGGAGGAACGAACCCAGTGCGCGAGTGTAGAGAGTATACAGTAGCCACTGCCAAAGCCAGAGTTGAAGAGGAAAATTGTTGTTTTCACTCCGAATGATGACAACTATGTTGCTGTTGTGGGCACGTATAAAGTGAATTCACAATCAGAGCCTAATTTAGACATCGCATGGATACGTTTGTGTGTTGGAACATTGAAATATCTATAGTTACATATTTGTCTCTGAATCGTTGTTAGAAGTTCGCTGAATTAAAAGTAAAAATTCCATAAATCGAATTCCATTCTGAGAATTTTGTTGTTTGTCGAATGGGACACGAGACGAGTTGTGTTCTGATGGTTCCATAGGCAATCTATCGATTGGACAATGTTGAGAGACAGAGGCAGCACAAGCGCAGAAGAGCCTATAGCCTACAGCTATCATCAAGTATCCCTTTTGGGCTTGATGTATGGACGTGAACGCATGCTGCATGTGGAGAAGATTAATCGCTTTCTGCTGCTACTGCTGCTGTTGTTCTATGATGATGATGATTATGCTTCGAGGCAATACCAGTTGATTGTTAGGCAGCGTTCTTTTGTCACGATAAACAAGAGGTAGATAGGTATACACTTTTAGTTTGACTTTAACACAGGAAGGGCTTCATCAAGATCGGCAAGTAGAAGCTTATGACAATTTCGTTAGGGTTTTTATTTGTTTTGGTTTCTTTTTTGTTTGTCTTTTGTTGTAGTGATGAAAACATAAAACAAAAAATAAAGAAATGACATAGTGTTTACCTTTTTTGCCTGGAAAACGGTTGATGCTGGCTGTAATGACTCGAATGGGAATGCACAAAGCGTATCGATCATCATGTTCCATTGATGCAATCATTCGATTCCTAAACGGATAGTTTAGTTTAGATGTCCACTCACTTAGATTGTGATCGATATTAAAAACAAGAAAACATCGATTTAAGAATTTTTGGAAACCTCCTTGTTCGAGAAAAGTTGCAAAGTTCATTGCTGAATCATTTGCTTCTTAAATTTCAACACTGATACAATCAATAGCATGGCAATTTTCTGCTTCAATAATGAAGATAGCAAACTTATAATTTTGAGGGTTTTCGTCAATCATTCATTTATTATCATTTCATTTATTTATTTTTCCTTACAAGTAACCTTAACATTGTAAATAAAATATAATATAATACATGAAATAAAATTTAAAAATTTAGCTATGCAATGGTGTTGCCGTCTGCTGGAGAGGCGCAACACAAAAGTCAAAGCGATGAGTTGATTTGTTTATTAAAACTTAGAGATGAGTGGCGTTTTCACTGGAATGTGTTTGTTTCAACTTTTTTTAATTTGTTTTTTTTTTTTTTTTTACTTTTTACATTTTTAGAATTTCTAAACTATACAAATTTCCATAAAATCAGTTTCAAAATAAAACTCAAAAGTATATATGCGCCAAAGAATACGACATTTTTATTAACTCATTCCTTACTTTCTCTTACCACGTGATTCGGTGACTGTGTTTTCGAATTAGTCACCATTGGCGTTTTAGAATCGTTTTTGTGAAGTAAATCATGATGATCCGCGTTGCATATTCGACACTTGTAAACCTTTCCGCAACTAGCAATCACATGATGTGGGGAAAGACAACGAAAGCAAATAGAGTTGTTCTTGACAAAACTTATACGCCTATCAATGTCCAACCACTCGAACTTTTCACACTTCCCCAAAATGTGACTTTCATTGCAGAACACACATTTAAACTTATAGGTTGGAATGGCTTCTTCTTTTAATTCTAAAACTTCAATTCTCTGATCTAGAAATTTGTACAAATCGTCGAGGCTGGGTCTTTCGTGCCACGTACCCGTTTTGTACCATTCTGTTCTTGTTTCCTCGTCCATGCGCCGCTCAATAACATGCAACAGCAATACATCCCAGGAACTTGTATCAATTTGAATGGTTTGTAAGCCTTTGAGATATTTTTTTGTCGTATCCAGTAGTCCTTGAATGTCTCTCGAGTGTCCTCTACAATTAGGTAGTTGTAGTAAACTTGTTATGATCGACCTACGTACAATTCCATCATTGTATACTTTCTTGAAGACTTTCATTACTTCAACGTAGTTTTCGCCACGATCGCCCACCTCGTAAAGAGCTTTCAAGTATTTGTCATAGATATCACAAGGTAAAACTGATTTGAGATAATCAAACTTCTGTTCATTGGTTAGGGTGGGATTCGTATGCACGAGTTGGTTGTAGTCCCGTTGAAATGCAGGCCATTCAGTGATATTTCCCGAGAATTTGGGAACATCAAGTTTTGGTAACTTCATTACCGGTTCGTCTGACCGGTTGTCTTCGTCAATTGACGAATACGTTGACTCTGATGATGATGATGGTTGATCCTCCAATACCCTGTCTATGGTCGTCGAATACATCATTTCACACTTGAAGAAGAGATCTTCTTTGAAGTACTTCTCCTTGTTTGTGTCTAATCCTTGGGAAGCAACAATTTGGTTGATCTTAGCATCCACATCGCGAAATTTATTGTAATATTTCTTAAGCACTATTAATCGAGTCGATATAGCTCCTTTCTGGGTGGAATCATGGTTCTTCAAACTCTCTCCCACCTGAGAAATTCTGCTGTAAGTTTTGTATTGGTCCTTGATTAATTCCTCCATTTTAATATTGAGTTGTGCACACTATTGTAGAAAACGTAATGTAAATATACTTTGGTGCCAAAATCAAACCCTCGACTTTAGTTAACAATGCACTAATAAATAAATTTTACTTAAATAACCACCTTATTTTGGTTAGGACGATAGTTTCTTACTTGATGGAATGATTGACAGTGAGCAAATAACAAAATGGGCACACTATTTATACAAAAGTTGGTGTTTTTTTATTGTGAAATTGCATCGGCCTTATCTTTTAGAAGTGGTAGTTGCACTCCATAGGTTCTTATCGTAATCGAAAAGACAAAAAGAAATAATTCTAGTGAAAGATTGCACGTGTCACCAAAACGTGCCACTTAAGAACTTAGTGACTTGTTTAGCGCGGATTCTTTGTATTTGTTTTGTTGTTGACTGTCAAGTTTGAGCCTTTAAGAAATGAATTCCAATTTAATTGACGATTTGCTTAGAACTGATAACTGTGTTATCAGTGATAGTCAGGGACAAAAATGTAGATAGGTGTTTCTCTGCTATTTGGAAATTCGTCTATACAGGGGTGCCCTTAACAAATTTTATGAAATATTGAGAATATTTGTTAGTTAAATGAAGGGCAATAGCATACCTACTAAATATATATCTTTAAAAAGCTCACACATTTTCTTCTCTGTTTTTTAGTTGTGGACGATTTTATGCAAAACCCTAACAGGGGACTGTTGTAACTATTCATTGGAATATCTTTTAAGGACAAAAACGAGTATTTTGGTTTATTAAAGTAATCAAAGTCTTTATTTTTCTTTATCGTTTTTAAAATATGTAATTTTTTGGAATAAATCAACAGTATTAAAATAAGGTTTACTTATTAAAGTTTTCTTAGAGCTCATAACATTTGTGTTAAACTTAACAAAATCAACTTCTTTGTTCACCGGTTTTTTTTAAAACTAAAACTAAAAACACTAAAGTCAGTCTTTATAATAATAAAAAACCAAAATATAAACAAAGAAAAATTACTACAGCTAATCATTTATCACAACCATGCTATGAAATGACAGGGGACTGTTGGCCAGGGGACTGTAATTTTTTCATAAATATTTAATAAATCAAAATCATTTAAAAATATCAGATTAACGAAACAGGTGTGGCTCCATACTAGATAATTAATTATTTTAAACAAGTTGTTCTAATTAAAACTGCTAAAGCAGTATAAAAAAGGCTTACCAGGGCTTCCCTAACGGCTGAGACGCGTGGATCACTAGCAGATGCAGTCGTCACATTAAAAAAATTGGCGGCTGCTCGCTTAGCTCCACAACCGAATGAACTTCACACCGATTGCGATTCGTTTCACGATCTAAATGTTTCTCGCCAAAACAAAATTTGACTTCAGCGCGGTTTTCAAATTTTGACAGGGAACTAGATATTTTGAATAAATTATATTGTAAAAAATATAATTGTGTAGTATAAAGATATTTAATGTTATTTTTATGTATTTGGATATTTTTTATTCAGTTATCAACGGCAAAAAAATTAATATTGGTAACAAGACTTGTAATTCTGGAAAGGGACGTACCAGGGGACTGTTTTTTCGGGTGTTTGGGGTTTATTTATTCAAATATGTATAACATTATTAAATTACTAAATAAGCTGTGGCGTGCCAAGAATGCATAATACTATGTCATTATTGATACAAAAAAGCTGAGAAAAATTTGAATTTACTACATAAAATTTGCTTGGGACAGCGATTTTCCATTTAGTGGAGAAATGCCCAGATAATTTTGGCTATTATATGAATTCCTAAAGCAAGATCAACTCTGATTTAGTGGGATTGATTTTTATTGGCTATTTTAGATACCTAGTACTCCCATAGCCTAAGGATATGCTCCTTAAATCTACGAAGAACTGTTTCTGGGCTTTGTGGAGTCACCATTTAGTCATCAGCATATAAAAGGGTTTTAAACATTGGCAAGTTAGCTGGTTAGGTGAGATTGAAGAGGTGAGGTTGAAGATACTAGCCTTGTGCAACCCCTGCAAATTTTTACTCACCTTTTGAGGAAGACTAAGCCTTTTGCAGCATTTTTAGCGGCTTGAAAAATGTCATCGGCACAACATCGTTGACACACTCACACCAAGTATTGTCAGATTTTCAGTTTCAAGGATACAGATTTCATTCAGGGATTATGACATTGGGGTAAGTTAAAGGGGAGGGGGCTGGTTTCACCGTGCAAAAAAAACACTTTTTGTTTTCAAGTATGAATTGATTAATTTTATTCACACCTGTTGTACAATATTTGTCATACTTTTAACTATGTTAGGCGTGTTTTATGCTTGTATGTGGTACAGCATTTGAGTTAAAAAACGATCTATCCACAGTATTTTCAGTTCAACAAGATGGTGCTCAATGTCAAAGCTTGTTGTCACTTTTCAAAGATCTCTGTAAAATTCAAGATGAAACAAAATCAAATTCATACCAGTTTTGTTTCCCTACTTGTTCTATCAAATGAATTAGGATACACACCCTGGTATGAATTTGTATTTTTTACTTATATTCCATACATTAAATTCTCTCTTACTACTATTTTCGGAGGCATCGTCCAGCAGTGAAAAAAGCTCTATGTCAAAGTCAGCTGTTCTGTTGAAAAAAAAACTTTCGGGGAGTATGTAAAAAGATATTAAAAACTAATCTTTGATGAGATTTTCCATTGGCAACAGAATCAACTTATTTTTTATCCAAATCTGTGGTAAAGCAATTTTACACTATTGACTAGTCTTTTCGATAGGTTAAGAAGGAAAATAAGTTGATCCTATTTACAAAACCGTGAAATTGAACTATAATACTTACTTACTTACTTAGGTGGGCATTACAGTTCGGGGTGAACCTGGGCCTCAACCAACATCCTTCGATAACGACTTCTATTTCGAGCGAGCTCTCTCCAGTTTCGCACTCCAAGTCGTTTGAGGTTCATCCACTTGATTGTGCCACCTAAGACGAGGTCTTCCCCTTCCGCGATTTCCCTGCAATGTGCTTTTGATAACCCGTCAAGTAGGAGCGTTTGAGTCCATCCGCTCTAAATGGCCCAACCATCGTAGCCTCGCGATGCGTACTCTTCTGGCTATGCCTATGTCGCGGTACAGCTCATACAGCTCGTTGTTGTATCTTCTTCTCCACACATTGTCTTCGCATACGGGACCAAAGATCATTCGTAGAATTTTTCTTTCGAAGCGACCAACGGTTTCCTCATCCGCTTTCGATAAAGTCCATGCTTCCGCGCCGTAAAGCAGGACTGGGATGATCAAGGTCTTATACAAGGTCAGCTTGGTTTTTTTAGAGAGGGTTTTGTTTCTCAATTGCCCTCTTAACCCAAAGAAGCAACGGTTGGCAAGAGTTATTCTCCGTTTGATCTCCGCACAGATGTTGTTTTCCGTGTCTATAGCGGATCCTAGGTAGACGAAGTCCTGTACTACCACGAAGTTATGTCTTTCTATTGTGACGTTTTTTCCAAATTGTCGATGTTCTGTGTCCTTGTTTGATGACATCATAATCATATACTTCGTTTTGCCCTCATTAAGCATCAAATTCATTTTTGCAAAAGCTATTATCTAGTCACCACCCTTTCTTCTTCCCATTACGTCAATATTGTCTGCGTAGGCGAGTGATTGTACAGACTTTTGAAAGATTGTTCCTCTGTTGTTGACGTTTGAGTTTTAAACAATCTTTTCAAGTATGATGTTGAAGAAATCGCATGACAGTTTGTCGCCTTGTCAAGCCTTTTTCGACATCAAAGGTCTCGGTGATTTCTCTATTGACCTTGACGGAGCAGCGTGAACTTATCTTATAAGCGACGTTAAGGAGGCTTATCCCTCTATAATTGGCGCAATTGTGACGGTCTCCCTTCTTTAGGATCGGGCATACGATACTAAGGTTCCATTCATCGAGCATACTTTCTTCTGACCATTTCTTGCAGATCAGGTGGTGGTGCATGCTTCTTTCCAACTAATCCCAGCTGCCTTGAAAAGTTCAAGGTCATCTGCACTTGCAGTCTTATTTGACAAGCATAACTTCTTGTATGTCGGGAGGACGGCATTCTTGATCATCGTCCAAGCTGAATGGGTCATTCTGCCTGACAACGGAATTTATGTCTTCATCGCCTTTAAGCAGTCTCCAGAAGTGGTCTTTCCAGATCCTCAGTGCGACTGCGCCTCTATGACTATGTTTCCCTACTGGTCCTTACAGGCTCCAGTTCGCGCTTTGCTTTGATCTTTTTACCTTTTTGTAAAACTACCAAATCTCATTCCTGTCGTGGCATTTGTCAATCTCTTTAAACAATCGCTTCTCATACTGCTTCTTTTTTTTTTTTTTTAAATTTGGTGTTCTTGCCTTCCTATCAAAAAAGTTTCCAAAACTGAGTGCAGAGGAGATAAAAGGGGGATTGTTAATACAAGACGCCAATATTACGAAGGCTATGATAGATAGTTTCTTCGGTTAGAAATCATTTTTTTGGGAATTAAGAAAAGTTCGGGAATTTCTCAACACCTCCAAGAGCTTATGCGCAACTTTCAAAGGCTAAGCATCAAGTTAAACTTATTCCAGAACCATCTAGAAATAGTCTAGAAATAATTGTGTCAATCTTGGGGATCTAAGTGAAGAACAGATCGAGCGATTCCACCAGGCTACTGGAACGCACATATGAGATATGATGGTTGACTATTGTTGGAGCAGTTAGAATAGCTCTAGGCCTTCAACTGCAGCAACAAAAACAAATAAAAAAAGGTTTTCTCCAACCTAAACTTTTATTATTAAATGGGATATTCTCTAAATTTAGAGCGTTTTATTATAGAAACAATTTATGTGAGACCTACAGCATTTCTCACAACCATGTCTTGTAAGGGAATAATGGGGAACCAAAAATTTTTTGCCGAGAAAACACTTTTCATGGCAAGGTTTTGACAGTTCCCCCCAAAAGGCGATAACATTTTTAACATTAACATTTTTGTTTTCTGTTGGAGTTGGACCCACAACCTTTCCGAGTTACGGGCAGGCCATTATCCCACGATCACCTAGCAAGAACGAAAAATACTGAGAGTAAAACTTTGACTTGTTGTAGTGTTTTCATTTGTCGCAAACGTTTTCGTTGATGTAGTTTTATTGAAATCTTATCAAAGTACGAATTCGTGAAGTACTTTCAAGCCCACGTTTCAATCACGCAAAACCTAAACCAGTAAGCGTGCATAAGTACTTCAGTTTTGTTTTTCTAAACAAGTTGACACAGCTCCGGGTTTAGAGTGCGATAGTTAAAATACCACACACGGCAAATATTTCAATTGAAGGGCTTATTGCAATAGTATGATAAGCCACACTTTCTCAAAAGTGGTTTTTATTGGCTCAATCTATTGGCTAATAGAACGCTTTTAACCATATATCTGTTTTACAGCAGGTGTCACAAGTATGCATTAGAGAGACTTTTCCCATTAAGTTTTTGCATTGAATTTTACTGTAATAACGTTTCAAGCCTCTTGACAAAATACATCAATTTAAAAAAGTTTTTTTCTTTTAAAATCATAAAAGCTGTTTAACAGTATGGAAAACTAATTTTTCGGAACATATTGATGATAACATACTTGATGAAGATTTTATACCATCAGACGATGGAATATCATTTGAAATAGTTAAGGTATTTGCGAAATATATATTTTTGAGCCTTATCATCTTATTGTTAACCAAAATCAACAAATTTTCTTTGTGGCTTGTGGCTTATCATGTTACTTATAGTCTATTGATTATGTCGTTAAAAGGGGCACATAAAAGAACTCTTTTTATTGCATGAATCGATTTATGGGCTAGTTACTAAGTAAAAAACGAAAGTGCTATTGAATTAGAGGGTGCATTCATTCATTCGGATATATGGGTTCTAAACCATCTTGACTCGTTTTTTCAATATAACTCGAAAACGAAACAAAATTTTGATGCAATTCTAAAGACGTTTTTTTTTTGTAGAGAGCAAACTTTCCCATCAAAAAACACCTTTAGAATAATTGTAGAAAAAAGTTTTCTATCCAAAACGGCTAGATTCCCGACTAAAAAAAAACTAAAATTTTCCAATTTTTTAGGGGTTGGGTTCGAAATCCCAGTTTTTATATTCCCGCTTATTAAAATCCCGGTTTTGAAATCCCGCTTTCTGAAATCCCGTTTTTAAAAATCCCGCTTTTTTAAAAAACCGCCTTTTAAAATCCTGCTTCTTATAATCCCGTTTTTTAAAATCCCGCTTTTGCAATCAAAACTAGTTGTTTTATTTAAAAAAAATCGTGCGATTTTTTTAAATAAAACAACTAGTTTTGATTGCAAAAGCGGGATAGAGAAATCAAAATAAAGGAAGCAACAAGTGATTTGTTTGGAATACAGTTATTGTAGCGCTAAGGAAATAACATCAATTCAAATTATCAAAATAGATTATTAGCATATCAAATGGTACACTAAAAACAAGAACATATGAAAGGAACTTATTACACTGATCCACAAATTTTTTTAACAAGAAAGGTACTTGCTCATTTTGAGTAACCTATATACCCTCATTTTATTGCCATATTCATTTTGATTTCATCAGGTCTAGTTTTCGAGTTACAGCCAGTGCATCCAAATCAAAAAAATTACCGTTTTTGTTTCCATTAGGTTTAGTTTTCGTGGTCCAACCACTGGATTTGAATCAAGCACACCAAGAACCTTCAAAAATGTTCTATCTGACTCAAATATACTTTCAAGACTCTACCAAGGCTTCAAAACAGAGATTGACCATGCATTACAACTTTTAAAGTTAAATATCACAGCAATTTGATGTAATAGACCCATTTTGAGAACAGCTTTGAATTCAGCACACGAAAAACCATAGGAACAGTATTGGTCTGAGGCTAGATTTGGATGCAGCAAGGTAAAAACCTTAATAAAAACATGGTCTCCTTTCTGTTACCGAAAAACCGCAAATTTTGTTGACCAGTGTAATCATCAATAATATTTCTTATAATTTTATATCAGTGTAATTGTATGCTGTCAGCAATGCGACGTAAAAAACCTGTTTTACTAATTTTTTGTCTATTTTTTTCGTAGTTTGTAAAATATTAAGATGTATAAAAACGGGATCGGCGGGATTTTAAAAGGCGGGATTTGAATAAATAAGGATTTTGATCGAGCGGGATTTTAGAAGTCGGGATTGTAACAAAGCAGTATTTTAGTAGACGGGATTTTAAAACTCTTTTTTCGGGATTTTTGAAAAACGGGATTTTGAAAAGTGTGATTTCGATACGCTCCCATTTTTTAGTTTTGTCAGTTTTTTTAATGGCTCTTCTAGAAGGGGAGCCCGAGATGCTAAATTTGCAGTTATGGGGACTTATTGGATTGGGAAGTTTACGTTCTAAAACGAAAAAAAGTGTATGGCTGTTTTTCATTTTAGTGGGGCGATGGGAGTGTATGAGCTTTTAAAAATGTAAAAAAAGCAATTAAATTGAAATACTCGGGCGCGTCAGATTTTCATAGAATATACGCGCTTTGTCTTTCTGATAACCGATATATATTAATCTGACGATTTACTGGGGGCAAATGGGCGTAAAGAGTGGTTGAAAAATAAAGAAATAAAAAGTTATTCCAGCGTCTCAGATTTTTAAAGTGTATGTTAAGTGTCTCTAAAAAGTGTGTATTTCAATAATCTGACAATTTGAGTAGGGCCTTAGTAAGTAGGCGAGTCACAAAGATGTAAAAAAAACACGTGACCTTGAAATACTCGAGCGCGTCAGATTTTTATACAGGCTGATCAACTTGATGTCTTCGTCCTCCAGGATGATAATCTGACAATTATATGGGGGCTTACTCTTAGTCTGACAATTTTAAAGTAACAATTCTTTGTTGTTTCTTTTTTTTTATAACTGGATGCAATAAAAAAAAAACATGTAGACATATGTATATACAAATTTAGATTTGAAATTTTGTAGAAGATACTAAAAAAAACCTCCCTGAAAGTTTGAGCCCTTAATATTAATTTTAAGTCCTCGATCAAAAGGTGTGAAGATTTCCCATTGAAAATACACGGAAACTCTGACTTTCTATTTTTTAATTTCTATAGCTCAGCGGCATTTCATGGGATCGCTTTGACCGAAGATTTTTATTTCTTGAAATTATACGCTCTACAAAAATGTTCTCTATGGCAAAGTCGTTACTCATTTCTGGCAGGTGGTACCGGCCACTAAAACAGATTTTTCCATAAAATTCACGTTTTTTCGCAGTTATCTCGTAAATAACAAAAGCTGCAGAAAAATTGTAAATTACAAACTCGTAGAAAATTAAGTTTTCTACAAAAAAATTTTTTCGACCAATTGCTAATGTCAATATTAGCCGACATATTAACCATCGTATATTATACATTTTATTAACGATCTTACCTAATCGCCCCAAACAAAATGTCAGATTATATGTTTTCCGTAATCCTGATAAAATTACCTTCAAAATAAAATAAAAATTAATCGCGCTCGAGTATTTCAAAACATCGATTTTTTTTTCACATCTTTGTGACTCGCCTACTTACTTAGGCCCCGCTCAAATTGTCAGATTATTGAAATATAAACTCTTCTGGATGTAATCAACTTACCATCTTTTAATCTGATGCGCTCGAGTATTTCCGATGATCGACTTTTTTTTACTAATCTGACGGGCTGCCCTCAGCGAACGCCCCAACATTAAGGTTTACTATACGGTAGAAGTACATTACAGGGTGCAAGGTTTCTCCCCATATGATTTTCTGACGCGCTCGAGTAACGCGCAAAATCCCCTCTTGGGCTCCCCTACTATTCTTTCTGTTTGCAGATGGGTAGGTATAGGCATTGCTTCATAAAAAAGAAAGTAAATAATATTTTCTTTTAAATGCTATATCTGAAAACTTTCTGCTTTTGAAATTCACAGAAATATTACCACTTATAATCATAGACATTTATCGTGATTTTTCATCCTTTTTATGCTGACTGCAGTTATTCTTATTTTGAGGAAATATAAAAAGTGTTTTAACTGTTAAAAATTTTTACTAATCTTTTCAAAGTATTTTATATTACGAGGTAGTGACGAAGGTTTTTTGTCAAATTTATTGATAATTGTTATTTTACAAAAATAAATTAGCCGCGTTTTTCCCTTCGAAGTGTTCCAAAAAAGTGAAAAATTAAAATGTCGAAAAACTCCCTCGACATTACCTGGTGAAAGCTATTATCCAAAGAATAAACTTTGATTTTTTGATTTCCGATGATCCAGCACCAAGCTATGAGGGGCACCGCAACTCCCATTTTTTTCGAAGCACGCCGGGATAATTGTTGCCAATAGCTTCTTTTTTGTCCAATAATTCTCAATATGGTAAAAATAACAAAGGTGGAAATAACAAAGTCCTTTCGAATGCTGAAAGAAGAGTAATTTTAAGAGAAGCATCTAATTCTCCTTAATCCGATGCAAAAGTTAGACATAATGTTGTTGTTGCGGCAAGTGTGTCCACTAAAAGGAGTGTCATAAGAAATGCCCAAAATGAAATTCGCCTAGAATTTCGGCGAAGACACATGACATGGAATAATGAGTGGCGATACATAGTCTTTTCGGATGAAAAGAAATTTAATTTGGAAGAACCGGATGGATTTAACTATTTCTGACTTCCATGATCTGCGCAAAGAGGAACACCATTTATTAAATGGCCATCATAGTCGGGTCGGAGGTGTCATGGTGTGATGAGCCATTTCTTATTATGGAACCAGCGAGTTACAATTTCTATCAACAACTATGAACGCAAGTGCTTACAGAAATGTACTCGAATCTGCGTTTCCTCATTATCAAAATTTATTTAAAAACTTGCCATGGCATTTTCAACACGACAATGCTCCGATTCACACTGCTTGGGATAGTAAAATTGTGGATTGAAGGGCAAAATACAAACTTAGTGCGGCGGCAATATTAAAGAAAACGTTTGGGGTTGGCTGGTTCGTAAAGTTTACGAGTCTGGGAAACAGTATTCAACCAAAACAGAACTGATTGAAGCCATCAATAGCGCTTGGTCTACCATTTCCTTAGACTATATTGCTAAACTGTGCCGAGTCGCATCCAAATTGCATTTTCGAGGTCATTCTCAAAAAGGGTAGATCGACTCATTACTAAATCTTTTTCAATCTAATCAAATTTATTTGATAATAGCTTAAAATAACTTTTAAAAAATTAAGTGTTCTAACCTGATGATTCATCTCTCTTCTTGTTCTTTCACTAAGTTAATTAAAAAAATTATAAAAAAGACAACATTTTTTTGTCTAGTTTATTTAACAAAGATGTCATCAGCTACTAAAAACATTTACTTATATGATGGTAGGTCTCTTCGTTCGGCAGAAAACGCGTAATGAAAGGTGGTGTTAACCTGATGATTGGCTGTGTACATAGTTTCATGATGGCGTCGTGGAACGTTTTTAAATCTTTCTTCTCCATCGCCGTTGAAGAATCGAGAATGGTTTTTATGAAGTAAGTAATGATGATCCCTGCTGCATATACGACACCTGTACTCCTTTCTGCAATTAGTAACTGCATGATTAGCTGTAAGACAGCGAATGCAAACAGGGTTATCCTTGACAAAGCTTAGACGACTATCGATATCCAATGTTTCGAACTTTTCACAGTTCCACAAACTGTGACTTTCCTTGCAGTATGGACACCTACTCTCACTTCGGGAAAACTTGTAGATTTCGTTGGATTCTTCGGATTTTTTTAAAACCTCAATTCTGCGATCTAGAAATTTGTACAAATCGTCAACGCTGGGTCTTTCGTGACACGTATGCGTTTTGTACCATTCTGTTCTTGTTTCCTGGTCCATGCGCTGCACAAAAACATATATCAGCAATACATCCCAGGAACTTGTATCAATTTGAATGGTTTTTAAGTCTTTGATACATTTTTTTGTGGTATACAGAAATGTTTGAATGTCTCTAGAGCATCCCCTTAAAAAAGTTTGCTGTAGAAGACTGGCTAAGATCGAGTCAAGTACAGTTCTATCGTTGAATACATTCTCTAAGACTGCAAATGCTTGAATGTAGTTATCGCCACGATCACCGAGACCTTTCAATTTGTCGTCATAGATATCACGAGGTAAAGCTGATTTGAGATAATCAAACTTCTGTTCATTGGTTAGAGTGGGGTTCGAATGCACCAGTTGGTTGTAGTCCCGTCGAAATGCAGGCCATTCAGTGAATTTCCCCGAGAACTTGGGAACATCAAGTTTTGGTCGCTTCGTTTCTGGTTCGTCTGATCGGGTGTCTTCGTCAGTTGATTGCTTTTTCTCACCATTCATTGACACTGATGACGATGATGGTTGATCCGCCAATAACCTGCTTTTGATTGTCGAATACATCATTTCACACTTGAAGAAGAGATCTTTTTTGAAGTAGTCCACTTCCTCTTTGTCTATTCTTTGGGAAGTAACAATTTTGTTGATTTCAACATCCACGTCGAGAAATTTTTTATAATGTTTCTCAAGCACCTCCAATCGACCCGATATAGCTCCTTTCTGGGTGAAATGATGGTTCCTCAAAGACCTTCCCACATTAGAAATTCTGGCTAAGGTTTTGTTTTGGTCCTTGATTAATTCCTCCATTTTAATACTGAGTTGTGCACACTATTGTAGAAAACGTAATGTAAATATACTTTGGTGCCAAAATCAAACGCTCGACTTTAGTTAACAATGCACTAGTAAATAAATTTTACTAAAATAACCACCTTACCTTGGTTAAAGCGATAGTTTCTTACTTAATCGAATGATTGACAGTGAGGAAATAACAAAATGGGCACACTATTTATACAAAAGTTGGTGTTTTTTTATTGTGAAATTGCATCGGCCTTATCTTTTAGAAGTGGTTGTTGCACTCCAGATCCGTTATGGTAGTTACGTAATTGAGTGATCGTAATCGAAAAGACAAAGAAAAAAATTCTAGCAAAAGATTGCACGTGTCACAAAAACGTGCCACTTAAGAACTTAGTGACGTGTTTAGCGCGGATTCTTTGTATTTGTTATGTTGTTGACTGTTAAGTTTGAGCCTTTGAGAAATAATTTCCAATTTAATTGACGATTTTCTTAGAACTGATAACTGTGTTATCGGTACGCCGCGTTGACCTCAGAAAGCGTCGGCAAGCCTTCCGGTTTTGGATTGTTCCATGTCTGAGGCCAACCAAATGCTGCTGTTTTTGCATTTGCTTGTACCAGGAGTGTTTTGGCCTGCCTTTTCTTTTTCTTCGCGAATTTGTTGAAACGTTGTACGATATTGCCTTTTTGACGGGGTTCTGCGGATCTCTTCTTTGAACATGACAATACCAACTGAGCCGGTAGTGCTGAATTTTGTCCAAGATGGTACTTTTGACATGAAGGCTTCCACGGATCTTGGTACTTCTAATTCGATCAAGCTTTGTTACTCCTGCTGTCATCCGAAGCATCTTCATTTCGGCTGCCGTCAATTTGCTCTCATACTTTTTGTACATTGTCCAACATTGTGAACCGTATGTCAGAGCTGGACGGACAACTGCTGTGTAGAGTCTTCCCTTCAACTTAGGGGGCATTTTTCGATCACAGAAGATAGCGGAGTTTTCTCGCCACTTCATCCACCCTACGCTTACTCGATGATTGATGTCGTCATCACAAGATGCTTCACTATTGATCATAGATCCCAGATATTTAAACTTTTCACACTTGGGAAGCTCATTTCCATTCAAATAAATGTCTGGAATATGCTTGTCTGGATCAGAAAAAGGGCAGCACAGGTATTCAGTTTTTTAGCGCTAATACGGTACCCATTTCCTTCCAGAACATCAATCCAAACGTCAAGTGCTCGTTGCAGGGATGTAGGATCCTCGCTTATGATGACTCCATCGTCAGCAAAGAATAATTGTTGTACTTTATTGTCCGTTACTTTTCCTTCGAGCAAATAATCCAGAACAGCAATAAAGAGCAGTGGACTCAAGACACTTCCCTGATGTACACCTACTGTTATTTGGAATTCTTCGGTGACTCCAGCTGGGCATCTCACTTTTGTAACTGCTCCTTCGTACATGTCCATAATTATTCGCACATAGGCTTCAGGAACTCCTCGGTGTCTGAGGGCCACCCATATCAGATCTCGTGGTTGTCGATCGAATGCCTTTTCGAAGTCAACCAACACAATATGCAAATCCTCTAAGGCATCTCGGTGTTTTTCCATAATGATCCTTATACTTTGGATTGCGTCTATAGTTGACTTACCCGCGACAAACCCGCATTGGTCATCAGACAGCCTTATTATTTTCCGCAGTCGGCTATCCAAAACCCGCTCAACGATCTTCATAGTGTGGGACATCAACTTGATCGAACGATAGTTGTCACAGCTTCTGGTATCTCCCTTTCCCTTGTACATTGGAAGAAGAAAACTTCCCTCCATTGATTAGGCAAACTGTCACCTCTTATAAGTTTGGAGATGAGAATCGTGAGCCATCTTAAGCCGATGTCTCCCATATTTCTCCAAAACTCATATGGTACCTCGTCTGGCCCAATCGCTTTGCCTTTTTTGGAGTTCTTAACTTAGGAGGCACCTAACTACTTACTAAAATGGAACCTTGAGCACACCTTCGTTTATTTGTGTTTTGTTTTTAATTTGGTGGCGAGAAAAACTGAAATGAAATAATGACCAGTAATTTTCGATTTTCATGTACAACACTATTTTATTTGCAAAAAGGAAAACATATCAAAACAAATAATCGTCTTTAACATTATTATTAAACAAGTGAACACGAAACGAGTTTATGTTTCGGCGAGATCAATGCAAGACGAAATGACAATTTGCGAGCGGACATTAGCGAAATAAATAAAAATTGGTTTAGACATCCGCGAGATCATCGTTTGCCAAGTGAGTGAGATCCGCGAGTTGTTCGACACCCCTAATGCTGCATTTTCACCTGGCAATGAAGCTAGGTAATCGCGAAACTACCCCAATCCTAACAAAATTAAAACTTTTCATTTGCTATGTTTCAATGAAACCTACTCGAATTCCAGTGACAAATATCGTGTTGAACGCATTATTTCCAACATTCCAGTAAGTTTGAAATTTGATAGCCGTGCCTCTGCTGACCTGCTGTCATATTTCGGTGACATTCTTTTACATGTCTCTTTCATGATTATAGACAAAACCAAACAAAACAAAGAAAAGCAAGCCTGCCCTGCGTCCAGATGGAAACACTTCTAGGTTAACACAAACCTTGGTGTGTTGTCTGGTAGAAACGTTGAAGCTTTTTAGATTGGAGGTACTCTTTGAATACCTTTGAATCCGGTGGGAATAGATTATAAATCGGAGTTCTTGAACTAATTATTTATAGAAAAACATTGTATTTTGTTAAATTATGCGTAAATATTGGCACCTAACCTCAAAGAATTTTTTTTTTTTTTGTAACTACATATGAGGTATTCCATACCAAATCGACCACTTTTGAACCCGACCCCTTTAGATTTTGCTGAAACTCTACCATTCTTTTCTACCCTTCGAAAAACATTTTTGAGAATTTTTTCAAATTTTTTTGTCCAATCTAAAAAAAGTTATGAATTTTTCAAAAAAATGGCTTTCTTATTTTCAAACAGCATAACTTTTTTAAAAATTGGCTTTTGGGAACATTTTTTGTTTTCAAATTGTTTGTATTTGAATGAACTTTTCGAAAAAATACATAGCATGATCAATTATATAAAATGATCGGTTTTTTTGAGTAAAATGGTAATTTTTTTGAAGTTCGCCATATTTTATTTTCTTAATTTTTTTTCTCAAAAAAACTTCAATCAATTTGACACCTATTTTCACCAATTTCGGAGTGGGCCGACTTTTTTTTATATTTTTTTTTTATTTAGTTAAAAAAAATCAAAATTGATTACAAATAAAAATAAAAAAAATATAGATGTCGTAAGTGGCTTCAATAAATTTTTCATCAAACGCTGCAAACTACTTTTTTCTATGTCTTGTAGTTTTTGAGATAATTGAAAAATAGTAAAAAATTATTTATATATGTATATATATAAATTCAATTTTGATTTTTTTTAAATAAATAAAAAAAAAATATTAAAAAAGTCGGCCCACTCCGAAATTGGTGAAAATAGTTGTCAAATTGATTGAAGTTTTTTTGAGAAAAAAATGAAGAAAATAAAATATGGCGAACTTCAAAAAAATGACGATTTTACTCAAAAAACCGATTATTTTATATAATTGATCATGCTAAATTTTTTTCGTGTATTTTTTCGAAAAGTTCATTCAAATACAAACAATTTGAAAAAAAAAAATGTTCCCAAAAGCCAATTTTTAAAAAAGTAATGGGGCTCTTTGAAAATAAGAAAGCCATTTTTTGAAAAATTCATAACTTTTTTGAGATTGGACAAAAAAATTTGAAAAAATTCTCAAAAATGTTTTTCAAAGGGTAGAAAAGAATGGTAAAGTTTCAGCAAAATCTAAAGGGGTCGGGTTCAAAAGTGGTCGATTTGGTATGGAATACCCCATAGATAGATAGATTAATTTTTCACATTTAATTTTAATTCCATCGAATTCTATAAAAATTTTTTCACTGTTTATATTTTCTATGACTAGGGTTTTTATGCACTTCCACATTGATTTTTGATCATTTGCTCCGTTTATTTGGTTTTTTATGTATTCACACTCTGTTTTATTTAAATTTCTTTTATATTTATTTGTAATTCTTTTATATATTTCCCAGTCCTCAATTTGTGCAGTCATCAGAAATTTTAAATGGCTTTGAACTTTTTGTGACTTTTGCCTTCGGAGTTCATCGTTAAACCTTTTTTGCTCACAACCATTAACAGTTTTTTCAACCACAAAAGAATTGATAATATTTATCATCTCAGTTTCAAATAAATCACACATATCATCTTTACAATGTATTGAGATACCTATTCCGTTTATTGCACTTCTCCTTACTGACTGTATAAATTGGAAACTATCAGCCCTATTCTGCTATTCACGTGAATCGAACATTCGATTCACCCATTCGATCCCCTTTTGCACTACCTATGCATTCTGCTATCCGTCAGGTGAGCTACATTATCCTAACCAATTTGACAATTGAGGTTACAGCTGTTTGTGTGAAAATCGTAATTTATGTGTTTGCAAATTGCAACTTTTATAATCAATTTTGGATCTTTATTTTAAATAAAACAAAAAAAATAGTGTTATGGATATTATTGGGCTTTTTTCCCACTTTCAAACAGTGGAGTAACATCATCATCGGCCAGAGAAATTCTGCATTCAATTTCATCGCAGAAATTAGGGTAGTAAACTGATCTCTGTTTGTTGTTCTTCTCCTTAAAATGTTAATAATATTTATTTTGAACAAATCTACAAACAATTATCAGTATTTACTTACACTTTACTAATAACCAGCCACCCAGACGTTCCACTAAATTAAAAACCCGCAAAATTTGACTTGCGGATCTGAATTGTATACAAAGTAAGCGTTCACGTGAATAAGAGAATACCGCGCAGCATTACCGACCTTATCGACATCAACAAGGTGAATCCAGAGATTCAATTCGACTGAATAGTAGAATAAAGTTCAGTGAAAATTGAAGAAAAATTCCCCCCGATGAATAGCAGAATAGGGCTGTATTATATTTTACAAACATTAACTTCTTTGATTTGTAGTATTTATTTTCATGTCTAATTTTAAACGAAATAGTTTCATGATCACTGATTTTAGTGTCATTTTGAACCTTAGCTTCAAGATTTTTTATATCTGAAACCACATAATCTAAGAGCGAATTAGTAGTAGGAGTTTTCCTTGTTGGGGAACCAATCAACTGTTTACAAAGTGTTTCAGCAAATAAACACTCAAGCTCTCTCTTCTAAATACCATTTTCAAGCCATTCTATGTTAAAATCTCCAAGTATAATTATATTTTTATCTGGTAAGTCATCTATCTGTATAATTACAAATGCATTTACAAAAGTCTCTAATCGAAGTACTAGGTGATCTGTACACAATAAGGAACACAATTGCTTTATATTCAATTTCTATTTTTACTATTATAATCCACAACATTCTTCTTCAATTTCAAAACTTCAATTCTGCAATCTAGAAATATGTTCAGATCGTCGACGCTGGGTCTTTCATGGCACATATGCGTTTTCTGTTTTCTCCCATTCTGCTCTAGTTTTTCGGTCCATGCGCTGCACAATAATATGCATCAGCAATATATCCCAGGAACTTGTATTAATTTGAAGTGAGTCCACGAGGCATTTTTTGTAGTATCCAAAAAAGTTTGAATGTCTCTAGAGCATCCCCTTATAAAAGGTAGCTGTAGAAGCCTGACTAAGATCGACTCATAAAAGTTTTAAATTGTAGCTTTCCCTTGAAAAAACAAAATTTATAATAAAATCTAAACTTCATTATATGTATATTGCCATGACTTACATAGCTGTAAAGGAAACAAATTGTCCTATATCTCTAAGTAGCTATTTATTAAAAAAATGAAACAAATTATATTATGCTACTCAATAATTTGGATTGTAATGAATTGAATTGTAGATCGACTGAACTACATCAGTTCTATCGTCGTATACCTCCAACAAGAGTGGCATTGCTTGAATGTAGTTATCGCCACGATCGCCTGTCTCGTAAAGAACTTTCAAGTATTCGTCATAGATATGACGAGGCATAACTGATTTGAGATAATCAAACTTCTGCTCGTTGGTTAGGGTGGGGTTCGAATGCACCAATTGGTTGTAGAGCCGTACAAATGCAGGCCATTCTTTGAACTTCCCCGAGAATTTGGGAACATCAAGTTTTGGTGGCTTCGTTACTGGTTCGTCTGACCGGGTGTCTTCGTCAGTTGATTGCTTTTTCGCACCATTCATTGGCACTGATGACGATGATGGTAGAACCTCCAATAACCTGCCTTTGATCGTCGAATACATAATTTCACACTGGAACAAGAGATCTTCTTCAAAGTAGTTCTCCTTGTTGATGTCTAATCCTTGGGAAGTAACAATTTGGTTGATCTTAGCATGCACGTTGTGAAATTCATTGTAATGTTTTTCAAGCACCTCCAATCGAATCAATAAAGCTTTTTTCACGGTGCAATGATTGTCCTTGAAAATCTTTTGCAGTTTAGCAATTTCGCTGTAGGTTTTGTATTGTTCCTTGATTAATTCCTCCATTTTAATACTGAGTAGTGCACACTATTGTAAAAAATATAATGTAAATATAAGTTAAATTTCTAGTAGGTATTTAATTTTTCTTAAAAAAAAAAACTTTACGTTTTCTTTTCTTTACTCACTTTTATTTTCAAACGGGCTTCCCAAATACGAATGACAATCTTAGAATTATTCTAACATCTTTTATACTTATATTTTTCTGACCAATCAATAAATCGATATCGATGGATGGTTTGGTGTGGCATCTCGTGGGGATTTCTGCTGACTTGCACATTAGATCACGTAGGCAGCTTTTGTGCGGATTTGGTTCGTATTTCTGTGATCATCTCATGGGGGATATTCTGCTGACTTGCAGATAGGGTCACGTAAACAACTAGTGCGTGGATTTGTTTATTTTATGCGATCGTTCGCTGGCAGCTTGTGTGTGGATTTCTATGTCGTCTTCTCTTTGTGTTTTGCCTTTGGGGAAGCTTTTGCTGTGTTTGCAGAATGGGGATGGATTGGAAGACTTTGTTGCGCGTTAATGTATTTGGCGTTAACTTATACTTTAGCACCAAAATCAAACGATCGACTCTACTTTACAATTGCAATTGAAACGAAATCGGGTATGTGCAGCGAAAGAAAGCTCGGTAGTTAGATAAGAACACGTTGGCTTGTATTTCCGGTCCAGCAAAACGATCAAGTGCAGCGCAATTGAATATATTTAATTTTATGAAGTTTCGTTATCTTTTAGAATTTTGATGTGGTTGTTTTAGTTTAGCTGGAATAATGCAGTCCAGATCACCCATGGTAGTTACGTAAGTACGTGTTGATTCCTGATGAAACAAATATTCACAAATACTTAGGCTTCTTATCGCAATTGCACAACATCGAAAGATTGCTCATGTAACCAAAGCGTGTCATTTAAGGTGACTTTTTTTAGCGCGGATTCGAGGTATTTGTTGTTGTTCGTTAAACTTGAACTTTTAAGGAATGAACTCCAATTTATTTAACGCTTTGCTAAGGATTGATAACTGTGTTATCGGTGAAAGTCAGGGACAAGAATGTACAACTCTGTTTTAGTCGGATTGACTTTTATTCCCCATTGTAGATATCTTTTAGTCCCATAGCCGATGGATATGCTCCTTTACTTTACGGAGAACTGTTTCTGGGCTTATGGATACAATGTGAGTGTGTCGTCAGCATATTAAAAGGTTTTGAGAGTGAAAAGATTGAAGAGATGAGGTCAAAGACGTGAGCCTTGAGCAGCCCCTGCTATTGGTATACGTTCGTAGAGTGCAAATAATTATAAAATTTTAAATGCTGATGTGAAGTCTTTAAAAACAACCTACGACTACTTAAACATAAAATTTTGTGAAAATCGTTTAAGCCATGAACCGGGTACTGTTTTGAAACTATTTCCCAAAAACATTTTTACTTCATAAAGGAGACAATAGAAAACTAATACCTCACACAAAATTTAATCGAATGAAAAAAGTTATTTCAAAACCTAAAGACCCAATTCCAAAAATCCCTCTGCAGGATGCACCATATAGATCAACTGCAAAATTTTAAGAAAATCAATCAAGCGGCTCACGGTGTAGATTTATATACGGGCAGGCAGACAGGACAGACAGACAGAATTGCAGGACCCACTTTTTTTTCGTATTTTCTGTAATAGTAATGTCATGTTTAATTGTTATCCCAAAATTTTTCTTCAACACGATTGCAAAACTTGCCTCATAGTACTTATAATCGGATTTAAAATATTGAAGTTATAGTCATTGTGATTTTTTGCTGTGTTGAGTTGTTAATTCCACATATACTGCAATATCTTTGCAGTTGGTTTATCATCATTTGCATCCCATTTGGACTTTCTGCTAGAATGACAATATCATCAGAGTATAGTAGCAGTTTTATTTTCATGTCCGCAAAAGATATTCAACCCGGTAGAAAATCTACCAGGTCATCGAGAAATAATGAAAATAGAAGCGGACTGAGTAGGCAATCCTGCTTCACTCCTGTTTCCATTCGGATAGTATGTTTCCATCCCAGACAGCGGTCATATTTTCATTATAAACCCTTTAAGTACTCTTAGCAGTTTCGTTGACACTCCCAGATTACTAAGTTTATATATTAGGGCTTTCCTGTCAATGGAGTCGAAAGCAGCCTTGAAATCTACGAAGAAAGCGTAGAGCTTTTTTCCATTGTCTAAGTATCCTTGTGCGATGCTTGTGAGGGCGAAGATGTTGTCAACCGTAGAGTATCCCTTCCGAAAACCAGCCTGATATTCGCTAAGAAGATTTTTTTCCTCTACCCAGTCAGTGAGTCTTTCTATGATAAATATTTCGCTTTATGTTATTTGGTAAAATATTTTTATGTTTTGTTTTTAATTTGGTGGCTAGAAACCACCCACTCAAATGAAATAATGAGCAGTAGTTCTCGATTTTTATGTACAACACTATTTTATTTACAAATAGGAAAATATATCAAAACAAATAATCGTAATTAACATTATTATTAAACAAGTGGATTAGTAGTGTTTGGCGAATTAACTGTATGCGAGATAAGGGAACTCGAAAGTATTATCAGACAATTGCATTATTAGCCAGTTGATTGGAATGCAAAAGAAACAAATGCATAATAACTTATGCAAGACGAAGTGACAATTTGAAAGCTGACTGTTGCGAAATAAGTAAAAAAAAAAAAATTAGACATCCGCAAGATCATCGTTTGCCAAATGAGATCCGCTAGGACCTCTAAGGGACCTCTAATGCTGTATTTTCACCTGGCAATTAAGCTAGGTAATCACGAAACTACCCCAAACCTACATGAAAAGATCGCGGTTTTTCATACAAAATGAAACTTTTCAGTTGCTAGAACCTACTCGAAACCTAATGGACAAATATTGTGCTGAACGAACTATTTCCAACATTCCGTGAGTTGGACGTTTGATAGCAGTGCGTCTGCTGAGGCTGACCTGCTGTCATTTGACGGTGACATTCTCTAACATGTCTCTCTCTCTCTCTCTCTTTCATGATTATAGACAAAACCAAACAGAACAAAGAATATCAAGCCCGCGCGGCGTCCAGATGGAAAAAATGCTAGGTTAACACAAACCATCCCTTGTTTCTTCAAGAGTTCAACTTCAGATGGAAGTGTAGTATAATAGTCCGGGATCCCTGGTTCATTTTTTATATTTCATTTAAGGAATAGGAGGGAACAATAGGACACATGGTACGATTGTAGGACATGGAAGTACATTTATCAACATTTAATCTTAGATCGTTTAAGTTGCACCACTTAGAAAATAGATCGAGATCATTTTGCAAAAGAAAACGATCTGCAATATTTGAAACAAAAGCGAAAAACTTAATATCATCCGCGAAAATGAGAAATTTGCAAAATTTTAATGTTTCAGGTAAATCATTTACATGCAGTAAGAAAATGGGGGGCCCCAGATGGCTTCCTTCCGGAACACCCGAAGTAACCTTTATATCCTTAGAACGGATGTCATCAACTAGAACAATTTGTTCACGGCCATATAGATAGGACTTAAACCAATGCAACAAGGCATCTCTAATTTCATAAGCCTCAAGCCTTTTCAATAAAATTTTCAAGTTAACCCTGCTAAATGCTTTAGTAAAATCTGTGTATATTACATGAACCTGCTGACCATTCTCCAAAGCATTAATAGAGAAATTCGTGAACTCAACCAAATTAAAAGTCGTAGACCTACCATTGCAAAAACCGTGCTGAAAATCACTAACATGTCCTTTTATCAAACCAATGAAAATATCTTTTACAAGACAATCCAATAATTTTGGAACTATAGAAAGCTTTGTTATTGGTCTGTAATTAGAGATGTCATCTTTCTTACCGGATTTGAAAATTGGGGTTATAACTGAGATTTTCCACTCATCCAGAAAAACACCACTGGATAATGATTGGTTGAACAGCTCCGTTATAGGGCCAGAAAGTGAGTTAGCACAGTGCTTTAAAACAACAGGATAGAAGCCTAAAATATCTGGCTTATGCTTGGGATCAAGCTCATTTAAAAGTTTAAGAACATCTTCATTTCTTATTCTGAAATTACAACATTCAATAAAAGACGGTAGCGATTTTAAATAATTTTCAGCAAACAGGTTAGCAGTTACATATGGCTCTGATTAAGATTTTTGACCAAAATGCATTGTTCATGGAAACCCAACACAATACAAACTCTTTTCTGAGGCGGCAGAATAGTGTATATTCATTCAAGGAATCTGTTAGTTTATATCGTTTATGTGCAGCATTTTTTGCATTTTTAAGTTTTTTAAGACGGTTACTATACCACTTTGGGCTAGTGTTTGATTTACAACGAACCAGAGGCACAGCATTATTTAAAGCATCCACCAGAATATTTTTAAATTTACTAAAGTTTATCGATAAATTATTGCTCTTTAACTCTGACTCCCAATTTATACAATCAAAACCAGATTTCAGTACATTTAAATTAAGCGGGTTAAACTTACGTTAATGTGAATTTAATGCATTAAACTTATTGTAATTATCATAATTATAAATTGATATACAAAATTCGACAGCAGTATGAAACACAGTATTCTTTAGCAAAGGAATTGATTGAGATAGATTTGAATTTAAATTATCAGAAACAAAAACCAAATCTAAAAATCTATTCAATGAATTAGGAACATTATTAATCTGATTCAATTATAAAGAAAAAAGATAATCAATCAACATTACTTCATTTTCAGTACTTAACAATAAAGGGACTAGTTTGTAGTTTGTTTTCATCATTTACACACGAATTTAAATTGGTAAGATTAAAATCACCAATAACACAAATAAATGATGAGTTGCCTTACAAGGTCTATTAAAATTTTAAAATAGTGCAAGTTCATATATCTGCTCTTTATTTTTATTGATGAAGAATTCAAACTTCAAGCAGGACTTCAAGCAGTCAAAAAACTCCAAGCAGTATAAGACAATTTTAGCAGTTAAAATAACTTCAATCAGGTAAGAAGCTCCAAGTAGTTAAAATAAGTCAAGCAGTCAAAAGACTCCAAAGCAGCCAAATGAGTGCATTACTTTCAATGCTAAAAGAATGTAAAAGACTTTCCAAGATTACAATCAGTTAAGTATTGCATTCTTTTGACTTCAAGTTTTTTGAAGCCGTTCTAGTGAATCGTTTTTGGATTCTTTATTTTCTTTTCTTCTTCTTGATCCGAAAATTATTATGAAATCATATAAATAAACTCTAACGTCGCACAGTCTGGTATTTAGGTATAAAAGCTGGCCAAAAATATTTTACATCATCATATATTAAATATTGCTTATACTTTCATGTTTAAAACAAAAAAAAAAAGAATAATAACAAAAAAAAAAAAAATAACTTTCATAAAGGTACAAATACATATTTAATTTTTCTTCAGAAATATTTTCACCCCTAACAGCAGTACTATAAATAGCTAGATAGATAGATAAATTTTTTATTTATAAATTTCAGTAATGTAGCACAGGTCTTAGTGGTACCCGTGGTGCGATGGTTAGCATGTCCACCTGCTAATCCAGAGGTTCGAGGTTCGAATCCCAGCAGAGGCAAAAATGTTTTTCCACGGGTATCGCCTTTCGCGAGGAATTGGCAAGTCCTCCGTTAGTATTCATTGCCATGTGCTTTCTCAATTAGCCGTTCGGAACCGGCCCAAAATCGTAGGTCCCCTCCATTCCCTCACAAGGTTTGGTTGTGAGAAATGCGCTAGGCCCAGGGGCTCCTCGCTCTGTTGCGCCACCCTATTTATTTTTTATTTAGCACAGGTCTTAGACAACATTTTTATGTAACTATTATAACTAGAAATTTAAATGAGATTCGATTTTCGTATTATGAGATAATAATAAAAAAAAGTATTGAATGCCACACTATAGATTATATAATTCTCTTATAAGTATTTTAAATTGGGTGGGGTGACCCAGAAATATAATTCAGAAGTTCGTAAAAATTAACATTAACATTTTGAAAACATCTTAAAGCGAAAGATAAATTTTTTATAAAGTAAACAATTTTTAAGCCAGAAAGCCAGAAAACAGCCGTTCAATAGAACGAAATTGAAATTGAAAAGCCAATTTTTAACCAACTTAAGAAACATTCCAGGTATAGTGATCATCTTCAAGGATAAAGCAAGTTTATTAAATAGACGATCGATGTGAAGAAACATTATAAAAGTTACGATAAGTAGAAGTATGGAAGATTGGAATAGATACAGAGTGAGAAAAGTTTCCACGCAAATTATAATTTGAAATCAAGCGAAAGTTGCCATTTCCCGACTTCATAAAAAAGTTTTTGAGCACTTTAAATCAATATAAATGACGAACAGGAAGAATTTTTAAGTCACGAAACAATGAGTAGCTAGGATGTCTGCCACGTTTGCCACATATTTTCCGTATAATATTTTTCTGTAGAACTAACAACGGTTGCATTTTGTTCTTATACGTGCCTCCCCAGCAAGTAATGCCATATTGTAATTTTGAATGAAAGATCCCGTAATAAATGGCTTTAAGTAACGTAGAAGAACAAACATTACTTAGGAAATAAAAATGTCTCAGTGTGCAACGTAAATATTTTCTTAAAGTTTCTATATGAGACCCAAAATTCATTCTTGAGTCTATAGTTAGACCTAGGTACTTAAATTCTTTAACTTTCTCGATTAAGAAACATTTATCATCACAGATTTCATCACAATCAAATGTGTTAGATGATGTAACTGATGAGCAAAAACATGTACACAATTTGAACCTTTCGCATTTAGGACTATGGAAATGAATACTGACATCCAGATCCAGTCTAGGGGACAAACTAAAATACATTTCTTTAGTCTTTGGGCTCATAACTAAGTTATGAACTAAGAACCAGATCCACAAAAGATTAAGATCCCAATTTATGTTAGCGATCAAATCAAGACGACTATCTGAACCATATGAGAAACCAACGTCATCAGCGAAAGCAGTAGGTGTACCTTTGAAATTAAGTTCAAACAAGGAATTTATATAAATGAGAAACAGAATTGGACCAAACACAGAGCCTTGAGGTACCCCTAAGTTTAGTATCATTTTATCACTCCTGATTTCATCCAATTTTTCTTTTTGAGACCTGTTTGATAAAAAGGATCTAAACCATTCCAGCATAAAACCACGGAACCCTGCCTTTTTAAGTTTTTTCAGAAGGATGATATGGTTAACCATGTCAAATGCTTTAGTAATGTCAATGAACAATCCAGCAGTACACTTTTTATTATCAAGGTTAAACATTACTTCACCACAAAACTTTAAAAGTGCATCTTCAGTTGATTTACCACTTTGGAAACCAAACTGAGAGGGATGAAAAAAATCATTTCCCATTAGATAACCCAATACTCTATTTTTAACAAGCTTTTCGAAAATCTTGCTTATTACAGGAAGAAGGGAGATTGGTCTGTAATTGGAGATTTCTGTAGTTGAACCTTTTTTGAATAAAGGAACAACACCCGCGCATTTCAAGACTTCAGGAAATACTCCTTCAAAGACGCAACGATTAAAAGTATATGACATTATGTCAACCAAAAAGCAAGCTACTTCCTTTAGACATTTGCTAGAAATACCATCTATTCCACATGACTGTGTATTTTTAAGAGAGCCAATAGTTTTCAGGACTTCAAACGCAGAAAAAGGTTTAAACACAAAACTGCTACAGACTATCGGCTCATCAAAAGACATTGTTGTCAAACAGCTGGGACACAGATATGGCATAGGATATGATTGAAGATTGGTAGCAATGTTAGTAAAGTAGTTATTAAACTCATTACTAATAACCTGTTTATCTGAAACAACGTAGTTATTTACACGAATGCTGGTTGGTTTTTTAGCAACAGATGATTTGTTTAGAATACTATTGACTGTTTTCCATTCGTCCTTGGAATTACCCCTAGCAGATGTGAATTTAGAACGGTAATAGTTATCTCGACAAATTGGAATATCTTTCTTAAGTTCCTTACACAATTTATTATTCTTAGTTTTAAGGACAGATTTAAAGGATTCTTACGACATTTAATTCTCAACTTATTTTTCGTATTAACTTTTTTTAGTATGGACTTGGAAATCCAAGGCTTGAGCCTTTTATTAGAACTTTTAAAATTTATAGCAAGACTACAAGTTGCTATATGCTTCATAAGTGTATCGTGAAACTTTGAAAAAGCAGTACACGCATCGGTGCTGTTATACACATCTTCCCAAAATTCGTAAGAGAGAATATGTTTAAGCTGCCTATAATCAATCTCCGTTCTTTGAATTGAAGATATTGTGCTATGAGTATTCTTCATAGTAGGGATGGCAAACAATAGTCCAGTCATACAGTGATCTGTTATTTGCAAGTCCAAGACACATTTCTCACAGTTTTCGTTTAAATATTCCTAAGACGAACGTATATATGGTCTAAACATGTGCTAGAGACAGGTCTAGTAGGTTCATTTACCAAACTTTCGAAGCCAAAATAGTTTGAGACTATTTCACAATTATCTAAAATATTGATATTTAAATCACCCAGTACAATGACATTTTTTGACTTCTCATTATCTAACAGACAAAAAAATTCTTCCATAAACGCTTCAATATGAAACATATGTAATCTATAAACACAGAAAAAAGTAAAGATTTCAAAATTAATTTTAATGGCAACCTTAATCACATCGGCACTAGAGAAATCAACTATTTGTACTTTCTGATAGCAAAAGCAAACCATCAGTGGACAGTAATTTTTTTTGTTTTTTTTTGTTTGTAAGATCTCATACTATACTATGTAATAAATGGATCTGATGTTAAAAAATCCTGTTCAAAGCATCTGTATCACAAGAAAAGAGCTTGCAAAAATTATATGTACTAACACAAAAACACAAAGTATTTTCCAGGGTGCGCATTTTTGTAAACACTTCAGTAAATATAGCCGCACATAACAACACAAATTTCACTACTTAGAAACACTTAGAAACATATTAAAATGCTTTTTAAACAAAAAAAAAAAACAGTGAATATTTTCATACATTTCATGTTAGTCTTTTTTTATAGTCCTTAGGGACAAAAGTCCTTACGGAACAAAATATTTAAAAATAATAATATCAAAAATAAATAAAAATAATATCTATATCACGGAATAATAATTACCTGGTCCGTAGTCATCCATACCAACTTTTATTAAAACAAAAAAAAAATAAAAAATCAAAGATATACAAAGATCAATGCAGTTTACACAATTTTTTACTTTAGACTGATTGCCTAGCACGTGGTGACAGTATAAAGCTTTGATGGTTTTGAAATATGATACTTTTACTATTAAGCTTCACAAAAAGTAATATATCAGTGTTGCCAGCTTGAAATAAAAAAGGACCATTTCGGCCAGCTTTTACACCCAAATACCACATTGTGCATCGTGGCAACTGATGCGGTGGGTTTCATTGGGGTGACCCAATGAACCCGGCGTGGTGTTTTGACGGTTTTGTATTTGCTAAAATAAATTTGAAATAGGCAACACAAACGTCAAACACAAACTTCATCTAAGTTTTAAAGAATTCCATTAAATCCGTTTCAAAATAAAAATCAAAACCATGTTTGCGCCAAAGAATACGAAATTTTTATTAACTTAATTCTTATTTACTCTTACCACGTGCTTCCGTGACTGTGTTTTCAAATAATTCACCTTTGGCGTTCAAGAATTAAGAATGGTCTTTGTGAAGTAAGAAATGATGATCCGCGGTGCATATTCGACACCGGAAATCCTTTCTGCAACTAGCAATCACATGATCCGGCCAAAGACAACGAGAGCAAATAGAGTTTTTCGTGACAAAAGTTATACGCCTATCAATGTCCAACAATTCGAACTTTTCACACTTCCATAAAGTATGACTCTCCTTGCAGTAAACGCATTCAAGCTTATAACTTGCATTGGCTTTTTCTTCAAATTTCTTCAACACTTCAATTCTGCGATCTAGAAATTTGTACAAATCGTCGACGCTGGGTGTTTCGTGGCTCTTATGCGTTTTGTACCATTTTGATCTAGTTGCTTGGTCCATGCGCTGCACAATAACATGCATCAGCAATACATCCCAGGAACTTGTATTGATTTGAATGATTTGTAAGTTTTTAAGGCATTTTTTTGTCGTATCCAAAAGTCTTTGAATGTCTCTAGAGTGTCCTCTACAACAAGGTTGCTCTAGAAGCCTGTTCAAGAGCGACTCAAGTACAGTTCTTTTGTTGAATACTTCCTCCAAGGCTCCAAATGCTTGAATGTAGTTATCGCCACGATCACCGGTCTCGTAAAGAACTTTCAATTTGTGGTAATAGACATCACGAGGTAAAACTGATTTGAGATACTCAAACTTCTGTTCATTGGTTAGGGTGGGGTTCGAATGCACCAGTTGGTTGTAGTCCCGTCGAAATGCAGGCCATTCAGTGAATTTCCCCGAGAACTTGGGAACATCAAGTTTTGGTAGCTTCATTATAGGTTCAGCTGAGCGGGTGTCTTCTGCAATTAATTGCCTTTTCGCAGCCTTCATTGATACTGATGATGGTGATGGTTGATCCTCTAATAACCTGCCTTTGGTCGTCTTATACAACAGTTTACACTCGAACAAGAGATCTTCTTTGAAGTACTTCTCCTTGTTTTTGTCTAATCTTTGGGAAGTAAAAATTTGGTTGATCTTATCATTCCTGTCGCGAAATTCCTTATAAAGTTCCTCAAGCATCTCCAATAGAGCCGATATAGGTCCTTTCTGGGTGAAATGATTGGCCATAACATTCTTTTGCAGTTGGATGATTCTGCTATGGGTTTTGTATTGATCCTTGATTAATTCCTCCATTTTGATACTGAGTTGTGTGCACTTTTGTAGAAAATGTAATGTAAATATACTTTGGTGTCAAAATCAAACGCTCAACTCTGTTTAAGGTTAGTGGGATAGTCACTTACTTTATTGAATGATTGAGAGTGAGGAAACAATAAAATAGGCAGTCTATTTATACAAAATGCTGAGTTGTTTTTATATTATTTCCGTTTTGCTATTGTGAAAGTGCACCGATGACTCTTCGGTTTTCTTATCTTTTAGAATTTTGATGCGGTTGTTTTAGTTCAGCTGGGATTATGCAGTCCAGATCAGCCATAGTAGTTATGTAAATACATTCGTGTTGATTCCTGATGAAACAAATATTCACAAATGCTTAGGCTTCTTATCGCAATTGCACAATAGCGAAAGATTGCTCATGTAACCAAAACGTGTCATTTAATGTGACTTGTTTAGCGCGGATTCTGGGTATTTGTTGTTGTTCGTTAAACTTTAACTTTTAAGAAATGAATTCCAATTTATTTAACGCTTTGCAAAGAACTGATAACTGTGTTATCGGTGAAAGTCAGGGTCAAAAATGTACATAATTGTGACTATGATATGGATTCATAAATCAGATCAACTCTGTTTTAGTGGAATTGATTTTTATACCCCATTGTAGATACTTTGTACTCCCATAGCCTAACGATATGCTCCTTTGCTCTACGGAGAACTGTTTCTGGGCTTACGCTATAAGAGATGGGCTGGATACAAAAAGGTTTTAATCATTGGCAAATTTGCTGGTTGGGCGAGAGTGAAAAGATTGAAGAGATGAGGTCCAAGACATGAGCCTTAAGCAACCCCTGCTAATGGTATACGTTTCTTGAAATATTCTACAGTGCAAAGAACAAACAGTTCAGGTTCTAGAACTTTTCCTTGTGGAACACCTGTCTGTTAAAGTTTCTAATAATTTTTAATTCTGTTATTTTTTTCTGTATACTTCGTCAAACAGAGATAAATTTTCTTAAAGACTAATGCCTGAGTTGTCAAGGTCAGCAGTGATGGAGTAGTGTTTATGGGAGCCGAGCGTGGGCTAGCATTTTAAATTAGAAGGGGTAAAAAAATGTATGCACATTTCATGCGGTATTTCATTGATTTCATCACGAATATTTAGTTTGAGTTGCTCAAGCGTTTCTGGTTTGTTTGCCGATATCTTGCTCTCTATACGGAGCAGTCAAATCAGGCGACCATGGACCTGACTGTAACTTTCAATGGATGCAAAGGTAACTGAGGAATAATTTGAGGATTTTCCATTGCCCAGAACCGACTATTCTGTTTATTCACATATCCTTTGAAATGAAAATGGTAATCGATGATTGAATTTGATGAAATGTTTTAACTATTAAAAAACGTTGATTTATCGAATATTTTTTCGTAATAAATTTGACACGTGTCTACTTCAAGACTGCCAAATATGAACTGTCAATACCAATGCTTACCAAAATGGCGACAAAACCAAGTACCTAGATTCTGAATGACTAAGCAAAGCACTCTGCCAAAACTTGTGCAGCACTAAGGCTCTTACTATCACGAAAAGTGCTAATTAATTGCTGCGAAATATGCTCAGAAAGAGACGACCAAAGAAATGTTAAGTTCAAAGCACTCAATCATGCAGAGAATTATATTTCAAATTCTTTTTATTTGCTTGCCGATTAGGGCTAAGACTCTGAGCTCTTTGGATTCTGATATAATTACGACACTTAATGTCCATTACGACGCCATCTATGAGTTTTTCAACACTTTCCTATCAACTATTCCTTCCATTCTTCCAGACATAGTCATTGCCAATGCCGTCATCCTTCCTTCCATTCTTCCAGACATATAGTCACTGCCAATGTCATAAGCCAAACCCAAGAGAAAAACTGACCACACAGGCGCTATGACTGCACATAACCTTATATTACCTCATAAGCCTAATTGCTAGACTTCGAACTTGCAATTGCAACCATGCTTGCAGCTAATTTGCACCTCACTTTGTTTTGGTTTTTTTTTTCGATGGAGTTTTTTCCTCTTTTTTTGCATTCATTACCATTGTAATGGGCTTTTTCCCGTCATACAGAGTCCAATGACATTCAATGGCAAATAACTATCGGGAATTACAAGCCAAAGTCACACAAAGCCAGCAGTCTGACCCAAACACCTGGTCAAAACGATGCTTTTTTTTCATTTCTCTGATTGTTGGTTCACTCATCACAGCACAAAGCATTGGAGGGCTTGCATGATCAATCTTAATAGAGTAAAACGATCTCGAGGAATCACGGCTACGGCTTGACTTTCACATAAAGTCCAGTCAATCGCGTCCAGATTTTTCTGCATGCAAACCTTTCCTTCTTTGGCTCTCCTTTTGCCATAATTTACATTATCGTAGAAAACTTTTTCCGATCAATTTACGTTCAAAATCATGCGACTGCGCTTAGAGAACCGCGAATACGCGAAAACAAACCGCACAAACAAGCCGCGGTCAGTTGGAAAGGCTAACTTTTTTTTTTACTGTTTCTTACACTTTGGCGATGCTTAAATGGTTAAAATTGTGAGAAAAAGTGGTCATAGCTTCAACTTTGGGGTATAAAGAAATTGTTTTAAAAGAGAAGATATGCGAAAGCGAGAGGGGCGGAGAGGCAGATAGACGGAGTAATAGGCGTTCCAAATGCACGCGTGTTCTGTCATACTCTATAAAACATTGCAGTTTTATTGTAAGCCATCAGCTAATAATAATTCAGGTCTTATGTTACTAGTTGACTTACCGGCTAGCGGCGCGAGTTGATCGCTTAAACCATCAATCAATGACCAACGGAATGGAGAATGATTGCAATGGGTTGTGACGATTTGAACTTGAATGTATCTTTGAGATGGCGATAGTAGAAAGTAGTCCTACCGTGTAGTGTTCTTTTCTGGACAGGACATCTGTGGTTTCGTATAACAGACTGCGGAATTGCGTACAAATTGTTTGGAAAATATTTTGATCGACAGTCGATTTTCTACCATTTGATCTAAATATCTATTTATGTCGGTTTTTCAATGTGACGGGGAAATTCTATCTTTAAATTGAAGCAGTTTTAAAGCGGTTTGTCTACAGCAAAAGTGAATGGGGTTGCAGGGGGCTATGGGGCTTGAGATTAGAGAAACTTTGTGGTGGTAAATATCGATAAAATAGTAGTAATCTAACAAAATAATTAACTCATAATAAGCAATCGTCAATCCACCACTTCTTACACAGGCGTGATGACACATCGAGGAAACCTTAAGAAAACTAGAAACGGTCTTTTGTTAGTTACTCTAATGTTGGATAATTGTATCAAGGGGTTATAAGAACTGGCGTTGCATATTTAGGAGTCTGCTTGGATGAGGTGTTTTTCCTCATACAGATGATCAAATTCTTTTTTCATTCTGGAGTTTTTGGATTTTCGTAAGAAAAGTATGGGAAATCCATTGACAAAAAGGCATTAAATATCAGTCGAGAGAACTATAAACTAGGCAGACACTAAAACTTTGCTTATGCATTGACGTTGACATATCTCGCAAACGAGTTCGATTTCGGGGGAGCTGTCTTCACACTGCACTTCAAGTTGGTTGAGGTCGCTGTCCCTTTTAAATGTGCCACTGCACGATCTATTCTAATATCTTCTTTTAAATGCAATAAAAGACAATTTCCAGTGTCGGCGTCGCGTCGGCGTCATTTAATTTGCGATCACAGAATGTAGCTGAGCCTTACCGGAACTTCGCATCGTGCCTGATAATTGAAGTCGTATCACAAGTTGCTTTAATAAATAAATAAATAAATAAAAATAAAAAGGGGGGCGCAACAGAGCGAGGAGCCCCTGGACCTAGCGCATTTCTCTCAATCATGCCTTGTGAGGGAATGGAGGGGACCTACAATTTTCTGCCGGTTCCGAACGGCTATAATTGAGAAAGCGCTTTTCATGGCAATCAATTTACTAACGGAGGACTTGCCAAACTAAAACTACCCCATTTGTAAAAATGAAACGATACACGCTCGAATAACGCATTGAAATTATTAAAATTAAAATTTTCTATAAAATTGAAATGGAATTTAATCCGAAAAATCATCTTTTTTTTTATAATAAACGCGCACATCAAGGGGTTATGACTACCCTTACAATGTTATAAACACAGTGCGAGCATTTAGGAAAGAAGGAGAGGGTTTAATAGGAGACACCGATGCACGTTGCTTTTGAATTTTTGTGAATCGTAATGCAGAGGAAACATAGAGCCAGGTAAAGCATTCCACATACGGGTTGTGCGACTAAAATATGAATCTATACTTTACTGTACGTCCGAAGTTGGGCTCAAGGTAAAACTGATGAGCATTCCTAGCGAGGCGAGTTTTGCGGCTAAATTGTTTCAGGGGAGGAATGCAACTGGCTATTTCACTAGAGCACTGCTTGTGAGAAAAGCGATAAAAAGAGACAGGTAAAGTTTCGACGATGTTCAAGAGAATCAATCGATTCTACGATTGAACTATCACCTATCAATTTAAACGCTCTATTTTGTACCCTATCAAGCAGGTGCAAAGATGTTTGAGCAGCACCTGACCAGATATGGGAGTTATACTCCAGTTTTGGGCGGATGAAGGTCTTATAAGTTGTAGCCAGATCAGAAGGGGTGAAGAACTTCCTGCATCGTCTTAAGAAACCGAAGCATTTAGTAGCGTTTTTGGCGACTTCAAATATGTGGTCATTCCAACGAAGATCATCGTTTACACACATACCAAGTACTGACAGCTTTTCGGTTTCTTCGACGATGAGGCTCAATTTCACCGTGTTGGTTACGTCATCAATCAAATTTGTCGCAACTGAGGCTCAGAAAACCCAAAATTTATTGTTGAAAAGCCTATCCATCCTCAACGTGTAAATTTTTGGTGCGGTTTATGGTCCGTCGGGGTAATTGGACCTTATACTCTTCAAGAAATGTATAATGATTTTTTATGACTGGAATTGGGTAGTATTGTGTTTACTTTCTTTACTTTCACCAAGACGGTGCGACGCTACGGCTCCCGTTTTTGATCTTTTACGGGAAAAGTTTTCGGACCGTGTTACATCTCGAAGAGGTTATCTGCACATCTGGACTAAGAGACTTTATGATTTAACACCTTTTCGATTTCTTCTTTTGTAGCCACGTGAAACATTAGGTCTAAGTCGAAAGCCCCAGCGTTGGCTCAAGTCCTCAAAGACCGAATTAGTGTGCAGCTATTGAAGGTATACATCAGTCACTTTGTGATTTGGTGATGGAAAATTTCATGAAAGGGATATGGTCCTGTGGTTTTGTGTTCCATTATTAATGAAGAAAGTAATGAAGTAACGAAAATGAAAATTTTCTTTAGACAACAAAGAAGAAGAATTTCATTTCACTCACTGTAAAATCAATGCTTGTTGGTTGTGTTGAGTGGACACAATTTTCAATCAGTCAATATATTGTGTAATGACCTATTAAGTGGTCCAAGCCAAGTAAAGTTTATTACATAAATAAATAAATTGTAAAATTTTATCACAGAACACAGTGATTAATTAGGGAAATTTGTTCACATAAAATAAAAGCAGTTCGAAGTAATGGTGGAGTTCATGTTTGCTCATCCCGATTTAGTCAAGGGACGTTTGAACACCTCGGCCGTCAAGTAAACTCTTCCAACAAATTTGTAGGACTTAAAACATAAAACCGAACAATAGTTAAAAACTGAAATAAATCTCTGACACCCGTCAAATTCTGGCATACATTTACGTCGCGTATAAATATCCATTCTTTCCGTTCAACCTGTTTTTTTTTTTTTTTTTTTTTTTTGTATGCATCCAAAACTTATTTAGTTTCCATTGAATAACAAAACTGCTTTGTTTAAAACTAATTTCTGGCTTATTTGCAACTTCCAACTTGCTGAGATGTTTTTTCTCTGTTTGATTTGAAAAAATACTTCGAGAATCTATTCCGTAATTGGAAATCGTACTAAGCAATTTTTGTTCGATTCGAAAGTTTGAATTCATAAACGGATCGAAAATATCTTTCGTATAGGATCGACTTACGAAACGAAATTTATTGTAGGGCCCCAGTTCAGCGGAAGAGCTCTGATCCCTTCAAAATCATCATACTCGTAGCAGATCGAATGATAGCTATTTTACTTTTGTCTTATGACTTTTGGTAACTTTTTCAGGCTTTGAATCAAGTTTTTTTTTAATGCCACTATCGTGGTCTTAAAAGTTACAAAGTCCAGGTGCAGAACTTGAACACCAGCTTAGTGGGCCTGCCTATTTGTTTTATTTACTGAGTCACAAGTCACAACTCATTGGGCGACATTTCCTTTCTGCTACTGAACCGCATCCTAAATTTTATTTATTGTTCCAAAGGTTCTCAACCCCAATATTTCAGTCAAAAACACTAGCCCCCTACCTTCTTATCGGGGAGCGCAATAGATACCTGAAATACGAGCGAGGTCTTGCCGCATCCATGATCTCAACTTCCGTATGTATATTTTTGATGTACTTACACTTCCTTTTTGCATTGTTGAAAAACTATTCACTAAATTTTTACAATGCGACAGCCAAAAAGCGACATGATGAAGTTATCTAGAACTACTGGACCGATTTCTTAAATTCTTCCATCACTAGAATACTATGTTTTTTCCAAAAACCATAGGCTATGGTGCCTTTGAGCTGAAAAAGCAAAAGACCTTAAGTCCATTTTCAAAGTTTAGTTGAAATCGAATTTCAAATGAAAACTCCTGGACCGATTTATAAAATTCTTTCACCGGTAAAATGCTAGATTATTTTTTAAACTTATCATTCCTGTCGCACACAAAGAGTGGTGGCATACGGGGTGAAGTCATGAGCTCTTATTTGTTGTGGTATGCCAAAGAGGTATAACTTCTTACGTCCGTACATAAGTGAAGCGATTAATAACTAAATTCAGTGCTGTGAGTGATTTTCAATTTTGTGTTAAAAAAGGTCGTTTTGCTGAAGGCCACAATATCCCACTTAAAAGGAGTTATTCCTTTCATGCTTGAACCAAAGAATAAAGTAATGGACAGAAATAGAGACCACTCTGCCTTGAAAGCTAAACTCAGTCTAATGTGTAGTAGTTAAAAAACTCAGTTCAAAGTTGTACATCACTTTAAAGAAACGTTTTGCTTTCCTGCTGAAAATGTAATTGCGGTGGTTCTCTCATATTAGATGTTTCTTTTTAGTTTTTTACAATGGTTGCAACTTTTACATCAATTTTGTCATTTGAGCAACTTTCTAAAGTTTGAAAGCTCTGCAAATTTGCAGCAATATGACAATGACATAAGGTCAATGAGGTCTTGACTTACGAATATTTATCAATGAGGTCTTGATACACGAATATTTCATTTCAATGAATGCTTTTCTTTTTTCCCGCTGGTTCATCAGAGCAATATCATTGTTTTGAGACGATAATTACGATTTTAGTTAGCTGACTACTTTAAGTTCTTAGGAATTACGCCCTTCATCAACTTTCTGCCACAAAACGATTTAATAATTTTTTTAAAATAGTTTTGCCAGTTATCGTATCTTCCTATCTCTAACACTTCCAAACGAAAACAATTTCTCATACAAATTCCAACATTCAGAACAAACACATTGCCTTACATCGAAACAAAAATCCTGAAGAACACCTGTGCGCAGCCGAAGCCGACATTCACCAACACTACCACAGTACAGTAAGTACTTAAAGCATTTTGATTGAATTATTTTACTTCATCATTGGCAGTGCACTTTATCGTTTCTTATTATGCCGTTAGCCTTAAATTACAATCCTCAAACAAGACTAGATTTCATCGGTGGTATTTTATTGAAGAAAAAGAATTTTGTTTTGCCTCAGATAAACGTTCATTAGTTGGAAGTCTTGTGTACGAGTGTAGGTACCTCTATTTTCTGATGGTTGCCCCGTTTATAGGCTTAAAAGTATTTTCTATTCTTTAATGACCCCTGTGTTTGACTAAGGTATGTTGTTGCTTTTCCCTGATGCATCTCCATCGTCCATCATCTTCGTTTTTGTATATCCATTCTTCAGATGTTAAAAGTTAGAACAGAAAATAATAATAATGGTGATGATGATGGCTGACATCTGGTTTGCGGTCATTTTATTTCTGGGCCTAATTGAAAAATACAGTTAAAGAAAAGAAACAGTCTCTGCTCTGATGGTTGCTGTGGAGAGATGGTGTGTGACAGGATATAGGTCAATGAACAGATACGTACGTAGTTTTCCTTGCATGTGTAAAGACGTTCGTTATCAATTATGTTTGAAGATGCTGCTGAGTCGTTGTGAATCTCATCGTTTGGCACGTGAGGCACTTTTAATTAGATGCACTTAGGTACTTTTTATTAGATTAAGGATTGAAGTTCCTCTGCTAGAAGCAAATTAATCATAGCAGAGAGCATACCATCATTTTCTTTTTCGAATAAGAATGATTAATGTTGTGTGGAAGGAAGTTTCATCAATCAAGTGTTGCAGTCATACAGTTTTGAACCTATTACAACGTCAGCCTTTAGGAATAGGCTTAAATAATGGAAATCTTATTTTTGAAACATTTTTGAGTTGTTAGCGAACGAACAACAATATGGAGCTGCTTCGGCGCAACAAGTTCGGGATACGCCAGTGGCCTCTTTCATACACTTACAATTTCACAATTACAAGTGTTTCTTAGCTAAGGTTTCGATTTTTTTTATGAGTGTTTTTCTACCACAAGCTGTGGCAAAAAAATTTGTGTAAAAATGTTCTTTTCTGTTTCACTCACCAACACAAAATTAAAGTTGTAACTTACAAGTAGCAATCTTGTTAAAATGAAAATAATTTCCATTTCACCAACAAAAATAGATATACAAAATTTTTGAGTTTGTAAAAATTTTTTGTACAAGCTTATTTTTTCTCACTTTTTACAAAAAAGTCTGCGACGAAGGCATAGGTTTGGTGATAATGGATGGAGATCTAGTTAGGACTGGGATTTCAAGGATCCATTATTCTCCCTAGGATAACTGATGATGAGGAGGTTTGGGATGGGGAGGGGGGTGTAGAAGGTGATAAATTGGATTGGTGATTAGGTAATAGGGGAATGCCTAAGCCTGCTAGGTGGAGTAGAAATATTTCTTGGAATATGCTTCCAGAAGACAGATGACAACCTGTGGCCATTTTCGGAAAATTTCGCTGAACCTGTTTTTTTTTTTTGTATGCACTAGTGGATTGAGCACAGAGCTGGTGGTTTCGTTGGTTTCGACTCATCCGATTTTTGCCAGCTTTCCGCCCTTTCATTTACGGCTATGTCACGTCACGGCTCACGATGTTCTTGAATCCAAATTAAAATATCGTTCTTTTAATTTGCACATTCTATTAGAAACGAGATCGATTTTGGTGCGGCTATGCAGTTCAGATGTTGAAAAGTGCCAAGGAAATGCTAGCATCATTTTCATTAACTTATTTTGAGACACTTGCAATTTTTGAATATGTGTTTTTGCACATTGTCTTATTGTTTTATGTATGTATTTTTGGTGCTATGTATATTGCTTAAAAAAATAAAAAATAAAACTTAAAAAAAATCACATGTAATTCATATGGAAAAAAGTGCAGGTCCGGCGGCACGTGTTAAAATTGAGATAGGGGGGTGAAATTTTGGGAAAAATTTTTTTTATTTATTTGCAACATTTGTGGGGGGTGCACTCATTAAAATTCCGACCTAACCACTTTAAGGACCACTCTAATGTATATGCTCATTAAAAGTAAGCTTTATGTCTAAGTCTATACCCAGGTATTTTTCTCAAGTTCCCCATTCTATTTCCATATCATTTAGTTTTAAATTATTGCGAGCAATAAAGCAGATTTTTCTTTTTCTTGTAAAAAAGATTGCCTGCGTTTTCGAGGCATTAATTTGAATTATCCTTTTCTTGTAATAGTTTTCTAAAACATCAAGTGCTGACTGTAGATTATGCCAGTGGACTTTTGAATGTTGAAATTAAATCGATTTACTTGGTTTACTGTGCTGTGTTGTTCCCGAAATCCCAATTGCTGCGGAGGATAAATGTTATTTTGAACAATAACTTTTGATAATTTGGACTTAATGAGCCGTTCAAAAATCTTACTTGTACAACTCAAAAGACTTATCGGTCTATAGTTCTTTATATCATTTGGTTGGTTTTCAGGCTTTAAAATTGATACAACTTTTGCTACTTTCCACGATATTCAAGGAAAATATTGAAACCTAATGCAGCTGTTCCATATAAATAGAGGGTACTTTAAACCGATTTTAGGTAGTTGTTTAAGAAAAATATTTTTTGTACCATTAAAACCTACAGATTTGCGTGTCTGAAGAGTTCTTACAATAACTAACAGATCTTTTGCTTCTGGAATGTCAGTGTCAAATGAGTTAAAGTTGCAGACAACATGATTTACCTGATTTTCAAATAGATCATTTGTTGAGTGAGGAACTGTGTGGTTCTCGTAAAATGAATTAGCAAATGCATTTGCCTTATCAATGTTGGTACTACACACAGACAGAGAATTTTGGAAAGTGGGAACAAAGCTGTTCTTTTTCTTTAATGCTTTAGCAATGTTCCAAAAGGGTTTGCTGTTTTTATCGAGATTTTGTAGTTTACGGCTTCATTTCACATTCCTGAAATTAAAAATTTCAGTTTTAGTTAAATTATTTAGCTGTTTCACCTCAGCGCTTTGTCTAGGATCTCGGTAATGACATGATTTACTTTTATATCCCGTTTTCCTCCCAGCATTCTTTTGTCGAAATGATTGTAAATGCCACATTATTGAAATGAATATGTGGGAGTCTGTTTGAATGTCTATATCAGTAAAGCAAATAAGGTGGCGCAACAACCCGTGGGCGTGGGAAAACATTTTTGACTCTGTTAGGTTATATCAGTATGTAGTTCATAGTGGTTGTGTGGCCTGATTGCCCTGTTTTTGAATTATTGCATTGTTTAAGCCATAGTTCGCTTTTGGCTTCCATCTTTTTAGTCAACAGGGTCTAGAATAGCTAGCGACAGCAAAATTTTCCAAAGTCGTAGTTGTTGTCCTAATCATGGCACTGATGAAGGCCTAGCACTAGAAGCTAGAGTAGCGGGGATAAAACTCCGCCTTGATGTGTTAACTTATCAGTTTTGACTTCTAGAGTGCTTGCACCCATTTCTCCTTTCACTATTCTAGTACCTTATTCGAAAGGCACTATGTTCAAAATTGTTGAAGGATTCTTCAACGTCGACGAAAGCGGCAGCGTGTGTTCTTTGTAATGGATTGACTGTTCAATGTTTCCGACTACTTCTTGAAGTGCAGTCTCAACTGATTTGTCCTTTAGTATGCAATATGCATGTTTGGCTGTTGAGATCACATTATTGCTCATTTTTGTTCCGATATGTGTTTCTATAAGTCTTTCTAAAGTCTTACGCAGAAAGCTGAATAGACTTACTTATTGATCAGAAATCTTTGTTCTGTGTGCGAGAGTTTACCGGGCTCTTCTCCCAACTAGTAGGAAAAAAGGTAAGGTTTAGAAAATTCTTACATACATATTAGACTGCTTTTTTTTTAGACTAATTTTTTTTCACTCCCATCCCGAAATTTTGTGGTTTATAAATTTTTTTTTGTAGAAAATTAAATTTCTTACAAGTTTTTCGAAAACATTTCTTTTGTAGCTGTTGTCGTTTACGAAATATGGGCAAAAAACAAGAAATTTACGAAAAAATTGGGTTTAGTGGCCGGTACTAACTCGCCGCGCCGCGCCGGTGTGAACTTCACCGTAATGAGCTTTTTTGTAGAGCAAACAATTCTAAAGAAAATCTACTAATGTCCTAGACTATACCATGAAATGCCTCTGAACTGTAGAGTTTTTAAGAAAAAAAGTTTAAGTTTACGTGTATTTTATATGGAAAATCTTTGCATGCCTTGGTCGAGTACTAAATTTTAATATCAAGGGCTCAAATTTTTTGTGAATTTTTTTTAGGTATTTTCCAAAAAGTCGGAATGGGAGTGAAAAAAAATGGGCACGGCTGGGTCGCACGAACTTGCGATTGTGTTCTAAATACGATATCAAAATCTTAGGGCTGAGTAAAAGGTTTTGGTGTTCGCTCTTTATAATATATTTGGTGGCACAGGGTTGCCAACTATACATTAATTAGGAAAATTTTATTAAATCACGAAAAATATTGAAAAAAATTCAATTAAAAATTCCAAAGGTCTCAAGTGAAAATCTAAAAACGCCATTCTTTTGCAATTTCTAATACATATAAACGCTAAAAATTTTATCAAAATCGTTGGACCAGTTTTAAAAATAACGGTTTTTTATTTTACATTTTTAAAAAAAAAAAAAAGTTTTGTGAAATTCAAGTATGCAAAATTTAAGATCTTAGCAAAAGTTAATTTGACAAAAAATTTGAGAAAAATCTAAGTTATGGTTTTGAAGTTATTTCCAAAAATCTACATTTTTTTAAATTTTTTTCTTAAATTTCAAAAATTAAAATTTTTCAAATCTTGTCATGCAGTTTTTCTTAAACAACTTAAAACTTCTAAAATACAAAATTTCGTAAACATCGTGCAAGCCATTAACGAGAAAGTCGGTTTTGAAAAAAACGGTACTATGGCAGGTACCGTTTTTAAACTTTTCCAAAATTTTTTTTTACATCATAAGAAATACAATCAAAAATTCATTCTACACACAAAATTTTATTAAAATCGTTGTAGCCGTTTTCGAGAAAAATAGGTATTATCATATCGGTTGTATGGCAGGTACCGTTATTTCAAGACCTAGAGACTCAATTCCAAAAACCCCTCTGTAGGCTACCCCACATACCCTAACTGCAAAATTTTAAGAAAATCGGTCCAGCGGTTCAGGCTGTAGAATCAAATACATCCAGACAGACAGACACACAGACAGACAGAATTGCAGGACCCACTTTTTTTGTATTCTCTATGATCGTAATGTCATGTTTAATTGTTATCTCAAAATTTTTTTCCGGCACGATTGCAAGACTTGCCTTATAGTACCTATAATCGCAAGTAAAAAAATTAGTCCAAAAAAAAGCAGTCTAATACATATATATATAACTTTTGTTTTTAGTGAAACATAAAGGAATATATGTGGCTTGGTGGCTCCAAGCGATTAGGCAAGCAAGCTTTTCTAGCTATTGCAATATAACTCTAGGAGGACTTGCTTGTCAATTACTCGCTATTGCCTCTCGCCTGGATCTTTCTCAAATTCGAATATTAAACTCGAAGGTTATACTCTCCCGCTCTTTAAATTAAACAATTAGTAGCACTTGGCATTATCACCAAGAAACTTTTTTTCCTGAAAATTTTCTCCAGTATTCCTTAGCGTTTTCTTCCTTTGTTTGCTTTTACAATTGCTTTTCCATTGAGGTCTCATCTTTTGCAACAAAGGATTTCACACATTTGAATCTGAATCTGTTTTTTTTTTTTGTTTGAGTCCAGGTCTCATAAAGTTCACCTCAGTGTCGTGCTGCACAACATTGCCTTTATATACAATCACACACTACAACTGCAGAAAGATTCCTTTCGTTTAAGTCCTGTGCTGTAATGAAGATGTCATCTGATAATCGAACATGAACTTCACGATTTTTGACATACAGACACATCGGCTAAAGGCTCAGTGAAACAAATAGACACAGAGGCGCTTAGTGTTCCCTATCTTGACAATTCGTATAACAAGACTACTCTTAAGAAATGAAATAAAGCCATTTAACTCTGATGCAGTTTGGCTTCGTGTTTGATTTACTAATTTTTGGTTTCCTGTGAGGAACATTCACACGTCCAATGATATGAAGATAGACAAAGTATGATTTGCAATCAATTCCAAATGCTTTAAGCCGCAATTATGAAAATTGAATAATTACAAATCAGGTCGTCTGTGGCTGTGGTTATCCGCACGGTTTGTGTTGCACAAGTAGTTTCAAAACTTCAGTCGGTTGCAGATTTTGCTGACTTACGTGATGTGCTATGTTTTTTTTTGTTTTTGTTGTCTGAAAAGTCGATGTGTATCATGATTCATGAATTACATTGTTCGAAGAGTAGAGCAAGAGCTTGACCCTAAAAATCGATTCCTGTGTGGATAAAAAGATCATATTCTTATGGTCTTTGACGTAATGGTTAGCATATGTGCCATTTTTGAATCCTAAAACGTCCAGTTATTTTTCTTCACTTTTTGTTTTTCGTGTGCACCTGGAAAGTCTTTTCAAATGAGAAGCACTTTCTCACTTGTGAAAAATTTGTAGGTACCTGCATTTGTCACAAGGCATGACAGAGAAATGCGGTAGGCTCCAGGGCTCTTTAGTGAGGACTCCATTTATTTATTTATTTTATTCTTCATTGATAGAACAATCCAATCAAAATTGATGGTCTGGAAATTTCCACTGCTGAGTCGTATCTACGAACTTGCTTTGCCTGTTTGATACATTTTTAAGGTCTTGTTAATGAAAGCGAAATTGCCTACTACTTGCTCTTTGAGGACTTCCTTGAAGTTGATGGTCGTCGATCGTTAGGGGTAACCAATGTAAGATAATTTGAAAATCAATACCCCAACATACCCAGTTCTTCATTGACCACAAATCCTTTTTATATTTGTTCAACATTTTGGTTTTTTACAACAAATTGTAACAATGATCAGAAATTAAAAATATGGATCACCTATATTTCGGCAGAAGGCGTTTGCCATTTCCTTGTTTCGCCGTGGTCGTTTCGACTTTTTTTGTTTTGCAAACTTTGTTTGGCAAATAACACTTTGCATTCTTTCATTTTGTCTTCTTATTATAACGCAATTATTATTTAGCATTTCATTCTTTCGGCTCAGTTTGAAATGAATTTGGCACAATACGCAAATATCATTTGGCAAATTGTTGAATGCCCTTCAGTTCCTTCGCTTCAAGTTACTTGGTAAAGTGTTTATTTCGCAAATGATCGTTTCCCCGTTTCATTGTTCCACGAATCGATTATTCCGCCGTATCTATCCATGAACTTGTTATCATCAAAAAGTACATTCTTAAATCTTTTTCCAGTTATTTCCTTAAAGTAAATTAAACCATATGTGAAGTTGCTACTTTTGAAATTTGTTTTTTTTTATACATTCTTTGATTATAGTTTAAGTACTTATCGAGAAGCATTTAATATCCTCAGAGAGTTATAGGAAAATGCTTTTCTAACATAAAATATAGCATCTCACTGGTTGTTAAAAAGCTAGGTATTACCAAATAACGATTTGTGCAGTGTGTATGTGTTGCAAATTTTTTTAACATTTCATTATTTGGTTTTTTTTATTTGGCATTCGATTTTTTCGCTACTTATTTTTACTTGCATTAAATAGCAAGCTTTAAAATTTCGCCGAAGGGCAACCTTCTCGTGTAATAGATGTCCGAACTTTCCGAGGGGCTAACTTTGACTCCGGCTACTACCTTGTTGTAGACTAGGTTCGAATGAGGATATTCTGTTCAAGACTCGTGCGACGCTGTGAGTAAGTGGCACAATCTGGTGGAAAAAGACCTCAACCGACATAGAGTGCAAATTTGGAGAGAGCTTGCTCGAAATCGAAGTCGTTATAGAAAGATGCTGGTCGAGGCTAAGGTTCACCCCGAATTGTAATGCCCACCTTGATAAGTGAGTGTATAGGTGGATGAAGAATAAAACGATGGACTATACGATTTTCATTGATGTAGTGTTGCTGGTATTGGGAGCAATCCAGCAGTGTCCGATTGTGCAAGTAAGAGCTAGTCGGGTTTGAGATATCTTTTTTAGTGAGCTGATATAACAGTTGAAAGGACATCACAATGGCTTGATTACTTTTCTTAACAGTTATTTTGACTTTTCGGTTCGCATACTCATCGCCCTTCTCATCGTAACTTTGAAAATCGTTAAGGCCTCGTAGAGAAAATTGAGGGAAATGAAGGTAGTGTATAGAAAGCACATCGTTTTTTGAGTTAAAACGATTTTGGTAAATAAGATTAATTTCGTAACATTGGCCCATCAGTTGGTATGCGTCAAACTTTTTTTTGAAGTTAAGGGGATCATCCCATGTGTTTCTGATAAGACAATCAGCCGCAATGGTGGGGGAAGTGCAAGTGGTTTTGAGGTTCAGAACGCTGTAACTCATGTTCTACTCAGTTTTTTTTTTTGCTTAAAATTTAGTTATACTGTTGATACTGTATATATTAACAAGTGATAATAAACTTAAGGCTTTTTCTATGTAGATACTATAGCCCTAGAAAAAAAGTACTATAAACAGGCCGTTACATAGATTGACCCTCTTAAATACCTTGCGCTCTGGTAGCTAAGGTTGTATGTTCCTCAGAAGTACTAAGAAACTAAATGATCCAAATGTCTTCTTACTTTCATTTGTTTTTTTTCTTTTTTTTTCGACCGTTGCTCACTTCATATTTCGGTTTGTTTTATCGATCGTCAAGTGTTCTAAAAATAAAAATAAATAAATAGGGTGGCGCAACAGAGCAAGGTGCCCCCGGGCCTAGCGCATTTCTCACAACCATGCCTTGTGAGGGAATGGAAGGGACCTAAAATTTTCTGCCGGTTCCGAATGGCTAATCGAGAAAGCGCTTTTTATGGCAATGACTACTAACGGAGGACTTGCCAATTCCTCACGAAAGGCGATACCCGTGGAAAAAACATTTTTGCCTCTGTTGGGATTCGAACTCGAACCTCTGGATTAGCAGGCGGACCTGCTATCCATCACACCACGGATACCACGTCAAGTGTTCTACCTAAAATATTATGGTGGAGCTTGAATTCTAGCAATAGCCTTTACACGTAAATTACAAAAAATCATAAAAGCATAGGATCATCTATTTCTACTAGCGACAGATGGCAATTTTGTCGTTTCTTTTACACTGACATATTTTCTTCGATTGAACTAATCACTAATGCAAAGTGCAAGAGAAACATAAAGAAAAGTGTTAACACTTGAAGCCATCCCTCGTGCAGCAACTCCTCCAACTCCATTAAAAACATCAAACTCAGCAGATGGAATTAAACAAACGTGTTCATCGGTTATTTTTATCGCACGACAACGCCGAAGCTCATCCCTAATCCGACCTTTGATTTCGCTCGATGAAATCTGTCAGACAACGTGATTTGCATTCAATAAATTGAATTGTGCGAACAGCGAAGTTATGCGAATCACAAGGACTCATCTCTCATGTCACATTGATTTGATTAACCCAATAGATACGCAGCTTGTATCTCTTGGGCCGAGTTGTAAATTGTCACTTCAATCTGGCGCCTGTGATATTAGATTTTTTTCTTCTTCTAAATTTCAATATGAATATCGTCTGTTTGAGATAGAAAAATGCAATCGTATTATTTTTAAATCATAAAGACTGCATACGAGCTAGGAAAACACAACCACAGCTAAAACATCATTGCCATCACATCTTCAATCTATCTTTAGACTTGAACTGAAAACATTTAAATGAGCGAACAGGCAAAAGAATTTATCAGAGATTGGTTGGTTGGTATGTGTCTGAAGGCGTTGAAGTAGTTAACCTTCAGCGTTGTTCCACGCGTATGCTTTAGGTTAATCCAGGTTTCATAAACACCACCACCAACAACTTGACATCAGCGATGCATTAATAATTATGTCAGTCAGTGGCTTTGGTGATGGCGGTGTTGTTGTTGTTGTTGTTGTTGTTGTTATTGCGCTGGTTCTCTTTTTTGTTGCTGATGGAATTCCATTCTCGGGCAGATTTTTTTATTTTTTATTATTACTTTTTTATTCAACATATATAATTGATTGAAGTTGAAAATAGATCTCTGCGTTGTGCCCTAAGTATGAGCATCAGTTGATGTACCAAGGCTGATTTAATTTAAAAAGCCACTGCGGGGGTATAACTACTATAGGTGTATGTTTTCTAGTTCTAATGAAATCAGCAAACTGGAATGATTAAAGCATCATGTAAAAGGTGAAGCAACCGAGCAACCGTGTCGTATTTATGGACATTCCACACGAGAAAATGATTTCAAGAACACACATATTGTAGATATGTACAAATTTGTTTTATTTTTTAAGTTTACACTCAAACATTTCATTTTCAGGTTTTGTTTGATTTTATCGGTGCAAAGCTGCATTTTGTCCCTTTGTTGACTAATGTGATGATGATGAGTATTTTTTGCGATGAACGGATTTTCAATTAATGCATTTTAGGATTTTTCAAAAAAGTAAACTCTCAACAAGATTCATTTAGTCTTGGAGCAAATTGGATGTAGGCTTAAAGTCGGGAGCTAATGAAAGGTACGTTTTTTCGCAGCTCAGCAATTCTCAAGTAAGCTGACCAACGCATATTAGCACCGAACACGAAAACAAATCAAATACGAAGTTATATGAGCAATTTATCTTAGAAGCCTGCTCTATACTCAAGTGCAGCGGAGGGATGCAAGTGAGAGGCTGAAAGAAAAGTAGGACTCGAACCCACTCATCCAGCATATTCAACAAAACACTACACCACTGCATCGCTGCCTTATATCATCAATTTCTGTTAATCGTTTGATGTCTCTTAAATTGGTGATTCAAAAAAATGTGTGAAATGTTGTCAATGCACATTCACCTCCAATTCGATGAAAGCAGACTTAGAAAGATGCATTTTGATTAGATTCCCACAGTCTACTTGAGGATATCCCATCGAAAAAGGAGTTTTTGTTTATGAGCAGAGGTTTGAAGGGACACATTGGGAAGACAAACGACAATTACGAGGACTGCCATGGAAGTATGGGTTGATACGCTATCAGGGACCCTCCTAGTAAAGATATCCGAATTATGTGCAAGTCATATGGTTTCATTGTGTTAAATACCAAGTTCATAGAACTAGACCGACACCTTGTCACTGCAGGAATGATGCAAATGAAACCCAAAATGACTACCGGTTGGTATCCAAATTTATTACACCTAGGTTAAAAGACTGCAAAGTGATTATTCGTGAATATGTCGTCCAGCAGCATCGTCTTCTGCTGTCAGAATATTTTATGGATGCGGTGAAGGAAGTTAAACAAACAAGGGCGGCCCCTTCTTTGTCATCCCCTGCCCTACACCACTCTCGTAGTCTCGGCAACTGCGCAGTTGACTGCCCCAATTTAGATAGCAACTCAACTTCTAACGAGTTTCATGCGCTTTCTGACTCCATAATAAGAATTGTCTCCCAATATCCTCACTATGAAATCGCAATTGCGGGCGATTTCAATGTACACAATTCTGGTTGGCTTCGACATTCTGGTCAGACAACACCCGAAGGAAGGTATGTTTGAGATTTTCGCTGAGTTGAATTATTTGACTCAGCTTACTCGGGTTCCAGAGGGACGGCTTGAATAATTTCTTTCGAAATTTTATTTGGTCTTTGTGCTCTCTCGACGGAAACGTTGACGCATCAGCTGATATCACATCTAACGTAATTCTCAACGGCATGAGAAATTTCGTTCCTCACTGAACAAAAACTACCACCCCCAAAGAGATTCGAGCTGGTAAAGAGGTGATTAGGGATAGAAAAAGAAATTTTGAAATATTTAAAAATAATTTTACTGTAGAAAATCGAAATTTGTCCAAACGGTCCAGAAATATCTGCAAAGCCCTTATAGAAAAGTCTAAGTTTTTGTGTGACCAAAAAGTATGGCAAAAATACTGTTGTGTCCTAAAAGAAGCAAAAACTTTTGGTTCTTTTTTAAGAACATTAAGAACCCCAACACGACATCGCTCCCAAGGCTCGTATTCAATGACTCTCCGTATGTCAACTCCACCGTCAAGCGACAAAGCCAAATCTCAATTTTCTGCTAAATCGAAATTTTCTGGTGCCAGATTCCGCAAGAGTGGGTTCAAAAGCACACACTCACGGCCCTCTGAAAATTCTAAAAAACCGTGAGTAAATTTGAGGGACAGTGTACACGTCTTTTGTCAAAAAAAAAAAAAATCATCTCCACCCTTGCGAAATCGAAATAAAAGAGTGTTCTCAATAAAAATTCAATCTTGCGGAATCTGGGGCCTGATATCATATTGGCTCCACCTGAGCTTGAGACTTTGAAATCTGCAATGAAGCAGATAATTTTTCGTACTCGCGAGAGTCCTTAAAGATCTCAATATACATAAATCCACTGGTCCAGATGGTATCCCCGCCGTTATTCTGAATAGGTGTTCTTCTATGCTGGCAAAACCACTGCGTATGCTTTTCTATCTATCCTATTCTTCTGAGATCTTGAAAAATGCAGATGGAGAACTGCATTTCTTCAGCCCGTCCCTTAAAAAGGCGAACCTTCTTCCCCATCCAATTACACTAACGTTCGTCCTTTCCTAGATCATAGAAACGTTGATAAAACTCAACTCAACTCAACAACTATCTTGCAGAACTAAAGCTTCTTTCTGACCGACGACAGTACGGCTTTCGTAGCAACAAGTCCACTGTTGATTTGATGGCATATCTCACCGAAAAGTGGAACCCATCTTTACAATGTTTTCGAGAAAGTAAGATTATTGCGCTTGATATTCCAAGGCATTTGATATAATTTGGCATCAAGCTCTCATATCGAAAATGCGTGTTTTTGGCATCTATGGGCCCTTCGTACATGAGTTTCTTCTTCGAAGTATTAGAAATTACAGACCATTCAATACAAATGGTGTTGGATGGTTTTAAGTCTTATACCAACTTTTTTGCTGACGACTCAATCCTCATCTTTTCATATTCAAATTCATGTACCTGCTCTTCGGACGTGAAACTGGAGCGGTTGCGTATGATAAGCTCATTGAATTCTGACCTTTACAGCATTGTTGTTACTTGGGGTAATAAAAACCGAGTAGAACTCAATGCTTCAATAACTCAATGCTGTCTCTTGTAGTTAAGGCTTAACATTTCCCCATTGTCTTTATCCATGAATGGTACCTGCATCCAAGAAATCGAAAAGCTGTCAGATCTCGGTATGTAGGTAAACGATGATCTTCGTTGAGATGACCACAAATTTGAAGTCGCCTAAAATGCTGCAAAGTGCTTAGGTTTCTTAAGACGATGCAGGAAATTCTTCACCCCTTCTGATCTGGCTATAATCTATAAGGCTTACATCCGTCCAAAACTGCAGTATAACACCCATATCTGGTCAGGTGCTCCTCAAACATCTTTGAGCCTACTTGATAGGGTATAAAACAGAGCGTTTAGACTGGTAGTTGACAGCTAAATTGTACATCAATTGTAATCGATTGATTGTTTTGTTTTGAATATCGTCGAAACGTTATTTGCTGCCTTTTATCGCTTTTTTTACAAACAGTGCTCTAGTGAAATAGCCAGTTGTACTCCTCTTGCCTCTGTCTCTACAAAATCCATCACAGTCCAAAATTGTCAGATGTCTCTGAAGGAGATGTCGAATCAGTTTAACATTCACCTTTCATGGGTGCCAGGGCACAGGGACATACCAGGCAACTGTATGGAAGACGGACTAGCCAAAAAGAGCACGACCACTTCCCTACGCTCAGAATGGAACAACATAGGTGTACCTATCGCTGCATGTAACCTCCTACTTAGAAAAGGCGCTTCAAGGATAACAAACACTAGATGGACTGAGAGTAACAACTGCCTTGCAACCAAAAAAGTTTGGCCTTTTGTAGACTCAAAACGCTGGAAGAGTTTGTTAGCCCTGAACCGCCTGTATCTAGGTTCTACCATAGGTGTTCTTACGGGACACTGTCCAATAGGGAGACACGCCAAAAGACTTGGTGTGTTTTCCAATGATTTCTGCAGAAGCTGCATGGACGAGGAGGAGGAAGAAACCGTTCAACACCTTCTTTGCTGATGCCCTGCACTACTTCATAGGAGGAAAACTAATCTCGGTGAATTCTTCTTCGATGATACTAGCGACTTAGCTTAGATCCTAAAAGTCTTTCGAAATACGTTAAAAGTTCCGCGTGATTCGACCGTAATGGAAGATTAATAAGTGATCAACTGATTAACAAGTCAAGTGATTAACTTGCTGATCTCTGTGGTATCACAATGGGCCCTTGTGGCCTAGGTGTGTCAGGCAATGTACTCATTGGCTGACAGCCACTTCCACCTAACCTAACCTAACTCCTCCTTGAAGTAATTTAGCCGCAGCTTCCGCCTCGCTATTAATGCTCATCAGGTTTACCTTAAGCCCTACTTCGGACTCACAATTAAGTATAGAGATTCATATTTTAGTCGTACTACCCGTATGTGGAATGCTTTACCCGACTTTGTTTTTCCCCCGCTTTACGATTCACAATAGTTCAAAAACAACATGCATCGGTGTCTCCTCTCCTCTCCTCTCTTACTTTCCGAAATGCTCGAACTGTGTTCTATAGTAGAATAAGGGCAGTCATAATCACACAACGAATATGTAGACACAAATTTTTGCAATAAACTCATTATCGCCTGTCTCCTAGAGAATAACAACCGAAAATTGGAGCTTACACTCTCAAAGTTTCGGACACCGACCTCTAATTTCGGTAGAGAGTTTTTGTAATTTGCAGACGTTGTTCGTTCGTGTATACTTTGCCATGATGAAAATGTTGAATTTGCTGATGAAATTGACAGGAAAAGTTCGATTATTATTAGTAAAAGGGTGCGTTCACACTTGACAAGTTATCAAGTCCTATTGGAAAACCCTTTATATTGAAGTCTTTTAGGACTCTTCCTACAGAAAAACATAAATTGCTTTATATTACAATTTTGACAACGGCCTTGTGACTCGGAAGCATCGGTTCTCTTTGGAACGACGCACCGCAATTAGGTCGAGTGAACCGCTGTTGGTGGTTAAATGAAGGACCGTCCATACGCACAGCCGCTTGCTGTTTTCATTAGTCAATTGTTCTGTTGTGTCTTTTGTGGGTGTATCAGCCGACAGTCTTGGTAACCAGTGCTGCAGTATGTAATGCTAACATGTTTCGTAATCGTTTAATTGATAGAATTTACGTTCTCAGACTTAAAGGCTCAATTTCAATCGCCTTGGTTGCCCACAGTCTTATATCATATCCTAATGAAATGCTCTCTAATGCTTTTTTACCTTTCAAAACCTTGATAACCATGATGGACTTTCACTATAACAACACAAAAAGAGAGAATTAATTTTGGCAACAGCAGAACTGGTGTTAAAGAAACAATACCTGCTGTTTCCCAACAAATTTTTTCAGCTTTGCCAAAAATGTTAAATCGTGTATCCCTTTATCGCCATATTGTCAGTACCCTCACTATTTTCTTACATTCAAAGCTCAATACTCTTTTCAAAGTCATAATCCTGAAAAAAAAACGTGCCTTAAAAATACTCGAGATCATTCTTTTGACAACCAAATTAGCGAAAAAAAAGTTAGCATATGTTGTAAGATTTTTAAATAAAGTAGCAATCTTTTGCACACAACGCATTTCGCACGTTCTCCTTTTAAAACGTTTCCCTCAGCGAAGGAAATCCAATCGATTGCTTCACAAAAATGACACCAATTGATTGACATTTACACACACCAATCACTCTTTTGACAAAGGAAGATCAGTATTCAATAGCGCCATGCCATTAATCATTTTTAATTTGACCTTCGGTCTTGAATTCATTTCCTCTCAAGACGGCACTTTTATTGATTGGCAAGTAGGTCAGATCAATTTCTTTTATTCATTCACATGAGAACTATACGTTTCGTCAGATGCGGCCACATCTCAACCATTCTCTCGTTTCTTCGTATATGCGCAGTTAAGGCTTTACCCCAATTAATTACAATGAATTACGGGCATTGAACTGCCTTCACTGTGAGTTGTCTGTCAAAATAGATTATACCTTTTTTCCTTTTCGAAATTTTAATATGATTGGCCATCATAAATTAAATGGAATGTGGTAACCAATGCAAGTTGGACTTGATTTGTGTCGTAGTCAATCAAAAGGTTACTGAACTTTTAAGTTGTTCAGTTTCCAAGTTCAACCTATGACAGCGCTGAGGTGTGCCTTTACAGTCTATGTCTACACCCACAATCACACCCATCCCACACTCATATATTGTTTTGAAGAATTGAATAACAAAAACTGTACCCATTTAGAAACCGTTGGAATATCTTTTCTTTTATCCATGCGACAATTATCCAGCTTAATGACTTAACATTAATCTGAACCTTGACCGGCTAGTTAGCTTATAATTATCAATTACTGTTCTTTTAATTGGCAATCTTAGTTCGTAGCTATTCAATATCTCACCGAGACTTAAAATAAAAAAATTCCCCAACTCCATTCCACGCCGCTTAACTTTGTGCGACCCAAATTGCTATGCAAACCAAGAATTCAACACGACAGATTTATGCGATAAAAACTTATTGCAAATGCATTTAAATTTTACAACAAGAAAAAAGAGACAAAGTTCATAAAATCGGCTTAGCTGTGTAGTGGCTGCTTTCTGGTTTTTATTATCAATTTGTGTGCTCATTTCCAATGCATTTAATTATAATAATTAAACTTAATAAACGTCAACGGCTTATCCTTAATGCGTAAATAAACGTAATTTAGGACCACATTAGAATGCCGCCGCCGCACCCGTACTACCTCTAAAGAGGATCGTATATTTTCGCGGTAGCTGCACATGCGATCGGCACAAGATGCGATAAAACGTAAACGTCCCAAAAGAATTTATTTAATAAAAAAAAAAAAAATACCCGACTGAGTCACATGTTGTTATTCTCTCATTAGCGCAAGGTTTTTTTTACATCACTGGAGGAAAACACAAGCTGAATTCTAAGAGGAATTTCAGTTCAGTATTAATTTTTAAAATGAATAAGTTTATGGGCCAAGCTTTCACAAGTTTCGTTTCAATATTTTGGTTTCTGAGTGAAACTCAATGAAACGAAAGTGCGTCACTATAAAGAAATAAGGAAACATAAACGTATAGGCTTAAGTCGGCGAAAGAATGGGATAGAATACATTAAACATCATTTTATGTCCTCGGTCGTCAACTAAGGATAGTCCATCTGTACGGGCCTTATGGTATAGTGAAATATCTACAGCCTTTATAAGACAGCTACGCTAGGCACGAACTAGGCAGAGAGAGAGCTACTCGCAGCCAGTTAAGCATATCACATTGTATGGGAACCTGCGCATTACTCAGCCCTGACTTGTCAAATTGGCTGCCTAGTACGCGCCTAGGCTTAGTCTCTCTCTCAAAGTATCAGGACGCCTGTTTTTCTAAAGAAGGTACTAAATGGTCTGTGTTTAAGACATCTGTTTGTTAGTATAAAGATGTATAAAGCTAGCGTGTATTAGTATTGAAGAAGCAAAACTTCCTTCGCATTGTATGAATTAAAAATTTGATGAAACGAAAAAGCGATACAAAGAAAAACCAAAAATATTAAAAATTAAGATTCATAGTTAAGCACGGGTCACACACGTCTGATTGCTAGCGGCGAGTCGAGTAACCGCTCCTGCCAACGACTGGTCAGCTTTGTGGGACCACGAAATTCACCACACTCACTGGTGCGAGTATTTAGCAGCGACTGGGAAATTTGAACATGGTCAACTTTTGGCTACTAGAAGCGGCTGCTAAAATAGAAAAATACGTGCCCTGTGTGACCCGTGCTTAAGCGAGAGAATGATTTAGAGGTTTGTTTGTATCGCATAAACTCAACTACTGGACCGATTTGAAAAATTATTTCTAAACTAGAATGTAGCATTTTCCCTAAGTGGGGTTTCCAGGACATCTCTTTTGAAGAGAACGTAACCTCTTTTTGTGATCCGCATTGCAGGTCGAGGTGAACCTGAGCATCAACCATCATCTTACGCCAACAATTTTGATTTCGTGCAAACTCTCTCCAGTTCTGCAGACTAAGTCGGTTGAGGTCTTCTTCCACTTCTTGATTGCGTCACCTAAGGCGAGGTCTTCCACTTCGTCAATGTTAGGTGTCCTTGTTTGACGACAGCATATATACTATATGCCGTCTAAGAACTAATGCGTTGCGTTCGAAGACTCGGATGAAACAGGTCGAGCATCAAGTTAAACTTTCTTTAGAACCATCTAGACTATTTTAATGCTAATCTGGGGGATTTTAAGTGAAGAACAGGGCGAGCGATTCCACCATGACGCCGATATCACGGCTTTGGAACGTACTTATGATGGCTGACTATTTTTGGAGCATTCAAAATAGCTCTAGGCCTCAAACCTCAGCAACAAAATCAAATACAACCCTATTCTAAATGAAATTTTCCGGGGAAATGTTTCCTTTTTCCTTTCTCTCTTATTCTAATCAAAAAATTCCCGGGGATCTCCTCCTATTTTAACTTTTGCCTTATTCCAAACGATCTTCGTTTGCCTTAAGAGTGTTGTGTAGAATTGCATTATTTCTGCTCTTTTTCACTTCCGATCGCAATTTAATTATTGTATTTATCGTTAGACTTGTGTTTAATTGTTTAAAACGCATTAATTTTTTAAATAATAGGACGTGGAAAGCATTGCTCTGAGGAAGAACGCCGGCGCCGTTTGATCCTCCAACTAGGAGATCGAGGCAAAACATTCAGTTTTATTCAAGATGGTCTTCACCGATCTCAATGTGTTGTTCCTATGGTGCTAAAGCAGCGAAGTCTACCAACAAATTTTACCGAAAAAAGTGGACGCCCAAGAACACAACAACTTTGCTGGTCAAAAGGATTGTAAGAGAGGTGCTTAAAAATCCTTTTGCAACATCTAGCGGTAAAAAAGCAAGTCTATAATTGGATATCAGCTCATGCACAATCCACAGACGTTTGCAGGATAAAAATTTACTTGGTCGAATTGCGATGAAGGTTCCGTTACTTAGTTCTAAGAATATAAAGCAGCGCATACGACTTGCAATAAATCCTTCACAATCGGCTTACACAAATTGGCAAAATGCTTTTTTTAGTGATGAAACCAAGATAGATTTATTTGGTTCAAATGGCAGAACTTATATTTATTTATTTATTTATTTATCTCTAACAAGTACAAAAACTTTCTTAGAAAATCTTAAAACTAAACTTAAAATAAAATCTTTTTATCTAATATTATTAAATAATAAAGCCTTAGTTTCATTTCTACTATAATGGAAATCTAAAAAATCTTCGAATTGATTGAAATATGAAACCGCATTGCAAATTGGATTATTCCTACCGTAAATTGTATTATGTTTAGGAATAAAGAAGAAGTCGTTTCCTCGCGGTCGCAGGGATCGGATAGGTGCATAAAAATTAAATAAAGATAAAAGCTTAGGGCTGTCAATATGACTACAGATGACATCCCTCGCAAACATAGCAAAGTAATACTTACGTCTGCCTTTTAGTGTTTTTAAGCCCAGTAGTTGACACCTTACAACTACATATCTGAGTTCGAAAATAATTTACGCAACGCAATTTTAGTATACCTTTTCTGTATACGTTCAATACGTATTGAACTGTTATTATAGAAAGGAGACTAGATCACGCAACAATACTTGAGGTTAGATCTAATTAGCGATAGTGATAAACATTTTACAGTGTGAGGATCACTGAATTCCTTAGAGTTTCTATACACGAAGCTAAGCATGGCATTTGCTTTCGAAAGAAGAAAGTCCATATGCAAGTTGAAACTCAGATGACAATCAAATATTACTACCAAATCCTTTTGCATCGTAACACGAGAAAGACAGCAATGAGAAATGTTATATTCGAAGATAAAGGGGTTATGGGATCTAGAAAATGACATTACGGAACATTTTCGAATATTTAAATGCAAACAATTAATTTTACACCAGCTCGTTAGCCTATCAATATCGTTTTGAAGTTTAAAACAGTCTGAGATCGAGTTTATTTTCATGAACAGTTTAAGATCATCAGCAAAAAGTAAACCATTTGACAAGGTGACAAAAGAGTACTTCCAGCAATCCAAAAAGAAACCTTCAGAGATCGATAAATTAAAAATTTTTTGAATTGGAATGAAAAAATTATATCTACAATTTTTAACAAATATAGGTGGTATATTATCCGGAGCAACCGTATAGGAACTTTCAACTGTTTCTTTGTACGTTCTAAAACAAAAAAGTGTATAGCAGTTTTCCATTTTAGTGGGGCGATGAGCGTGTATGAGCTTTTTGAAATGTAAAAAAAAAAAACAGTCGCATTGAAATACTCGAGCGCGTCAGATATTCATAGAGTACACGCGCTTTGTCTTTCTGATAACAACCGAAAAATTTAAATCTGACGATTAACTGGGGTCAGATGGGTGTAAAGAGCGGTTGAAAAAAGAAAGAAAAAAGTTATTCGAGCGTGTCAGATTTTTATACATACTGATCAACTTGATGTCTTCGTCCTCTAAGATAATAATCTGACAATTATATGGAGAAGTACTCTGACATTTTTAAAGTAACAATTATTTTTTATGTACACATGCATATACAAATTTTGATTTGAAATTTTGTTTAAAATACTGAAAAAAAAACCTGAAAGTTTGAGCCCTTAATATTATTTATTTATTTACTTATTTAGAGAAAATAACTTAAAGTAAATTTATAAATTATTTGTTGGTAAGACATCAGGGCAACGTGACCATAGATGTCGTTTAGATATAAAATTAGTTCAAATATGTATATTTAATTATTTTATGATGTAAACTCTAAAATTTTAATTTGTAGAAACTATATAATAAATATTTGATATGATGGAACAATTTCATATTTCTTTAAATTTTTTATGTAGCAGTGTGACTTCTTTTATGCGCTGGAAGGATCGGACATAAGATGGATTAAGTACTTCCGCTATTTGGCTCTGCATATCTTGGATTGAGTCGGTGTTGCTAGTTAGACGCGATATCGCAACACCGACTCAATCCAAAATATGCTCGATTAAGAGGTGTGAAGATTTCCCATTGATAATACACGGAAACTCTGATTTTTTATTTTTAAATTTCTATAGCTCAGCGGCATTTTATTTTTTTTTTACGCGTTAACCAAAGATCATTTTTTCTCAAAATTGAACGCTCTACAAAAGTGATCAGTACGTCAAAGTCGTTACTCACACCGACCGGCGAGGTTGTAGGGGCCAGATTTTTATATAAAATTCACGTTTTTTCGCAGTTATCTCTTAAACAGCAAAAGCTACGGAAAATTTATAAATTACAAACTTGTAGAGAATTCAGTTTCCTAAAAAAAAGATTTTTTGCCCTTCCGACATTGACATCCGACCGCAAATCAAACCGTTCTTACTTTGAGTTGCTTCGATGTACAGAACCTATTTAAATTGGATTTGATAGGGAAAAATTTAGGAAAACAGCGCTTTTTATATCAAAACCAAAAACAAATAAGACAATAGGTTGACGCAAAAGAGCAGGGGCCCTGAGGCCTACAGCATTTCTCACAACCTTGTAAAGGAATAATGGGGAACCAACAATTTTTTGCCGAGAAAACGCTTTTCATGGCAAGGTCTCCCAGTTCTTCGCGAAAGGGAAGAATAAATACAAACACAAAAAAACTACAAAATACATTTTTACATTAACATTTTTGTTTCTGTTGGAGTTGAACCCACAACTTTCTCCATTGACGGGCACGCCACTACCCCATGGGCACCAAGCAAATACGAAAATTACTGAGAGTAAAGCTTAGACTCGTTGCAGTTTTTTCATTTGTCGCAAATCGCAATCGTCTTCGTTTATATGATTTTTTTCAAATCTTATCAAAGTACAAATCCGTCAAGTACTTTCAAGCTCCACATTTCAATCACGCAAAACCTAAACGAGTAAGCGTGCAAACTAAACTTAAGTTTTGTTTTTCTAAACAAGTTGACACAGCACCGTGTTTAGAGTGCGATAGTTGAAATATCACACATAACATCCACAAAAATGCTTGCTACCACATTTTTCTCTCTGAGTCTCTTAAGGCAAATACCAAATGGCAAATATTTCAATTTTTCCCCCCACCACTGATTCAGCACACTGGAGAAGCAAAAGTGAAGGAATGCGCCTCGCATACAGGCCAAAGCTTTGCTTACGAGTATTCGCATCACAGAACGTATAGACATGCACTCTTTGGCCCAGAAAGGCGGCCACATGTTTCTAAATTGCCGCTTATCGCATTCGCAAGCAATGTGTGAGTTTAGATTTTCATTTGTATGCCAGAGCTGGATCTTAATCTAGTGCGGTGCTTAGAATTCTTACGATCATGGCAATTTCTGCAGCTGCTGTTTTGTTTACCTGGAATGCACCTTGTGTGTTAAAGTTCGTATTTCTTCCTAAACTTTAAAAATTGGTCTATGTGCACATAGAAACAAGAGCGACAGTCCAATCGCCTCATCTTCAACTCTATTACCACTTACTCAGGAATTTTCAAATTCACGTGATCGCCATTCTACCGATTATTTAAATAAACACACAATGACCAATTTCAATAAAGCTCATAATTCGCAGAAGTAATAGCACATTTTAATTATCTGATTTGTTATACTTAATTTCATGATGGCGTCGTGGAACGCTTTTCATTCTTCCTTCTCCATCGCCGTTCAAGAATCGAGAATGGTTTTTATGAAGCAAGTAATGATGATCCCTGTTGCATATAAGACACCTGTACTCCTTTCTGCAACTAGTAACTGCATGATTAGCTGTAAGACATCGAATGCAAACAGGGTTATCCTTGACAAAGCTTAGACGACTATCGATATCCAATGTTTCGAACTTTTCACATTTCCACAAACTGTGACTTTCCTTGCAGTATGGACATCTACTCTCACTTCGGGAAAACTTATAGACTTCGTTTGTTTCTTCGGATTTTTTCAAAACTTCAACTCTGTGATCAAGAAATTTGTATAAATCGTCGACGCTGGGTCTTTCGTGGCACGTATGCGTTTTGTACCATTCTGTTCTTGTTTCCTGGTCCATGCGCTGCACAAAAATATATATCAGCAATACATCCCAGGAATTTGTATCAATTTGAATGGTTTGTAAGCCTTTGAGGCATTTTGTTGTCGTATCCAGTAGTCTTTGAATGTCTCTCGAGTATCCTCTACAACATGGTTGCTCTAGAAGCCTGATTAGTAGCGACTCAAGGACAGTTCTATCGTTGAATACATCCTCTAAGACTGCCAATGCTGGAATGTAGTTATCGCAACGATTGCCTGTCTCGTAAAGAGCTTTCAATTGGTCGTCATAGACATCACGTGGTAAAACTGATTTGAGATAATCAAACTTCTGTTCGTTGGTTAGGGTGGGGTTCGAATGCACCAGTTGGTAGTAGTCTCGTCGAAATGCAGGCCATTCAGTGAACTTTCCCGAGAATTTGGGAACATCAAGTTTTGGTAGCTTTTTTACTGGTTCGTCTGACTGGGCGTCTTCGTCAATTGATTGCTTTTTCTCACCTTCCATTGACTCTGATGGTAGAACTTCCAATAACCTGCCTTTGATCGTCGAATACATAATTTCACACTGGAACAAGAGATCTTCTTTGAAGTAGTTTTCCTTCTTGATGTCTAATCCTTGGGAAGAAACAATTTGGTTGATCTTAGCATCCACGTCGTGAAATTTATTGTAATATTTCTCAAGCACCTCCAATCGAGCCGATATAGCTCCTTTCTGGGTGGAATGATTGTCCTTGAAATTCTTTTGCAGTTGGGTTATTCTGCTGTAGGTTTTGTATTGGTCCTTGATTAATTCCTCCATTTTAATACTGAATCCGGCTCACTGTCGTCGTAGAAAGTGGAATAAAAATTCTATAAACTGTCTGATAAACAAGTGATTGACTTTAGTTCACGATTTGAAATGAAACATCTTTGTGAATTTGGAATGGAAGAAAGCTCGGTACTTAGAATAGTGCGCTGCCACTTGAAATTCGATTTTATTTTATTTTTATTAATGTTTCTTATCACTTGTTGAAGTTGGAGGGCTAATGCAGTCTCGGTCAGCCATGGAAACTATATACTTTAATGATGTAATGGTTATTGAACGTTCGTGCCTATATTCCTCATAAGTGCAAATATTTACAAATACTTAATAATCTTATCGCTGTTTTCGATTTATCTTCGACATAGAAACGTGTCATTTACGTGCTCACTGCTGTTTTCGCTATTTTTGCTGAGTTGCAATTTTTATCTCCAAATGTGCAGGTTTTGATGTTTGAAAACATCACGGGTTAATTTTTTTAAACGGAACTTTTACATTGTTTAGATTAAGGGAAATATACAAATAAAAAAAAATGCATGAGTTTCGTGTATGAAGAACGGGAGGAGCATATATAACTTTTTTATCGGTCATAAATTGTTATAACCCTGAGTCAACCCGGTCTCTTTAATCAAAGTTTTTCCACCCGACTTTTAGTTTGTTTCTTTTTTGGAACACTGAAGTAATTTCTAAAGCAATAGCTTTTGTCCCTTCTGTTTCTTTATTAGCGATTTTATGAGTTCTTCAGTTGTTTCCTCACGAAATGATCAGGCTTATGTAGCAAATGAGTTTTGAACTCTTGTTATGTTGAATGAGTTATCAATTGCTTATCCTCTCCTTTCTTTCGATCTTATCATGCGATTAGCCCCTTTCCAACTGATTTGCAACTGCCTTGAGAAGCTCGGTGTCAAGGCAGTCTGCACCTGCAGTTTGATTTGATTTGGGATTATATACGACAAGCTTCACTTTTTCTGTGTTTCGTCAAAGTTGAATGGGCAATCAGCCTGATAACGAATTTGTATCTTCATCGTTGGCAGAAGTGGTCTTTCGGAATCACAGTCACAGGTTTTAATAGGCTGAAGTTCGAGGTTTGCCACTCTGATGCGATCTCTTAACCTTTTGGTGAAACTTTCTCTTCTCATTCTTATCATGGCATCTCTCAATTACCTCGATCGAGCGTATCTCATGCTGCTTCTTTTTCTTTTCTAGAATTCAATGATCTTCTCTTTTTATCTTCCTGTAAATATCGTTGTACTGACCATAGTCAGCCCTGGTTTTCTTTTGCATCATCATTTGTCGTGCTTTTTCTTTAACTGCATTTGCCTGTCTGACTTTTTTATAGAACTACGGATTTCATTGTGGAGTGAAACCCCCAAACCTTAATGACGGTAAATTGGTCTCTGGAATCGCCAGGTATCATTATTATTATCTCATTAAGACTATATCATCAATGATTAAAGGAAAGAAATTTATAATAACTGACAATCAAAGCAATACAACCAGAATTCTTGAAGTCATTAATGGATTACCGCAAGGGACAGTCTCAGCACCTACACTTTTTAACATACCTATTTATTGCCGATATCCTGAGAGATCTCGATAGCTCTATAGCATTTGCCGACGATATGATACTCTATGGAAGTAGCTCAAAAATTGCAAATAGACAGTGTGAACTACAAACCAAGTTTGATAAACTACAAACATTCTGCACAGAATGGAAACTGCAGATAAATTTTACAAAATGTGAAACCATACTATTTCGCATATGTTAAGACGAGGAAACTCAGATTTGTGGCATAATTGGAAGAATTTTAAAATTTCAAGTTCAAATGGTTGTCTTATTCAGTCCAAAACGGTTGTTAAATACTTAGGTGTTCATTAAGATAAGTTCCTACTATACTGTAATGACCACATATAAACACACAACTAAAGAAAGCAAGAGCTGCATTTATGTCTCTGAAGAAGCTTTTTTGTTCTAAATTTTTAAGACCTGATGTGTATGTCAGCGCTAGAGAACATGAACGTTGCGGTTGATCAGTGAGACACGGTGCTTATTTGGTTCCTGCACCAGAAGTTGCCGTCATCTACGGGAAGAAAAGATGGGAAACAGAAAAGATTTGCCGAAATTCGTGGAGTTTGCGAACTTTTTAGATACTCGTTTCCGCACTTTAGAGGTTGTTGACCAGCAGGAGATGTGCTCCGCGTCAAAAATGAAACCTGAGACACACGCCAACAACCTTTCTCGCTTTCAGAGCACAAAGGTGATGTTTGCTTAGTCGATTCCTGCACTTGGAGAAGAGGCTGGAGGAAAACCCAAGTGCAGGAATCGTCGGACCGCGTGTTCAGCGAAATGCGCGTCGCATGCGATGTTCTCCTTAGTCTCATATGTTTGGAACGGCAATTCTTCCATTACCGGCATGTAGCAAGTAGCATGATTTACGCACTCTTTCGATGTTCCGCATCAAGCTGTTGACATCGATATTGACGAGGAACGACGTACTTTTAAGGTACTTTAAGGTGTTCGAGTTTGTTGAAGGTGATTCGAGTTGTCGCCACATGTTGTCGTTTCGCAACAAAATGTCGACGAAAGGCAGTTTCTGATGGCCCGTTTAGTCCAAACGAATTGGAAGCAGCGCGTATCATCGTCGTGAAGGCCGCACAGAAAGAAATAATCAAAACAGAGCTTCAAAAAAATCGTGGAAACATCGAAAATACCCAAAACGCTGAACTCATTCGTTGATGATGATGGACTTCTGAGAGTTGGAGGACGTTTGGAGCATTCTTGGAGAATTGAAGATCATATGCTATCAAGCATTTTTTCGTCCAATTTTAACGCATGGAAGTCCAATATGGTGGAATATCAGTCCTTCGTTTTGGAAGAATATCGCATATATTTGAAAGAAAATGTCTTAGAGCTTGTATGAACATGTACAAAAGCACACATTCTGATTTTCAGCACTATGTATCCAAGAAAATGCTTTTGGATGCATCAGGCTTATCGCGAATTGATAATGTCATCTTAAATCTTGTAAGAAATCACTTCGAACGATAATTTAATGTTACAGATAATGAGTTCGTTTCCGGATTGCTTTATCCTAGTCCTCACTATTTTAGGAATACCTTGGAGAGTGAGTTTATACCTCCGGAATGCCTATTATATACCATCTTTCTAGCAAAGCGAAAGTTTTAAAAATTATTTCAAATGTTTTTCTCCACACTTTCCTATTATTTAGAATAAATAATAAATAACCAAAAAAAAAAAATTATAAACGTAACTATAGACAGTTAAATTAAATAAAAGATTGTGTTACCAAAAATATTCCCCTTACCTAATTCGCATTTATTTCGCCATCAAGGACGATTTTCACGTCATGTCTGGGGTGGTGCACACGTGTTTCTTCAAGGAGCTCGTAGAAACAATCTTTGAAATTCTCGGCACATAGCAAACTAGTCTTGGCGAATTTTACCCTCGTGCGGATGGTCATTATATACACATTATACAGATTTTGGTTGTCAACCTTATCGCCTGAGTCCACCTCGAACGACAAATCCGCACGCAAATGTGCGATGTTTCTGTTGCTTGTAGAAGTCGCCATTTTAGATGTCGCAGTTCTTCATTCTCTTTATTCCCGGCTTCCAGATCTTCATGCTCTTTATTCCCGGCTCATTCTATTGCACGGTTATGTCTGCTTCGCAGCAGTCTAAACTTACGCTAATCCTCAGGCTGCAGGTAGGTCGTAAAGGTTTTTGTCCTTTTTCATTGTTGTCCCCTGTCCGAGAACGTTTGTTACTTCGGAACTAGATATGCTTTACGTGTTTGGGCAGTTAGTCCTAAGTACGGCCCTCAACGTAAAGGGCCTGGTCGTTTTGGAATCCGCTTGGACATAAAGCTCCGGATAATTTGGTGTTGGAGTTGGTGTTGCATCACCAGAAGCTCGTTAACCACCATTACAAATTGTTGTATTGAAAGACACCAAAAAACCTTTAAACCAAATTGATATACCTTGGAAAATCTGGGCACGCGCCGCGAATTTGACCCCAATCAGAACCTTCCCCCCAGCCAGCATTGGGAAACCGACTCTAATTTTATTAGTTGCTTGTAAATTATTTGACGTAATTCACAGCAGGTCTGCATTGAATGTAGGAATTGTCCAATCCTCAAAGTATTTATAACTACACTGGGAAGTTCGAATCCGTCATTAAATTTTGGAACCAATTTGACAACAAAATTTCGGGATTAGATTTGAAGCAAAAAGAGTTTATTTAGGTAAAGGGTGGTTTCTTTTCACATTATAGAGTGTTTAAACAATGGCAGCTACTTCCTGTTATGAATTTATGACAGAAAGTCAGTATCATAACTCCGCGGAACGAAATTAGTCGCTCTAAGGTTGAACAAAGCTGTGCAGGGAACTTTTTTCCAAGATAATGCTGTGCGTTTTTGAAAGAATTTTCAATAGAAATGAAGTTTGTTCAAAAACCAATTATTTTTTCAATGAGGTTGCTGATATGGACTTAGAGGACCTCTTCTTCTTGCAGAATGACTTTCCGTGGCATACAGCTTATGCCACAATCAATCTTTTGCACTCTAAATTGCCAAATCGCGTTATCAAACCTTTTGGCGGTGATAATTGGCCTGTTTGGAGCTTTGATTTTTTGTGGGGACTAATCAGAAATTTGAAAACCATTCGAGCACATATTGCCTTTCACGAGGAACTAACAAGTCAAGAGAATTACACTGCCATGAGAGCACCATCTCTCACTTAGCAGTTCGCACAAAACTTGTGGTCCTTGTATTGCACGAGGCTCTGAGGAGGCGCCCCGAGCTTTGTTGCGCCCTTTTCTGCTTTTTTATTTATTAATTTCATATAATCTACATTTTAGGCATTCCAATCCACTGCACTGTTGTCTGGAGTTAAAATCTTCCATTTGCAAAAAGTAAAAAATTCAGAGCGTTGTGGAGTAAATTTTATTTTTTCTTCAAAAGTCGAACAAACTTTGCTACAATCGCAGCAAGGTTTAAACACTGCTAAACTGCCCTGAAAAGTGCGTCGGCTTAGTACTATAAATCCTTGAAATGAGTTATGCTTTGAGGTTCCCCGAGGTTTGTTGCGCAGCCTTATTTCCTCATTCACATATTTTTAATAAAATGAAATGAGTTTTTTCCGCACTTTGTTCAAATACCAAGCACTGGGCCAGCTACAGTTCCTTGTGGAACACCAATAACTATTTGCTTTTAATGTGAATATTGTATTAGCTCGGATTTTACTTGGGTTCTTCTTCCTGGTATTGCGGAGGGACGAATGAAAAACCTCCGTTTTTGTGAACTAGTCATTCGCATTTGAAGTAGGCGCGTTCACTGTGTATTTTACTTGGATTAAGTTCCGTAAAGTTTCTTAGTGGCTTTTCTTGCTGTAGCTTTTTATTTTAAAGCTTATTTGCTATTTACCAAAAGCCTATTTGAATTTATCATCAGGAGCTAGATAAACTGCCTACGTATGATTCCAATAACATACTTCCCAACTGTCTTCAAAAAATACAACTTATCATATTCACATGTATGTAAAAGCTACCAAAACGGGTCTTAATCGACTCTCGCTTTTGTACACAAGTATTTTTCTAGGTTTTTTTTATACTCGAAGCTTGTGTGACAAATTAAATATAACCTCTGGGCTCTACCTCTAGACACGGCTTTTTATACCCCGAGCTCCGAAATGGCGCTTGGATAAATTCCTCAGTTGTTGATTCGCATGCGCGCATTGCACTTGTTAAAAAAGTCCGTATACGTATTACAATTGTGTACGGACTTTAACTGAGAAAGTTGTTTTGGTTTTGGCGCTAAGTTTAAAACCTTTTTTTTTTGTTATTGTTTATCAGCCAACATTAAACTTGTCCAGCCAGTTATTTTGAAATAGCTGCAGTAATTTGGGATTGCGCGATGTACATAAATATTTGTTGGTTTGGTACTCGTAGGTACTGACTGACGTTGATGATGCTGTCGGGCAAGTGTCTCCCAAAAAAGAGCCGTGTGCATCATATTGACGATCTTGCGATCGAGTGTGACGTAACTTTCATTCTCTGGAGTGTGTTATGATGTAAATTTTACTTTTCATTTTGACTGGTTCTCATTACTTGACTTATCACTTGTATATTTTTTCATATTTTGAGTGTCTATTGCTGAAGTACTCGTACGTACCTTTAATGTGTGATTGCAACTGTGGACATATGTTGGGTCTTAGGGTCAAATGATAAGTAAACACCTGGGGGAAAACAATCAAATGAAAATGGTTCATTAATCTATTAAAATGATTCTAACTGAGGACTGTTTCTAGAGCTGTCCGGTGGTCGTATAACTTTAATGATCTCTTCTGGATTCTGGCAGATGTTTCTCTTTGTCTTTTGATGTCTCCTATCTTTTCTTGTCGCTACTCATTGGCTTAAGTTGATACACAACTTCGAACGAGTGATTCTAAAAGTCTTATTTTTTTGCTAGTAATTGGCCAAGCTAAGCCCAGAGTGTCGAATAAAGTCTCTTCGGATGATTCCGTTCACTGTCCGGCAATGTTAGAAAAAATCTATGGTGCCTGTGCCGTAATAGTAAGTATGTTTGTTTATTAACTGGCAGATCAAGTCTCGAATCCCAAAAGCATCTAATTGCTTTTTCCACGATTGTAGGCTTTGTCGAGGGTCTGACAAATCTTCCGAGTTATTGGACTACCAAGAAAAGCTGTTTCTTAGATATCGGTTCAAAAAAGGCAAAAATCTGAAGATCCCTTCCATTCCTCGTGAGAAATGGTAGAGGGCTGGTCCCTGAGTTTTCCCAAACTTTGTTGTGTCGCCTAATTGGTTTTTTATTTATATTTTTTTACTGCCCAAAGATCTTCAGGCCTTGACTTATATCATATGATCTCCGTTTTACCGCTCTTGTTGATGATCCTAAAATCAATCAAAAACTGAGTATAAATATAAAACTCACAGCATGCTTTACGCCATGATACTTTTAAGTGTCTGCGCAATCTTACCGAAGTTCGTGTCTTAAAAGGGTACGAAAGCATCTAACTGAAGAGCCGATTGTCGTATTCGGGCCAAGATCTTTTCAGTGAGCAACAATAGTTTCCATTCTGAGAGCTAGCTTTTTATCTGGGTGGACCTTGGCTGCCTTGGTGCTGCTGCTGCATTGTGTTTCTCAGATAAGAGCTTGGTAATTTTGCCTGTAATGTGCTTTTTTTCTAAAGCTTTGGTTGACTACATCAAACTTCGGTCGTGGAGGTTAGGTTTATTTAAAAAAAAAAAAAAAATTATAGGGTGGAGCAACAGAGCGAGGAGGGTCCTAGCACATTTCTCAGAACCGTGCCTTGTGAGAGAATAGAGGGGCCTACAATTTTCTGTCGATTCCGAACGGCTAATCGGACTTGTGAATTTCTCGCGAAAGGCGATACCCTTGGAAAAACATATTTGCCTCTGTTAGGATTCCAACCACGAACCTCTGGGCTAAGAGGCAGTCATGGTAACCATCGCGGCACGGGCACCACAAAATAATATTTATTGCTTCTAAGAACTTTGAATCTCTAGGTATTCTAAGTGCCCTTAGTTTTCCTATTGTGAGAGTAGCCTGTACACTTAATTCGTAATTAGCTATTGTGGTGGGCTGAAGCTGCCTCAGCGTGGAAGGTTATGGCTTCGTCGTTGGTGACTGTGTGGTCTTCCATTAGGGTCATCGCAGTAGTGTATCTCGGGCTCGAGAGTATGTCTTCCTCTGTTATCCTTTTTAATTAAAGAGTTCGGATGGCCATGTCCAAACTTTCAAGTATGCGTCTTTCAGATTGCACCGCCTACTTCTCTATATGGATGATCCGATCTTCTTCATAAATTTTCTGTGGTTGACGTTTTTTCTGTATCATCAGACGGGGAGGCAGTGCGTGATGACAGGTCGTATAAGCTGCTTGTACAACAAACATAGTTAGTTTTCCTAACAACTACAGAGGCGTGCGGGTTGAAACGCATCAGTTCGTTGAAGTGCCCTCCTAGATACTTGACCTGTTTGTTTGGTCTGAGCTGTGTTCCGTCGGTTAGGTTGATGCAAATGATGTTGCAGTATCTGGCTGATCACGAACGTCATCGTCCTTGTGGGTTTCTTCGTTTGCTCGGACTTTGCGAACTTAATTTTGATTCCCCATTGTTGGTATTATTCGAAGAGCTTTCTTATATGGGCTTCAAACCTACCAGCTGCAATCACATATGACAGTGAGTGCACGTAGGCCAATGAATCATCATTTAAGAGAAGGTTGATAGTTTTTTCTGGTTGAGATTGGTCCGAGGTAAAGATGCTATACAGAAAAGGTCCTAGCTTCGACCCTTGAGCAACCCCCGCTGGGATGGGCCTAGTTGATGACATTGTGTTGTCTACTTGCACGTAGAAGTATCTGGAATGAAAAAATTTATATACAATTTCAGTTGAAATACCTACCTGAAATAGGGAAATGGTTAGTGTATGGACAAGTCCGTTTATCCAGACACTATCAAATGCCTTTTCAACGTCAAAAAAAAATATCCAACCTTTGTTTGGTGGTTATTGAGCTTCCTTACAACGTCCCCTTGTAGCTCCAAAATGATGATGGTGGATGAAGAGACGAGTGCTTCTCCCTGAATCCAGACTGCATATTCGGAATGATGCTGTTGTCATTGTAGAATACCTTGAACCTTTGAAAAACCAGATATTCCATAATTTTGCTGACGTTAATGAGTCTGTAACAAGACACCACGTTTTGGTTTCCCTTCTTGGGAATGGCCACGATCTTTGCAAAATTTTATCCGGTTCGACTTTGGATCAATTCCAGAACGTCTTCTGAATGTGTGAAAATGGTGTCTTCACTGAGATCACATGAAGGGTTTTCATCATCGAAAACGGTTTCTTCGAATGTGCGTCCTTCAATCTGCTGGGTGGGGCGGTCTGCTCTGTTGGTGATGATATTTTCTGGCTTATATGGCCATTTGGTGACGATCCTGTTGATGTTTTTGAAGGCATTCGGACAGGTTTTTCATTTTTCAAATTGGATTTTGTAATGATGCGTTCCTGAACCTTGTGATGAGTGTTGGAACAGTTTAGCTCGGTCAGGCAGAACTGATAGTCGGGATTGCTCGTGTTCAGTTCACGTTGAAGAATCCTCTGCAATCTTTTCCTTAGTGTTTGTCGATCTCCACTTCTCCTATTAATTAGTGTGCCTTATAGAACTATCTGCACTAAGTTCTATGAATAAAAAAAATCGTGGGAAGCATTCGTATTCGATGGCGGTATCGTCTGTGAAAGCATCTTTTTACTTGCGCAAAGCTAAGCGAGCTGTGGAATGCGTCTGGAGCTTCAAATAGTTTTATGCTCCATGTGCGGTATGATCAAGTAAAACAACTCACACATTTTGTATTGTTCGACTATTTATTCTTCAAATATCAAGTGCGTAAGTATCACTTACCCCTCCATATGATTTGACAAACCATCATAAGACAAATGCCATGAATTTCTTCAATGCCGCTTGCACCTTAGAAGTCGATATATTTCCGTTCTATGAATAAGCAGCCGCTTATATTATGTAGTCTATCTTAACCTGAAACTAAAGTATCTCTGTTGTCATTACTCTCACTTTTTACAAGTTTCTTCAAATTTGCAAACTGCAAACTTTCCAAAAAAAAACAAAAACAAAAACCGTATATTTAAGTCCGAAATTTATTATTTCTGTCTACACAGGCTTTTGATTCTCTCATTTGCATATTTGCTGAACAAGTCATATTGTGCAAATGTACCGCTCTACGAACCGGATCACAGAGCAAAGGCAATCCAGACAAAGAATATAGTACTTCAATAGACCAGACCAGAGAGCAGAGACCAGAGACCACCCTCCGCTTGAGACGGCAAATGCAAATTGTTTCTTTCACAAATGTGTTTGCATATCGATTTTCAGCCAAGCGTTCGCAATCGATGACTACCTACCTACCTACCTCACGACTTCATCGTTCACGTCGCGTCTCGTCGCTCTATCCCCTTTGATTCACCTGTTGCGACTGCTGCTTCACAGTGCACACTTGTCTCGTCTATCCGTGATGCGTTTGGCAAAGCGGAGGAAGCTACGTTTCAGGTCTGCATTTTTTGTTATTTGCTAGTTTATGTGAACACAAACATCATCATAACTAGCGAGAGCATGGTAAACCAATACTCTCAACACGAACACCATCGCATCGCCATCCGATCGGCTTTAAGCCAAATAAGAGGTGGCTTTCATGCTTGAATGAAAATGGAAGTTTATTTCTTCGCCCGTCAGCCGCAGGGCATTTGCCAACGAAAAATTCGCGCGCGCATATAATTAGCAAGGTATTTGGCGTGGCCGATTACAGTAACGGGGTGGAACGTGGAAGTGGAGGCCGATTGAAAGTGAAAACCGCTTCGGTCTTCGGAGAAACCAGGTTTTTGCTGAAATATTCTTTATGGAAGTGTTGGTCTAACGATGATTCTCCTCTATGTTGTTGCCAAAATGAACAAAAAGTTAATAATTGAAAAAAAAAAGAAAGCCAAAAGTTGTTTTGAAGTTCGGTTGCCGTTGCGGCCTCTTTTATCAAGCTATGTACGTTTGCTACCTGTTTGGAGTGTTCTGTTTTTATTGCACAAGTGTAATGCGGAGCTTGAAGAATTTTCGCTTCTGGTGCTAATCTGTAGGTTAGTAGTTTAATGTGTGACTTCTGGGAAAAGTATGGCCGTGATGCAGCAATTTGCATATAAGAAATCTTCGCATGTTTTCTTTTCTATGTTTATGTGCAGTCCGCAATGCAGGTGGTATGTTCTTGTTGCTTATTGAGTGTGTAATACAAAACTGGTAGGTTGTTGTCTATATTGAAGAAGTTGGCAAACATTTTTTAAACCTTATGATTGATTTGACAAGTCCAAAGAGAAGAATTGTTAAATTTTTTCTGCAAATGGATTTTTGGGGAAAGTAATTTCTAATTCACGTTTCGTGTTCTTGTAAAGCATAGACTTTTCTTTTACCAATCAGCTCATCGGTTTTGATTAAAACGATTCGAAGAGCTCATGCTCACATGGAGGTTTCGTTTCTAAAATTTCTTAGACTTAAATCTTTTCCTTATTTGAACGTATTTAGTTCATAAAGAGCTAAAATATTAAAAGTCCTTTGTTAAAGAAGGTGAGCCAGAGGCAGGGTAATCGAAGGAGGCGAGTACTTGTCAGTCTTCGTAGGCCTTGCTGCCCTGTTGAATGAAAGGTTAATGATGTTGATAGAGTAGTTATTCGCCTAGTTTTCATAAAGTTTTTGGTGTGATACTTGCGATCAACCATCACTATGAGTACAAAGTGTTGACGTCCTGTGGCTCGGCTGTAAGGTTTGTTTTACATTCATTTGATTCAATCAAAAAGACGCTTTTTATTTGAAAACTAATCAACGAATAGACATTGGATCGATTTCACACGAATTTAATGTCTTTCTACGGAGCAAACCTCTAGAACCAACCCTAAGAGTTTACTTCAGACAAAAATCGTTGCCAGTTCGTCACCTTTTCAGATCACGGCAATCGTGGCGTTGTTTGAAATGTAAAGAACAAAGCCTGAGAGAATCGGCTGAAATTAATTTGTCATGAAACACACAACCCATGCATCGCATAACTTATAAGACGACTATCGTGCAAAATCTAGGTTCTGAAAGAACGCGTTCACAATCACATAAAAGCTCCCAAAATTTCTGAATCATTAGTAAAACTAATATCCCTCAGTCACTGGAACTGATGTTCCATTAAGTAATCTTTTGACGATTTAATCTACGACAGACAACAGAACGATAAAATCGATTTGAAATTTTTTTGAATCGAATGAAACGAAAAAGTGAAAAAGCATAAATTCATATGATTTATGGTGAACGAAAATGATATAGGAAGCATTATTCAGTGTTATATGTTCATGTATTTCAAACCCCCTCCACTTGTGTGTAAATATGGTTTAGTTTTAGTTTAGTCCAGTGATGGTTCCTGTAAAGCTTTGATCCTCATATTGCTACGAGAATCTTGAAACTATTGGACTGATTTCAAAAATGCTTACCACATTAGGATGCTTCATTTTTCTTCCAAAGCGTAGTTGTGGAGTCCCGAATACAGCCTGCTTTTCACACAAGTGTATATTCGTATGACTTCCATAAAACTAAGTTCACCTAAGTCAGTGAATTTCTGAACAATTTTTCCTTCAATCTTAAAAATCTTACTATAAAAGATGCAATTACTATGTTCCCTTGTACACACTTAAAATTTCCCCAAATTCTTCTCCTTTGGTATAATCATAGGCTTTGAGAATCAAAAAAATTTACTTGTAGTCAGTTTTTCTTCGACTTAGCTCTTCCACCGACTCTAGTGAGCTTACCCTTTCGAGGTAGTACAGGACTTCGTCTACCTAGGATCCGCTATATACACGGAAATTGATATAAAGAAGAAGATACAACAAAGAGCTGTATGAGCTGTTCCGATACATGGCACACCAAAAGAAAAACCTTGGTAAAATCAAACATGAAGCTTGTTTGTTTTTGCGTCAAGCACGAACATACTTAAATTGAACAAGCTGGCATTTTCATTTTATGTATTTAAATGCTACAATTTTCATTGCTCAAATCAACAACGTCATTTTCAATTTTTTGTTAATTGTTAACCAACAACGGTTGTGATACTAGAAACATACATGTCCATGATACTTTAACAACGTTTGTGTATCGTCAACAATTCTGAGTTGTTGGTTAAATATGACCATTGTTGATCAAGTATGTTCGTGAGAATTCAGCCACGTTTTTATTTTCTCAACAGTTTTAATGTAAAATTTCTATGATAATTGCCTGAATTGAAGTTTGACCTATACATTTGATAGGTTAAACTTCAAATCAAATCAAATGTATAGATCAAACTTCAATTCAATTCATTAAAATTGTTGAGCAAATAAAAACCCGGCTGAATTCTCACGAACATACTTGATCAACAATAAAGAATAGTTAATTATCCCTTAAGATAAAATGGTCTCGAATCTTATCATATTGAATTGAAGTTCCGTTATGCGACTTCACGTTTTCTATGGGCTTAAGTATGAAAAATAATGGAATTCAAAATGTTACTGATACTTTAACTATTCTTTATTGATTAAAGAAGTATGAACATTGTTGATCAAACATATTGGTGATAGTTCAACAGTGTATTTGATATTTCAATCACAAACGTGATGGTTTTTGTAATTTCAGCCTTAATTGTTAGTTAAATATGTTTGTTGTTGATCAAGTATGAAATCAACAATCACGTTGTTGGTTAAAAATTATAACATATTCAAATCAACTACGAACATACTTAATTTAAACATTTTTATGATACTTAACTGAAAAAAAAATTGATCGCGGCAGCATACTTTATTTGAAAATACGTTCTTATTTGAATTCCTTACGAAACTTTGTTAATTTTACAACTTTAGATGAATTGTTGATTAACAATGAAACATGTTTAAATCAACCAAGGTGCATAGCTAGAAGAGAACGAATCGTGGAGCCATACAGAGCCGATAGCAACCAACATCCCGGTTCGACGGGTTTTCGACAGCACATTGCAGGGAAATCGCTGAAGGGGAAAATCTAGTCTTAATAATTCATTTGCTTTTACTTACCCTATTTAATCGCAATGCAATTCAACCTAACCAAATTCTTTTATTGAGCAAAAGTTAAATGAACTCAGTTATTATCTCATACCTGATATGCCATATTCCTAAGGAAATGCTCTCCGTCCTTTTCTCTAGCCCTCTCAAAAATCTTCACCTTACCTCTTTTTTGATTGATATTTCCTCAAATAGAAAGCCTCTTATATAACTTCAATTCAGAAAGGGTTGACCCCTGCGATTTCAACTAAAAATAAATAAATAAATAGGGTGGCGCAACAGAGCGAGGAGCCCCTGGGCCTAGCGCATTTCTCACAACCAAACCTAGTGAGGGAATGGAGGGGACCTACAATTTTGGGCCGGTTCCGAACGGCTAATTGAGAAAGCGCCTTTCATGGCAGTGAATTTACTAACGGAGGACTTGCCAATTCCTCGCGAAAGGCGATACCCGTGGAAAAACATTTTTGCCTCTGCTGGGATTCGAACCTCGAACCTCTGGATTAGCAGGTGGAAATGCTAACCATCGCACCACGGGTACCACTGCGATTTCAACTGCGATGTTGAAAATAATCGTTCAATAATTTATCTCGTTGAATTCGTCTCAATTAGGCCTTGAAAAAGGAAAAAAAATTGATTTTATTTCCACAGATTATTGTAAGGCCTTTGATAAAAATATCCCATAGCCTAATTCTTTTTCAATTGTCCATCAGTCAGAAGAAAACTGTCCTCGGCTTCGAACCCATTTTATTAAAATGAATTTCCCATAATACCGTTATTACAATATTTGTTCTAGATGTCCTCTTTTAAGTATCTCCGGCATCTCTCAGGGTAGTCATTTAGATCCTCTTCTTTTCATTCTTACTATTAATGACCTCGAATGGGTCATTCAACATTCTTTAAGTTCACTGTACGCAAATGATACAAAGCTTTACAAGATTTCTTCAGTTGCAAACTCTTCCCATTTTCAATTCTCTAAAAATGTTTGGAATGAAACGTTTTCAAGTGTCAATACATTACCTTTTCTTGTAAGATCTTCAAATTGCTTTTCTGTTGCTATCTTCTTCACAATCAAACCATTTCACCAGTTAAGGCGATTCGTAATCTTAGCGGTGATCAAAAACCGAACTTCGTCTTTAACTTGCGCTGCTTCTGAAAAACTGATCTTCAGTCGGACTAAAACTAACTCCCGTTTGCCTGCTTTGCTTCAATGTGCTTCTTTATCTTGATAAATATAAATATGTACAACTATAAACACAAATATAAATATAAGTTTTGTGTTCAGGCAGAAAATAACAAGAATTTTAAAATTTCAAGGTTTTAGAGAGTCCAATGTCTGTCAGTAGAGCTTTGGTAGCAGAAGGTCCACTGGTGACTTGATGGCAAATCTCGTCGAAAAGTGCTGGTGTGCCTCAGGGCTCTGTTTTGTCTCCGATTGTCTTCCTTGTTTTTTCTAAACGCACGCTTGTCTGAATTTTCTAAATCTCTTTACTGTTTTGCTGACGACTGTGGAACTGGAACGCTTGCACATGATTAGTTCTTTGAATTCTGACCTTGATATCATCGTTTTCGCATGGGGTAGGCAATAAAAACCGTGTAGTGTTCAAAATGCGTCGAAAACCCAATGCCGTCTTTTGTGTTATGACACCTCTATCCCTGAAACCGAAAAGCTCTCAGTACCTACTGGGTATGTGTGTAATCGATGATATCCGTTGGAATGGAATATTTGAAGTTGCCAAAAGTGCTGCAAAACGTTTCTGGTTCTTAACACGATGCAGGCAATTTTTCACTCTTTCTGATCTGAATACAATATATAAAGTTTACATCAGGTACTCCTCAAACATCTTTGAGCTTTCTTGATAGACAGTTCAATATGGTCGCTCAACAGAGCGAGGAACCCCGGGGCCTAGATTATTTCTCACAACAATTGCCCTTGTGGGGAAATGGATTGAGAAAGTGCTTTTTATGGCAATGAATTTACTATCAGTGGACTTTACAAACATTTTTTTTTTTTTTGCCTTCTATTAGAATTCGAACCATGAACCTCCCGCGTAACAGTCAGACATGCTTACGATTATGCCACGGGCACCATTCATATCCATGCTACAGTATTTTTTAATGGACAGTGTCATTGCCAGTGTACTAGTGCGAGATGTTTCAGATGGGAGGAAGCTATTCAAAGGACAGAGAGTGACTAGTGTTGATCTTAATTACCTTAGTTCTTTCAAGGTGCGTTCAAAAACATGCCGGTGAGTTCACACATTGTGGACGTCCCGAACATGCTTCCTACCTATCGCATGCCGACCCGAATTTAAACCAAATTAAAAGGGCCCGATTGCCGCCCGGAACAATGTGGACGCTCCCTTGAAGTATCAAAAAAAAGTATGTGTGAGAAGCTCGTATTCTATTCAGTAGTTCCCTTACTTGGTAACCTTACCTCTTTAAGGAGATGACAGATTGAATATAAAATCGAATCATTTTTATTTTGACTTTAATTCGTATTTGATGGACTATATCGTGACTTTTGGTATTTTAATTAATTTATTTAGTTCGTTAAAGCTCATCAATCATTTTTCAAAGATAAATATCTCAGTTGTCTTCTTCTAATCAAAACAATATTCACGACCAAAAAACACGTTACTGAAAATAGTTACAGATTACGCACTCTTTAGCAATCTTCTGGTCAGTTTTTCTTGTTTGGTCTTAGATTGAGAAGAGCCGCCTATTTTAAAATGCTAATAGCACCAATAACTTAGTGTTTAAACTCTATCACCTGCGGATTCAAGGTTAACGACTTAGTAGCATTTTTGAACTCGTCATTCCTATTAAACATTAGAGGTGTATACCAACCAGACCATATCTTCGTTAAATACTACTCAAGAATTCCTAAACCCACTCAAATCTAAACATTTAATTTTTTTTATTTTTCTTTGCAGATTTTCGTACTTGAACTAAAGACGACAACATTGCGACAGAAGATAAAACGCAATCCTCCCGCTTCGAAGATGCGACTCTTCAAGACTCGAAAGTCGGTAGATTCAATTAACATATCATCAGCGCCAAGGGCAACGTGTGGAAGTGGATTAAAATTGTCATCTGTCGGTATGACGATATCTTCATCTCTGCCAGATTTACATGACTCACCCGTGATGATCTTGAGCTGCACGAATCTGGGTCTGCATCGGAATTCCACATTACAATCATCCACACAATCGATCGCAGTGACAGCAACAGCACCTTCAACGTATTCAGAGGCCAACAGTTGTGGCGGTAAAAAATCATCAATGAACGGGGTGAATGGAAAAATCACAGCACACCTGCAGCAGCAATTGTTCGGGAAGAGCAACAACAGCAGTATTCAACAGCAACAACAGCACAATTCGCTTACTGGCTACTACAACAAATCAACGTCGTCTTCGCAGTCGTCGTCGTCTACGACGTCTTCGTCGTCTGCTCCTACGGCCCACAGTCGGTCATCGTCCACAACTGGCATGTTTGAAAAGAACAAAGGCAGCAATGAGAAGACAACTTCACAGCTAATTGGACAAAATGGTGAGTCGATATTTCCTGTGCGAAGATTGTGTAATGAGAAATTGGAAAATTACAGATAAATGATTATAAATTTGTTTCAGTCCGGTGTGCATTTTTCAATAGACTATTTTCATTTGCATTTGAATGTAATGCAGCATGAGCATCAGGGGCAAAAGCGCATATTCTCTGTTCAGGATGCAATAAACTTTCGAGTTTTGGTGTCAGCTCTTTTGTTTTTCATACGTGATTAAAAGCGTTGGATGTTAGAAAACTTGCGATCGTGATGTTTAAAGGAATTTTTGTAATTAGTAATGGGTATAAAAGTTATGATGATGTAAGGTGCATTGGGTTAGATTCATTCACAGCTGCAGTTAAACCAAGTGTTGGTTAGATCGTGATGTTGATCGAGAGATGAGTGTATGTGCGAGTTTTTATACTTAAAGGTTGGAGGTGTTTCTTGCTTAAATTATAAAAGATTTAAGAAAATAAAGTATGTCAACTAGATACGACTTAGTGTTTGATATCTTACGCATTGAATATTCTTTTTTGTGATCGGAACCTTCAGCTAAGTCTATAAGCCTTGGTACGTACGATAACATTTTGGAAAGTTAGCGTGGCGATTCAGTTTGTGTATCTTTTTTAAAGAGACATTAATCATAACATTCAAAAAACAACGTATTTGTTCAGATAGTGGTGTGGCTTTCAATCTGGCAATACTTTTTTCGGAGTAGGTCTTTTTGACAACTGGCACTTGATTATGGTTAGTTTGGTTCATGGTGAAAAAATTGAAGCCGTACGACTACATATGTTCGGTAAATTGTCTCGAAACGTAATTACTGTTGACGCCGAATTTGACATAGTTTTGAGCTATGAACCTCTAAGCTACCTGCAAGATCGGGCGATTTAACACCGCTGGACTTTTTCTTGTGGGGTTATGAGAAGTTGCTTGTCTGCGCAGATGAGCCCGAGACGATTGACACCTTGAAAGAGAATATCTGGCGCGTTATTGCTGACATACAGCCCCAAAGGCAGAGGGTCCATTGTAAATCCACTGAGACCAGAAAGTTGTTCACCCTCTGGTAACCATGCGGGGAATTATAGAGGTGATAACCCTCTAATCGAACCTGCGCTAAAAAGTTTATCACCTGTTTGTGAAGCAATTCAGAACTTCGTATAAAAAGGGAGAGACTTTTAGGGTCTTAGTTAGCTAAATCGCTGAGGTCGTCAGAAAAGTATTCACCTAGGTTAGTTTTCCGTCTGTCAATGAGCGCAGTGCATAACAAAAGAGGTGTTGGACTGTTTCACCTCCTTCTCGTCCATGCAGCTTCTACAAAAGTCATTGTAGTAGATACCAAGTCTTTTGGCGTACCTACCTATTAGGCAGTGTCTCTTTAGGTAACCTATGGTGGAGCTAATACGAAGACGATTTATATTCAATAAGTTCCTTGAAGGTTTCGAGTCTACACATGGCCAAATGGCGCAGGGACATAGATCTCAACTTTTATTTCTGCCAACTTTTTTTCTGTTGTAGATGAGACATAAGTCCCAACTTTTCAAGAATTGAGCTAAGCAAACCGTTTTGCATTTCTATTAAGAAACCAAACAATTTTGCTTGCCATAAAGCTGTTGGTCTTTGACACCTTTCTCTCAAGTGGCTTTTAGATAATGGAACCAATAACCTCTAATCTCAGAATCATTATATACTCTTTGAATCCCGTTTCTAAGACGCTGTTCAAAATAGGTTGTAAAGGCAGCGGTCGATGGAAAATGTTTACTTCAATTAGTTAAAATATGTATACATTTAGTTCATCCGACATTTTATTTGACATTTCCGGAATTTGGAGATATTATTTTATTTTTAAAAGTTAATTAAATCCCCTTGTTTAAAAAAGAAGTTTAAAAATTTTAATTTTTGAGAATTTGAAAAAATAAAATTGAAAAATCGCACTCTGCGTCCATCTCATCTTCTCAGAGGCTTCCTGCTTTAGGAAAAGTTTGCATGTAGCGATAATAAGTACCTACCTATGTTGTTCCTTTCAGGTCGAAAAGGGGAAGTCGTTCCTCTTTTGGCGAGTTAGCCTGCCATGCAGTTGCCTGGTATTTTTTTTTTTTTTTTTTTTTTGTGACACGGCATCCATGAGAGGTGAATTTTGAAATGTTCTGACATCTGATTTAGAGACGTGCGACAGGTTTGAACCATAGTAGTATTTGTAGAGACAGAGGCAAGAGCTTTGAGAGTAGCCTGATTGTCCTAGAAGATGCAAATATACGTGAAGGATACAACGTTTTCTCTCAGGACTTCTTTTATCGCCAGAACACTACAGTGGTCAGGTAGAGCGAAGAAAAAGCTTTTTCGAGAAAATTCCATTTCCACATACACATAGGTCTTAGATTCGACTGTGTAGAAGTGAAATGCTTCATTATCCAAGACAGTACGGTTCTTTAAGTTTCTCTTGAGGGTTTGGTTACTTGGAAACTGTTATCAAACACCAATTTGGTAATGGTGTAATCTAATCGATGCTGGATGAATCTCAAGTTGTTTAAGCTTAGCTTTTAGTCGAGAAGCTGAGTTCGCTGCTGGCTGTTTGCAGAAAATATCTAGGGGTATAAGATGTAGTAGTATGTATAGCTTCCGAGGGAGTTGTTCTTAAAACACCGCTGACGCACATATTTCCCATTCGCTGAGCTTTGACAAGCTTGTCAGAGTTTACCTGTTTGTCCAGAGTGGTCCACCATGTTATTAAACCCTTTTTGCCGCCAATACCTTTTTACATGAGAAGAGTGCAATGGTAACTTCATTTACTTTTTCTTCTTTTTTTAGTTTTCCAGGTAAGTTTTTTTTTTATCAAAAATTACACCTAGATATATAGCTTGGTTTGGTAGGGTGAGTGTTCCACCTTTTTTGGCAGTTCCCGAACTTCTGCCCAGTGATTAAGTTTATTTAAAACCATTTGCAGCAGCCATAACATTTAATTCTATGTGTTTTATTCCTTTAAAAAAACACCCTTTGTCAACGATTGATTCTGTCTAGCAGTAAGTAGATGGCGTGTTGGACGCAGACAGGCCATTTTTGCTGCTCCGTAGCAGAAAGGACTTAATGTCATAGCACTCTCTAACCAATAGCAACGATGAGTTTGATATTTACGCATAGCGTAGTATCGAAAACATAAGAAAACACTGAAGATGTTTGCATTTTTAACTTTTATTATTTTTTTTTTTTTACTAAGAAACGTTTGGGTTTTTAAAAACTTAGATAGCAATTCAACTGTTAACAAGTATATGTACTATCTGATTCCATATTAAGAATTGTCGCCCCACTATCCTCGTACTGAAACTGCAATTGCGGCGATTTCAATGTACAAAATTCTGGTTGGCTTCGTCACTCTGGCCAGACAACACCCCAAGAGAGGTATGTTGAGATCTTCGCTGAGTTCAATCATTTAACTCAACCCACTCGGGCTCCAGATATTGAAGGCCAATACAAGGAAATATCTGTAATGCTCATATACGAAAGGCTTAGTTTTTGCATGACAATATCCCCGTCATTATTCTGATGTTTTTCTATGCTGGCAAAACCACTGCGTAAACTTTTCTATCTCACCTATTCTCTTTCCGAGCAGGTGGAAAACTGCATTGGTCCAGCCCATTCCAAACAAAGGAGAATCTTCCTCCCCTTCCAATTACCGCCCAATTGCACACGTCCCTTCTTTCCAAGGTCATGGAAACGTTGATAAACAGTCAACTCATGAAATATTTTGAAGAAAGAAAGGTTCCTAATAACCAACAGTACCGCTCTCGTAGCAAAAGATCCACTGGTGATCTGATGGTATATCTCACCGAAAACTGGAACCATTCTTTGCACTGTTTTGGAGAAAGTTAGATTATTGGCTCTCTAATCTAGAATGCGTACTTTTGGTATCGGTGAGTCTCTTCTTTGTTGGATTAGAAACTACCTTTCAGATCGTTCAATACAAGTTGTGTTGGATGGTACCAACTCTGATACTGACTTTATAAATGCTAGTGTGCCCCAGGGCTCCGTTTTGTTCTAATCCTCTTTACTGGTTTGCTGACGAATCAACCCTCATCTTCTAATATTCGTTTTCAAATTCAATTCCCTGCTCTTCGGATGCATCGGTTGCGTATGATAAGCTCACTGAATTCTGACCTTGACAACAATGTAATGGGGTAATAGAAACCGAGTAGAATTCAATGCTTCGACAACTCAACGTTGTCATTTGTCGTTAAAGCTTAGCATTCCCCCACTGCCTTTATCTATTAATGGTGCCTGCATCCAAGAAACCAAAAAGCTGCCCGATCTCGGTATGTGTGTAAACGATGATTTTCGTCTCTTTGAGCCTACTTGAGAGGGTATAAAACAGAGCATTTCCAATACGAATTCTACGCTCAACCATTAGTCAATGAGCTATTATCTCAAACCATTGCGAATTTGAATAATAACCTGTATCCAATTGGGTTGACACCATCAGAACTTCAAATCCCACTGAATGTTAACTGCTGTACGAAGTTTTTGTTTGGCTGAGAGAAATTTAACGTTTTTGTATATTTACAAACAAAATAAGTAAATCAAAGCAACAATTAATTATAGGGTGGTATCAAAATAGTTGAGGTGGAGCTTTATTATTTGGAGCATAACGAACAAGCTTTCACCGGATATACAACAATCTAAAAATAAAACTCTATGGTCAATTGATCTACTCCCTAATAGGCACTCCAACATTCTTTTACAAGCTATTTTCATCTCCGGCAGCTCCAGCCGATTAAATGCTTTAAACCAACAGTTGCAATTACAAAGAGCCACCCACCTTTAAATTACACGCCTTTTTATTATCAAATTCTCTCTTCTTGTCAATGTACGTACACAGATCATTAAAATCATTTTTATTCTTACTTTTTCAATATACAGTACGGCCTGCTTGATAAGACCCACTAGTTTTCGGTCTACAAAACTTGAACTTCAATTTAATTTTGCCTTCTTACAAAAGTTGAGATGATAAATCAAACGTGGCTTCTTTTCGACCATTGGACTTTACTTATTCGCCTTGATTAAAAATTACTATTCAAAACAAGATTGAGTTTTCTCAACATTGCTTTGAAAAAGTGCTAAATCTAACTCTCCTAACTCGAAATACATAAATATTGAGTTACTGTTAACTAAGAACTGCACAACCTCTGTGATCAATGAAACGACTCAGGCAATTACAAAAGAAAAACTAAAATTTGTGTCACCGAAATTGGTGTGCCTAATCAAATGACTCCGGCTGTAGGTACACAACTAACTTCATAGCACAAACAAAAAAAAAAACTTCAAAACGGTAACTATGCGTGACGACGACGAAACCAATTGCCTCTGTAGTAAACCAAAAACTACAAATACAATAAAAAATCATTAAATTAACTAGCGTTCCATAATTGCTACTGTTCAGCCCCAAACGCTTCCGGCATATCGAATATAATGCTCATACCTCAGACCAGCAAAACACTAGACACTAGAGTAGAGAGGCAAGTAATTTTACGCCCATCTATCGAGGTTTAGGCAAACGAATATATTCATGCGTATATTAATTATAGATTTTAAACTTTTTAATTATGCGGTGAGTAACGTTCTTTGAAAATCAAACAGATAATACCTACAATCGTTTTGGTGCGTCCGTAATCAGAAAAAATATTGTTCTGGTCAGAGGCAATTACACGCAAGAGTTTTGTTTGGCTCAGCCTCAATTCGACCATTAAACAATAAAAACATAATCTTCCCAAGCTCTTAATTCCCTTCTTAATCCTCTAAGCCTATAAAAGATATTGGGAGGTAGGTTCAGATTGTTGAAAATAACATAAAACTCAATTAAACAAACGGGTTTCTTTGGTAATGTGCCGAAAATAAATTAGGCTCCTTGATAGAAATACAATTTCGACAAAAAAAAACTCTCCTAATTGAAGGTAGTTCTATTTTAACGCCTAGCTTTTTGGTCTGGCTAAGAAGAAAGTTATACTCAGACCGCAAATTTGAATATTTCAAAAATTAATCACAAATGAGAAGAAATTATTTGTTTCAAACAAACAAAGCATTAGCATTTTAACAAAACAAAACAAAAAAAATCAAAATTCGGATACCTTTTCATAATTTCAACGATCTCACTGACAAGCGGCCAGGCAAAAGTGGGTATTAATTAAAAGTCCGACAGACAGTAGGGCTTTACATAGAACTGTTAGATCTTTCCTCATAAATTGTATATCCATAGTGATGGTGGTGTTATGCAAAAGAATATGAAACTCTCTTCACTTTGCATATAGAAAATGGAAACTAATTTATTGGTTTTAATAAATTAGACTGACAATGACCGGCCGGTGTGCGGTGGCAGCATCCACCGTTGCATTTTTGTGCGTAATAAGTTATGCGTTTCCAAAATAATGGTTGGTTAACGATTTGTTAGTTTTTCTATCAAACATGAATCATTCAATAGAATTGTAAATATTCAAAATAAGATAAAACAAAAGTTCTATGCGTTCACTTTGGATAGAACTTCTTTGTCGTTTTGAGTTATGAAATATTTTACATTTAACGAATTGATTAATTCAAATTTAACAAGTTTAAATTACTCTGACAGTGGAAATTTATGTGCAGATCAATAGATAGTAGCTTGAGGAGAACTCAGCAGCAGCAGCTGGTTACGGTGGAAAATGAATGAACACACAGATTCGAATAGAAGTTGAAGGAATTAGTAGATAATCGTTTGAGGCAAGACAAATATTCAAACAAATCTGAATTGATTGCTTGTATGAGTGGCGTCAGAGTTTTAATTTTGTTTTTAATTATGCAGTGTCTCAGTTTATATGGTGGATAAACCGGCTGTGAAGTAGAAAATGTAGGTACCTGTCAATTCCAATGGAGCTGAAGCAAGCATTTGTTGTAAGGTGCATTATCATATCATTGCGGGGCTTGATTTGTCGTCATTAAGCAAAATTTCGTTACTACTAGTGCTCAAACAACTCCGACCTCCATATTTTCTTTTTAGAAGAGGTCGTTGTTCCTTTTACTGATCATAACAGAATCACCACTCAGTGGAGGCAGAAACAGGGTTCAAAGGTGCACCAAAAGTAACTAACTAAGCGGACTATATAATGTTGAAGATTCTAATACCTCTTTGGTTTTTTATTTTCATTGTCTTTTTAAACTGTAACAAAAGCGTTAAAAACTAGTTTAACTAACTAAGGCTCTGATTGGTGTGAATTGGTGTGCGGCGCTCAGATGTCTTTTCTAATACTTGACTTCTCTAAGGCCTTCGACCAACTTTCTCATAATATTTTATTATATAAGCTACAAGCATTTGGATTTCCACCAGTATTTATTGTTTGGATAAGTTCATACTTAAAAAAAGGTCTTATCAAGTCAAATTTCGAAACGTCTTGTCAAATTCTTTCAGTGGTCTTTCTGGTGTGCCACAAGGGAGTCACCTTGGTCTTTTGCTTTTTATTATTGCAATAAATGATGTGATTTCTTGCATATCATACAGCGATATTCTAATACAGCGATGTTTAAATCTATTGAAAATTCGTCAGATCGCAATTTATTACAAAAAGATATTGACAGTTTTGTTACGTGGTGTTCTAAAAACGGTCTTAGTTTGAACCCTTCCAAGTGTCAAAGTATGACGTTCTCACGCAAAAGGATTTCCTGCATTGCAAATTATTCAATATCTCAGCAATCTTTATCTCAAGTCTCGAATTTCCGTGATCTTGGTGTCATTTTTAGTACTAACCTTGAATTCAATGAACACATCAACCTCATAACAAGCAAAGCAAATTCAATGCTTGGGTTTATAAAGAGATGGGCAGAAGAATTTAACCACCCCTATGTTACACTTTCCTTAAACAACTGTCATGTTCGTCCCTATCTCGAGTATGCTTCTCAGGTTTGGTCACCTCTATATGAAGTTCATAAATCTCGTATTGAGGCAGTACAACACAGATTCATACGTTTTGCCCTGAAAGGTCTTCCCTGGGAAGATCCTTTTAATCTCCACCCTTATTAAAACCGTATTCGTCTTTTAAATCTTCAACCACTCTCACAAAGACGGATCAAGAATGATTTAGTATTTTTCCATCAACTTATAACAGGTTCAGTTGATGCTCCTGACTTGCTCTTTCACATAGGATTCAACTATCGTGGAGGACCTCACCAGCTACGAAATCTGGAGTTTTTGCATTGCTACCACCACGGAAGTAACTATGGCATGCATGAGCCGATAGCTCGCATGAGTAGGTTATACAACTCTAACCCTCTTACTTCAGATTTCAATCTTAGTAAAAGTAGTTTAAAATTAAAACTAAAAACCAGTGCTCCACAAGCATGATTTCTGTTTTGTATTTAATTTATATTTTATTTGTATTTAATTTGTATTTTAATTTATTAGTTAATTGTAGCTTATTTTACTTGTATTTTTTTTCTTACTTTCAATAATGTTTTTATAGTTTGATTTTGTTTTATCGATGTAGTAAGTTAATTATGCTAAATGTTATGTCCTTGTTCGAATACGTTCTTTTGTAATTGTGTTGGCTTTTTTACTAATCACTAACACTTGCATTAATGATGAAGAGCGTAGATGTGCGTACACATGAGCTTGCTCTAAGCTCAGTACCGCTTTAGACTCTGAGATGCAAAAAAAAAAAAATAATATAACACCTCAATTGTGCTTACTAAACCTTCACGCGGTAACCACTGGGAACTGGGATGCTCCACTTGGGGAGGACCTGCTAAACTAGTTAGTGCGAGACCGAATAAGAAATAGATCAACACTATAATGATCTGCGAGTAATGACTAACTGCCCGACCTTCGGGCGAATTCGACTGACAGAATCAACGGTGAACTCTAGCAGTCAAAAAGCAGAAACCCCTGATTCAGCTACTCCGACATATTTGATTTAAAGGTCCTTCAGGGTCCTTCATTACTGGGACAGGGTATTGAAATAGGGATGATGGCGGATGAGCTCCTGGCGATCCAACAACAGCTTTGATACCCCTGCAGCAGGGTACTGCTAATGTGGCCCTTTATGTCCAGGGGGATATCAAAAAACCTGGCCCTCCAAGTTGGGGGTTGTGCGTGGGGTTAACTACCAAACTACATGATTCCGAAACAACCAGCAGCCTCAAATAGCAATTATGATTTTAACGTTGAAGACCCAAGCAAACGAAAAAAGTTTAAAGACCTCCGGATCTGCACGTGGAACGTAAGATCCCTTAAAGGAGCTGGAGAATAAGCTGACCGCCATTCAAGAAGTGTGTCGTTTCGAAAGAAAAATAATAAATAATTCGAATGATCTTTGGTCCCATATGCGAAGACAATGTGTGGAGAACAGGATACAACAGCGAGCTGTATGAGCTGTACCGCGACATGGACTTAGCTAGAAGAGTATGCATCGCAAGGCTACGATGGCTGGGCCCTGTAGAGCTGATGGACATCAACGCTCCGGCTCGAACAAGTTTTCGAAAGTACATTGCAGTAAAATTGTGAAAGGGAAGACCTCGTGTTGGGTGGCGCCATCAAGTGGAAGAAGACCTCAACCGGTTTATAGTGCAAAACTGGAAAGAGTTCGTCTGAGTCGAAATTGTTGGCGTAAAATGTTGGTTGAGACTTAGGTTCACCCCGAACTCTAATGAAAGTAAGTTGGTAACTAACTTTATATTCCTGAGCGAGTACTCTAAATCAATTCATATCTTTACGCTAATGCCTTTCCTCGTTAAGATAACTTCTGTTATAACAATCTAGAACTGTTTAAGTTAAAAGTTAGAAAAATTAAAAAACTCAGTTCTCAAGTTCATTGTTATCATCATCATCATTGTTCTGTTTGGTACTTTTTAGATCAAGGTTTGAAGAAAATTTTTTTGGTAGTCGTGCAAGTGGTGGTGTTTTTCCATCGTTGTTCGTTGTCTTTATAGGAACTTTCTTTAGCATAAATATGAACGTAGAGATAGGCAAGGCATGTCAATTTTTGTTTTGATGGGTGACATTAGCATGGAAACTTCTATCTTGGCGAGTTCATCGGCTTTGCAGTTTCCCGGAATGTCTATATTCCCCGGCATATAGAAAAGGTGAATGTTAAACTTTTCTGTCATCTCCATAAGAGACGATCGACAGTCGATTAGTTACTGAGTTTGTAGAAACGTTAACAATTGACTTAAGTGCTGCTTGGCTATCCGAGGAGTTGCGGATATTTGTCGAAGATAACACATCAAAGAAATTTGAGCCATTAAAAGACCTCTTTGATCACCAAGATTTCTGCTAACAACAATTTACAGTAGTTGGGAAATCTATAAGATAGACTGATATTTAGTCCTTTTAAGAACAACTCCGACCTCGGTTTTCGAGCAAATAAATTGAATCATCTTGTGAGAAATCCGTATTGTCCCCCATGTGGTTCTTCGTGGAATGGTGACTTCGAAAGTGACTGGAAGTTTCCAGGGTTTCTTTACAGATTCCTTTTTACAGTACTTGGCTCGGTTGAAAAGTTTCGTACAATATTTTCTGAAAGGTACTACCCCTGAGCGCCACCGCAAGATGGTTTCCTTTTCCCTCTAATTTGAACAAGGATATGAAGTGGATAGTGACTGCAGTAAGATCGTTGTCTTCATTCAATATCATGATTGTTTGGGGGATGGTAATAAAAAAAAATATAATTACTTAAATCTATCAAAACTAGAACAGCCAAAGTACTTACAGCAGATTTTTTTTAATTTTTATGTTTATTTTTTTGTGTTTTGTAATGTTTTTTTCGATTTAATGTTTCGTTAAAATTTAGTTTTGGTATATTCTTATATACCCTAAGATTCAATTTCAATTTTTTGCTCGGAAAACCACTGAAACAATTTTGTCATTTTAACAACGTCATGACGATGGCGATCTGAAACCGCCCTCCTGAACCGAAGGAGCTCTTCAACATCTCCGCCTAGTGCAGTGACGTCTTGGAGGCCTCGCTCCACGAAGTTACGGCAGTCGTGGTAGATCAGCGAAACCGCAAATCTGTGCTGTCGGTGGGACAGATCGACTAAGACGCGGTTTCTCCATAAATTCAATGTTGAGGTAATAAGCACCAAATATCAGGCCACTGGTTGAGGTCATCGCTCTTGCAGTGTGCCCATGAGGTCAGTTTTATAATAAAGTTGTCGATTCTGTTTACATGGGATGGTATTTTGTGTACTCCGATTTTGGAGTTCTGTGCAATCCAAGACTGGTACACGGACACTGTCTCTCAAACACACGTGTCTTTTCCATTTAAGACGCTAAACGTTGAACGTTGATTAGAGATTGACCTTACGAGGGCCATGCAGTCGCCTTGTCAGAGCAAAAACTTCTCTAGCCCTGGCCAGAGCCATTGTTCTTAAAATATAGATACTGATCCAGAGGCCGAGCTACTTGACTACTATACTTTGTTTGGCACTGGGTTACCATATAGAAGATCAACAATCACCAGCTTCCGCCAGTTCTTTCTCGTATCCCATGAGGCCCGAATCAGTGAAGTTCTAAACACAATTGTTTCCGATTTCTGAAAGTTGATTTTAAACTCGTAGAAAAGACCGGCGAACCAAACGGCAACTAAGTGCCTGCTTTGAACTTATTATGGGATCCGTTTGATTTCGTCAGAATCTGTCTGCAAGTGTGAAGTAAGTAAGTTTAGTGATCCCTTAGCGTTCACGATGCTCGTAACGCCTATTTTTTCAAAGTCCGTGTTCACTGCCTTTTAAAAACTACCTGACCGATTTATTTAAAACTTTGCGTACCTTTTCAAGTTATAAAACACCTCCCCTCTACGTTCAGTATAAACTTATTTTTTTAACATTATGGGTGTATCCACAAAATGGCGGAATTTTTAGAGGAGAATAACAGTTTTCACTTTAGATGGCCACCAAAAGTTTTTAAATTGAATAAGAAATTATTAATTAGAACGTTGGGAGGGAAAGTTTGATAATAATTTAAGGTTTTTTCATTACCGATAATTTCCGGTCAAGTTAAAGTGAACATCGCAAATTAAACTTTTTTTTTTTCCTCAAGCCGTTTTGGGGGAACTTCGTTACCAGTAATTTGTAATTTCTGCATGATAAAACTATGGAACATAGGTTAAAGTACACTCAATATTGTCCAAAAGATGCGAATAAAAAAAAAATACAAAAAAATGTGTTTTTCACCCTGAAACTCTAACCCCATTTAAAATTCTTTCTATTTTCTGAGTAAGTTATTGCTTGGAAGCCGCGAAATTGATTGAGATTGATGAACTTATTCCAAATACCAATTTCGTAGCTTAAATCTTTGATTTAAATAAATTTACATAAACCGAGAACAGCGCTTGTTTACACCTTCGGATCTGGTTGAGTTATGACGTTATGAGTCGAATCTGCCTAAAAGCTTTCGAGATAAATATGCAAAAAAAAAACTGAATCCTACAATAAAATAATTATTTCATTATTCGTTTTCAACCCTGAGTATACTTGTAAACAAAGTTTAGAGTTTCTTATCACAAAAGATCCGGTCCTGCCGGTCCTGTTGTTACATTTAATTCATTGTAAATGGAAGCACTCCTTCGCTACCCAATTTAACCCCTTCGACAACACTTCGAAACGAGCCTTGAATCTGCTCTCTCAATATGGTACTTTTTAAAGGTTGTCATTATTGAATTCATTCATATACTCGGATCTCGTATGCACATACGATACGTCTAAGGCGGCTCTGAACTTCCAGATCCGATAACACACTTGCGCCCCTTGCGATATGATTTGTAAGGCTGAATTCTATGATTCATAAGTCTCTTCTCTATCTCCATATTCAATACGATGTCGTGGAGGCCTTTTGAAGCGTGTCAAATTGCTTTGAATCAATTATATTGATTTTCCTCGATTCAACTATATTCAGATTGAGAAAATTTTCTTTAACGATCTTCTGATTTGAGCGCATTCTTATGTAAATGTGTGTCGATAAAATCAAGATTGAATAACGTTCGAGTTATTGTCGAAGGTGAGTGGTTTTTGTTAGATTTTCATTTGTAAATTCGAGAAGTTTTGAACACTGAACTGTATAGGATTATGTTCTATTGACTGCAGTATGCGGTCATTCGTTTTATTTTATTTCATAGAAGTCCCATAAAAGTCTTGGGTATTGGATTACATTTGTTCTTGCAGTGTAGTTTTATCGATGTTATCTGATGTAATTAATCTGATTCAAGAAAAAAAATTGAAGGTCTATCGTTTATGAATACAGAAGGAGAAACAGCCCCAAATGCAGTGATATTTATCTCGTAGAAGAAAAACCGCAGTTACACAATTAATCAGTAGCTTAATAATGAAGGTGGAGGTTTTAACACGTGTCTTTCTTGTGTTTATTTCATCAGCAACTAACAATGATGCCATAGGATTTGTATAAACGGGATAACTTGTTCTACAGATAGAATTGGTGATTCAAAACAGAATACATTAACAAGGTCTGGATTGAAACTCATTTAAGGCAAGGCTTCATAGTCACTTTGAGCGATGTATTTTCTTTTTTTTACTTTTGGAGAAATGCTTGAGGAAGTATCCAGGATTCCCTGTGTGCCGGACTCTTCAAGGTGTACTAAACTTGGCATACCGACTTTATCAATCTTACTACCGGCTAAAACTCCAAAAGTTTATCGCTATTCTCAGGACCTCTTGCAGATTTCTTCGAAGGGGGTTTCGTGTCTCTGTGACGGGTTCTAGTTCTTCAACTACCTCTTCTTGTTCCTTTGTTTTCAAAATCTGCGTCAGATTCATGCTAATTCGTCTCCAACTCTCCTCGTCTCTCAACGTCTTCTGGATGATATGACTTGGGCTGAGCTCTCCGGTAATTCGTAATTGTGTTTATTTCCAGACGGAGGGATTCCCATCTACTGCACTCGAACACTGTATGATAAGCGTCGTCTGTCAGCGAATCTCCGTACTGGCACGAAAAGCTTCTTTTTTCCAGCCTTGTGCAGGAAGGCTTTGAAATACCCGTTATCCGGTGAGGAACTGTTTGGCGTAGTAGTTCACTTTACAGTGTTTCTGGTTACTCAATTCGCTTAGGTCTCCGATTAGCCTATCAGCCGACTGCCTGTGTGCACAATTTTTTGCAATTTAAGTTTTTATTGAAAAGCTCATTTGTTTTACAATATTTGATTTATACAATAACTATAGATTTCTAGACTAACGTTATTGTTTTAAAATCTGCGAGCACAAATGGGGATCTGCTTCGTTAAATTGGTGGGTTTTATGCATTTATTAATAAAAAGGTATCTTTGTTTAACATTCGTGGTACCCGTGGTGTGATGGATAGCATGTCCGCCTGTTAATCCAGAGGTTCGTGGTTCGAATCCCAACAGAGGTAAAAATGTTTTTTCCACGGGTATCGCCTTTCGCGAGGAACTGGTAAGTCCTCCGTTAGTATTCACTGCCATGAAAAGCGCTTTCTCGATTAGCCGTTTGGAACCGGCAGAAAATTGTAGGTCCCTTCCATTCCCTCACAAGGCATGGTTGTGAGAAATGTGCTAGGCCCAGGGGCTCCTCGCTCTGTTGAGCCTTCCTATTTATTTATTTTTTATGTCCAACATTTACTTGTTTCTTAAATAAATAATTGGTATGTTCTCGTAGGCTTGAGCAGTGCTGAAGGTCGTTGGCTGTAATGTTGGTGGGCGAGGAATGTTAGTTCGGTGCTGCAAACTATTGTTTTTCAACTTTTTTGGGTCTCTTGGTGTCTTCAACCTCTGTTGTGCTGCGTTCCTCTTCCTGTAGCGACGTAGATGTCTCCGAAGCTGTCTTCTTGCGACATTTGAAATGCTGGATCCATTATGGATAGCACCTGGAGATATCGGTCGTCGGGGCTGGGTTACATGCAATTATATCAATAAGAGGGCTGGGATGAGATGGGACTTTCCTCAGCATTTTGGTGCTGAGGGTGTGTATGTATTTGTCTACAGGAACAATTTTGGATGTTTCGTAGAGCCTTTCATTGCTGTAGTGGCTGACTGAATTTGGTTTTCTATACAAAGATGTGCAATAGCGAAGAGCCGCCTTGCGCTTGAATACTTGCACTTGTGTACCATATAGGTTGGGTTAGGTTAGGCTTAGATGGCTGTCAGGAAAACAAACTGATATACCTAGTCCAATATTAGGTCCATTGTGATACCATAGAAATTATGCGAGTACCTCCCTTAACAAAACCATTTGGAGCTTTTAATAAATCGAAGGAGATGCAGGGGATCTGTGCTTACCAAATCGCTTGGATCATCAAGAAAATATTTTCTTAGATTCCGTTTTCTTTTAAAGGAGAGTGCAGGACATGAGCAGAGGAGGTGTTGGATTGTCTCTCATCCTCCTCATCTAAACAACTTCTGCAGAAGTCATTAAAGGAAACGCCGAGGCTTATGGCGTGTCTTCCTATCAGACAAGGTCCGGTGATGACATTGATTACGGAGCTTACGTGCAATCTGGTTATGGATAGCAAATGTCTTGTGCGTTTTGGTTCTAGTCCTGGCCATATCCGTTTTGTTGCCACATACGTAGTGATATTGTTCCACCTATAATTTTTTCTATCCATTGCTTCTTGCTTTTGCATAAGTTTACATGTAGCGATTGGTATACCAATATTCAACCTACTGGTTGAGATCGGTAGAATGGATCCTTTTCTGGCGAATTCATCGGCACGATATCTCTGAGCCCCGGCACCCAAATAAGGTGCATATTGAACTGTTGAGTCATCTCCTTAAGAGATAAGCGACAGTTAAGGACGGTTACAGAGCTCGTAAAAACATCGCCGAGTGATTTGAGGGCTGCTTGACTATTTGAGAAAATCTGGATATCGTTGAGGATATCACTTTTTTTTTAGCCATGATAGAACCTCTTTGATCGCCAGAATTTTCGCTTGGAACACTCTACAATAGTTTGGAAGGTGGAATGAGAGACTTGGGTTTTGAACCTTCTGTATAAAAATTAATTGAAACATCTCTCAAAAATTCTTCGTTTTTCCCAGGCCGTTCTCGGTGGGATTGAGACTGCTTGAAACTTATTATCAAAAACCGATTGGGGATGGTGTAGTCGGAGTGGCAAGGGATTGATCCGAATGAATTCAGGATTGTATCGTGACCGATGTTAAACCATATAGGAAAGCAATAAGCTAGTATGGGACGGATTAGTTGCTTGTAAGGCAGAAGTCTCGTTCGTGTTTGGAGACCGCCCCTTACTTTCATAAGAGGACGAAGAAGAGCTAAGGCACCGTTTGCTTTGCGAAGAGTGTGTTTAGCATGTTGGTTAAATTTGAACCTTTCGAAGAAATGAACTCCAAAATATTCAAAGCTTTTCTTAGGTGTAATTATTGTGTTATCGGGGAGTGTCAGTTTGCATCTTGTGGCTATGGCATTACGCGAGGGATTCCTAAGACAGATTAACTCTGTTTTAGTGGGATTGATTTTAATTCCCCATTGTAGTTAGTACTCCTCCACTCTCACTCCACTCCAATCTACGTAGAGCTATTGCTGGGCTTATGGATGAACTATAAGTGATGGAGTCATCAGCATATAGTAGGGTTTTTGTCATTGGCGTGTTTGCTGGTTGGTTGAGGGTGAAAAGATTGAAGAGGTCAGGTTCAACACTTGAGCCTTCGGCAACCCCTGTGGAAATGTTTTTGAATACAGACTTGGTATTTCCCACTCGTACGTAAAACTTACGGTTGGCCAAGAAGCTGTGTATGATGTTATAAGGTGTCTAAGCAAGTGAAATGATTTCACCTTGAAAATCAGACCCTCTATCCAAGTGATCGCTTTCGGTTCCGTATTCGTCGCTCCACGGTGATTTCTGCTTTTTTTTTCATGCATGTTTCTTCTGTGTGTAGCGAGGTACGACACCTGCAACTACAAGAACTGTTGACTCAGACACTGTGCGAGACGTGCTCGGCGCTCGCTATTCGCAAGGCACCGCGCCTCTGTACCGATGGTAGTTGTTTGCGGCACTTTTCCTGGTTTAGTGCTTCTGCTAAAATCTCGCTTCCGTACACCAGAATTGAGTGTGTCTCTTTTTGCTCGCGGATGATCCACCCTACATTTGCCATCAGCCTAGATAGGTGGCTTGTTACCTTGGATGCGCGTTCAGCAGTCATCCGCGTCCGCATCTGGTCCCAAAACCTCAGTTTCGTGTCGAGCTTTATTCCCAGGTATTTTAGCACGTTTTTGCTCTTTATAACTTCGGTTTCGATGTGAAGTCGATAGCCTTAGGAACTCGTTTTTTGTTAGAAGTACTACTTTAGTCTCCTCAGTAGCCAGAGGTAGCCCCGCATGTTCCTCCATCCAGGAAATTGTTCTTCGCATTACTTGGTTCATTTTTCTCTGTGCGCTTTAGGTGTCCCTTGGAGTTATCACCGCAGCAACGTCATCAGTGTATCCAACTAGAAAGCAGCTTTCGGGCAACTCAGCATGCAGATTAAAGTTTAGTCCTGTTCGTTTTATTCTTCGACCAAGCGTTTGTTGGCTTTGCCATTCCATTTTAAGAGAAAATTTAAACTACATTACCTCCACACTATGACTGTAGAGTCCTTTAAAAAAAATGTCCATTAGTTTGTGCCTAAAATATAAACAAACACCACGATTAAATGAGAACCTCATCTTAAGCTTCTAATTATCGTTGGTAAAGTAACATTTCCCTTTGTATCCATTCCAGGTCACTTACCAGACTATAAACTCGTAACAGCTGTACCAGTGGTTGTGTTCGATCACGGAGATGATCATCGCCGGGAAACAAGAAACGGTATGTACCATATTCCTTATGTCCATCTATATTCTCTTTCGGTTAGACCAGCATCATCTGATCTATACCGCTGGGCTATTTTCTTTCACATTAAAGAACGGAAGAGTAATTGAAAACCTTCCTAAACCCTTCCTAGCGCGCAAACACACACATACACCTACATACACTCTGTCGTCGTTCATATAAATAAGTTGACACATGTGCGGCCATCGGAGACCGACCGCATAGTTGTTTCCATTCATGTGCGAAAAGATTGGAAAGTGCCAGATGCCATCATATATAGTTGTTTAAATTTTTATACGCCCCCTTGCAATTCATTTGGCACATTGAATGATGGAGATAATGTCAACAAGGTCTCTTTAAAGAGTGCGCAAATGCAAATGCATTCTACGAAGAATGATATGCTGGCAGCAGCAATGAGGCACACATTTGAGGAGAAGAAAGAGTGAGCAATGAATGCCTTTCTAATGTACTTAAAGTCATTGAAGACCGCAAAGATGATGATGATGATTTTACAGTCTGAAATCTTTGCATAGAACACAACGGTTGTGTCGAGGCCAAGGGTACTTTAAACATATCACATGATATTGAGTGTAATCCAATATGAAGGGTCTTCAATGAACCACTGGGTACACACACTACACAGTTCGTTGCACTGGAAAACAGTTAATTATTATCCTTCTTGGGCAATTAAAAGATTATAAAGCAGGACAATTATACCGTTAGAGTATAGTTGTTAAATTAATCAGAGTCGTATTTTAAATTGAGGGGCTTAAGTTCAAAGCTGGGATTAAGATTTCTAATTTATTCAAGACTCACCGGTCGGTTGATGAATGCTTCTGCTGATGTGATGTTTGTTAGGGAAATAGGAGCACAATAATTTCCAAAAGTTCCAAAAGTTTGATAAAAAAAAGTCCATTTAAAGCTCAAGTGTCAGTGTCAAGACCAGAGACAGCCTCATTTCCAGCAAAAGGCTCTATAGTTAGAGGCAATAAAGGGTTTTTCAATAGGGACATCATAACTTTGAATATTTGTAAACGTACCTTTTCAATATACATCGGTCTGTCACTGTCAATTTATTGAGTCTTCAACTCGTATTCGGTGATCGCGTTAACTCCAACTTTCGGTCGTAAATCTCGCCTTAGTCGAGAGGCAATAACAAGTTTAGTGCAAAAATTTGAGTCTGCATATTCGTAGCGTGATGTTACCGTATCAGTGAGACAGCGGGTTGGTCGAATTGTCGAAAATATCGCTGCCGTTCAATCGTCCGTTGCAAACGATCCAAATCAGTCAATTCCACGTTGTTCTAAAAAGTTGGACACAGTACAAAACTGGTGCTCAGATGAAGGCCTCTCCGTCAACCTTCAATAGACAGTCATTGTCCCATTCACAAAAGGAAGAAAACTAGATCTTCTCTGTATGGTGAAACGATACCATTCTCTAAAGAATAAATATACCTGGGGATCATTTAAGTCAGTAAACTATCGTGGAACTCAGAATTAAAATGTACCTGCAACAGAGCGACAAAGTCTCTATTGACTTGCCGCGGCATATGCGGGAAAAACTTGGGATCGGAATCTTAAAATGATGTACAACCTCTATACTTTGGTATTCAGACCAACAAAAACGTATATGCAGGTGCTGTATAATGGGCGAAAACTAAAGGAAGGCAATCCAGAAGCTAGAAAAGCTTACAAGACTAGCATCAATATGCATTACTGGATGCATGCGAACCACTCCTACATACGCTCTAAATGTCAAGACGAAGCAAGACTGGCAATCCACCGTCTCCTCCATTACGGACACATCACCTCAAGGAACACCCCTGTCGATAAAATGGACAGTCTAGAAAAACTCGTCAACACTTTTAGTATGTGCTTGGATGCTGCTATTTTCCTGTACAACTTCAAACTCAACTTTTCCATAGTTATTCCTTCTAGGGAAAGAATGGGAGAACATAAAGCCTCACCTTTCAAACCAAGATATGGTCTGATTTCTGGTATTTACTGATGGCTGAAAAGTGGAAACTGGCACAGGTTCTGGCATTTTCAGTGACACTTCTTAAATGAACTTTTCATTAAGTCTTGGTAGTTGTTCGTCCATTCTCCAAGCTGAAGTCTTTACGATTAGCAAATGTTCGATAATAATAAGTTCATAGAAACACGAACAGCAAAACAATCTTCATTTTCTTAGACATCTAAGCTTCCCTAAAAGCACTAAACTCACCTGTCATACGATCCAAACTAGTCCAAGAGACAATTACGTCGCTCTCTGAACTACCACGGAAAAGCTCTGTCATACTCCACTGGATCCCAACACACAAAGGCTTCGATGGTAACGAGAAGGCAGACAGAACATATGAACCATTCGTCGGTCCTGAACCCTTGTGCGGTGTAAATAAAAGTAGCTTCAAAAACATAGCCAAGAACATCCTACTGAAAGAATCTGATAAAGCTTGGCGTAACTCATCTGGTCAAACCTGTTCAAAACTTTTTATGCCAGAATATTCTGAAAAAACATCAAAATTCCTACTGAACTTCAGTAGGGAAACCCTCAAAGCTTGCACAGCACTTTTAACCGGCCACTGTTCTCTGAAGGATTATCTTAACCAAATGAGGTTGGTAGCAGACTCCATCTGCAGGCTATGCCTCGAAAATGAAGTAACATCTCTACCCATTATTACAGAAAGTTCCGCACTCTTCCGAAAAATAAATACTTGATTCTGAGCTCATCCCCCTAGAGAAGCTCACTTATTCACCACGAAAATTGTTAACTGCTGGCTTAACTCAAGAGCAAGAGAACTGCTCTGAACTATTTTTTCCATGTACTTGTACACCAATGACATTATAAGTTTTTTCTTTAAACAAACCCCTTTAATAAGTTCTATAATCTCATCGTTTTTAGACCACTTTTAGTTGAAGCAGTTTCTGCCACCTCTGGTCCTGAAAATCATGACTTTAGTTTTTTTTAGATTCATTTTGAGAGTCGAACTTTCGCAGTATCTATAGAGTTGATTATTCATCAACAGTGGTGATTGCGGTGAAGTTTCTTGATTTAAAAATCGAAAAGAAGAGGGTTCCATGCACATCCCTGAGATTCCCTTGATTCGCTTTATTCACACAATGCCTCCCAAATCCCCATTCCAGCCGCTTTAGTATCTTCATAAGGGCTTCTTTTAGCACTCTTCCCCGCTTTTTCGGTTATTCCTGACATTATAAGTTTTTTCTTTAAACAAACCCCTTTAATAAGTTCTATAATCTCATCGTTTTTAGACCACTTTTAGTTGAAGCAGTTTCTGCCACCTCTGGTCCTGAAAATCATGACTTTAGTTTTTTTTAGATTCACTTTGAGAGTCGAACTTTCGCAGTATCTATAGAGTTGATTATTCATCAACAGTGGTGATTGCGGTGAAGTTTCTTGATTTAAAAATCGAAAAGAAGAGGGTTCCATGCACATCCCTGAGATTCCCTTGATTCGCTTTATTCACACAATGCCTCCCAAATCCCCATTCCAGCCGCTTTAGTATCTTCATAAGGGCTTCTTTTAGCACTCTTCCCCGCTTTTTCGGTTATTCCTAACACGACAACACATTTTTTTTTTTCTTCTTCGTCCTTGCATCCTCCGACCACGATGAGAACCTGTTTACCTGAGTAGAAATTTAGTTTTTTTTTAGTTTTTTGCCATAGGTCTCTTGGACCCCGTCAAGTTTCAAAAACCCTGTATGTAATTGGTAGTTTTTAGAAAGTTTCGTTATATTTTGTTTTTTTCTTTTCTCTCACTTGAGTGGCTTGAGATGTGTGACCGGCGCTTTTGAATTTCTTATTGTCAATACATTTTCTAAAAAATAAATTCGCAACATTTCTGCAAAAGTGCAAAATGGATACTGGATTTTGAGGAATCTTTGGTTAAAAATTTCATAGAATCTAAACCAAATATTGGCGGTCGCAAAGCACAGATCAACTGGCTACGGCATGATGGGGATAATTGCTTTTGGTGTTACGACAAGGAAGGAGAATGCCCAAATATTGGCTATTATCAGAAAAGCAACTCTTGGGAATACCTTTTCTTTGCTACGTTTGAAACTTCCATTGTGCAACATCATGAAATTCAATCAGAGCTCCAGATAGTTTAGGGAAGCTCTTCCTCAATTTCGCTCGTCCGCTCTTTTATTTATCCGTATCCGTACCTTCTTATCCTGCGAAACACAATGGGTTAGTTTGTGTTCGGAGTAATTGAATGAAGCAGAAGCAATATCAAATTTCACACCAAACCAACCTAACCTAAACTAAGGTGAAAACGGTTCGATATCGAAGTACTACGAACCACTTCAAAGTAGTGGAATCGAATGAACCTTCTGTTAGCATCATTTCACTTGTAGAGAATTTTCTCTCCGTAAATTGTAAAATAGCATTCCACGTCTTTTTCGTGATTTGGTCATACTCTAAAAAAATTTATCTCGATTCCGTTTACCGCTTATTAAACTTCTTACTTGAAATCAACAAAACAAAGCAATTTAAAAATATTTGTTTTGAAGAAAGTTGTCTGCGATGCTTTTGAGTAGAAAGATGTGTTTCATCGTTAGGTAAAAATGTTAATAATTTGAGCTACAATAAAAAACAATACAATACAATGTGTTTCATCGTGAAGCATCCAAGCTTCAAGCTTCAAAAAATAATGTGCTTATAAAATTTTCTTAATTACGCTATCAGTGGATGCTTCACGTTCAAAGATCCTTGAACATTTATTTCTCTCATCTATTCAAATATATTTGCTATAATTTTTAATCATTTAACTCACTTTTACTTTTACTTTAATTACGTCAAAAATTATGAACTTCAATTAAATCTCCAAACAGCAGCACATTCGGTGTGTGTTGTGTAGGAACCCAAGGTATGTACAATGGCACATATTTTTATGGTTTTTCTTCCCATGTCACTTTGAACATATTCATCGTGTAAACAAAGAAACCACAAATGTAAATAGTCTGGCTCTCTACCCAAATCTTCTTTGGTCATCGGATTGAACTGATGGGTTGTGATTGTTTGCTTTTAATGTCTTTTCAGACCAACCTTTTTATAGCGTGTAAAACATAAAAGTTTATTAGGTGAGGTGTGGAGTTGATAGGTTGTTATAGGAGCTAAGGATTTTTATTGTGTAAGAAAATTGTTACAGATTTATCGGTCTATTACTTTACTTTATTGCTGAAAAAAATGTTATGACGAATCTTAGCCTCAATATGAGAGTTTGAGGAAGCTGGGAATATTTTTTAACCTCCGCAAAAGAATGTAACGATCATAATCAAAAAACATTTGAGCTTAGTCAGTGGGTTGAGAGGCATTCATTTAGATACTACATGTACGGTTTTTCATTCACCCTTCGCGAAACTTCCTCTCGCATATCAGCTTTGAATAGTTCCTTTTGGCTTAAGGTTTCCGAATCCAGCGAGGATTTTATTATATTATTAACTTGTGTAGTTTTAAATATAATAAGAGGATAGTTGAATTCTATTCCCTGCAATCCTTCATATGCGGAAGGAATACTCTTTTTTGACATTTTTTTTTTAATTTAGTTGTATCATCAACATTTTAAGGAGTAAGACTTGACTTCATTTCCTCTTCTGGCACTTGCGCCACTGACCCTTTTCTAACAGATTGCAAGAACAAAAAAGTAAAGCGAAGCGAAGAAAAAATTTTCAAAGTGGAGCATGTATCTTTGAAGCAATAATTTTTTATCTGACGGGGATATTCTGTATCTCATATATCATAAAAACTGAATGAAGACACGAAAAATCTATGATAGTACTGTATTCGTGCAGCAGGATTTTTGGCAAAAACTGGGAACCAAATCCCAATATCATTTTGTGGATGTATACTGCCATTGTTAGACCCGTTCTATCATAATGGTATTTTGGTCTGCTGGAAGGCGCTGGAAAAATCCATGCATTTGAAAATCATAAACAAAGTACAAAGAACAGTCTGTATCTGCGTAACTAGAGCAATGAGAACTACACCAACCGCGAGCTTGGAAGTAATCCTCAATCTCACACCCCTTGATCTCTATGTTCAAGAAGCGGCAGCAAACAGCGCACTTAGACTAAATCAATGTAATGTCTGGAAAACCAGCCAAAAAGCACACGTTCAGGTTTTATCACGATACGCAGATAACAATATCTGCACGGATTGCATAACTCCATACCTGGACTTTAAAAAATCCTTCTCAACTATCTTTCCGAATCGAAAGGATTGGGAGAATGAAACACCTTATCTGAACGAGACGTCTATATCAATCTATACCGACGCGACGACCGACGGCTCGACAACGTAAGTTGGAACAGGTGCATGTTTCTTTTCAGAAAGCCTATAAACCTAGCCAGTTCATTCAGACTACCAAATCACAGCAGCGTCTTCCAAGCTGAGATCTTGGCAGTTACAAATGCTGCAAACCAGGTGTCACATGCTGATATCACTTTTCATTAATAGCCAAGCAGCAATAAAAGCGATTTCTGCCACTCTTGTCAATCAAAGAAAAGGATCAGCACTTGACCCTTCTCTCATTGATCAATCAGGATTCCACCCTGTGAAATTAAGCAGATCAACAAAATAATGTGAAAATCGAATGAAAGATGGGAATGCCTTAATTCCTGTGTTACTTCCAGGAAACTATGGCCGAAATACGATAAGAACGGATCTGAAAAGCTTCATCATTGAATAGACCTTCTTTACGAATGCTTATCACGACGATGAAGAGTGCCCATCTCCAACCAAAAGGAACGGAGGGCATGTATCGGGATCTAAAATAGGTTTTTGCCTGACTATTGATCCAAACCAAATAAGGGGGAGGAGGAGATAAGAGTGTTTGTGTGTTACGTGGAAAATACGAAGTTCGAAAATCCCAAAAACATCAGAAAAAAGAAATGTTTTTCCACTGGTATCGCCTTTTGCGAAGAATTGTAGGTCCATTCCATCATCCCAGGGAACTACGTTGAGCTCCGTGGCTCATGTTGTCATAGAATTGCAGACAACTTCACCATGTCGCTTTTTAGGGTGTCGCATTCTAAAACGTTTACAATGATAATTTTTCAAAACAAAAAAATGTTTATAGATATAATTGCCCCGTGCAATTCTCTCGAGCACTTCAAAAGAAGCTGAACAGGGAGAAATTCAAATCCTGGCGCACATCCCCCAATTGCGTATTCCTGTGAACCTTTAAGTTTTTCAACATGGAGTCGTACTCAAATCTATCAACTGCAACTAATCTAATCACTCTACACCTGAATACAGTTTCAATACCGAAACTAAGGCAATAGGCAAAGGAAATAAGAAGAGAATTAGACGTTTTTATGTCTTCACTTCATCAATGAAGGTATACTCTTACTCACCCATCAGTGTCAACTGTTCAACCAAAGCCACCTCGTTGAAATCAACACCCAACTCTAGTAGTGGTGGCCTACATTTTTTTTTTTTTATTCAATATATGACTGGGGTTGGTGATATCTATTACATTTCACCTATTTAAAAGTATTGCAAATATGTACTTATTTTTACTTCAGTGGTTAGTATCACTTCAGATGTACATAATAAGCTATAAAGCTATTTACTGTCACAAGTGGCGGTGCGCAGTGACTTTACTAATTTTTGATTCAAATTACTACAGACATTTTATCTGAATATGTCGGTAAACTTGTAAAAAGATCTTGCTTTTGGAGACATGTACTCTTCCTTGATATCCATAAGGAGAGTCGAAACTTAAGCCCATATTGACAGGGGAGTCTTCCGGTTTTTCTTTGAAGGAATTATGAGATTAAAAAATTTTTTTGCTAGCTGTTTTAGCAGCTGTCCATATCGATACCTTCCTCCTTCTAGTTTCTTCTTTTTTTTTTTTTTTTGAAATAGAACATTTACACATGCCTAAACAAATGGCACATATCGTCTTGTATTACGCACAAAGGTCAACAGGGAAACAACAACATCACGTAGCAAGTCAAATATGTCAACACTTGTTAGAGCAGACATTTCTGAGAAGACTACTGGCGGAGTGGCGCGGCGGTGGCGTTGTTCTCACACACTCGAGTTAGCTTGAAATGACGATGATCTCTTCCTTAACTGCATCTGCATCAAAGCAAAAATAGTTAAGTTATATAAGATGAAGGAACTTCTAACCTCTCATGTATAGTAAAAGCCATCTTGAAGAAGTAATTTTTGACCACATCGTTGGTCGCACCAAGAGCAGTTATAAATAAATATTAACCGACATTTGGAGGACGGCAGAGGCCATAAACGTCACCATCACCATCACCATCACCGAGTTATTTTAGATCGGGATTGCAACAACCGACGACGACGACGACGACGACGACGACGACGGAGAAGGAAGCTAAACCGTCTCTCGATTTGATTGCGTAACGAAATGCGATTTGTATGGCGTGCTCTTTTGCCTGGAGCTTAAACGAGTACTAGTTCATATGGTGTACCCTCCATTCATATGCTGCTGTTATGGGATGCATGGCAGTAGCAACCACACATTTCGCTGCAGTGGCTACCGAGGTGGAGTGACTTTGATTTGGGCACTACTGGGCGGAAGTCTTGAGAATTGATTTTAAACACACTCGCATTGGGGGTTTTCCATGAGATTACCTATGAGTTGGAATGTTTGGGGGTGGTAATATGCTGGCAGGTTTGCATCAGGAAAATGTGAACAGATTGCTGAATTAACTTGTTATGCATGCGGCGAACAAGTTGTAACAGTTATGTAAGAATTTGAGGTATAGTGGGCCTGAAAACTGGCGTATAATGAATCAATAAATAAATCTTTATGAAAGTTTAACTTATAAACTATGCACTCCGTTTTTTGATGCAATTAAGAACAATGTGGGAGATGTTTTTTTTTTTGTAAAGAATGGAAACGACATACAGTTTTTGGTTATCCAAGTCAGCTATCCATAACATTTTGCCTTGAATAAGCCTCTATAGAGTTTTACTCAAGCCTGGACTACTCAAGGCGCACAACCATACTGCGATCAACCATCGGCTTTTTCTTGTCAGTGGCAAGTGTGGTTTCAATGAAGTTTTACAATTGCGATCCTTAGAAGCCTTGAATTTCATCTAGAAGAAAATAGAAAAAGAAAAAGTAGCTCAGTTGGTATTGTCATGTTCAAAGGAAAAATCCTGAGAAACATTCAAATGAGAAAGGATGTTGCAACAAAGAGCGGTAACTACTGGTTACTAGTTTCGTCCAATCGAACGTGACTTCCTAAACTAACTAGCTACAGCCTCGTATAACAATGGAAAAGGAAAAATACATATGGGTCTGCGTCTGCATGTGTAGCGTAAGATCACTTGCACTATGTTCAACCGGAGGAATAACGGAAGCCCTAAACTTTAGCCTAAAGTGTTGCAAAGTAGACATAATCGCAACGTTTATTTGGGTGTAGTTTTATCATTAGGTGCAAACTCAGAGATCAGGGCGCAATTCGACAACTTAAATCTGATACGCTCCCCCAAAGGAAAAAGGAGATAACTCCAAAGACTATTTCTACGAGCACCACGATGAAACATTTGAAGATTGGCCTAGATATGACGTCAAAATCGTCCTTGGTGATTTTAACGTCAAACAAAAAATGGGCTACATCTTTGGAAGCACAATTAGTAAGCATAGCCTCTTATGACCGAAATTCTGAAAACGGACTCGCCACCCGCATCTCAAAATTCATAAAGATACATGACTATCCCTAGGTCAACTAACCATAGATACCATAATACTACAGAAACTCTTCCTGTGTTGCTGATGTCCAAACATTATCTTGTCCGGATCATTATCTTGTAGCCTGAACACAATACGATTGTAATATTGCAGTACGGATACCTAACGGAGAACTACTCTGGCAATCGATGCTACTTTTGCTACGATTGCTACCAGTCTAGAGAATCCGAAGTAGCTCTTCATAAAATCTTGATTAATCCAGTCCTGCTATACGGCGGGGTAGCTTAGTCCTTATTTAAACCGAGTGAGGAAACCCCTTGTCGTTGCCGTGGCTTAATGGTTAGCATGTCTGCCTGAGGGTCTTTGGTCCCGTTCCTGAAGATTATATGTGGGGAAGATGATTCAACAATGAACTCTATGCATCCTGAGACTGTTATGGTAGGGACCTGTAGAGCGGATACACCCCAACGAGCTTGGGGGGTTTTCGAAAGCACATTGCACTTACGTCGCCGAAGACAAGACCTTGTCTTATAAGCGCAAACAAGATTAAGCGCGCCAGGAACGTCTACAATTTTCATATTCAGAAGACCAGACTTTCGTGTCACCTAAAAGTAAGACAAAAAATACTTTTGTGTTCAAAAGGAAGCAGAAACGTTTGTCCTTTTGTTATAAAAAAACTCAACCACGTCATTGGTCCCAACGCTTGTCTTCAATGACTCTGCATATGTCAATCGTATCGACAAAGCACAATTTGCTGCCAATTCAACACTGCGATATAGCACTTTGGCCTCATCTGAGCTTGAGATAGTTAATTGTACAATGAAGCAGATGTCTTTACTAGTTCGGTTGCGAGAGTCCTTAATGAACATAGAATATACACCAGCAGCAAGTCTTCCTCCCGTTCCAATTACCGTCCAATTGCACTAACTTCTTGTCTTTCTAAAGTCATGATAAATCGTCAACTCATGAAAAATCTTGAAGAACGAAAGCTTTTTATTGGCTGACATTACGGCTTTCGTGACAAAAGATCCACTGGTGATCCGATGGCATATCTCACCGAAAAGTGGAACCAATCTTTACACTGTTTTGAAGAAGATCATAAGGCTTGATATTTCTAAAGCATTTGATAGCGCTCTTATCGAAAATGCGTGCTTTTAGTTTCGATGATTCTCTTCTTCTTTCACTGCCTTTCATTAAAAGTTTTATTAGAAGGTTTCAAGTCTGACACCCACTTTATAAACGCTGGTTTGCCTGAAGGTTCTGTTTTGTCTCCGTCTCTTTTCCTTGTTTTCATAAATGATCAAAAACTTTTAATAAAATCAATTGTTTTGCTGACGACTCAACTCTAAAGTAAATAAAAAAATAATTATGGTGGCGCAGCAGAGCGAGTAGCCCCAGGGCTTAGCGCATTCCTCATAACCATGCCTTTTGAGGGAATGGAGGGACCTACAATTTTCTGTCGCTTCTGAATGGCTAATCGAGAAAGCGCTTTTCATGGCAATGAATTTACTAACGGGGGACTTGCCAACTCCTCGCGAAAGTCGATACCTGTAGAAAAACATTGTTGCCTATGTTGGGACTCGAACCACGCGCCTCTGGGTTAACAGGAAGACATGCAAACCATCTTGCCACGGGTACCACTCAACTCCACTCTTAGATTCTCATATTCGTTTCTGATTTCACGTCCCTGCAAACGGTAGCGGATGTCTAGCTCATTTTGACAGCATTGTTACATGGAGAAATACTATTCGTGTATAATTCAATGCTTCGAAAACTAAGTGCTGTCTTTTTTCGTTAAGGTTCAATCGTCCCCAATGTCATTATCCTTGAGACCGAAAAGCTGTTCGTACTCGGTATGTGTTTTAACGATGAACTTCGTTAGAATGATCACATATTTGAAGATATTGAAAATCGGCACATCCTTTCTAAACCTTCAAATCCCTCGCACTGTGTTAAAAACATTATAAAAGTTTTTGAAACCCCTTTAAGTGGAAGAACACCTCATTCGACTTAGAGTGCGAAAGTGGAGAAAACTGGACCGAAATCGAAATTGTTGAAGAAAAATATTGGCTGAGGCTAAGGATCGCTTCGAATTGTAATGCCCAGCTTAGTAAATAAGTAACTAAAAAATCAGCCACATTTTTCTGTGCTATCGAACAACAAACGAGATAATTTATGCAAGGATCGGGAACGACACTCCTGTTAGCCTTCACTCTTTATGTTATTTTTTATTTTGTACAGTTGCAATATTTCCTAAACTACCCAAGGAGAGGCTTAAAATCTTTACATTACTTCTCCTTTTTGCACACTTACACCATAAAACAAAATTACTAGGAAATAGTCTTCTCCTATCTTATATCAACTGCAAAAGCTTTACCCCAGTGATATTTGATATTATTGCTTAAAAAACTAATCCTCACTAGCAAGTTTATCTGCAGTCATCCGAATCTCTGCAAAGTATTCAAGCGCATGTTCGCATTAATTCCCAATGCACTTACAACTAACTTAATGTTTTTTTTTGTACCTTTTTAAGCGAAAACGATAGTCCGCGCAAAATACAATTTTTAGATTGCTAAGGTTGATCTGCTTTTATAGTAATTCAATTCATGCACTTGCGTAAGTAACGTGGGGAATTCATTTTCATTTAAGGCCTCATAAATGCAAGGCAAAAGTTGTTAACAACGACACAGCTTTTATACACTTAGCCATTATGTGCGAGTATAATGCGCTTGCAAGTGTTAATGTATCTTGACTGAAGTATATTTTATTAGATGCTTAACGCATGTCTACTTAGGCATTACCGACCGTGCACTGGAGAGTGTAGAGTGAAATTTTTTTCCAGGGTAATTGCATTCGTTTTAGTACAATTACTTTGTAATTGAGATTGTGCTGAATTAAATTAATGAAGACCAGTAACGCTATGTTTTAATGAACTTATCTTGAGAGATTTATTCCAGTTTCCTGCACAAGTTGGATATTAGCTAGCTCGTGCTGAGTAGGTAGAGTGAGGTTTAGGAAATTATTTGGAGAAGGAAAAGTTATAACTGTATTTCACCCAGATTGACGTTTGTTAAGTCTTTTCATAACTTTGCAGTTCAAGAGAAATGCGAAGGGCACTGTTCTTGGCTTAAAGTATTGGGAATTTTCAAGGGATTCGACTTGACTGTGTAAAATAAAAGTGTCGATGATAATCATATGAATAGTTTGACGTTTGATCAACTAAAACTATGTACATAGTAAAAATTAAAACATTTTCGAACCACAAACCTACTTACTGACTTACATGCCTACTATAATGGTAACAACGTTTCTGGGTGAACGTCAACCAACACATCGCGTCAACTGGTCATTCATTAGAAAGCTGTCTGTCGTTTTTCGCTTTATACGACTATGTCGTCTTGTCGTCTGCGATCTGCGATCGATTGGTGATCATGTGCTCTTAGTTTTTCAGCCACGTACTGAGTGCGAAGTAGCGAAATTAGTACGAAATTGAAAACTGCGCCGCTGAACGTACATATTTGTATTACGTCTTGCGTTTCCTACTCTTCCAGCCAGGCTCATGTCGTTGTACGATGTACGTGTACTTTTTTCAGTAAGATACCTCCAAAATAGTTCTTCTTCTTTCTTTTCCTCGTTGCGAGCATCATGAGCTCGAAATGATCAAAGCTCTTCCACTTATCTGCCTCAAACTATTGTGTGAAGTACGCCGCCTTGGCCCCAGAAAGCTTTGGAAAGGTTCCGGTTTTTTTTTTCAATTTCGCATTTCTAAAATTAAGAAATTAGGGTGGCGCAGCAGAGGTCTAGGGCATTTCTCTCAACAATTGCCTTTGTGAAGGAATGGAGCGGACCTACAATTTTCTGTCTCTTCCGAACGGTTAATCGAGAAAGCTTTAATGGCAATGAATTTACTATCGGAGGACTTGCCAATTCTTCGCGAGAAGATAAACCCGTGAAAAACCTTTTTTCCCGTTGGGATTTGAACCATGAAGCTCTGGGTTAACAGGCAGACATGCTATCCATCACGCTACGGGTACCACCATGTCTATTGCTGAGGCCAACCAAACGCAGATATCGTTGCCTTTGTATGTGTCGAGAGTGTTTTTGGTCTGCCTTTCCTTTTGTTTCTTCGCGATCTAGTGGGACGTTGTAGGATATTGGCCTTTATATCAAGGCCCGCCGGCGCCGTAACAATTTCGGAACTATGAATGCCAAAAAGAAAGCATCGTAGATGAACTCGAATGCAATGTTTTGCCACGAAATTTGTTACGATTGGTTAATATTGCGAAAAATTCATAAAGTAGATGTTTTTAGTCCTTTCTTTTTGCATTCGTTGTCCGGAATTGTTACGAAAGGCCTCGTAATAAGCGTGATTACCAATCACCAACATTGACAATGTTTTCCGCATCCTGCCTTCGAACATGACAGTACCAACTAAGCTTGTGATGCTCTATTTTTCCAAGATGATATGTTTTAAGTGAAAGCTTCCCAGAACTTGATACTTCTTATACGACCAAACTGTGTTACTTCTGCTCTTATAGGGAGCATCTTCGCGTTGGGTTCGAAATCCCAGTTTTTATATTCCCGCTTATTAAAATCCCGGTTTTGAAATCCCGCTTTCTGAAATCCCGTTTTTAAAAATCCCGCTTTTTTAAAATACCGCCTTTTAAAATGCTGCTTCTTATAATCCCGTTTTTTAAAATCCCGTTTGTTAAAATCCCGCTTTTGCAATCAAAACTAGTTGTTTTATTTAAAAATATCGTGCGATTTGTAGCGCTAAGCAAAAAACAACAATTCAAATTATCAAAATAGATTATTAGCATATCAAATAGTACACTAAAAAAAAGAACATATGAAAGGAACTTATTACACTGATCCACAAATTTTTTTAACAAGAAAGGTACTTGCTAATTTTGAGTAACCTATATACCCTCATTTTATTGCCATATTCATTTTGATTTCATCAGGTCTAGTTTTCGAGTTACAGCCAGTGCCTTCAAATCAAAAAAAACTACCGTTTTTATTTCCATTAGGTTTAGTTTTCGTGCTCCAACCACTGGATTTGAATTAAGCACACCAAGAACCTTCGAAAATGTTCTATCTGACTCAAATATACTTTCAAGACTCTACCAAGGCTTCAAAACAGAGATTGACCATGCATTACAACTTTTAAAGTTAAATATCACAGTAATTTGATGTAATACACCCATTTTGAGAACAGATTTGGATTCAGCACACGAAAAACCATAGGAAAAGTATTGGTCTGTTTTTGGGTTGAATTTTTTTCATGTTAAAACATTTTTATTTTTTCCGATTTTGAAGGCTCAATATCTCGAAAATGACACGTAGCCAATCAATTCTGAGGCTAGATTTGGATGCAGCAAGGTAAAAACCTTAATAAAAACATGGTCTCCTTTCTATTACCGAAAAACCACAAATTTTGTTGACCAGTGTAATCATCAACAATATTTCTAATAATTTTATATCAGTGTAATTGTATGCTGTGAGCGATGCGACGTAAAAAACCTGTTTTACTAATTTTTTGTCTATTTTTTTCGTAGTTTGTAAAATATTAAGATGTATAAAAACGGGATTGGCAGGATTTTAAAAAGCGGGATTTGAATAAATAAGGATTTTGATCGAGCGGGATTTTAGAAGTCGGGATAGCAAAAAAGCAGTATTTTGAAACTTTTTTTTCGGGATTCTTGAAAAACGGGATTTTGAAAAGTGTGATTTCGATACGTTCCCAGCATCTTCATATCGGCTGCTTGCAATTTACTCGCACATTATTTTTAAATTGTCTCAAACATTGTGAATCGTATGTCAGTGCCGTTACCACAGCGGCGGTGAAAAGCCTTGTCATATGGCAAAATCTTTTTAACATTTCGGTCGGTAACTCACAAATAAATTCTTCAATGTTGACTTCCAGTGCGTCAATCGAAGCCTACTTTTCGCTATAAAGACATGAGTCTTAACACAGCCCCACATAAAACAGTCTAGAGGCGTTAAATCGCCAAGGCCAAAGATACCCGTCGAAAATTTTTTTTTTCGCTCGGGACTCGTACCACGAATCTCCCGCGTATAACAGGGATACATTCTAACCATTCCGTCACGGGTGCCACTAGCGTCGTTGTTTTGTCTTAATTCTTGAGTATAGTTTGGTTTAGGTTTGCATCAGCAGCCGCCGCAGAAATTTCTTCCATCTTCCTATACCTGTCCTCAGTGCTTTTTGTTTGAAGTATTTCCTTTGGGAACGAACCTGCATCTCTATTATTTGAGGTTCACTTTGATCATGCCTTGAATGCCGTTTTCTTCTTACCTATCAATTGAACTTCATCACTCTACCACCTAGTTTCTTTGGCTTGTTGGTAGTGTCACTTTTAAGCAGCTTGCTTTCTTTGATCAAGTTTGTTGTAGGAAATCTCACATACTATGTGCTGTGTTCTCTGCATTTTGGACTGTGTTATGTGTGATTTTAACCGCTTTTGCATAACATTAACCCTAGTCAGCAAATCAATCTATGATCTAGGGGAGTTTGCAGCTCTGGTGACAGATACAATCAGCTGGTCATCTTTTATTTTTTCATTGGATTTTTTTGAATAAACATTCAATTTTCTTAACAACTTGTCGCAGCAGATTATATAAACAAGTTTCAATTTGCAAAATGCATATTCATCAGCATTCACCTTCACTTTATTTTGGATTAACCAAAATCAGTTGTATGTCTTAATGACCTGAGCTAATTGATTTATTTCCTTCCATCCTTCTCCACGCTCCAAACTCTGATCACATATTTTGTTTTTTTTTTTTTTGAAAGATACATTCACATGTTCACAGCATCATTTTGTAATCTTTTGATGATATTGACATTGATGGCATCACTAATATTAATTGGCTTTCACGTAATACCTACAAACTTCTGTAGACTTTCGAAAACAGACAAAAATATACCTCACCGAACCAAAAAAGTAATGTTCGTCGTTCGTCGAACCTTTGAGAGTTACGCGATTTTATTTATTTGTTTTCATTTTTTTATGTCGAATTTGTGCCCTACAAATTGATTTGAATCTTTGTATTATGTTTACTATGCAACCTGTGTACTACCTAACCCGATTTAATCATATGCATTTCATGTTCCAGGTAAACTGTTTCGTCTTGGTTTCCATTTTACGATTCATCAGTTTACATTTTTCGGTCGTGGTATTTAGTTGAGTGAGCGTTGTAATAAAAAAAAATGTGGAAAAATGAAAGTTTAAATAGAGTAAAGTCTATTTTAGCTGAGAAAGTGTGTTTTTTCAACGATTTGAATCAATTGCAAAAATGTTGAGCACTTTTGTGTATGAATGTCGAACTTTTGCACAATCGTGAGGCCTAATTTCTTAGTTAAGAGTGAAGAGTGAACGAATTCAAAAACTAAAATAAAGACAAGAGAGTCTGAGTTTAGTAAATATTTCTTTTTTAAAGAAGATAAAAAGTGTCATCGAGGAAAACGGGAAAATGTTTTGCTTGGAAAAGTTTATCACAAATTTGTTTTTGCTTTGTGGACTTAAGAAAAGTTATGATGAAACCAACGAGAGCATTTTTTGTAAAAGTAAGTGGAAACTCTATTGTTTCAGTGCACTATTTCCAATTCAAGACATACAAAAGCTGTTGCAACAGCTTGAAGAGCATCGAGGGCTAATCATAGTCATCTCCTGAACTCCTCCTTGTCTGAAGGGCAAAGTTGTCACATCTCGTGGTTACATTTTGCAAATTTATCTATGGAATCAGGGTATTTCCATTTTGATTCGCATGCTTTGAATTTTATGTCGTGGTAATTTACCTAAAGCAGTGGTCATCAGCCAACTTTTAGCACCGTCAATTTACTTGGGGCCAACGAATCTCCTGAGCATGATAAGTTAAGGACGAAGCTAATTTGTTTGAAACCAACAAACGCACATCTTCTTCTTTTTCGGCGTTACGAGCATCGTGATCTCGAAGGGACCGCAGCTCTCCCACTTATCTGCTTCATACAAGGGTGGTGTTTTAGAAGCTCGAACGTTACTTTTTCGGAGTTGGTCTTTTTGACAGCTGTCACTTGATTTATACTCAGCCTGGTTCGCGATTTCATGGTAGAAGTAATTAAGCCGCAAGACCACTGGGCACTGCTAACCTTCGGTAAATTGTCTCGATGCAAAATCGGCGATTTTTACATAGTTACTAGTTTTAAACTGGTGAGCTGATTCAAAAGTTTTTAACATCGCTGGGCTATTTTTGTGGGGTTATGTGACATCGCTTGCCTACACAGATAAGTTCGAGACGATTGACTTGGAACCTTCTAAGAGAATATGCGAACATCAGTCACACGACTTGTTTCTTCCCTTCTAATGACTAGCTTGAGGTCTTGATACATATCCTAACACGATCCACACCATGGGTGCATGTAGACACTTCTTTTTACCCAGAATTCACGAACACCCTGTGAAACTTAAGTGAAATAAACACAGTTTTCAATATTTTGACTTGCGGATCTATTTAGGTTTCAAGATTAAGGTTTAAGTTCAAATCATTAACTTGAATCAGCAAATCGAGAAACCAGGACTTCGGGAAAAATTTCGGCCTTGGACCCACAGTGTGTCGCAAGACTTCCCGGTTTCGTACAAGTTCATATTTTTTAGGCTACACAGATGGAGATTTCGTTGCATTTGTGTTTACCAGGAGTATTTTGGTCTGGCTTTGTTTTTGTTTCCTTCGTGATCGTTTCTGAACGTTCTATGGTATTGACTCTTTGATGGAGTTCTTTGGTTCTCTCCATATAGGTACATGACATGGACATCTCAACCAACCGTGCTCTATTTTTTCCAAGATGGCTTTTTTGTCGTGCTTCCACTGGTGTTGGCATTTCTAATACAATAAATTGTTGTCACTCCTGGTGTCAGAAGAAGCATCTTTGTCTCAGCTGTGATCAATTTCTTTCTTTCGTTCTTTTTGTACATTGTTCATCATTGTAACCGAATTTAAGACTTCCCTTCAGAAATGGCGGAATGGCGGATGGCGGAATTTTATCGCCACTTCATCTACTCCAGGCGTCATCGCAAGTCGTTACACTATCGACAATAGATTTAAACTTTTCACACTTGGGTAGCACATTTCGATTTGAATAAATGGCTGGAATAGGCAGCCTTTTTTGGACTTAAGTCCTGCACAAACCAGCACAGTTAGTGTGTGCGATGCGATTGCGTTAAGTGGAACCTCCACAAGGTTACATGTGTCTCATTTTGACAGCAATCGCTTCGCACGCACTAACCGCTGGTTTGCGCAGGGCTTTATACGATACCGACTGCCTTTTGAAACTTTTACCTACACGTAAAGTATACTTCTTGCTGAGATTATGTTCCTTACTTAATTTTCCAGCTGGTAGTCAAGGACTATAATAAAGAGCAGCGGTCTCAAGACGCTCCTTGGTGTACTCCTCTGACTCTGACTTGTAATATTTTGGTGATTCCACACTTTGATCTTCGATACTCCTCCTGGTCTGAGTGTCACCCATATCTGACTGACGTTATTGAGTTGGGAAAACGTCAGTGTATTTTTCTTTCTTTTTATGATCACATTACCTACCCATCAGTAAAATAAAAGATCATCACATTTTATCACCACAAAAACGACAATCAAAAATCACACTATGCAATTCCACCATTAAATTCTTTTATTTGCATACAAAAACTTACCACGTGGACGTGACACGTGTAGAAGAAACTATTCACTTCCATTTTATCTTCTTTTTTTTTCAAAAGAAAATACATAAGTTTCGAAATTATTGCGGCACGTGCGCATAGTCACTTTTTCGCTAATTTAAAGACTCTTTCCGATAATTCGCATTAACTTTGAATTTATAGTCTTCTCTTTAAGCCAATCAGAGTAAAATTGCTAGGAAATCAAAACTATCTAGTTTATTGCATTCAAACTGAACGGTTGATAGTTGGCTTTTTGTTTTGCATACAAATTTTCTTTGGTCATCTTGGTGAGAAATGCAGTTACAGGGTGGTAAGGAAACTTATTAAACTTTAGTTTTTTCTCCTGGAATAGACCAATGAATAAAATTGAAGTGTTTAATAAGCTGATGTCAAAATTTCAAAGGAGTCTGTTTTTTACGAAACTTAACAATAAATTATATTTTTTGTTTGGAAATCTTGACTGTTTTCAGAAAGTTTCTCACAAATAGGCACCGAAACGCCTCAACCGATTTCAAAGAGTAGATAATTATGTTGGTGCTCGACTTCGATATTTTTCAAGGATGTAATCTTTTTAGGAGTAATGTGATAGTTTACAGTCAATAACATTTCTTTTGTCCATGTAAGGTAATTATTGAAAACGCTGTCTAGGATCACAGAGCACAGACTAGAACCAGAGAGTGAAATGCCATTAAGTAGGAAGGAGGAGGAAAAGGGTTACGAGTTTACTCGCAGTATTATCTACTCTGGGTCTATGATATAATTGCGAATGGTACTAGCTGATGGTTGACACTCAAAATCATTTATTTTACTCAACGTAAAGTGAAAAATTCAAATGTTTTTTTGTATGGCAGCAATTGAGGTTGTATTCGTTAATTTTATTTTTATGCATTTTGATTCAACTCTGGCGCTGGAGAAGTGTAACGAAAAAGTGTTAACATCATTCAGAAGTATAGCACGAATAGAGACAGACACGGTACCATGTATAGAAGCTTTAATATTTTAGGCCAACAGAAAGAGCCAGAACATTAGTTCATTCTTAACAAAAAATTGGCAAGCCCTGTGCCTTAGCACAATTCTCTCAACCATATACCTTAGTGAGGAATTGAGGGGACGAACATGTTCTTGCCGACTCCAAACGGCTTTATGGAAAGTTCTTTTCATGGCACTGACTTTGCCAATTCCTCACCATAGGCGATACCCGTAGGAAACATTTGGTTGTTTCTAGGATTTGAACCTTAAACTTCTACCCAACTGGCGGACGGCTTTCCATTGCGCCATACGCGCCACAGTGCCAAAAAGAAAGCGACAATAAAAGTTTTTTATCAAAGAACGACAGTCAAAAAAGGAACAACTATCACATTATGTGATTCTACTCTATAAATAAGTAAAAATGGGGGGGGGGGGGGGGTATAGCGCATATCAAGGGCCTATAATTTTATGCTGATTCCGAACGGCAAAGTGAGAAAGCGCTTTTCAAGCATAGAAGGAATACGTTCACAAAATCGCAATTGCAGGCCGCACTGGTTTGCGCAAGGCTTTAGAAAGGCAAAGCGATAGAAAAAGTTTATCAAAAACCGGCAATCAAATAAAGAATAGTCTACTACCACATTACGTGATTCCACTCTAAAAACAAGTAAAGAGGATGCTACAAGGCTCGATGTTTACGCATTACAATTTCATGATGATTCCGAACGTCTGAGTTAGAAAGCGCTTTTCAAAGTAGTGCAACTTCTCGTGGAGGATTTCCCAATTCCTCGCGAAAGACGATATCCTTAGAAAAACATTGGATGTTTCTAAGATTCGAATCTCAAACTCCCACATAACAGGCAGACATCGAACCATTGCACCACGGGCATCACATTCTTGTCGAACTCGTCCAAAATATTCAAAAACTTATTAAATCATTCAACAATAAAATTCCGATGCTATGATAGATTTTCGCTTCCTTGAACAATTTATACAACAACCGTCAACATTAAGAACCTTATCAGGTCACCCTTTAATACTCATAAGTTTTTATGACACTTGGTAAAGGTGTCTGTCTACATGGCAGCTATTAGCTAAACGCACATACGATAACTTACCATACCTACACCATTTTGCACACCTACATCTGAGGCAACTTATTGTTAAGTTATGCATTTTTAATACATTCTTGATGTTGTGGACACATGGAGATGATCAGAGAAGCGGATACCATTCATTGATAGTTGGCTTAACGCTTTAACATGGCTTTGCCTGCCAAATGAGCCGTTATTTTTGAATTTTATTGCACACGATCGCGCATAGAAAAATAATTTACTTGTATAAGAATAAAATGGTTGGATCGTTTGAAGAGACACACCAATCAAAATAAAAAGAAAATTGCAGTTTAATTTGTATGATTTATTTCATTGTTAACTTTTCTTGGAAGGAAATTTGTGATGATTTATAATTATGTTTGTTGAGTAGAATCTTTGAATGTTTTTTTATTAAGAAGCCTTCTTTGTAACTCATTTGGAGAGCATAGACTTACTTTATTTTTTACAAAATAAGGTTTGCTTGTTGAAGCCCTGATGGGTTTGGTTTTTTTCCTGTGGTCGCCACAAAGCGTTTTTTGAAAAACAATAACTCACCCTGAATGTCAGGCAGAGTCTTTTTTGAGCCCTGGGCACAGAGTAGATAATACAGAGAGTCAACTCGTATCCTCTTTGCCTGAAAGACTCGGAAATCATCTTTGTGGTGACATCAGCGTCTTATTTGATTTAACGGTCAAATGGCAAGAATTTTTCTTTAGAAGACAGGTATGTTTAAAGATTTCGTAGTAAAGTTTTATTTTTTTTGGTCAACCCTGGTGTAAAGTTCAATGAACGAACCTATTTATTTACTTATTTCTTCATCATCTTTCAAGTTCATAAATCTTATAAACTAAATTATATTTAAATAATATTTTAAGAAATGTTATACTTTACTTTAACTAGTGGCGGATCCACGGGGGTGGTTTCGGATCCGGACCCCCTCCCCCCAATCGGGAAAATAAAAGATGTTATTTATAACATTTATCGGCTCCTAATTTTCAAATTTCAAGAGCTTTATTGATTTTTATTACATTTCATAAAAAACTGAAGAGCAGGAGGCTACCTCAAACACTAGTTAATTTTCAAGGTTTTTTGAAAAATTCCACTAGCATTTTGTCCTCGCTATGTTCAATATGGGTATGGATATTTTCATCCTTCCTGTTCTTGTCCCATCGTATTTCTCAGGTAAGTTTTGATCCTCCTCAACGTCGAAAATGATCGTTATGGAGTTGCTGTAGTTACAGGTAGTACTGCCAAGACTCGCAAAATATAATCGACATTCTTGACCGACTTGCTATTGGTAACCTGAATCGTCAGATTGATGTTTGCATATGTGACTCGATCCGATAAAAGTGACTTACTAGGCAAAAAATCGATTGTTGGATCATGACTGATTACACGAGTTCTTTTACTGAATGTTCAAGAAGCGCAATCAGAAATTGTAACATCGCTATTGCATAATATACACATAATATAAATTCAGAAAAACGATTTTTTACATGAGTTTGAATGGTACATCAGCGCCTTTCAGAGCGTGCCGTGTAAGCTTTCACTTTTGCCTAAAAGGTGCCTTTTCTCGGATAGCTTCACATATAAACTTTTTAACATGTAAATTTTTGATCGAAAGACGAAAGATACTAACCTGTAAAGCATCAAGCGCATTTTAGATGTTCTGGCCGTGGATTCGTTGTTTCCACATCTTGACTTCTGACAGAAAATTTTCTTTCGAACAATCCGATATATCTTCGTAAAATGTAACAAGAGGTCAGCGCTTTCTTTTCGTATTCTTGTTTAAGAAACAGTTGCCCGAAACTTGCGAAAATGGATTTGTGTTCCGAGAACCGACTTTTGAGTTGAGAAATGAACGTATCAAGAAACGGAATGTAGAAAAAAATTCTGTAGTAGTCTTCAATACTTTGTGCTTGAACGTTGCAACAATTTTTTTGTTAATTGCAACGGCGTGGCAATTTCATTGTGATTTCGTATTCAGAACAAATTCTAGCAACATGTTCGTAAATAACGTATAAGTTAGAATCTGCGGTTTCACGATTTGTACGTAAATTCATTCAAAGCGTCATCTGCCAGCTTAGTAGCCTCACCCAGATCTTGGTTTTTAGATTGCAATTCCCGACTCAAAGGCAAAACAATCGAATTAACTGATTCCATAATGTGGCAGGCGATTTGGAATTCAATCGTCGAAATCGCTGTCAAAAGATGCAATGCCTTTTGCGAAGTATCTCGATCTTTCCACGTTTTGATTTCTTCCAAAGGTTCAATAACAGCCGGTTGCAATTCAACGTACGTTCCAACTGCTTCATGAGACTGAGCCCACCTGGTAGGACATAAAGACTTCAACTTTTGTTTTTTATTCTCACTTTTGTTTGTCTAAACCTTCAAAAACCAAACATTTTGAGTAATAGACCCCCCCCCCCCCCCCCCCCCCCAATTTCTGGATCCGCCACTGACTTTAACATAAATGAGTAACTCTAAACATTAACTGCATATGTGCATAAATGTATAAATATGCTACGGCACACAAAACAGTAGTTAGAAAACATCTCTGCTTAAAAGCAAACCCAATATTTTGATAAACGGAATTTAAACGTGAAATCGGACCTGATCTACGATATTCCCTGGGGGGTTATTAGTCTAGGGTTAAGGTCATTTCCAAAAAGCAAACATTCAGAATTCGGAATTCTTGATGGTAGATCGTTTATAAATATGTAATATAAAGAGGAGAGGTCCTAAACGACCCCCTTGAGGAACACTTGATTAAGAATTTTCTATGAAACAACTGTTTCTATTTTTACATCTTGCTTGCAATTGGTTAAGTATTTTCAAACCACATTATGTAGCAATCTAACAATTTCGGCTTTTTAGCCGAATATCGTGTTGAACTCTATCAAATGCTTTGGAGAGATCTGTATAGAAAGCGTTAACCTGAAGCCGAATTACCGCCCATGTTATCGAGCAATACGTGACTGAATTACGTTAGTATGGCACTATCACTCACGTTACTGAGCAATCTAGTATCATAATTTTATATTCTCTCATCAGTAATCCAAGGAAATTTGATTCGATACATGAATAACCGCCTGTAATTTATGGCAAATTCTAAGAGAATGACACACACCCACTCGATCACTGATGCTGTAACTCGGTCCCTGACCAGATTAGTCACTGTTGATCAACCACTCATGAAACCATGTTGATCTACTGAAAACCTACTTTCTTTATATTTTTTTTAAGAATTAATTTTCCAAATATTTTGTTTCATCTAATTTTTTGGTTTTTCTTCTTCTTTTTAAGTATTCACATGGGGTAGACGAATGGGTCGCAAGCTAGACATTCTGAAGCGAGGTGACAAGACAGCCCATCCGGATCTTCAGAGTATTTTTTATCAATCGCCCGTCAGCACAACAAGCACTCTAAAGAAATGCAAATCCGGCCCAATAGAAACCATTAAAACACACCCTCCAGAACAGGAATCCGAAAGAAGACCCGCAAAGGATCCATCTCAAAACCATAATACACATGGCAGTCCCAATAAAAGCGCATCTCTAACAAAAGATCGTCAAAAAATACTCAAATCATTCTTCCATCGTATCGGCTCGACGGGAATGCTTAACCACAAATCACATAATCTGGTAAAAGCATCTGAGCCTCAGCTTTATCGCAGTAGCTCTACCAGCCAATTGAGTACATGTTCCTATGTCAAGTGTGACGATCCCAGTGAAGGCCTCAACCTAACAAATGGTAAAAAGTCTTTGCATAAGAATTCAACCATTGGACCATCTACACTCAAGTCTTCAAGTTGTGATGATATAGCTAAAGCGGGAAACTCTAATCAAAGTGACCAACCTCGTCGTGGAAACTTTCCTTACGCCTTCCTGCGCTCCCGTTTGTCAGTTCTCCCCGAAGAAAATGGTGGCTCTGTAATGAAACAACAATCATTGACACCAAATCTACATAAACGTATGACAGAACACAGCAGCATCAGATCACCAGCAATTGCAACAAGCGCGGGGCAAGACGGTGATACAGTCTCCCTAACCAGTACTAGTCCAAATCACCAACAAAAGGTGATTTATCGGAGTGGCGTTATAAAACGCTATTCCTCGGATGATAGTGCAATAAGTAATTGCTCGCCACAAGGTGACGTTTCGCGAAATAATAGTATTTCTTCCAAGGACTGGGAACCACTTTACCAAAGATTAAGTAGTTGCTTGAGTTCAAACGAATCGGGTTACGATAGTGATGGTGGTCGTGGTCTAGTTGATGATGCTTCTACAAAAAGGAATAGTTTAGTGTCGATGAATTCGATAAGAATCGGAGGTTTAGTTACTGGGGCAGTATTAAGCGGAAATGAAAGCAGTGGTCCGGTATCGCTTGGCGGATATAACTACGACTATGAAACTGAAACGATACGAAGGCGTTTTCGGCAAATCAAATTGGAGAGACTGAGTGAAAGTGAGTTTATTGGATTGGTTTTATCACCGAAAACGGTGTTGACTAACTCTAATGAGCAACAGTTGAGGTATCTCGTTGTGGAAATGGATCCATTTGGAATTGCACACAAGTAAGTTGATCTTGATACTCTCTTATGAATTAAGGTTTAATCTGAAATTCTATTGAACTTTATCTTTGTGTATGGAACTCTACAGTATAATCTTACTGAAGCCAATACTTTAGTTTCGGTCGGCTCGTGGTATCTTTTAAAGGGCACCACTACCGATCTTTATATTTGTTCAATTCCAAAAAACGTAGAACAGAAAGAAGAAAGGCAGATAGGAATCATAAAAACTGTCAGGCATAGTGACTTACTAGATGTGGAGTGATAGTAGCCAACTTTTAGTATTGGCAAATATTGAGTACGAGTGAGATCTTGAAATTTGTTGTATGATTTGACAGCAATAATTGTTGAAAATGTTGAACTCAGTTAAATCAAAATCAAAAATAAATGTCATTAGGTTAGGTAGAACGGGCTGACGGTCGACCTTATTTCCGCCACACTTAGATCAGTGTAGATGCATTGTATACCCTGGAGTATTGTGAGTTTGTGACGTCCTAAAAACCTATGAGTTTATGCTTGGTCAATTTTTAACCATTTTGTGGCCTTAATGAAGTTCAACACGCTGTTTCTTGGAATGTCTGATAATTCTTCTAGTTCATTGAGTAGTAATTGCCTAGAAATTTTTTTTTCTGGTGTGGCAGATTGCTGGGCAGTGACATCGGTGCAAAGACCCATTTCTTTTTGTGGTATAGTCTAGTAGGTTGTGTTCTGTTATAATCCTGATAAGCAATCGTAATGAAGGCCTATTCAAAGATAGTAGTCTTTCAGATCCGTTTTTATCGTATTTTGGCCATAGTTTCCTGGAATCTAGGCATTCCCATCTTTCATTGTATAATTTTTTAATTTGTTTAATTTCACAGGATGGGTCCCTGATTGATTGATCAATGAGAGAAGTGTCAAGCGCTGATCCTTTTCTCGCTAGTTCGTCCGCTTTTTCGTTTCCCGGTATACCTATTCTGTGTGCCAAGGACCCTAAGCTCTTCGCGGCAGCAAGAAACAAGCTTTCATTTGACAAGAACGGCAGAAATCGCATTTATTGCTGCTTTGCTATCAAAGAAAAATGTGATATCAGCATGTGATAGCGCAGCGTTTGAAACTGCCAACCTGGTTTGCAGCGTTTGAAACTGCCAAGATCTCGGCTTGGATTTGGAAGTTTAAAGAAACTGCCTAAGTTTAGGCTTTCTGAAAAGAAACCTTCACCTGTTTCAACTTCCAATTTCAAGACCTTGGTTAGTGTATTATTCAATTGTTCCTTAATAAATAAATAAATAAATAAATAAATAGGGTGGCGCAACAGAGCGAGGAGCCCCTGGGCCTAGCGCATTTCTCACAACCATGCCTTGTGAGGGGATGGAGGGGACCTACAATTTTTCGCGGAGGACTTGCCAATTCCTCGCGAAAGGCGATACCCGTGGAAAAACATTTTTGGATTTTGCCTCTGCTGGGATTCGAACCTCGAACCTCTGGGTTAGCAGAAGGACATGCTAACCATTACGCCACGGGTACCTTGTTCCTTAATAGTAGTAGGAAATTTCCCCGTCGGCGTCGGTCGCTAGAAGAGCTAAGTTATCGGCATCGGCAACCACTTTGATGCCATCATATTTGAGAGTTATGAGGATCTCATTCCTCCTCCAGGATCTAGAGTAGGGGTGAGAGGATACCTCCTTGTGGAGTTCCTCTTGACACACACTTTTTCAAGTTTGCACCTCCTAGTTCGCTGTGGATCTGGCGTTTCGTCAGCATACACATGGTCTTATTTGTGACTGTTTCTTCTACTACTAGATCATTTAGGGATTTCTTGATTGCATTGTTTTGAACATTGTTGAAAGCTCCTTCAATGTGCAGGAAAGTTGCCAGTGTGCATTTTTTTTTTCTTGCAGCGTTTTCCCTATAGTTCTTACATTCTTACACTATAGTGGAGTGCTGTTTCTACACTTCGTCCTTTTGTGTGGGCTGGTTTAAAGTTTTAAGCGCCCCATACACTGTCAGTTTAACTGAAGATAATCGTAAGGCCGTAGATTGGGATTGCCCACACATTTATCAGTTGATCTGAAGATAATGGACTGCAGTTCGCCCGGACTGAAGGTGTGTGGTCGCCGGGCAGGCGGGGATAGGATGAGAGATTGTCGACAGGCAGCGACCTGTCGGATAATGATCTCATGTGCCCCCCACCACACACTCTCAGTTAGCCTGCAGGCAAACGATCTGTTGTCACCGTTTCCATCAGTTTTGCGTGAGATAATTTTCGCGAGATCATTCACCAGCCGAGATTGGACTGATGAGGAAATGTGGACGGGAAACCTCCTTTCATTTCCGCACTTATTGAATTATATCGGGCCTACCCTTGTTCCTCAGAAAATTATGAAGAGCACACGCTGCTAGCACAATGAAATCTATTTTTTCTGGATTCAAGTTGATTTCTGTGTGAAATATCCGGAAACGACTTGACAGAATACCGAAAGCATTTTCTACTATTCTGCGAGTTCTGCTCAAACGGTAGTTGAATATGCGCTGGTCATAAGTTAATTGTCTTTGAGGATATGGTTTAAGAACGTTTTCATGCAAAGCAAAAGCGTCGTCAGCTAAAAATACGAAATTGAGGTTTGCCTTGTTGGCACTGTTTGGTGGCAAATTGAGACTTTTGTTTAGTAACTTCGTATAAAAACCGGTACATTCAATTACACCTCCATCAGAGACCAAATTTAGAAGTTTTTGGAAATTTTCTTCACTCATTCTCAGATAATTCCTTAGATCCTCGTGGTGAGACAGCCTCAGTTCACGGAGCAACGAAATGTGAGAGCTAGCCTCTCTATCTCGCAGCCAACTTTTTACCCAGACCCTTTTTTCTTGGGGTTCCCCAAGAACTGACAAAACAAACATAGCGCAACGTTTCCGACGGAGCATGGTGAAAAACTGGGGATCTCCTGCAGTCCTGTTTCATTGACCGACAGTCCGCCTGCAGGTACCGGACTGTAGTGTGTGCTATCTTCAGGCTATCATCTGCAGTTCAGTACGGCCGCCTGCAGGCGGTTGACTGCTAGTGTATGGAACTCGGCGATATTGGTCTTACGATCGCCTGTTGAGGCGACGGCCTGCAGGCAATCGCATAGTGTATGGCCCCCTTTAGAATGCTGCGGGTATGTTAATCAAGTAGCCTTTCAAACGTTGTCAGTATAAAACAGGTCAGACTTATAGGTCAGAAGTCTTCTGTATGGTTGGGTTTGCCGGCTTTTGGTATGAAGACGACTTTAACTTTAATGTCATTAGATTTTCTTCATATATCGTTGTGCAATTTCGTCTTCAATGGTTTACCACTGACTGAGCACAAAACACCTTTCAAGGCTAGTAGTTACTGCTTACGATACCAATTTTTCCTTACAAGATTCTTATAAGAACCTGTGAAGAATGAAGAGAAAATCTGCTGCCGCTTTATGCTTCAACCTAAGTTAAAGAAATATAGTGATGGTCTTTTTTTGTTAAATTTCAAAATTCAGTCAAATTCAGGGTTTCATGACTTAAAACTTATAAATAGTTTAATACTATCGCTCATTTTTTTTGTTATTATTTCAATGTCCATATCATCAGCAGCTAGAGTGAAACTGCAACCTTTTTAGACCATAGACGTCATTGTTCCGTTCAGCTTCCAAAAGAGCAATTCTTTTAAAGCCACGGAAAAAGAGACATGTTTTTTTTTTTTTTTTTTTGATAAAGTGACTGTTTCAACTAGTATTCAACAGCTTGCAACCGAGCTGCTCGTGCTGTTCCAAGCTTTTAAAATCTCTTCTTGTGCTTTTGTTAGGTCTTTTGAGATAAATTTTAGTCTATATTTGCCCTTCGACAAGGGCCCTTTCGTCACGTTTAAATTGAGACAGAAAAAGAAAACATTTTTTCCATAATATTATATTAGTGTGTCAATTATTTTGGCTGTTACATTTAACTTTGTTAATTGAACAAGGCTGGGGTTTTCTTGAAACACTTAAGTTTCATACTATAGCATTTGCGGGTATAATCTGACCTCAAAAATCTCGCTTTTCAATTTGGAAGCCCCGTTAAGCTTTCCAAAAATCAATTTTTTTGACTACCTACAAGAAAAAGCTATTGATACATCACTATTTTTTGCTGTATCAAGCGTATGAAAATTTATCATTCATCGTAGACACTTAGGGTCCTATCGGCAATCTCCCTCGGAATCAACTGTTACAAACCCAACTATAGCGAAAATCACGTTCACTTTTTCAAACTGATTTCAAACCAACCGATAAAAAAATGGCGATGAGTGTTCTCAGTTTTAATTTAGCTTGGTTGCTTGGGCGATATTAGTTAACGAAGAGGGCTGTCAAATGGTAAGAACTTTTCTTCAAAAGACAGGGATGTTTAATGAGTTAGTTGTTCAGCCTTTTTTTTACAACTTGGTCAACCCTTAGCGTTTTTTGAGGACTAGAAAACTTATGTTTTTTTGACAACTCATAGGGTTGTCAAGAAAAACTGAGTCACCCTTGGGGAAAGTTTAACGAACGGACCTATTAGTTTCCCATGGGAGATTTATTCTTACTTACTTGCTTAGGTTGGTATTACAGTTCGGCTGAATCTGGGCCTCAACCAACATCCTTCTATAATGACTTCGATTTCGGGCGAGCTCTCTCCAGTTTTGCACTCGGTTGAGGTTTTTTTCCACTTGATTGCGACACATAAGACTAGGTCTTCCCCTTCAGCGATTTCCCTGCAATGTGCTTTCTAAAACCCGTCGAACCGGAGCGTTTGGGTTCATCCGCTCTACATGGCCCAACCATCGTAGCCTCGCAATGCGTACTCTTCTGGCTATACCCATGCCCTGGTATAGTTCATTGTCTTCCCATACGGAACAAAAGATCATTCCGAGAATTTTTCTTTCGATACGACCAAGGGTTTCTTCATCCGCTTTCGATAAGGTCCATGCTTCCGCGTCGTAAAACAGGACTGCGGGATGATCAAGGTTTTATACACGGTTACCTTGGTTTTTCTGGAGAGAGTTTTGTTTCTCAATTGCCTTCTTAACCCAAAGAAGCAACGGTTGGAACGAGTTATTCTCCGTTTGATCTCCACTGATGTTGTAATCCGTGTCTATAGCGGATCCTAGGTAGACGAAATCCTGCGCTACCTCGAAGCAATGTCTGTCTATTGTGACGTTTTGTCCAATTCGTCGATGTTATGTGTCCTATATTGATGACAACATATACTTCGTTTCGCCCTCATTAACCATTTAACCCATTTTTGCAGCATCTGTTTCAATCTTCGCAAAAGCATCTATTCCTTCTTCCCATTACGTCAATGGCTGTGTAGGCGAGTAATTGTACAGACTTTTGAAAGATCGTTGCTCTGGAGAGCTCATTCAATTTTATTACACAGAGCTTGAATATTTTTAAAAATAAATCGATTGTAAATGCATCCTGCTCGTTGATGCGTGTACGGCATCTTACAAAAAGTTGTTAATTACTGCTTGGAAAGTTGATACAGGAATAGCCGCAATTATTTCTCGAATGGATTGTTTTAGTTCATTCAAATTTGTTGGCTTTGCTTTGAAGACTTCCTGTTGCAATAAGCTCACAAGAAAAAGTCAGGTCAGTTGACCTTGGAGGCCATGAATGTAGAGTTTCTGGATATCAGCTTTTTGGGAAATTTTCGCTGCAATTCTGTCATAACTGGGCTATGTGAGAAGTTGCACCATCTTGCTGAAAGTCTCTCAACATCTTCAAGCAACGGTGTCCAGTAACCAGTAACGGTGTGACCATTTTATTAGAGGAATAAGTGGCCGACAATGCAGCGCGATGAAATTGCACACCACACTGTGAAACGAAGTGGATTCAACTCCTTCTAATGGATTAGAAGCACTCCATGTTCGATAATTTTGCTTGTTTATTATGTTCCATTTGAATCGAAGTGGGCCTCGTCAGACATAAGAGGACAGTTTAACATGTTTCCGTGCTTCTTCCACGAAATTCCAAATATACACGGTTATGGAACTAGAATGGCTAGCTGCTGCTCATGTCATGTTATTGTCGCGTTGGTGTGGGTGATCTTTATTTATATCTTTTTTTATTTGACTGCGGAATTTGTAACTTGTCTTTGTTTATTAAATTGAATATCAAAGCCAGAGTAATTAATTTTAAATAACGATTTCTTTTTAATTTTTTTCTCAGAGATGGCCGCTTGAGGATTGGTGATGAAATTGTCAACGTAAATGGCAATCATTTGCGAGGTATTCAATCCTTTGATCAGGTACAAAAACTACTTTCCAAATTCGTGGACAACTGCATGGATCTTGTCATTGCTCATGACGAAGTCACCACCGTAACTGACTTTTGTACAAAAATCAAAATAAATTGCAATTCCAACTCAAAAAAACATCAAAACGAGACTGAAGACTACTACACTAGAGCTAGAAAGCGTCTATCGTACAGCAATCGCACTCATAGTACAGAGAGCATCAATAGTTATGACCTCAGTAGCTTACAAATCGCACTTGAGGAAGATGATGATGTTAGATCTGTGGCTAGTTCATCGTTTACAGATAAAACTATGCCCCAAGCTAGATGTTTAACGCCACATCAAACAACTCGCAGAGGAGCCGAAGACGAAACTGAAAACTTTTCGCGCCCTGCTCGAACTGTCCGGAACCTAGAACTCACTCCACTCTACAGTACGTCCGAGTATACACCTGTTTATGCTAATCGTATCACAACAATAACCAACACAATTAGCGACGACGAGAAATGGCAAATTCTTAGTCGGAAACGAGCTGAAGCTCTCCAGCATTCAGAATATTCTCAACTGCTGAAGTCTTCTTCTAGAGCCCAAGCCAATAATAACCCAATCACTAACCAACCTAAATCTGTTTTTTCTAAGTGTCAAGAAAATGTACATAGACTTCATATTGAAGCCCCAAAAGACTCAAATGATTCGAATCGCACAAAATCTGGCGAAAATGGTGGTGTTTCATCGGAGAGGAGTGCCGATGGTACCATCCATTTCACACCTCGTTCACACTACTCTCGAAATTCCATGAACTATTCGAATTCGAATTATCGATCACTTAGATTTGCGCATTCACGCCTGAGCTCGAGCCGGTTGAGCTTGTACGTTCAACCAGGGAAGAGTGATAGCGACGACACGACAACTTCTACTGTCTCTTCCAAAGAAAAACTAGCAACTTCTCAACCTAACCTTACTAATAACAGCACTAAATCAAATCGTGATGCTCTAACAACTACCACAATCACCGTTGAGAATAACATAAACAGCCATTGTGATATCATAACTAATCATTGTAAAAATCTGCAACAACAACACAACTATCATCAGATTACTCAACCTGTTAAGTCTGATAGTTCAAGTCGAAAGGATTGTGAATCTTTGACGATGAACATAAGTGTAACATCAGGTTCACTTCAGGACGTACCGACCGATGTTCGGTCGTCGTGTGAGGGTGAGTTTTTATCATTAAAATTAGTAAAGGGTTATGAAGTAGTTAGAAGTAGATAAAATTGGTCGAATTAGTAAGTAGATAAAAAAAAGTCAAATTAGTAAGTAGATAATATAAATTATTATTCACAGGATTTTTTTTATGTTATATCTGACATCACTGTCAAGTTACTAGTCAAGCTGTTAAGAACTCCAAAACGGTGTTGGGCCAGACGATATATCCTATGAGTTTTGTAAAAAGATGGGGGACATCGGGCTTAGATGGCTAACGATTTTCATCTCCTCGCTTATAGGAGGTAGTGGTTTGCCTAAGCAAGGAAGGAAAGTTACCAATGTACGAGACTTAGGGAGGTCCTTAAACCATCAATTGAACACAAAATTACGGTGTTTTTAAGAATCCTTAGAAGATCACTTTGGAGTCTGTCAATCTGTCACGCAGAATTTTCTCACTCCTAGCCTTTTCAAGATGAAACCAGTAGTGCAGTAGGCCGGCAATTACTCTGAGTGCTCCAGATTAGTATTAGTTTCCTCTTTTTTTTATAGTGAAAAAAGCTTTTTCGAAAAGATTTGTTGTACATCCCTTGTACACGTCCTGGCAACTTTTAGCTGTTCTCATGTGCAGCTCCTTGTTGGATCTACTTCTCCACAAAATGTCTCCACACACTGGACCACGATCACTCAGAGTATTTTCGTTTCGAAACGACCAAGAGTTTCCTTATCCGCTTTAGATAAGGTCCATGCTACTGCGCTCCACATACCACATATACCAGGCCTGGGATGATCAACGTCTTATAAAGGATTTTCTTCGTTTTACTTGAGCGTTTTATTTCTTAATTGCCTTCTCAGTTTTTCGTTTCATCTTTGCACTGATGTTGTTTTCCGTGTATTTGGCGAATCCCAGATAGACAAAGTCCTCTACTATTTGAAAGTTATGTGTGTCTAAATTGTGACATTTTATGTTCGTACGTTGAACTTTATCCAGGGTTGACCCAGGTTTGCTTGACCTATAAGTATATAAACTATAGGTTCTTAAAAAACGCTTTGCCACAAAATCACCGTATTTGAAGAAAAATAGATGCCAATACAACCCTGTTCGTTACCTGAACTCGTTCCAGCAAAAAACAAGTGCTAATTTTGGGTGAGTTGGAAGCAAATCCAGGGCTCAAAAAACACTTAGCTTGACAGTCAGGACGAGTTTAGGTTCTTACCCTCATTAACCATTTAATCCATTCTTGCGTCTTCTGTTTCAATGCTAGCTGAAGCACCTATGACATCACGCTTCCTTCTTCCCATTACGTCGATATCCATGCTTATTTTGAATTCTATTCGATAGAAAGTTAGTTGAATCCGAAAGAAGTGCATGACTCCAATGATTCGAATGTTAAACATGTAAAATTCCGAATCGTTCGAGTTTCGAATTCGAATTCGACTAACTTCCTATTGAATCATCATCATCAGGTCCTGTAACCCCGCTCGGGGCATAGGGCGTCAACAAAACGTCTCCATCCTTCTCGATCAGCAGCTAGATACCTTAACTGTGGCCACGTCTTTCTCTGGGAATTAGCTTCTGATAACACTGTAGATTTCCATGTTGTTATTGGTCTTCCAACCCGCCGTGACCCTTGAGGATTCCATTCAAAGGACTGCTTCGCAATATCATCGTTTGGTTTCCTCAGTGTGTGACCAATCCATTGCCATTTGCGCTTTCTGATGTCGATGTCCAAGCGCCTCTGACCTGTCCTACGCCACAACTCCTGATTGGATATTGTTTGTGGCCAGCGAATTCTCAGGATGTGACGCAGACAGCGGTTCACGAAAGCTTGCGATTTTCTCGAGATGGTGGCCGAGACTTTCCATGTTTCACAAGCATATAATAGCACGGATTTCACATTGGATTCGAAGAATCTCAGTTTAGTACGTAAGGAGACTTGACTGGATTTCCAAATTTGAGACAGAGCACCGAAGGCAACGCGAGCTTTATTTATTCTGCTTTTTACGTCCAGATCCGTACCACCGTTTGCTGATACAATACTTCCGAGGTAATTAAATTGTTCGACCTCTTTAACGGGCGTGTCATGCAGAATAATACGATGTTGTGTTGGGGGGCCTGTTAGCATTATTTATTGAATTCTATTGAATAGAATGTCAAAATAAGCATGACCGTCTGCGTTAGTAATTGTACAGACTTTTGAATGATTATGCCTATGAATGGGCATGACAGTTTATCGCCTTGTGAAAATCGAAAGACTCGATGAGTTTTTCACCGACCTTGGCGGACATGGCTCTCTACTTGCAGCTTGTCTCTGGAAATAATGTTGGCCTTGAATTCGATACAACGATATATCAGTAGATAGATAGATAGATAGATAATTTCTTTATTTCATGAAATGCATATTTTACAAAAGATTTTTCTTAAGAATAAGGACATGGCAATTTTGCCGTCTGCCTGAAATGACAATTATTACAATATACAATTTATATTGTTTTTTTTTCAAGATCTACCGTGATTTTGATAACTTTCCTTCTTTAAAACCGCATTGATAGTTTACTTACTTAGGTGAACCTGGGGCTCACCATTGTATTTTGCAACCTATTTCGATTTTCGGCCAGCTCTCTACAGTTTTGCTCTCTAATGGGGTTTTACATTGAAATTCGATAGACTTACTCTGAAATCGAGAACTACTTCTTTTAATAAAACACGTTTTTAGGTTTTTTCCTGATATTGGAGATTAAACTGATGTTCACATATCGGAATTCATATTTTCATATATTATAATTTTTTTTCCAGCAAATTACTGAATTCTAACTTATTTACTCGTGCCTCATAATTTTTAGGAATTTCTTGAACCTAACGCTGGCACATCAAATTTAGTAAAAATTTTTTTCCATTAAACGTTTAACAGATCAAATGTTTTTACATGTGCGTATGAATTAAGAGAGTAGATCTCCTAACCAAAAGGGAGTAGATCTTTGACGTGTAGATAACTCCGGATTTACTATTTTTTTTTTTAATGAAACTTTGAAAATAGAAAAGAAGTGAATCTTTTAACTAAGGGAGTAACTCTTTTCGACAATGTAACACGCTTACGTCGGTTGAGATCTTCTTCCACTTGATTGCTCCACTTGAGAAGGTCTTTTCCTTCCCCTCCTTCCCTGCAATGTACTTTCAAAAATCCGTAAGAGCCGTAGCGTTGTTATTTATCCGTTCTACATGTCCTTGGATGTAGGAGTGGAACATAAGAAATAAGAAATTGAGATTCCATTCATCGGGCACGTTTTCTTCCGACCACATTATGCTGATCAGCTGGGACATGCTCTTTTCCAACTGATCTCCAGCTCAACATCGATCAGAAATATCATTGTATGCTTCTAATATAAATCATTATATGGAACCTATGTTCAGCACTTGTGAGAGCAAAAGACAAAGCCAAACATTGCTGAAAAATTCAAAGTACTCCACGTGTGTTTTGATAGTGTTATGATTAGGAACATTTTTATTTTATTTATGTAAATATACGAAGCATGTTATTTTAATAACTCAATATTTCCATTTTAAATGCTTGTTCGATATGCCTAACCATTCATCAAACAAAACTTTTAAGCTAACAATGGCAATGTTGTTGAATCAAAATATTTTGTAAATAAAATTGGTGTATAGCTACTTTACATCAGCCTATGAAACTTAAAATAAATAAACAAATTGTCTCATTTTAAAGGGATCCATAAATGTGTCGTTAAAACGGTTACATTCTACAAAGGACACGGCATGAAATCTCTAGGTTTTAGCATAGTCGGTGGAAGAGACTCGCCCAAAGGCAATATGGGAATTTTTGTCAAAACTGTATTTCCTTCAGGTCAAGCAGCTGATGACGGTACCTTACAGGCTGGTAAGTTGTATTTTTAAGTTAACATGCAGTAATTCATCGTAAGTTATAAGCTAACAATTTAACTGAATTATCTGCAATTTCTTTGCTACATTAAATTCATAAACCTATCGTAAATAGTAAATCATTACATTTGCAGTTCGAAATGGACATGCAACTGATTGATGTATGCACGCTCAAATGTCGTGCATACATAATTTATCTCGTGATGAAATAGCTAAAAAGTCATCAATTAAAAAATAAATATTCAAATGAAATTTGTCCTTTCCTTACAGGCGACGAAATCATTGAAATTAATAACATGTCGGTACAGGGAATGAGTCATGTCGATACCATTAACCTTTTCAAAAATGTTCGCGAAGGTGCAATTATTCTAAGGATTCTGAAGCGAAGGTATGTACATATAATCCTATTTTTTATTTGAAATAATTTTTTATCCAACTCTCATTTTACAGATTCCATAAAGCCAAAACCGTTGCACCATAAACAAATGTCCCCAGGCATATAAACCATATGGACATTGTATAATGTAAAATAAGCCTCGAGAAAATATATTGAAGAGACAGAACTATCTTGTTCTTTAAATTGTACCTTAAATCTTAATGCAATCAAATAAGTTTTTTCCAAATAATTTCATAAGGTAATCATCTGCAAGATCATAAATATTTTAATTAGTTTAGTAATTGCATGACCTTTATATCATTTTGCTGATGAAGTAGATTATTTATATTATTGTATATTATGTATTTTAGACTAGAAAATTGATTCTATTCGTAAACAAATGATGTGTTGTCTGATTTCAAATTTAACTGTATCGTAGTACACGTAGAACATAATTACCTTCGTTAAAACCTAAAACAGAACTTCGGTCATTTTTTTGAAAGAACTTGTACAGACTTCCATAAGAAAATATATTCCATGTTCTTTAATGTAGAAACTATTATACTAACTTCGATTAGAATTCCATTGACTGTTTAGAATAAGTGTTATTGTGCGTCCAACTTTAATGATATAAATAAAGAACATCAAATGTAGAGGTGTTTTTATATTCATCTTATTTTTCATTCTAAGTTTCACATTTTCATTTTCAGCTGCTTTTGACAACAAGGCGTTGTTTTTTGATAAAGTGTTCAACACGATTTTCCAGACTCTCTGAAAAGAAAAGAAAATTGGTAAGAAAGTATGCAATTTAATGGATATATTTATAGAAGGTTCAAATGTGGGATTTTTTTTTTACAAACGAAAAGAATTCGTCAACCAAGTTAAGTAACATTTGAATGCTGACTAATTTGAAACACATATACCAAGCGATTGAGGTAGAATTTATAAAACATTTCAGGAAACCGCAAATGACAAATGTTTTGTCACTGATTACATTCAGGTACTTTTCGAAAACAGTTCAGTCTGACAGAATTATTGATGAGTGCACTCATCGACGGTTGTATCTTTCTCCAAGTCATTGTTAAAAAATAAAAAGACTACAGGTTGTACTAATTTTGAGCTGGTGAAAGCTTTTCAAGGCGCGGAGAAAGCCACTGAATAAATAAATAAAACAACAGATCGAGGGGCCCCAGAGCCTAGCGCATTTTTCATAACCATGTCTTGTGAGGGACTGCAGGTGCAGATGGCCTTGATGCCGAACTTTTCAAGGCAGCTGGAGACCAGTTGGAAAGGAGCACGCACCAGCTGAAATGCATGATATGGTTGGAGGAAAGCATGCCCGATGAATGGAACCTCAGTATCGTATGCCCGATCCTAAAGAAGGGAGACCCTCACAATTGCGCCAATTATAGAGGGATAAGCCTCCTTAACGTCACCTATAAGATCGTGTCTGCTGTAATGTGCGAACGTCGAAACCCCACGTCAACAACTTGAAAGGTCTTTATCAATGTGGTTTTAGACCAGAGAAGTCGTTAATAGACCAAATTTTCACATTACGGCTGATTTTGGAAAAAAACCCGAGAATATAATATCGATATTCACTATCTTTTTATCGATTTCAAGGCGCATATGACAGTATTTACATGGACGAGCTGTTCAGAGCCATGTCTAGTTTCGGCATCCCGTCAAGGTCGGTAAAGAACTCACCGAGACCTTTGATGTCGAAAAAGGCTTTAGGCAAGGCGACAAACTGTCATGCGATTTCTTCAACATCATACTTGAACAGATTGTAAGAAACTCAAACGTCAACACCAGAGGAACAATCTTTCAAAAGTCTGTGCAATTACTCGCATATGCAGACGATATTGACGTAATGGGAAGAAATAAGCGTGATGTCATAGGTTCTTTTGCGAGTATTGAAACAGAAGCGGCAAAAATGGGTTTGATGGTTAATGAGGGCAAAACGAAGTATATGCTGTCATCAAACAAGGACACAGAACATCGACAAATTGGACAAAACGTCACAATAGACAGACATACAGCCCTATTATGGTAACAGATCGGAGAAACATACGATCGTAGAGAAGTTCCGATCGTAACATTTGTTCTGTTTATGGTATCCATTCGTAAAGGAAACACTGACGCGTAACAACGTTTGTCTCCTCAGGCGACCGGTTTGTGAAATTTCTGGCAATATCGGTTTTGGTTTGCATTAACTCGACCGAACTTTGATATTGCACTGAGTCTGTTTTTGTTTTTTTTTTTTTTTTTTTTCTTAAAAGAAAAAAATGAAAAAATGTTTACATTGTTCTCTTTCTGTCCCCTCCTCAGAATTCATGTTTTTTTTTCTTTTGTTTACGTACAACCTTTCCGCGACTATTTTGCTGTCGGAGACATCGGATAGAACAGAAAACCAAGATATCGGTATGCATCGCATGAATTCTAAACGCGTTGCTGTAAGTTTAACATTTTCATCGCATGTTTCGTTCTTTTCGGATGTATGTCCGATTAAGCAATCGGAAACGTTACCATAATACAAATATCTTACGTTTCGTACAAATCGGAAAGAATTTCGTTCCGATCTGTTACCATAATAGGGCTGATAACTTCGAGGTAGTACAGGACTTCGTCTACTTAGACACGGATAACAACATCAGTGCGGAGATCAAACGGAGAATAACTCTTGCCAACCGTTGCTTCTTTGGGTTAAGAAGGCAATTGAGAAACAAAACCCTCTCCAGAAAAACCAAGGTAACAGTGTATAAAACCTTGATCATCCCAGTCCTGCTTTACGGCGCGGAAGCATGGACCTTATCGAAAGCGGATGAGGAAACTCTTGGTCGTATCGAAAGAAAAATTCTCCGAATGATCTTTGAACCCGTATGGGAAGACAATGAGCTATACCTTGACATGGGCATAGCCAGAAGAGTACGCATCGCGAGGCTACGATGGTTGGGCCATGTAGAGCGGATGGACCCAAACGCTCCGGCTCGACGGATTTTCCAAAGCACATTGCAGGGAAACCGCGGAAGGGGAAGACCTCGTCTTAAGTGGCGCAATCAAGTGGTAAAGACCTCAACCGACTTAGACTGCAAAACTGGAGAGAACTCGCCCGAAATTGAAGTCGTTACAGAAGGATATTGGCTGAGGCCCAGGTTCACCCCGAACTGTAATGCCCACCTAAGTAAGTAAGTAAGTCTTGTGATGGAATGGAGAGGACCTAAAATTTTCTGTCCATTCCGAACGGGTAATCGAGAAAGCGCTTTTCATGGCAATGAATTTACTAACGGAGGACTTGCCAATTCCTCGCGAAAGGAGATACCTGCGGAAAAACATTTTTGCCTCAAAACCTGCCCCCAGCAAAAACCTAGCGCTGGTTGAGGACAAACCCAGGTCAACCCCACGGCTCAAAAAACACTCAGTTTGACATTCAGGGCGACTTAAGGTTTCTCAAAAAAACGTTTTGTGGCGAACCCAGAACGACTCCAGAGCTTCAAAAAAAAAAATAAAAAAAAACCATCATGAAATAAAAAAGTAAGTTCAAAAAACGCCGTCTTACCACAACGCTTCCTCGTCATCAATTTCTGATATTGCTTCCTTCGAACACACTCATGAAGAACATTAGCCTGCGCTTTGATCGGACAATCGCCATAAAATTTCTTCATTACATCTTCTAAGCTCATCAGGACATTTCTTATCATAAAAGATCTGCAAAGACCAATAGTGAAAACTCATTAAACGTCTAAAAAGATTGGAAAACCTTACTTGATACTATGCTGAGTCCATTCGCCTTGAATCGTTTCAACAAGCTTTGACAAGTTTTCTTCGTTATACACCCATTCGGTTGTGTCGGAAAGTCTTTCTCCCTCTTCGCATTCATCCTCCAATGGAGTATTATCGTTTTCTGAATTAGTTTTCGTTTTACCAGAAACCTCTCGGAACTCACAATCAAACAGATTCAGTGGAAGTGCAGCGGCTGGGGTATACTGCGGTTTGCTACACGACAAATATAAGAATTCAAGACGAACCAACTGTTAGTTTTATTTACCAGGGATTGGTGTTGACATCCAACAAGTCCTGTATGACCTTTGGATCTTCATTTCCTTCGCCAATGAGCAACAAAACCGACATTATACAGCGAATCTGGTGCCACAAAAAGGAGTTGGCTTGAATTTCAAAGTAACACATTTTGTAACATTCTTGTTCGTTTTGGTTGGGGCATTCATGAATAGCAGCAGAGTAGATTTTGCGTTTGTAATTCATTACTCCGTTGTGAACATCCATTTTGCAGAGATTTCTAAAGTCAGCATCTTTAGCGTTGCTCAACAGCTCGCAACCTGTTCGCATTGCCGAGAGGTTCAGATTACCGGTTGGGAAAAAATAACGATATGTCCGCTTTTTGCAATCGAACCTAGCGCTGTACTCTTTGGAACGAAGTGGCATCCATGCAATGCACTGGATGTTTTTGGGAAGGACCTTGTTGAGGAGACCACAATAGTCGATTTCGTTTTGAATTGCATCGTCAGTCAGTTGAAGGTCTGCTGAGAACTTGCTTCTCAAGTCTATCGATATCACCTGACAAAATGCACTTACTTCTTTGTCCGTTCGACCACAACGATGGTAATTTGATGTTTCTCGTGATTCAATTAGACAAGTTCTCGTTAGAGATTTGAAAATATGGTACTCTGGAGAAGAAATAAATAGATAGATCGTTTTAAATAAATGCATTCATTTTTATTACCAATTGTAGCGTTGGAATCTTCTTGGCAAGCTAGCCCCTGATAGTCCCAGCCAAAGTAGAGAAACTTAAGCAGCACGTGCCGCTTCGAGGATCTTTGAGAGAAAAATTTCATTATGTTAATTTTTGAAGATATTTTATGAAACTCACTTGCTGAAATCGAATTTTCGCTTGGAACCTTTTGGAGACGGGTCATTAGCTTCTTCAATATCTGCTCTGTCCACAGAATGCTCGTCTAGTTTTTTCTGGAGGATGTTTTTTAGCTGGACGTTGTATGCTTGCAGTTGGATGATTTTGTCAATGAGTTCCTTTTTTGAAAGGTTTTCCAGATCATGTCGTGTGAAGTTTTTTTGTCTTTTATTTACAGACACTTGCGGCTCCATATTCCAATGAAGAAAAATAAAATAGTCAACTCTATTATGAAATCTTTCTTGGTCCTTTTGTTTCGTATTTGTATTCAAAAACCACAGCATGAAGTTTTTGGCTGTCATTTTCCTGTCACATTTCAGACTTCACCCAGAGGTGTTCAGAAGACAAATCAGTAGCCGAGTTCACACTGTACAATTAGTTGGAATTCGTCGAGGAACAGCGGTAAGGTAGTGATATTTTGCCAACAGCTTATAGGAATTAAGAACAATAGGGAAAACTATTACTTCTCTTGCCCCGCAACTTCTATTTGCTTACATTGTTGCTTTTGTAACACGAAATCCATCTGTAACACATTTATTAAGCTGAATATAAATTTGTATCAGTGAATTTACTAACACCACTTTATTTACGGATTTTAAACTGGTTTTGAAAGCTGAAAATGAAGCGGTGCTTGTGAAGTCCATTTGAGGACAGATGTGGTTTGGCCTCTTCTTGTATCTCCTCTGTGGCCCACAGCCTTAGCCAACATAGAAATTGCAGGAATTAAAATTATTTTCCATTTTTTATGTTTTCTTTACTTTCCTGTTAACGTTTAGAACCTTACCACTACCCCATTCTTTATCTGGAAATAGGACGCCATTTTCAACTTGTGATAGAAAATCTTTTACTTGTGTTTTGGGGTAAAACCTTGCTCAAATCGGCGCGATAAGTGCGTGCGATGCGATTGCGTTTAGTCATCTCCATAAGCTTACATGTATTTCATTTTGATAGAAATCGCATAGCACGACGTGCGAGTTGACACTCGGGTGAGATGTTATGTTAACATGAAGGAAATCGTTCGCACACACGAAAACGTTTGTTCGCTTTTTAGTTACAGAATCTTACCCCTGTATTATCGCCTCTGTTTTCTGCAGTAGCAGATGCATGTGAGTCCAGCTTAGCATTTAAACATCCCCCTTCTGAACATACCCCATTTAAAGTGGATTCTGGTATGGCAGTGCTTCAAACACAATCCACAGATATATCTTTCCGTCTCTGTCGTTTCAGCTGCTCATCTCTTTTCCCAATCATTTCTTTCCCAAAGCGTCCATGTTGAATTTTTCCGTAGCACGAAGAGTATCTTGTTGAAAACTATTGGTTTGCTTAAATACAAAAGTGCATCCTTTCTAAATATTAAATACTAAAAAACATTCACAAGTATTTGTTATTCACTTTGCGTTCAAAATAACCCCAATCGCCTCGATGCAAGTGCGTTAAATCATCATTTGAAAAGTCTAGCCATCGTCGCCATATACTATATTGTCAACGAATATAGAACCAGAGCAGAGTATATCTAAAAAAAAAAATCAAAATCAAAGTGCGTGTACTGTTGGCATTTTTCCTTACACTCTTCCCAATTTCTTTTCGTTTTTATTTCCTTTATTTTTCCTTCGCAATTTTAACAAAACTATGCCCTAATCAAAGCTGTTGTTATATTCTCTTTCTGTAGACTTGACCAATTAACAAAAAAGGATTTGTTTTTCAAAAAGTAAAGAAAAAAAAAAAATTGAGAAAAAAAGTCATAGTAAATTGTTGTGCAAAATGAGTGTCGTCGCCGCCACCGCAGCTGCAATGACTCTTGATGAACAGAAGACACTTTTAAAGACTTGTGGTTCAGCTGGTGGTGATCATAGTATACCAGACAATATCGACGACAATCATATCTTACATAAATTAAAGACAGCGCCATCATTCACATCGGCTTCAGCTTCAGCATCTGCGGCCAACGAAGCAGCTAGTGTTCTACATCCAGCTTCGCCACAAATCACCATCAACAACAACAACACCTCATCATCAACACTAGCATCGACTACAGAAACAAGTTACACAGCCCAGCATCGACGTTTGTTGGAAGGTATCTAAAGAAACATAAACTCTTTCAAAAAAAAAAAAAAAAACCTATTGACTTCAAAACAATCATAACTGGTAATTTTTCTCGAATTTTGTCTTTTCTCTGTAAAAAAAAAACAACGAGACGAAGTAAATGAAAAACACGACTGTGCGGTTAGAGTCCAAGTAATACCCACCATTTCCATTTTGATTTCCAAAATTTTTATTAATTTGTTTTTACTTGCAAATCTGTCTGTCGTTTGTTGCTCGAGACTCTAGTTTTAAGGCCAAACCAAATCAAGTGTTCTCTGCAAAAAGTTTACCATAAAAAAGAAGTAAATTCTCGCCGCTTTTTAACACAAATTCGGGTCTTTCTCTTGAGTGCGTTGATTTGATTGAAAAAAAAAAAAATAAAAAATAAAAATGAAAATGTGAAAAGTTTATGTTGTAAAAAGCATTCCTTTTGTGTAAATGAAAAGAAAAGAAAAGAAATCACTACAAACATTTCTATTTATTTTGTAAATACGTAAAAGAAATATTTTTTTTTTGTTGAAGAAAATCAAAGGAAATGCTATAAATGAACGGTTACAGTGATTACCTGAACGCGCGATCGTACCTGATTGTGATATGCAAAAAAAAAAAAAAATACAAATAGTCATATCAATGTTTTTTTTATGAAATATCGGACGTTTTTAATAAGTGGCCCTTAACAAGTTTATACCCAACGTCGCCTATGGTGTCGACAAGATGGGTTTTGTTTTGTTCTGTCTAATCGACGAAACCAACCGATATGCCCTACAAATTACAAAAATAGAACAGTCTTGCAATGAATGATGATGATTTTTTTTTAGTATGGTTTGTTTTAATATGCAGAAGTACCTTTTTAAGTATTTATTTTCTAAGATATATGAATACACAAGTAGATTATTATTTTGATTGATTCATTTAGGAATTAACAGCCTTGGTATGATAAAATGGATTGTCCAAAACTTTTCCACCTTAGAAAGCAAATACTTGACTATGAGATCATCCGCTTAGGGAAACAGAAACTACAGGAACTGCTCTGGCTCAATAGTTTTCATTCACACACCGCAGTGCCCAGAACTACGCAAGGTCATCTCACTATATAACCTAATGTATCTAATCTACAAGAAAATACAAAGATATCTTTACAGTAGAGGTTATGTTATGTATTTTTAGGATTGGGGTAGATACGCGTATTGATTTTAAAGAGCAATCTAATTTCCAAACTTGTGGAATGTAACCCCATTTTGTTACTGCCGAAACACAAACTTCTTGAATGTTTGTAGGGCCTGAAATTCATTCATTCCAGCAAATCTCAACAAGCAGTTGTTGGGTAAGGGGAATGACACTTTTTTGACTATTTTTGTTATACTACTATTTTGAAGCAGATAAAAAAATAACTATGGATCAATACTTGCCTATCTGGTTTTAGACCAAAACCCAGCTGCAAATCAACCCTACTTCTTGTGAGTCACCACTCATCATCAGCTTAAACTGTAGGCCATCCAATTCTATGTAAAAAGCTGCAAATCAGTTTTTGGTTTACTTTAGAATCTTGCAAGTTAGTTCATTCATATCTTAGCGAAAGGCAACAATGCGTGGTGGCGAATGAACGTTCTTCCACCTTTATCGAAGTCTTAACTGGAGTACTCCAGCGATCTATCCTCAGACCGATCCTTTTCTTGTTTTTGTTTTAGAATTCCTAAACATCGGTAGTCTAAAGTTATCTACATTACGTAAACCATACGGCTGTATATCTCTTACATAAGTTAAGTAATCATTTAAATAATTTGGTAACAAATTAAATTTAATTTTAAAAACGAAAACTATCGCATTAAACATGATACGTTGGTTAACACTCAACCAACACAATCTCAACAACATTTCCCTTTTTGAAGTAAAATTATTGCACGTTAAAATAATTCGCATCGCTCTATTTTGAAGGTTTTGAAGTCTATATATCATCTGATTATTGCAAATAAACAAAATACTGGAGCAATACTCAAAGTGAGGTTTAACAATTGTATTATATACTTTAATAATTGTTTTCTTCGTCATTTTTTTCCTTATCTTACTCATAAAGTAAAGTTTTTTGATATCTTTTTACAAATATATTCAATATGTGGATTCAAGTTTAATTTATGGTCAATAACAACACCTAAATATTTTATCTCTGACACAAATTCTATATTTTTCATTTTGTATATTAATTGGTCTGTGGTACCCGTGGTGCGATGGTTAGCATGTCCACCTGCTAATCCCGGGGTTCGAGGTTCGAATCCCAGCAGAGGCAAAAATGTTTTTCCACGGGTATCGCCTTTCGCGAGGAATTGGCAAGTCCTCCGTTAATAAATTCACTGCCATGAAAAGCGCTTTCTCAATTAGCCGTTCGGAACCGGCCCAAAATTGTAGGTCCCCTCCATTCCCTCACAAGGTTTGGTTGTGAGAAATGCGCTAGGCCCAGGGGCTCCTCGCTCTGTTGCGCCACCCTATTTATTTATTTATTTATATTAATTGGTCTACTTGAACTTCCATTTAAAATCATTGCTTTGGTCTTTTTCACATTTAATTTCAACAAATTTCTATCAAACCATTCTTGCAATTTTTGTAGGTCTTGGTTGATTTTATCTATACAATCATCAATATTACTACCAGATATAAACAATAACGCATCATCAGCAAACAACACAATTTTTGAGAAACAAACAGCGTTCTCCATATCAATAAAAACAGCAACACTCCAAGCAAAGATCCTTGAGGGACACCATAAGGAACACTTATAGGATTTGATATTGCATCATTAACTTTGGTTTTTTTAAGTTCTATTCTCTAGATACGTTTAAAACAAATAAAGTTCATTGTTTTTAACAGCATACATTTTCAGTTTTTCAATCAAAATCTGTCTGTCTACCGTTTCAAACGCGCGTTTTAAATCTAAGAATACAGCCACAACTACGTTCTTATTGTCAATGTCTATTTTCCACTTTGTTATGACTAGATTTAAAAGAGATTCACAGTTATGGTTTTTACGGAAGCCAGATTGATAACACGAAATGAGGTACTATTCTGGATAGGAATATAGTTCGTTATACACTATTTTTTCAATAACTTTACTTTCCAAACTCATCATTTTGACAGGTCTGAAATCTTCGACTTTTTTTGAGTTTTTTACTTTTGGAATAGGGACGATTAGTGAATCTTTACAGCAATTCGGAAAACAACCACTATTTAACGACAAGTTGATAATCTTTAACAACAAATCTTCAGAAACATAAAAGGCATCCACATATATTTTTACATTTATTCCATTGCTTCTTATTTCCCTAATACTTGTTACAAAATAAAAATTTAAAACGTTAGACATTTCAAAAGCATTATTGAATCTTACATTATTGTATATAACCTCGTTGATGTCTTTTTTATTTTCCTTCAATACAAGCAGCTTTAAGGTTCTCCACATACATATTTCAATTTTCTTACTAATGTAACTGTTTTTTGCAATAATTTGTTAAATTTGTTCACTAATCCATGGATTAAAGTTATTATTAAGAGCTTTGATGAACATAAAACTTTTGGCAGTTTTTATTAAAGTATTCGAAAACCTTTTGGTTAAATCATCAACAAGTATATCACAGTTAGGAACAGAAAAATCACGAGCACGTAGTTTATGGACAAAATTTTTCGGATTATATTTAAATATGCGTAGCAAATTGTTTTTAGATTTAGTATTATTTAATAACTTAATACTAATTATCATAGATTCATGATCACTTATTTTATATTTACTGTCAGACTTTGCTTCAACTCTCTCCGGATTATTCGTCATAACATGGTCAATCAAACTTCTAGAATCTTTGGTAATTCGCGTTGGCCCACTAACTAATTGGGTAAATGAATTATCATTCAATATTGCACTTATTCGGCTTTTTAAGGAACTATCTTTTAATAAATCCATATTTATATCACCCATTAATATCACAGTTGAAGATGTTCATCCAATCACAGAAATGGTATAAAAAAATGTTTGCAGAAGCAGAATAACTCGGGGATCTATATATACCACCGAGTGTATAAATGACTCGTATTTTTTTTTATCTTCAATAATAGGAACCATATTTCTCTTTCAATCTTTCAATCGCATCAGATTTCAATATATCCACCTGCCAGTTGTCTTTTAAGTAAAAAGTTACACCACCCGTATGAGCACTAATTGAATCACATCTTATTATGTGATATCCCTTTAACTGAATTTGAACATCTTCCACCAAATCTGTCGTATGTGTTTCTGTTGCACAAATGAAATCAAAACAAGTTATCGTAGACTAAGGATTCCAATTCACTGAAATTATTTACAAGGCCTTCAACTTACACTCAGCCAGAAAAACAATCAGCTTTTGCTTAACTGCTCACCCATGGAGACGCAGGTAAATAAGCTTACGTCAGATATAATCAATGCCTACGAAAGCTCATATCCGCATGTCATGTTCGAAAAAGCAAAGGTAGATCCAACCCCATATGGTGGACAAGCGAACTCTAGGAGGCTTTTCAATAGGGCAAATTCTAGCAGCCTTTCGACTGACTGGGAACTACATAGAACTACTTACGCAAAGAGAGCGGCCTGGCGAAACTTCTGTTCAGATATTGAGTGCACCAATGACGCTGCAAGGCTAAGGAAAGTAAAGTTCAAGGTCCGAAATACTGCTAGTTTTCTTAGGAGACCTGATAACCCATGGACTGACTCATGCTCTGAAACTCGAGTCATACCACCCACTTTCCTGGGTGTTCTCAAAAGACATCTCGACCCAACGCTATCAAATTGGACTGACTCGACGCCCCAAACAAGAAGAGTAAAAGCAGAAATGGGTGCAAGCATGCTAAAGGTCAAAACTTGTAGAGGTACACTCCAAGGAGGACTGTTATCACCGCTACTCTGGCTGCTAGTAGTTAACCAAATTCTGGTTAAACTAGACATGAGCGGAATAAAAGCCGTAGCGTATGCTAATGATCGCCATCATGACTTCGGAAAAATTCACAACAACCTTTTGATATACTTCCACCCACCATAAACGGTATACCAATAAACAAAAAGCTCAACGAAAAGCTCAATTCGCCTTCTACACTACACTTGCAGTAGAATTTTTGGGAAAAAATGGGGACGTGGTTCCAAAACTATTCACTGGATGTATACATCCATAATAAGACCAATCCTCACATATGCCTGTCTGGTCTGGTGGCCATCATTAGAGAAGGCGTCAAACCTTAAGACCATGACCAAAATCTAAAGCCTTGCATGTATATGCTCAACCAGTGCCGTGAGAACGACACCAACGGCAATTCTGGAAACATTCCTGTCGCAATAAAGCTTCCCGACTTCTGCAGTGTTTTTTAAGCAAAAGTATTTGCAGTGTGTGAAGCCGCAAAACACCTGGCTACGGAAAATTTGATCGACAAAAATGTTGACATTTTCATAGACAGTCAGGCGGCCATAAAAGCATCCATTATCAAAAAATCCAGATTAGTAGAAAACTGTCGCAGTAATCTTAAGCTGTTCAGCTTAACAAACACCGTCCCTTTAACCTGGGTTCCAAGACATCGTGACATAATCGGTAATGAAATGGCGGATAAGAAACGAACACCTCAGCTCCAAAGCCACCAGAGCAAGAAAAAACAGAACCAAACATAATTTTCTAAAAACCGCCAATGAAAGGTGGTCATCTTTAGGAACATGCCGAGTCTCCAGATATTTCCAAGAAAAAAACATAATTTCTACTTCAGCTTAGCAGACCTGGGCTTTCTCTGTTGATTGGCATTCTCACGGGCCACAACTCGTTGGGTACCCACATGATGAGAATGGGCGTTAGCACATCCTACTTATGTAGAGGATGCCAAGACGAAGAGGCGGAGAAAGGATCATTCCACTTCCTCTGTGAGGGTCTGGAACTCCCTGCCTAAACAGGGAATCAAAAAAACAATTTAATCAAAAATTTTATTTATAAACATAAAAGATAGGAATGTTTAATTATGAAAAATGTTTTAAAAATGTACATCAAGACAATTTTGACACACTGAGCGGCTGTATTTTGTATTTTGGTCTTGCGGTCTTTGTCTTGTGGACACACGGCACATCTTTTTTTGGTAGTGACTGAAGATGTTGACTCAACCACAGGTCGCTTTTTTTTTAAATACATATCTCCAATGAGGACCTGGAGATTGGATGGCTAAGTTGGTCAAGTAAACCTCTCCTCCATTTGGGGTTTTATGAGTTCCAAGGCTAAGTTTTTCAATAAATTTCGTCTTATTTGAGTTTTATTGGACGCCATTTTGAGGACATACTAATTCACACCAACAATATTTAAGATCGCATAAAACATAGCCAATGTCCATCGTTTCGTTCGTCTTGAAACACTGTACCGGTGTTCAAAAACTTTAACTATGACTACCCTGGGGTCTATGGGACCCTGAAGCTCAAATATTTCCAACTGCACCACTCGAAAATTAATAAATGACTGATTTTTAGACGTCTGCTACGATAATATGAGAATTCCATGGGTGGCACTGGTGTGGGTTGCTTAGTTTTTAAAAAAATAAAAAAAAATTGAAAAAGTTGAATGGGCATTCTGCGGAACTAGTAGCAACTGCTTCTCTATTACGTTTGTCTGATTGTTTTTACAGGCTTGAGTTCGGGTGGCAAACCCTGGCAAAATCTTTTTTCCTTTAATAAAACTTCCGAATCTCATTCCTGTCATGGCAGCTCTCAATTTTCTCAAACGAGCGCTTCTTTTTCAGAATTCAATGTGTCTTCTTTCTTTTCTCCTTGTGAATCTCGTTTTATTGGTCAAAAGCTGCTTTCTGGATATGTAACCCCCTTATATAACCTTAAAGGGCTTCCATTTCAGGCTATCCGGTTTCTTTGACATATGTCAAACAGAAAACACTGTTTAATAAAAGTAGTTCTTAGTAAGTTTTTCTCGCAAAATCTGTTGCTAGTTTTTTTTTTTCAAATACCGACTGCTGTTTCGTACGTTTTTGTGCGACACCCACACAAAGAAAAATGCTATTAGCTGAAATGCCAATTTTGAATGGTTTTCTCTTGCTAGTTTTATTGAAAGAAGCTGGATGCACTCGATAGTGTGACCTACCTTCCAGACGCTGCTTGCTTCTGATATTGGCACCGCTAAAATGTAACCTCTAAGCAGCTCTGTGTGACCCGTGCTTAGCTGAGAAAGTTGTGTATTGAACAAAATTTATAATTTAATTCAATTTTATTCAATACACAGCACAACTTTCAAAATTAAAACGAACTTCTTATTCTTCTTCGTTTTTTAACGTTACTTGCATCGTAATTTCGAGCTCTCACAGATACCCGTGGGATACGCCGCATTGAGCTCAAAAAGCGTCGACAAGCTTCTCGGTCTTGTATTAATCCATTCTGACACTTAAAAGAGGTCACCGTAAAGGGTCGTTTGGATCTCCTATGCGTCAGTTGTTTGGTGGGACAGGTTGACACTCTTCACAATTTGCTGATAGTTTAAGCTCTTAAATTTATAAGTTAAGAATTTATATGAAAGAAAGAAATTTTTTTAATTATTTTTTTTTTTTTTCAAATCTTACAATATTATGTAGGGTAAATGAGTAACATACAATTATATAAACTTACATAATATGCGAAACAAAATGTGTAAAAGAACATTAAACAAAAAAAAATTGTCTACGCTAGAGTCTCCTCCTTTCTGTAGGTTTCTCCACCTACCTCTACTTTAAAAGCTTGTCCATTTCTTCAATGTCTTCTTTTGTCCATCAGCTTCAGCAATAGAAAACTTCCGATATAAAAATTCCGTGCGCTAAGTTTGTTAGCGAACGAACTTTCGGACAAATTTGTAAAAGTTTAAAATTGATTATACCATAATTTGGTACAATCAACTCCTCACTTCCCCAATGATTATATTCGAGGTTTACGTATATAAATTTTAATTCTGACTCTTCAGTAATTTTGTTATGACCTGGCTATATGTATAGTATATTGTATACCTATATCTATATAGTCTATGTAGAATTCATTTCCTCAATTTCCTGATTCTATGTCGGCTTCATAGCCGTTGTCAATGTCTTCGTTCATAATACATATATAAATTATCAAATATATTATTTGATGGCTCTTCTTCTGTCCATGTCTCCGCGTCCTTGTACGTTTGGGCTTGAAGAAGCAGCATCGGCAAAAAATATCTCGATTGCAAGATCTGTAAAGAAAACAAAAAAATAAGTAGGTTACCTATATCGACTCCAGGTCTAATTAACAAAAAAAAAAAAAAACACCAAAAACATAGTGATTATTAAATTATACATGATTTTTTTATATTCAGTTACTGTCTGACTGACTAGTGGATAATTCAAAGAAATAAGTTGAATAAGAATTATTCATGACACAAAAAATTCAAAGGTCCTAGCAGAAGTTACCAAATGTTGTCAACCCGAAGAGCAACTGATTTTTGATAAGGTCATCGATTTAGGTAGTAACTTCTCTTACCACATTAGTTCCAATGTTTTTATTTGTTGGTTTTACATAGCCCCAAATATTGATTTCCTGCAAAAAAAAGTATTTTCTCATTAATATATTTTGACAAATAATTCCTTAGATAAAAAAAATCACAATACCTGAGTTTTTTATTATTGTTGTTATTTTTTTTTTTTTTTTTGAATCGGCTTTTGAATCAGAAATGATTTTCAATCAATTGATTGGTTCAGGTTAAATATCTAACAAATAAAAACATTAGAACTAATGTCAAAGGCAATTTAATAAAAATTATTTTGTTATACAAATAGCGTAAACAATTAGATATAAGAAAGTATCTAATGAAAATTTTGCATTTTTACCTTAGTACAGTGAGTCAACAGATTTTAGATATTTTAACAATTTTTGATAAAACCTTTTTTATTTAATCACCTTAATTTACTGTCATTATTCAAAAACAGTTTTTTATATCTCTTTTAACGAGAGCTAATCAAAAGAATATTGTAATTTATCTTTCTACAGTTATAATTAGTTTATGTTTATTGAACGATATATATTTATGATACTTATACTAGGTAATTTAAAAAACTAAAAAAATGATAATAGTGTAGGAATGTTGGCACATAGGGGGCTTAACCAAATACATTGTCTAGAATAAAAATAATAACTTAATATTATATAGCTGAAAAGAAAGAGAATTCTTGATTATAAGTTGGCTGACTTGAGTTATCTCGGGATTTTCCGTCCCGGTTGTCGCTGGAGTCCCTGGTGGCATCAGCCATGGATGTATGCTCACCCAGGGTCAGCGTAGAAGGTGGTGGCTTTGTCGTTAGCTGGTATTACTTCTTCGTCCAAAGTGTTCATCACGCTTAGGTATCTTGGCTCAGGCTGTCGGTCCTCAGTGGTCATCCTTTTCACCAGGGGATTAAGATAGTTGCTGATATTTGCAACCGTTTTCACAGTCGATAAGACGTATTGGCCCAAGGGCGTCATTTTGACTGTCTCGTACAGTTGCTGGTTACTGTAATGTCTTTGACGCTGGTGGTTGAAAGTGAGGCCGGTGCAGAGTCTCAGATTCTTCCTTTCGAAAATTAGGAGCTTCTTCATCGCGGTCTTCGAGATAGAGAACCAAACTAAGCTTCCGTAGTTGATAACGGGTCTCAGATGACTTAGTCCTGTCCTTCTCCTCAGCAAAGGGTCAACAGTTCGATGGCAACAATTATACTAAATCACTAAATGTCTCGATACACAGCAAAATGACAACATGCTATGCATAACCGTCCTTATATAGCGTAGTAAATTCTTTGATTCTTTAGCTATCCAGTGGTGTAATTGAATTTCGGATAGCAATGATAGTTATGAAGCTGCAGCACAAAACTGTATATTTTGTTATTCGTTTCTTAACTCTCTCCAGTTTTGCACTCTAAGTCGTTTTAGGTCTTCTTCCACTTGATTGCTCCACCTGAGACGAGGTCTTTGCCTTCCGCAATTTCCCTGTAAAGTGCTTTCGTAAACTCGTTGAGCCGAAGTTTTAAGGTCCATCGTAGCCTCGCGATGCGTACTCTTCTAGCTATGTCCATTTTGTGGTACAGCTCATACAGCTTGTTGTTGTATCTTCTTCTCCACACATTTTCTTTGCACACGGGACCAAAGATCATTCGGAGTATTATCTTTCGAAAGGACCAAAGGTTTTGTCATTCGCTTTCGATAAAGTTCACGCTTCCGTAAAGTAGGACTGGGATGATTAAGGTCTTATTTAGGGTTACCTTGGTTTTTGTAGAGAAGATTTTATTTCTCAATTGCCTTTTTAACCGAAAAAATCCAAGGTTGGCAAGAGTTATTCTCCGTAACTTTGCAACTCCTTGTAATGAACGGGTATACAATTAATTCTATGTGTTCCGCAGGCTACAAAGAGAAATGGATTTGCTAAAATCGAATCCAATAATCATTAATTGTACAAGAAGAGCTTAACCTCTTGTTTTGATATTTAGAATTAGTGTAGGATGCATATAGAAACAACAGTAGATATCCTTTTACCAACTTCTACCACTGTTCATTAAAACAAATCATACATTGGTATTTTTATTACTTCATTGCACAAGACTTGTGTTCTTTTTGATAAATATTGAATTAAAAAAATAAACGAGTGTTTTATATAATTAGTAGATAAATGGGAAGAAAAAGAAATAAAAAACAGTGAATGGGAAAGACAAATTTTCATAAGTGAAATAAGTGATGTGCGGTAAAATATATTTTCAAATGAAAAGTCTTTCCCACCAAAGTGTAAAAGAGTAATAAAAATTATTTAGTTTCACTTAAAAAAAAAGAAAAAAAAAAAAAGAAATATAATAAAGTGAAATTAGTTTGTGTTGAATCGTTTATTTGAGTCTCGGCAATTTTTTCGGGTAATTCTACTTTGACAACTCGCTACCTCGTCTTTTAAATACGATTAGCACCTTGCATCCAATGACGAGGATCGACAAGAGAAAATAACCAAAAAACGTGGATGGACGATTTGAGTCTCTCTCGCACACAATTCCAAAGAAATTAAACTCGTTTCTTTTATTGGTATGATTTGGAATAAGTTTATGGTTAAAGATGTATATTATTTTTGAATTATCTTCTTAAAAAATATATATGTATATTAATATTTATATGTTTATGTGAACATCATAAAGCTATAATAGAATAGATATATACTATTGTTCGTTTGATATTGAAGGCCATATATGTATATCATTTAATAATTCTTTTTACAGACGAAATACACAACCTTAAAATTGAGCAAAGCCGAGTTCAACAGCAATTTACTGATGCACAACGTCGAGAGAAGATACTTATGCGTAGACTTGCCAACAAAGAACAAGAATTTCAAGACTATGTCGTAAGTTGAAAAGCAAATTACTTGTTTTATTATTTTGAGAATACAAAAATATTTTATAATTAAAGAGTCAAATTGCGGAATACAAGGCTGCACAGGCGCCTGGCCCTGCTGCTCTACGTACTGCCCTTCTCGATCCTGCCGTCAATTTGCTTTTTGAGAAACTCAAAAAGGAATTACAAGCAACCAAAGCCAAACTCGAAGACACTCAACAGGAATTATCGGCTTGGAAATTTACACCAGATTCTAATACGGGAAAACGGCTAATGGCTAAATGCCGTTTGTTGTATCAGGTAAAGAATTTGTGGTGTTATACTTTTTAAGTCAGTGCTAAGTTTCTATGGTTCATATTTTCATAGGAAAATGAAGAGCTTGGAAAAATGACATCCAATGGACGACTGGCAAAGCTTGAGACTGAATTGGCCATGCAGAAAAGCTTCGCAGAGGAAGTAAAAAAATCTCAGTCAGGTAAGATTTTGTGGATGTGTACACAAATTTATTCTTACATATAGTAATTTTAGTTTATGAATGCTGACTAAACGCGTTAAGCTTGGTACAGTACAATTAATTTTTATAAAACACTTTTCAATTTGATCTTTGACTGTCAATAATGTTTGAGCGGATTTTCAAATAAGAATGCACAGTTGTCATGGTCCTTTGTTATTTTTCGTTCAAACAGCTGTTCTTATAGATATTGGCGTGGTTTACGGAAGGAACCGCAATTTTTAAATCTCGAAATTCAGTGAAAATATGGGAAGCTTTTTCTCAGCATGATGTCTCCAAATGCACAATGTCCGATTTCACACGATTCGAAAAACTATCTATCGGTTGGTGCGAGATTCGGTTAGCTTATTACAATTGCCCGCATGTTCTTATCAACTGAGGAAAAAAAAAGAACTTCCTGTAGAAGCTTCTGTGGCAAAATAGAAGAAGCTTCTAGGTTAAGAAAAATTCTCTCAAGTAGCTTGAAAACAGCTGACGGCTGAACAGAATCCTGCGAAGAACGCTCAATTTGCGTCTGGAAACTCACTTTCCAGGCAACTCTAAGAACTTGTGCAACTATGACTCTACAGAATCTGGTTGCATAATAACAAACCACCCCGATCTGATTACAAGTGAAAAACTATATTGGGCCATTAACAGCTTTGACCCATGCACCAGATGGTATAATTCCAGCCGAAATTCAAAAGGCCGCATATATCATTATCCCTGCCCTTGAAGTGATTCTTATCGGCTGTACCACCTTGAACTATATCCCCACTCAGTGGAGAGAGGTCAAGTTGTGTTTATACCAAGGGAAGTTAAATCATCCCACGTAAACCCTAAAGATCTCCGACCAATAAGTCTATCATCTTTCCTTCTTAAAGCTTTAAAACGACTTATTGATATCGATCTGCGACCGGCTATTGATCCAAAACCAAAACTTTTATCTACAGTACAACGCGCCTACTGCAAGGAAAAATCAGTAGAAACGGCCCTACATACCCTGGTTCGTACTATAGAACGTTCTTTGAACGGGATTTGAATCGCTCTACACTTCCTTCAGTTCCAGGAATAGCACTGGTTTGTGTTCATTAGCTTGTTAATTTAGCTCTTTGAAAATTTCATATCTTTATGGTATTTTGTTTGATTTTACACGTTTGTTGTTTATTCCAAAGACTGTTTCTACGACCTCCTCGAAGAAACATATGAGCAATGCCCTAGATACGACGTGATTTCAACGCAAAACTAGGGAAGGAGGACATCTTTGGAAACACAATCGGTAAGCATAGCCTCCACGACAAAACCTCCGAAAACGGATTGAGGCTAATCGATTTTGCTGCGGGGCTAAATCTTGTTGTAAGTAGTACACGCTTCCCGCATCTCAAAATTCATAAAGCACATGGCGATCCCCAGATCAATTAACCGTCAACCAAATTGACCATGTTGCGATCGACGCAAGGCACTCTTCCAGTGTGCTAGATGTCCGAACCTTCCGAGGCGCCAACTTTGACTCGGACCACTACCTTGTTGTAGCCAAGGTACGAATGAGGATATCTTGTTCACGACCAGCACGAACTAACGCTGTGAAGAGATATGACGTCGGAAAGCTACAATCGCAAGAGATTGCCAATGCCTTTTCCAATCGAGTGTCCCTTCAATTATCCTTGAATCCCATGCCGCCAGCATTAAACATTGAAGACCAGTGGCAGCAATGCCAAGAAGCCATCAGAACCGCTGCCTCTGAGGTTCTGGGTTTCACTCGGCCACCAAAACGAAACCCATGGTTCGATGAAGAATGCAGGCAGGCAAATGCAGCCAAGCAAAGAGCACGACAAATGCTTTTGCAAACACGAACGAGGGCTGCTTACGATCTGTATAACGAGATTTACAAGGAGAGAAGAAGAGAAGAACACCGACTTCTCAAAAAGAAAAAGAAGCAGCATGAGAAGCGCTCGTTTGAGGAAATAGAGAGGTGCCATGACAGGAACGAGATTCGGAAGTTTTACCAAAAGGTAAAAAGATCCTGCCAGGGTGGCGAACCCCGAACTCAAGCCTGTAAAGACCAGCAGGGAAACATAGTTATAGAGTCACAGTCGCTACTGAGGATCTGGAAAGATCATTTCTGCAGACTGCTTAACGGCGATGAGGACACAAATTCCGCTGTCAGGCAGACTGCCCCATTCAGCCTGGACGATGATCAAGAATGCCGTCCTCCCGACCTAGAAGAAGTTAAGCTTGCTATATGCAAACTTAAATCAAATAAGACTGCAGGTGCAGATGGCCTTGATGCCGAACTTTTCAAGGCAGCTGGAGATCAGTTGGAAAGGAGCATGCACCAACTCATCTTCATGATATGGTCGGAAGAAAGCATGCCCGATGAATGGAACCTCAGTATCGTATGCCCGATCCTAAAGAAAGGAGACCCTCACAACTGCGCCAATTATAGAGGGATAAGCCTCCTTAACGTCGCTTATAAGATCTTGTCTGCTGTAATATGTGAACGTCTGAAACCTCACGTCAACAACTTGATAGGTCCTTATCAATGTGGTTTTAGACCGGAGAAGTCCACAATAGACCAAATTTTCACATTACGGCAGATCTTGGAAAAAACTCGAGAACATAATATCGATATTCACCATCTCTTTATCGATTTCAAGGCCGCGTATGACAGTATCTACAGAGACGAGCTGTACAGAGACATGTCTAGTTTCGGCATCCCTGCAAAACTATTACGACTATGCAGGATGACTTTGGAGAATTCACGCTGCTCCGTCAAGGTCGGTAAAGAACTCACCGAGACCTTTAATGTCGAAAAAGGTTTTAGGCAAGGCGATAAACTGTCATGCGATTTCTTCAACATTATACTTGAACAGATTGTAAGAAGCTCAAACGTCAACACCAGAGGAACAATCTTTCAAAAGTCTGTGCAATTGCTCGCATATGCAGACGATATTGACGTAATGGGAAGAAAAAAGCGTGATGTCATAGGTGCTTTTGCGAGTATTGAAACAGAAGCGGCAAAAATGGGTTTGATGGTTAATGAGGGCAAAACAAAGTATATGCTGTCATCAAACAAGGACACAGAACATCGACGAATTGGACAAAACGTCACAATAGACAGACATAACTTCGAGGTAGTACAGGACTTCGTCTACCTAGGATCCGCTGTAGACACGGACAACAACATCAGTGCGGAGATCAAACGGAGAATAACTCTTGCCAACCGTTGCTTCTTTGGGTTAAGAAGGCAATTGAGAAACAAAACCCTCTCCCAAAATACCAAGGTAACCTTATATAAGACCTTAATCATCCCAGTCCTGCTTTACGGCGCGGAAGCATGGACCTTATCGAAAGCGGATGAGGAAACCCTTGGTCGTTTCGAAAGAAAAATTCTCCGAATGATCTTTGGTCCCGTATGCGAAGGCAATGTGTGGAGAAGAAGATACAACAACGAGCTGTATGAGCTGTACCGCGACATGGGCATAGCCAGAAGAGTACGCATCGCGAGGCTACGATGGTTGGGCCATGTTGAGCGGATGGACCCAAACGCTCCGGCTCGTCGGGTGTTCGAAAGCACATTGCAGGGAAATCGCGGAAGGGGAAGACCTCGTCTTAGGTGGCGCAATCAAGTGGAGGAAGACCTCAACCGACTTGGAGTGCGAAACTGGAGAGAGCTCGCCCGAAATAGAAGTCGTTATCGAAGGATGTTGGTTGAGGCCCAGGTTCACCCTGAACTGTAATGCCCACCTAAGTAAGTAAGTAAGAAGTAAGTTGTTTATTTTAGTGATTTGAAGTGTTTAAAAGCATTTTATTATGTCTAATTCCTGCATTTTTTGTAGAGAATTAGTTTAATTTGTGTTTTTGAATCGGCAGAAAATTGTAGGTCTCCTCTATCCCCTCACAAAGGCAATGGTTGTGAGGAATGCGCTGGGTCCCGGGGCTCCTCGCTGTGTTGCTCGGCGTCAAGGCCATGTGCACCTCCATTTTTATTAGATCTTAGCTTGCATATGTCAAGCTTAACTTTTTCGTGGTTGGTCCGTACATGATGAATTTACGAAATCTTTCTGACAGTGATATATTTGTCATCATAGTCTGCAGAGGTGGCCATTGCAGATCCTCTTTGTTGAATCTTCTTAAGGTTTACCTCGTTACTTCATACTTCTTGGCTGGCGGTTATATCTCATTTGCATAAATCTAGAGGGTACCTCTAATTCTCAACTCTTAGGGCCACATACCAATTGCATAGCTGGAAGTTTTTGTCCCTTGTCCAATACTTTTATCCGAAGCTGTTGGTTGTTTTGAAATCAAATTTCTTTTTGCATTTTTGAATAGTTAGCTTTACGCATAACCATTAAAACTTATGGCAATGTTCTTTTGGAACCCCGTTGTTCGTTAAAGGCCAGATAATCCAATATCACAATTTACTGTATAGGCTTGAGAGTGGTCCGCCTCACCACAAACTCCTCCCTTAGCAATGTTTAATAATTTATTTTAAATAAACAGAAGACAACAAACATGTTTGTAGTATTCGAATCAAAAAAGAAAATCATTTCTTAGAACTAGGAAGAAATTTTAAGAGCATGATTCCTCAAAGATTTCAATACATATACATAAAACCGCTGGTCCAGATGGTATCTCCGCCGTTATTCTGAGCCTCTCCTACGCTGGCAAATCCACTGCTCCATTTGTCAAGCCTGTCCCTTAAAAAGACGAATCTTCCTCCCCTTCCTTCTTTCCAAGGTCATGGAAACGTTGATAAATCGTCAACTAATGAAATATCTTGAAGAACTAAAGCTTCTTAATGACCGGCAATTCGGCTTACGTAGCAAAAGGTCCACAGGTGATTTGATGGCATATCTCACCGAAAAATGGAACCAATCTTTACATTGTTTTGGAGAAAGTAAAATAATTGCGCTTGATATTTCTAAGGCATTTGATAGAGTTTGGCATCTTATCGAAAATGCGTGCTTTTGGTATCGATGAGTCTCTTATTCATTGGATTAGAAATTACCTTTCACACCGTTCAATACAATTTGTGTTGGATGGTTTCAAGTCTGATACCAACTTTATAAATGCTGGTGGGCCCCAGGGCTCCGCTTTATCTCCGACTCTCTTTCTTATTTTCATAAACGATCTTTTGTATGAAACTTCTTATCCTCTTTACTGTTTTGCTGACGACTCAAACCTCAGCTTTTAATATTCGTTTCCAAATTCACGTCCCTGTTCTTCGGATGTGGAACTAGAAAGGTTGCGTATGGCTATTTTGTTGAATTATGATTTTAACTTGACAGCACCGAATAGAATGGAATTCTTCTTCAAAGCCTTACATTCTCTCATTGCAATTATGTATCTATGAATAGTACTTGCATCCAAGAAAGCAGACGGAATGACTACACATTTGATGTCACCAAAAATGCTGCTAAATGCTTGGGTTCGACGGTGCAGGAAATTCTTTAACCCTTCTGGGGGTCAATTCCCGATCTGTGAAGCTGTGAAGTGAAAACATTTATCACAGCTTCACCGAAAATTCGATTCTCCATTAGTGAAAATCCAACCTCAAATGTCAATTTTTTTTCGTATGATAAATTTCTTTTCATTGCCGTATGAGTCGGTGAAAAATTCAATTATGAAAAATGGCCGCAAAACTCAAACGATGAAAAATCCAATTGGAATCCAATTGAAATGAGAGAGAAAATGAGATAATACTGTCAGAATTTATCATTTAGAACATTTTAGTACTTTTTAGATCCGGAATCGCTTAGAGTGGGTTCGTGAAGTGATAAAATGAAAAAACTGTATGAAAACTGAAATGATATATTTTTTTTCACTTCACAGCTTCACAGATCGGGAATTGACCCCCTGGTCTGGCTACTATTTATAAAGCCAACACCCGCTCAAAACTCGAATATAATTCTCATACCTGGTGAGGTGCTCCCCAAACATTTTTGCTACTATTTCATAGGCAAAAATGTTTTTCCACGGGTATCGCCTTTCGCAAGGAATTAGCAAGTCCTCCGAATGTCAATTTGTTGCCATGAAAAGTGCTTTCTCGATTAGACGTTCGGAACCGGCAGAAAATTGTAGGTCCTCTCCATTGCCTGACAAGGCATGGGTGTGATAAATGCGCTGGCCCTAGGGCTCTTCACTCTGTTGCACCCCATTTATTTATTTATTTGCTTATTTGATAAGATGTACAAAACAGAGCGTTAAGAATCGATGGATTATCTTGAACATCGTCGTGTCTTTCCCTTTTTATCGCTTTTTTCACAAACAGTGCTCTACTGAAATAGCCAGTTGTATTCCTACTCTGAAACAATTTAGCCGCAACACCCGCCTTGCTAGGCATGCCCATAAGATTAACTAGAGTTTGTTATTTCAGTCGCACCACCCTAATGTGGAATGCTTATCCAGACTCTGTTTCCCACGATACTACGATTCACAATGAATTCAAAAAAAATTCAATGTGCATTGGTGTCTCCTATTAAATCCTCTCATATTTTCCTAAATGCTCGCTGTGTTTTATAACATTATGAGGGTAGTCATAACCCCTTGATGTACGCGCTAACTATAAAAAAAAGGCTTAGCACTCTCCCTGCCAAGAACTGTGTTTAGAAGCTTTTCCCTACAGTGAACTTAGTGAAAATTTGTCTCAGTCGTTGTATTTTCACTTCACATAAATGTTTTTCACATAAGTTTTTGTTATTTTTTCCTAAAATCTAAGGTCGAATAATTAAAAGTTACTAATTATGTATTTTAAATATTATTTCAGAGCTTGATGATTTCCTTCAAGAGCTTGATGAGGACGTCGAGGGCATGCAAAGTACTATTTTGTTCCTACAGCAGGAACTAAAAACCACACGAGATCGTATTCAGTTTTTGGAAAAGGAAAACTATCAACTCAAAAATGGAATTACTGATGAACCACCTACCGATCCTGCAGGAGTATCGCCATTATCCGCCCAGCAACAACACCTTTCCATGAACGGTGACACAATCAAAGGAGCCATGTCTATAAATTCTGTAGATAATTATATTCCACCCTCCAACACCAATGCAACTAATCCTAAATTTGTGACCGGTACAAATTTCAATATTCATAGTGGCAGCAACGTCGGCGATAACCCTGGAGGCGGCGGCGGCGGTGGTGGTAATCTCGAGACAATCGATGAAAATTCGTGTCTTAGGACGCAAAATCCCAACTGTAAAAGTATCTGTGGTAATAATAAAACATTGGGTAGTGCAAGTAGTAGTGAATTTTTCAACGGAGCAAGTTCAAACGACGCAAATGGCGGCAACGATGTTGAACTTATACAACCCGTTTCCGCGAACAGTGACGATCTAATTATTGATGCCAGCAGCAATAGTAATAGTACTGTTGGTGGTGGTAATGCGGTTAAAACGAGACAAACTTCAAGAAAACGTAATTTCGACAGTGACTCAAGTGAATGTGGTAGCACAAACGGCACAACAACGCGTAACGCGGTCGTTAAGAAAACAAAAAAGAAGACTCGACGGTCATCTTCGGTATTGTCGATCGATTTAAATGAAGATGACTCACATATTGGGGGTGTTTCGGTTGATCGAAGTGATGACGAAAACAGCAATAGCCAGCCAACGAGAGTAATGACCAGGCGAAAGTCTGCTCGAAATCATCAAAATGGTGGCGATACAAATATTTAAAGAAAAACAATAAATCCGGGGACAAAACGAATAATCTAGTAGTAGAGTAAACTCTTAAAAAAAACAACAAAAAAATATTTCGCAAATGCTCGTTTAGTTTGTACTTTTAATTTTAATTACATCTCTTCAGCTTCGTCTATTAGCAACATACATACATACACACACTAACATGAGTAATTCGTAGAAAAAAGCGTAACCCATTTGATTGGGTTGCTTCGAGTGGATCTAATGTTTTGTTTTTGGTTAGAATTCAAACGAACAATATTTCAAATAAATTTTTCTTATTGATATTGTATAAAATAATGCAGACAAAGAAGGACAAATTTTAATTTAAGGATTTTTTCAAATGCAACCTAAAATTTTATTGCGGAAAATCAAAAAAAAAAAACTAAAACTGAATGCAAAAGATTTCTTAAATTTTTTTATTTTTATTTAAATAACTACTTATAAATAAAAAATAATGTTTAACAATTAAATATATATACATATATATAACTACATATATATAAAAGTATTTTTAAGATCATTTAGTAATGTTATTTTGCAAGAATGCTATTCATTCGTAAACGTTTAAAACGAAACAAAAAAAAATACAAAAGATATAAAAAGTATATAAAATTGTGTTTAAGCCAACACTGACAAAAAACAATTAGTAATAAACATTAAAATAGTACAGAAGTATCTGAAAGTAATAAAAAAAAATCCTACAAATCCAAGTCCTTTTTTCTTATTTGATGTTAATACGCTGAAACAAAGTATTTTTTTACTTTCCTTATAGCTGAGAAATTTTGGCTGATTTATGTAGAACGGGGCTCTTAATTTTTAATAGAAACTCGATATAAGTTGGTTGAATTCGCCACAGACTCCCTCTTACACTACACCACCAAAAAGTTAGACGCAATATGCTTTTTTCACTGTTCCCGAAAAGTCCGATTTTCGGGAATCTCTTTGGGGATCCTGTTAGAGCACCCCCATCTTACCATGCTATTGAAACACTTCAGAAATATCGTCGTTGATCAGGGACACTATAGCATTCGAATGGCGAAAGAATTTTTCAAATCGGTCCAGTGGCTTACGAGTGCCAAGTCCTGTGGGATAATACGGGATAATATTTATCCCATATATATCAGGGACACTGTAGCATTCGAAACGCGAAAGAATTTTTCCAATTGGCCCAGTGGCTTACGAGTTACAAGTCCTGTGGGAGAATACGGGATGAAATTTATCCCGTGCTGATCAGGGACACTGTAGCATTCGAACGGTGAAAGAATTTTTCAAATTTTCCCAGTGGCTTACGAGTTACAAGTCCTGTGGGAGAATACAGGATGAAATTTATCCCATACATATCAGGGACACTGTAGCATTCAAACAGCGAAAGAATTTTTCAAATTGGCCCAGTGGCTTACGAGTGCCAAGTCCTGTGGGAGAATACGGGATGAAATTTATCCCGTGCTGATCAGGGACGCTGTAGCATTCGAATAAGTAACCTATCCCGTAGGAGAATACTTCAGATCAGAATCTCATGCTGATCAGGAGTAATAAAGCATACGAATTTTTGAAACCAGGTCAGTAGTTCCTGAGTTGCTATTCCCCTGGGAATACCTACGGAATGAAATTTATCCTGTCTTAATCGGGGATAGTGTAGCATTCCAACGCAGAAAAAATTTTTCAAATCGGTTCAGTACTTTCAGAGTTGTGAAGGATTTTCGTTTTCTATTGAAAAATGAAAAAAATGCGGAATGCCAGTGCTATGATTTTAAAAAGTAAAAATGAAAATTTTCGTATTGCACCAGGCGCGCATAATCATCAGCAAGGCAGCAAGCATCCCAAATTTGTACTAGCTGATAATTTAGCCTATTCAGTGCAGACACACTCTGCTTAGCCTATGCACACTTAGTTAAAAGTTTAGCCTATGCACAGCACATATCAGGCATTGGTTGTTGTCAAAGAAGTTCTTCCAAACGCCTAATTATATGCTATCCTAATAGCTAATACAAGTACCTATTTCAAAATAGTGTTGTTAGAATCGATCTCAAGCGCCTGGTTATATGCTATATTCCTAGCAAATACAAACTCTGTCATTGATATGTGCATAGGCTAAACTTTCAGCTAGTACCATTGTATATAAAAAAAAAAAAAATTATATATACAATGCTAGTACATTTTTCAAAAGATACGAGGCGAGTGTATGAACTAAGTGTGCATAGGCTAAGCAGAGTGTGCATAGGCTAAATTATCAGCTAGTACAAATTTGGGATGCTTGCTGCCTTTCTGATGATTATGCGCGCCTGGTGCAATAGAAAAATTTTCATTTTTACTTTTTAAAATCATAGCACTGGCATTCCGCATTTTTTCATTTTTCAATAGAAAACGAAAATCCTTCACAACTCTGAAAGTACTGAACCGATTTGAAAAATTTTTTCTGCGTTGGAATGCTACACTATCCCCGATTAAGACAGGATAAATTTCATTCCGTAGGTATTCCCAGGGGAATAGCAACTCAAGAACTAAAATCATAGCACTGGCATTTCGCATATTTTTCATTCTTCATTAGAAAACGAAAATCCTTCACAACTCTGAAAGTACTGAACCGATTTGAAAAATTTTTTCTGCGTTGGAATGCTTCACTATCCCCGATTAAGACGGGATAGATTCCATTCCGTAGGTATTCCCAGGGGAATAGCAACTCAGGAACTACTGACCTGGTTTCAAAAATTCGTATGCTTTATTACTCCTGATCAGCATGAGATTCTGATCTAAAAGTATTCTCCTACGGGATAGGTTACTTATTCGAATGCTACAGCGTCCCTGATCAGCACGGGATAAATTTCATCCCGTATTCTCCCACAGGACTTGGCACTCGTAAGCCACTGGACCGATCAGAAAAATTCTTTCGCCATTCGAATGCTACAGTGTCCCTGATATGTATGGGATAAATCTTATCCCGTATTATCCCACAGGACTTGGCACTCGTAAGCCACTGGACCGATCTGAAAAATTCTTTCGCCATTCGAATTATACAGTGTCCCTGATATGTATGGGATAAATCTTATCCCGTATTATCCCACAGGACTTGGCACTCGTAAGCCACTGGACCGATCTGAAAAATTCTTTCGCCATTCGAATTATACAGTGTCCCTGATATGTATGGGATAAATTTCATCCCGTATTCTCCCACAGGACTTGTAACTCGTAAGCCACTGGGCCAATTTGAAAAATTCTTTCGCCATTCGAATGCTACATTGTCCCTATGTATGGGATAAATCTTATCCCGTATTATCCCACAGGACTGGTAACTCCTAAGCCACTGAACCGATTTCAAAAATTCTTTCGCCATTCGAATGCTACAGTGTCCCTGATCAGCACGGGATAAATTTCATCCCGTATTATCCCACAGGACTTGGCACTCGTAAGCCACTGGACCGATCTGAAAAATTCTTTCGCCATTCGAATGCTACAGTGTCCCTGATATGTATGGGATAAATCTTATCCCGTATTATCCCACAGGACTTGGCACTCGTAAGCCACTGGACCGATCTGAAAAATTCTTTCGCCATTCGAATTATACAGTGTCCCTGATATGTATGGGATAAATCTTATCCCGTATTATCCCACAGGACTTGGCACTCGTAAGCCACTGGACCGATCTGAAAAATTCTTTCGCCATTCGAATTATACAGTGTCCCTGATATGTATGGGATAAATCTTATCCCGTATTATCCCCTTGGCACTCATAAGCCACTGGACCGATCTGAAAAATGCTTCCGCCATTCGAATGCTACAGTGTCCCTGATATGTATGGGATAAATCTTATCCCGTATTATCCCACAGGCCTTGGCACTCGTAAGCCACTGGACCGATCTGAAAAATTCTTTCGCCATTCGAATTATACAGTGTCCCTGATATGTATGGGATAAATCTTATCCCGTATTATCCCATAGGACTTGGCACTCGTAAGCCACTGGACCGATCTGAAAAATTCTTTCGCCATTCGAATGCTACAGTGGCCCTGATATGTATGGGATAAATCTTATCCCGTATTATCCCACAGGACTCGGAACTCATAAGCCACTGGACCGATCTGAAAAATTCTTTCGCCATTCGAATGCTACAGTGTCCCTGATATGTATGGGATAAATCTTATCCCGTATTCTCCCACAGGACTGGTAACTCATAAGCCACTGGACCGATTTCAGAAAAAATCTTTTGCCATTCGAATGATAGTGTCCTTGATCAGCACGGGATAAATTTATCCCGTATTATCCCATAGGACTGGTTACTCCTAAGCCACCAAACCGATTTCAAAAATACTTTCGGCGTTCGATATTATTTTCATCTTTAGCATAATTATTCTCCATGATCTGAAGTTTTTGACTTTTGTATTTTTTATTACAGTCATGACTTTGAAAACAGAAAAAATAAATACATTTTCGCAGTCTTACATCCTACTGTAATTCATATTACTTACCCAAATGAATGTCATGGCGTTCTTCAATCTTAAGAAATGCTCATTGCATCTCGCAGCATTTCTACCTCAATTTCAAACCACAAGTAAAACTCCTCTCACTTGATCTCAGTTTAGCTTCGTCGTTCTCTCTTTTTGTTTTAAATAAAAAATAAAAATTTACAAACGTGTACAAAGTTTAATTTTTCAGTTGACGTTGTTATTTTGCGTATAGTCAAAACAATCATTGATATTCGAGTGCGTGTGTATCCTTGCAGCAATAAATCAAAATATGCCTTGAATTGTTTCAGTTTTAATTATCTTTATTTTTATATACTTTCTGTTTTGTTTAATTGTTTTACTTAATTACTTTTCGATTTTCGGGAAAAATGAAAAAAGCCTCATAACTCGAGAACGGAGCGAGATAGACGCGAAATGGCGGCATTTTTAGAGCGTTTCCATAGCATGGTAAGATGGGGGTGCTATAACAAGATCCCAAAAGAGATTACCAAAAATCTGACTTTTTGGAAAAAATTATAAAAGCCTCTTAACTCGAGAACTTCACTCGGAAAAGCAAATTCGAAAACGAATTTTCTTTCGACAACTAAGTAGCTTTCGAATTTCAATTCACTCACTGTAAAAGCAAGCGTTGTTGGGGTTGTGTTTAGTGGACACAATTTTCAATTAGTCAATATATAGTGTAATGAACTATGAGGAGGTCCAACAAGCCAAGTTAAGTTTATTACATAAATAAATAAAATTTTATCACAGTCACACAGTGACTAATTAGGAAAATTAGCTCACACAAAAAAAAAAGCAGTTTGAAGTGGTGGTGGAGTTCATGTTTGCTAATTCCAATTTAGCCAAGGGACTTTTGAAAACCTTTGACGTCAAGTAAACTCTGCCAAACAATTGTGGAACTTAAAACATAAAAACGAACAATAGTTAAAAACTGAAATTAATCTTTGACACCCATAAAATTCTGGCATGTATTTATATCGCTTGCAATTTTCCGTTCAACCCATTCTCTTCTGTTTCTTGACTGCAGCCGAAACCGTTTTAGTTTTTATTCAATAATAAAAATGCTTTGTTTGAAAATTGCTGTCTTGGTTGCAGCTTCCAACTTTCTTATATGTTTTTTCATTGTTTGATTTGATAGATCTCATAAGAAATATGAAAAATACTTCGAAAATCTATTCCATAAATGAAAATTGTACTACGCAATTTCTATTCGATTCGAACGTTTTACGGGGTATGAATTCATAAACGGATCGAAAATCATTTTCGAATAGGATCGGCTTTCGAAATGAAGTACAGAGTAGGGCCCCAGAAATGCTTGTCGATAGAGATACGCAATACCAAAAGGAAAATTTATCGAAGCTTTCGACCCTTGTCGCATCGAATGTTAGGCGACACTCGCCTATATTTTTATAAAAACAATAATTTTTAGGCGTTTTAGTGAAACGTGCAATAAGGGTGATTGTGTAACTTATATTTTACCTTATCTATGAAAGTAAATTCTTCCGAGTGACGATGCTGCACACTAGATCACCGTAGTATCCAAGTGGTAGGCTTATTTCGAGCTTTTATTTCTTTTTTTCATTTTTTGATTACACCACATTATTAGCGAAAAATATGTTGGTATTTCACTCGATACTTCAGGAGATGAACTAGAAAATAGTGGTTACCTCAGGTAAGGTTAGATTAAGGTAACTATCCAAAATCAACTGACACACTTGCAACAGTAAAAGGTCAATTGTAATACCATGTACATGCACACCTAGTTTTGTGTCCTCAATTTAATTTTACACTCTCCAAACCGTCACAATATCAACAAATACACTCCTGTAGAAAAATATCAACAAACAAAAAAACAATTTTTAAAATTTATGAAACTTCGATTTTTCATTTATTTTTAATTTAAAATTAGTATTTTACAGTGTGTATTTGATAGTGTAGCTTCATTAGTTTACACTAAAATGTGTCGTCGCTTCTTTATTTCAGAAAGTCAAACACTTAATCGTATTCAATGTTCATTATGTATTTAAAATTACACTCACAATTATATATAAATTGTTTGCAGCTTATTTCGTACACTAAACATAAATAAATTAGGCTAAATAAAATTCGAAATTGCATTTAAAGAGGTTCTAGATCAAAGGATATGGTGGAGAGGGAGGGGGAAGGTTTTTGAACAGAAAAATAGCTGAATGCTGAAACAATCATTTTTAAATGGCTTACTTTTAGAAATGTATTTCTTTTTTTGAATATCAATTTTATATTATATATTATCTCATAAATCAAAATAAAAAATTTTAGCATGACTACATTTACATACCTACTACACATTACAGTATTGTAAGCATTTTTAAAATTGTAAATTGTTTTTTTTTTTTTTAAATGATAAATAAATTACTATAATTATAGATCTTAAAATAGAGGTATAACTTTAAAGATTATTATTTAATGGCATATTTAATAAATAAAATACATTTAACGTTTTTAAATTTCGTATAGAGCTTGTCAATTGATTAGCCTTTATACATAATTACATAAGCAGAAGTTTGTTGTTTCAGTTATGTTTGTAACAATGTTTTTTTGTTTTTATTCTTTATATTCTTTGAATTCGTCGTCCCAATTAAATAATATCTACTACATCACATTATTACAAATTCAACTCACAATCAAGTCATATGAATAGTTAAGTATAGGACAGTGAGAGAAAGAGAAAGATAACTTGGAATTCATTCCTCTCTATTGAATAGAAATTACGAAAATGATTTTAGACGCTTCACTGCAACTATTTAGTACAACGGTTTTAATAAATACTACATACATCTTGTCTTTTATTTTCTTTTTGTTTTGATTAAATTTTTATAAACGAAAAGTTCAAAGCATTGCATAAAATCTTTTCGCTTATAATTTATTTTAAAGGTTATTCAATGGACATGTTAAATTTACATTTAAATTCATTTTCTTTCCGTTTTCAATTATTCTATTTTTCTTTTTATGTTCAATTTTATGTGTAAAAACAGGCATTTACAAGCAATCGAACAATTCAATGACATAATTTTTTTTTTTTGTTTGCATAATTAAATTAAGTTCTGTGTCATTGGACTATATATTCAACGGCAACATGAGGTATTATGATTGAAAAAAGTAAATTTTAAACTAAAAAAGAACACAAACATTTTTGTGAAGATTTACAAATAAAATATTTCTGCACTGTTGAAGTTTGAGGAAAAAAATATGAGCCTCAGACTTTTATCTTTGATATGAAATCCTTCTCCACCTTTTTATTTAACAAACATTTTAACTTAAAATTATCAAACAAATGAAGTACGCGTTTATGTGTTTGTTTTTATGACTAACTACAATTGTTCGATAACAGGTGAGTTTTTGTTCCATATCAGCAATTCTAGAGTCAGCTCAGCAATGCAGTTTAGCACTGAAAACAAAAACAAATCAAACTGAGTTAAAAGTGCTCAGTATTGGTTTGTTTATGTCTTCAGCAATCGATGAGATGATTATAGGAATATTGAGTTACGACAAAAAGGTAGTATTTGGGAGGAACTTGAATTTAAAAAAGATTACAAAAAAAAAAAACAGCTGCCTAGGTTTACAGTTTTACTCTTGGAAGAATGAACGAAATGTAAAAGAATGTTCTTAATAAGAAAAACAGACCTCAATAAACTTACAGTGCGAAATTGTAGAGAGCTCACCCGAAATTGAAATCGTTATCGAAGATGGTGGTTGATGTCCAGGTATTGTATTTATAAACGGATCACGGAGAGGAAAACGCTGCCGCTGGTAAGTCTAACTCTCAATTTGTCCATTTAGCGGTTTGCAAATTTTTTATTTCGTTGTTCAATTAGATAAGTGAATGGTATTTTCGTGTAGGTATGCTGGAATGCTGCCTAGCAAGACTTGGCTCTCAATCCCAATTGAAAGGCTCGGAACCCTAGTGCGGTCTCCCAATCAGTAACATTAAACATGAACTGGTACTTGTAAACGGCAAAACATGATCCACACCTGGAACTACTCTACTGGCCACCGCCAGTCAAAACTATTCATCGACTTATCTCAAAGACGTATGAAACAAATTCTTAACGTAACGCAAAGTTACTTACGGACTTCTTGACTGGTTACTGCTCTCTCAAATATCACCATGGGCATCAGCCAAGATGAGACCTGCGTCTCTGCCTGGAAGATATAGAATCAGCTGAACAAATTTTATGTGAATACCCTGCCATAGCCAGATCCAGGCTTAAACGTTTCCAAAAGGATTCACTAGTCCCCTTGACATCAGAAACACCTATTCTTCAAATATTCTTAGGTTCTTATACGACCTCAACTTCGAATGAACAACTTTACACTTTACAGCACACAAGATCTTTCAGATCGAAGTGCTAGTAAAGATGATCGACCTTCGCCCTATCTAGTTATACCTGTCTGGCTTTTATGTTGCTAGAACGTTTACGAAACATTGCTCCTTTCTCAAAGTATTAAAAATTCTCCTTTCTCAAAGTATTAAAAATTATGCGTTCCACTGGTGCTACGATTAGTTTTGTCCGATTTGAGAAGGTAGTACGCTAAATAGACGGCGATAGCAGCGATTTCCTCTCCGTGATGCTAATATAGTATAAAAAAGGTTCACCCCGAACTGTAATATCCATCTTAGTAGTATGCAAGAAAAACTGACCAGCACACTTTTCTCCTTTGACTCGCTAAAAAAAAGGTTAAACCCTCGTCACATTGATGAAAATGCAGAGACCAACAAATATTGAAACAAAATATATTCTCAGTTCTTGCAAAACAGTGGCATTATGAAAAGATCAGAAACGCAAGAAATAGCTGAATTCCTGAATTTCAAAAGTTACTTTTATTTGCGAGCTACATGCGTTTAAACTATGTTTAAAATCGTTATCACTGGGAATGCGTTTCGATTCGGAACTCAGACAGTTAACTGGATCAGCATGAGACAAATTTTTAACTACATATAGAAAAAGAGACACAAGATTTATGCTGAAAAAACGTTTCACAATCCCAAAAAGGACACAAAATTTTCTGGGAATATACTAAAAAAGGAAGGATCACCATCGCGGAAAATGAAGTTAGATGGTACAAATTTTTTTTAAATAAGCTCGTTTTTGTTTCTTCTCAGCAATCATATTATCACACATGAAAAAAGCTAAATTAAAGTAAGTCAAAAAGAAGTTTTTATAATCTTATGGACCGGATTACACCGATACAATGGTAAGACCAATAGCTTGGAATGGCGACTGGTTGGTTGGACCGGAGACAGTTTGATACCAGTCCAAAAGTCTACACAATCCTACTATAGTTTACATATATGTACCATGATTTAACTTCTCAGCAATTATAATCTTTGGTACAGATTGCATAAATGGGCAATGGAGACAAAGATTTTACCAAAAACAAGATACAGCGATATTGATCTACTCAGTAGATTCAAGGCCCAACGATTTTGTTTTCTGGGTTATGTAGAGCGAACAGACAATAGTGCTCTTCAAATCTAGCCCCGACGGACTTCGCAAGAGGGGAAGACCGCGGCAGATGGAACACTTGTGTTGGAGTACCTGAACCAACTCGGCTTGCGACACACAGCTACTCTGGTCCGACTTTGACTATAACGCCGACGTTAGAAAAAGAAGAAGAAAAAAAGATCAAAAGGAAGAGCTTCTACTTTTTTTCTAATATAGTTTACATATACAATGATTTTTTAACTTCTCAGCAATAATTATAATCTTTGGTTCAGTTTGCATAAATGGGCAATGAGACAAAGATTTTAACAAAAACTAGATACAGAGATATTGATCTACTCAGTAGATTCAACGTCCAACGATTTTGTTTTCTGGGTTATGTAGAGCGAACGGATTACAATGCTCCCCTGGAAAGTGTTCAAGTCTAGCCCCGAAGGACTTCACAAGAGAGGAAGACCGCGGCAGATGGAACACAGGTGTTGGAGTACCTCAACTAACTCGGCTTGCGACTCACAGCTACTTAGGGACCGAGTTGGCTGTTGAATGAGACTCTGGTCCGACTTGAACTATAACACCATCGTTAGAAAAAGAAGACGAAAAAAAGATCAAAAGGAAGAGCTTCCAAAAAGAAAAAGTGTCGATTAGGATATCAATGGTAAATGTCTAACTCGTATCACAAGCTTTGTTGAAATAATTTCGTCGTAGTGAATGTTTACCAACAAAATTGGATAAAAAAATAAAAGGACAGAGCTCTACACTAAAACGCTAGCTTCCCAATTGACTTGGCAATATACTGAGTTCATTGCTATAAAACTTTTTGTAGTTTTTTATTTTAGATAAAAAAAACTACATACTGTTCACTTATCTATTGAATTTTATGAGGTTTGTTTGGCTGATCATAAAAGGAATAATAGACCTTTTATAAACGGGCACCAGTTTTTGCTCTAAAAAAAAAAGCAAACTTTCAACTGTCTATTCCAGCAGCTTCAGTAAGATTTAAAGACTTCGTTACCTTGCACGCTTTCTTTCAAACCATTGAACATTTTAAGGCTTCATATTTATGCAAACAGCTTTTAAAAACTTGAAGCTCTCTTGCAGCTTTTTTGTGACAAATAATTGCTTTTTAATAGGGTAAATCAACTACTTTTTAAATTGAAAGAAAAATATGTACACTTATATTTAAAAAAAAACAGAGAATAGTAACCCTATACTAGTACAACTTTATTAAAATGTTAAAAGAAAACTGTTTTGAAATTAGACGATGCAAAAACACAAAAAACATCTACTCGTGTAAAATAGTTATAAAAAATTAAAACAACATGTACCATAAATTACTTTGGTGTTCGGTGGAAAAGAGATTTCTTAAAAATATACAATTAAAAAAAAGTACACAGAAACATATAAACAGAGATGTACTTATTGGAAAATATGAACAGTTTTCTTTTTTTTCAGACCTAGGACACAGAGTTATTGTTAGCCATAGTATTGTCAAGGTTGCTTACGTTTTCGGGTGTGAGGTTAACTGTGGGGTCACCGTATTGTTCGATTGGCATTATTTTATGGGATGTTTCAAGATGCGCTTCCGTAGACTTAACATAATGCAAACTTTCTTCAGTTGAATCCGTCATAGAATACTGACTTAAATCTACTGGCGTCATTGTCGTCGTCTGCTGTTGTGTTGTTTGACTGTGGTCATTCCAATCAGATGCAGGCACTGGCGAACGTTTTATATTCTCGTTGTTCAATTCGGATACGCTTCTTATACCAATTTCATTTACATTCGGCGATGATGATGAAGATAACATCGTGTTCTGTTCAGTTAATGAAAAATTTTGGCTGGGTTGTTGAACTGCCGTTACAATTGGTAATGGTATTTTTGCAATTGTTTTTCGAGATCTGGGCGCCTTTTTAGGTTGTTGTTGATTTTGTTGTTTCTGTTGTTGATTTTGTTGTTTTTGTTGTTGTTGTTGTTTCTGTTGTTGTTGTTGTTTCTGTTGTTGTTGTTGTTTCTGTTGTTGTTGTTGTTTTTGCTTCTGCTGCTCCTCTTTCGGCACCTTAGGAATACGAAACAATCGCAGCAGCTTTGTTCGGGACAGTTCTGCAATGCCTGGCTGTTTATTGACATTGCTAAGACTATTGTCAGTAACGTCAGATGAACGAATATGCAAATTCGATAGACCGGTTGTGTCTGACGATGCGTAGGATTTAAAAAACTCTGTAAACTTGTTAACAAACTTCTCGTGAATGTCTTGATGTTTGGGACTAATGCTTGACAGCTGAGGATTGGCGTTTTTTTGTTCTGTTTGAAAAAATGAAATTAAAAAAAAGAAAAGAAAAAAATGGGAGAAGAAAAGGATTTTATTATTATATAAATAACGTGTATATATATGTCGATTGTATAATTAGAGTAGTTAAAAGCTTTTGCAATAAGATCATTATTGAGTTATTCCTATATAAGGCCCAATCAGGTAGTGTTTCGTTGTAAATTTAAGATCTGGGTCTGAATACACACACTACTAATGTACCACTAGTTTCTGTTGATTCGTATAAGAATGAATGGAATGAATAAGTTTTGAAACAATGTAGTTTGGTATAGGTACCAGGGTTCAGTTTTTTTTTTTAGAATATTTAATGTCATGTTTGTTGTTAGTTCATATGTGAGACTTTTTGAAGTACAACAGTTGAACACAATAGATGTCAAATAGTAGTGTGTCGTTGGCTTAATGGTTAACATGTCTGTCTGTTACGCGGGAGGTTTATGGTTCGATTCCCAACAGAAAACAAAAATGTTTTTTAATAGGTATCGCTTTTCGTGAGATATTGGCAATAAATATGATTTTTCGAGATTTTTTAAAAATATTTATGAGATTGGCACGTCCTCCGTTAGTAAATTCATTGAACCTTCAATTCCCTCACAAGGCATGGTTGGGAGAAATGCGCTAGGCTTTCCGCTCTGTTGCGCCACCCTTTGTACGTATATATGTCAAAAAGTAGCTGACTTTGCATCGCTGTGGAAGGAGTGGTGCGTAAAGCATCACAAGGACGATGAGCCTTTAATTCTTAATTTCTCAAAAACTAACGGCCAATTTCTTCACACAGAACTTACGATAGATCTGGTACTAGTCCTAAAAATAACAAACAAATCGGTATCAACTCATTTCTTCACAACAAAAATTAAAATAAGTTCTGTCAGTTCGAAACCGAGTACTACTTAGGACCCGGTATTAGCTAGCTCTTCAAAAATAACAAAAACTACATTATTATACCAGTCATTAGTACTCAAATGAGTATCAACTCATTTCTTGACAAAACACAAACACACTAGTTCTGTCAAATTGATACGATAAATTAAATAGTACCCGACCAAAATTAGAACCAAAATGTTGGGGGTCTAGCATACAAAATCAAGTCGTATCGTTAGAGAAAAATTTTAAAGTTTTTTGCTTTGAATCAATTTACAAAATTGCCCAGTTCCCACGAACAATTGGGGCCATTGACTGCACCCATGTTAACTTGCAATCACCTGGCGAAGAATCAGTAAGTGAAAATTGTACATATACACCAATAATACCGCTGTTTCCTGTGTAAGCATATGGTTTGCGGGTGAAAACTAATACTGCCCAAAAAATAGTTGCTGCATGAGTAATATTGCATAATATATGCATCAATACAAACGAGCCGCAGCCGCCTGAAGAGACAACTCAACATGAAGATCGTTTAAGCCAAATTATATTTTAAGTGGATCAGTTGAAAGCGATTCCGAATCAATTGGAGGAAACCTAAATCACAGAAATACTACTGCCAGAGAAAGTATCACCCTACAATTGCAATAACCAAACAAAACAAAAGATATCATGTTTTTTGGTTGTTTTATTTAAAATAATAAAATCAAAACCATACTAGTTACATAAAAGTACCTAACCATGATTAAAAAAGAGGATCCAACGACGTAGTGAAGACATAGTTAAAGGTATCTTCTACAATCTTCGGCAATCATAACCCAATCTTCTTTCATGATTTAATTTGCAGTCCAATTTGTTCAACAGTTTAATTCCGATTTCAATCCAAGTTCGCGGACGTGATTCAATAGAAAATTGGTATCTTTCTGACTCCAGTTAGCACTTCCTTGGGGTATTTTTATTCCTTTGTTCCAGGGTTCTATATATAATACATATATATATACATATATATAAAATAAACTATGTAGGTACATATACATATGTACATATGTACATATGTACATTTTTGTACATATGTACATTTTTGTACATAAAAAGCTACATACATGAATACCACCGACGGCGACGGTACTTACCAGAAAGTATTCACATCCATATCAAATTAATTCTAATAATTGTATAAACGACGAAATTTACAGAAAAATTAAGGAATTTGAAGTTCAATTCAAATTTATAATTTAAACTGTCAAAAAAGTGTCGTAAAAAAGATTCGACCAGTTTTAGACGTATCAAGTCTCTAGTACTTCAGTAGGAATTTAGATCTGATATCTATGATGTGAAGAAATGAGGAAGTACTAACTTTTATGTAGGATCAGGTATTAAGGCAAGTACCAGGTCTAGCTAGACCGGGTACTAGACCCCCTTAGTACTAATGTGAAGAAATCGGCCGTAAGAAAGGTTTTCTAGTTCGGTTTCCTGTGTTTGAAAACAAAATTTATTTCAAGAAAAAACTCGATTTTTTCTTTCAAATTTTGACTTTGAGATTACTCAAAAATTATTCACTAAATTTTTTGCCGAAATGAGCGATACACAATTTCATAGAAAATTAGTTACCCTACAAAAAAGGTTTCTTATCATTTTTCGACAGATTCACCCCTTCAAAAGTTATTCAAGGTAAAAGTTTAATTTAGAGTAAATTTAATTTTTTTTTCTTGATTTCTGACAAAACTTTAACGTTGAATATCTTTCGAAGGAGTGAATCTGTCGAAAAATGATGAGAAACATTCTCTCTTTTGTTTTAATTCTCTGTTACAGCCTTATTATGGTTGTCAAATATCGATCCATCCGGGTCGGAAAAGATCTCTCCGATACATTCGATGTCAAAATAGGTTTTAGGCAAGGCGACGCACTGTCAAGCGACTTCTTCTTCAACATCGTTCTGGAAAGAATAGTGCAAAACTCCCACGTCAACACAAGAGGCACAATCTTTCAAAGATCCGCCCAATTACTCGGATATGCCGACGATATTGACATAATTGGAAGAAGCGTGATGTCAATGGGGCGATGAGGGCAAGACCAATTATATGCTGTCGTCATCTAAAATGTAAACCCAACACCGACGTCTTGGACAGAACATCACGATAGACAACTATAACTTTGAGGTAGTTAAGGACTTTGTCTACCTAGGCGCCGTTATTAATTCAAACAATGACACCAGCGCTGAAATCAAATGAAGAATAACTCTTGCCAATCGCTGTTTCCTCGGACTAAGAAGGCAATTAAGTAGTAAAGTCCTCTCTCGAGCAACTAAAGTGTCCCTGTATAAGACACTTATCATCCCTGTTCTTATATATGGCTACCTTGCCAAAGGTAGATGAGAACGCTTTAGGATGCTTCAAAAGAAAAATTCTTCGGGTGATTTTTGGTCCTGTATAGATGGAGAGTGAAGAAGAAGATTTAACCACGAACTGTACGGGCTGTACAGCGAGACTGACTTCGTGAAACTTGGTTGGGTCATGTAGAGCGAATGGACACCAACGCTCCGGCCCGGAAAGTCTTCCCGAGGGACGGCGCAGTAGAAGAAGACCGCGACTCAGGTGGCGCACGCGGAGAGGACCTCAACCAACTTGGCGTGTAAAACTGGAGGCAGCTAGCTAGGGACCGAGCTGGCTGGAGAAGCATGTTGGTTGAGGCCCTGCTCCGATCCGAACTGTAGCACCACCTTAAGTAAGTAAGTAATATCAACACGATAATTGACTAATTTGTTCTTTTATAAATAAAATTAATTTGCATTTAGGATAAAATAAAATAATGAAATGCCTTTTTGCGATCTGTAGTGGCCGTCTCTGGTTGCTAGTTCGGGATTATGGTTATCAACATTTTTGATATCTATCAATTTTTCAGTCAATCGCAAATCCGTCGTTTGTAAAATTGCTGTGAATTGTTTTTGTCTGTGCCGCGAGCAAAAATTCATTTCAAATTGAATTTAGAAGTTAAATGTTCTTTGGGTTCATTGAATGTGCACTCTGTATGAAAATTTCTCAACTGACATGCATTACACCCTGTTGCGATATTTTTACAAAAGTTTGTTAATGAGTAATAAATATCATAACTTTCGCCGAAACAGCATTTAGTTTATCTGTTTTATGCCGCTTAAGAAAACTCTACACACTGGTCCAAACAAACTTAGGTAGCGCAACCTTAATGTTCGGTTTCATTTGACAGAACAATAGAATTTCACATACAATTCAAAAGGAACTAAAAGAAATTCATGACTTTTTTTTAATTTAACCGTGAGCCACTATTAAAAACTTCCTTAGTTTTAAGTAACAAAATGTGATCTCAGTGCAAAACCTTTTAACTGAAATTAAAAAAAAAAAAACAAACACTTCAATACATATTGTAATAATCTATTAAATAAAATAATACTTATAAACTTAAATAAAAAGTAATCACAAAAATTTTGCACTTTATAGTCTTAGTAATAAACTTTATAACTTTCTTAGTAAATTACTTATAAAAATATTCTTTTTATTTTAATTTGACATTTGCTATTAAGTGTGAGTGTGAAAATTAGTTTATGATTATAAGACAAACAAACAACTAGTTGGTATGCATCAAATATATTTATGGTTAGTAAAAATATAGAAAAATGAATCATGCAGTAAAAAGTGTGATGTGTGTTAAAATGAAATCAAAATCCACATACCTCAGGTTTGTTATTTATATTTTCTTTCTTTTTTATTTTTTTTTTTGTTTTTAGTTAAACATACAAATAAAATGTTTGTTAAGGAATTTCATTGGGTTTGTTTGCTTTCTGCTTGGGTAATTTACATATTTGACCAATTGAGTTTTTGACATTTTTCGAAAATGTTTTTTTTTTATTGGTTCATGCTTTATTTCCAATTATGTTTTGTATAATTTTTCTTATACTTTTTAGTCTCAAAGGGCTAATAACACCGCCTCCGTTATATCGTAGCTGTAATTATTAAATTAATATAATTGTAAATAAAATTCAAATTATAAAATCAAGTGAAATACTAAACAATACAAATTTTTACCAATTCTTTTTTATTTAAAGCAACTCGTTTTGAAGTGTACTTCGTTCAAATCACGTCTACAATTTTGTGCAAATCATAAAAAAGGTTATTACATCAACAAAATAAAAACAATGTTTAATTGCAAACAAAATGAAATTATATATCAACTGGAATACAAAATAAAAAGAAAATAAATTTGTGTCCCCATTACAAAAAAAGACACAATATTAAATCAATTAAATTTCGAAGACAGAACTTTTAATTTGGTTTGTTATCACAGCTGCTTTCTTCGTTAAAGTATAAGACGAGGTCATACGTTTAAAATTTTTATTAATAAAATAAAGCGGTGAAATTGGCATCAGTTCGTGACGACTCCTTAAAGATCCGTGACGTTTAAAATATTTGAATCGTTAAGACAGCTTTATAAAATCGCTTATATGGGAAAAATCCACTTCTGCACAGAGAAAAGGCTTCAATTTACTAGTTGACTATTATAAGCTTACAGATAAAAATCGTGGCGTCGTACATGAGAAAGAGGAACTAAAGATCATGATGCGCCTGGAGTAATGGTTATTAGCATCTGATGCGTGGGAGTTTCGAGGCTCGAATCCCAACAACAAAATGTACCGCGTTTTGTGAGGAATTGAGAAGTATTCCGATATTAATTTCATCCCCTGACATCAGTGCGGAGATGAAACTGAGAATTAGTCTTACAAATCACTGCTAAAATGGGTTAAGGAAAGCAATCAAGAAAACTATCTCTAGAGAAAAACTAAGCTAACCCTTTGTAAACTTAAAGATCCCAGTTCCGATATAAGGCACGTAAGCATTATCTCGAAAAAACGAACATTAATGTTTTTGTACTTACACATATGTACTTTGCTGTATTTACTTCTATCTCTCTTCAAAAGTGAAGGCAAATTTCATTCGCTCGAACGGGAGATTCATTCACGATCGCGAAAAACTCCAAGAGAAATTTGAACTTCATTGCCAATACCAATTTTCGAATACGGGAAATGTTTCCACGGAAATTTTATTCCTGATTTTTAGCATACTTTTATGTAAAATGCAAACTGCATGCGACGATTACTTCATGACTAAATGAAATAATAGAGTTCGGGATCATTTATTTGTAGAACCTGCTGTGTGTCATTTGCAAAGCATGCATATAAATAAAAATGAGCTAAATGAATGTTCGTTAAATTTTCAAGTGCCTAAAGAAAATTGTTGGTGCGAAAGGGAACCAAAATAAAAGTACCTATGCAAAGGATTTGTTGGTGTTTTCTAATTAAAAGCTATTTAATAGCTCATCCTTACAACGGGCGGCTGTCCGTTATTGAATTTAATTTCAAAACTTGAAAAATTACATCATCAAATCCAAATAATTTACTTGAATTTTGATTTCCTTTCTGTACAAAAAAACGGTGGGCTTCTGGATCTTAAGCAACTTATCTCATAGGTTAGGTTCTTTCTCTTTCTTCTTTCTTTTTGATCTGCTTTCTTATAATTTTAAGGTTAAATCGTTTCGTAGTTTTAATTTTTCTTCAAATAATACCATAGCAATGTAAATGAATGAATTTGTGTTACATGCATTTTATAAATATAATCTTTTGGTTCGCTAAGTAAAGAATAAACTTTATGTGAATTCAATTCTAATTAAGACAAAGGTGAACTAAAACTACATTGCTTGCACAATTTGCTTGTGAATCAGTAAAGCAATAATTAAAACAAAAATTACATTCAGAATTAAAAGTCATTTGGCATTCCAGTTTATGCTTTTATATTACATACTTAATTACTAATGAAAAGCAAAACAAAGATTTTTTTTATTCGAAATAGACAAAAAAATTAACGAAAAAATTTAATTCTTACATCTAATCTACGACTATTTATGTGTACATATGTACACATGGTGCATAAACTAAGCAAACAACAATATGATACTTTTATTTGTGTGAACTAGTAAAATTTTTTCCACTGGACTCAAATAAAAAAAAGGTTGATCTGTACTTACGGGTCTGCAGTTCTGTCGTTGGATTATTAAGGGTGGGATTACTTTTAGGGTGGTCAATTTAGGTACTAACTAGTCAGTAGAAAGGAAATGAAAGATTCCCTCTTCAATTCTAAATAAAAGCAAGCAGCCCTACGCTTAGAATGGAACAACATAGGTGTACCTATCGCTACATGTAAACTCCTACTTAGACAAGACGCTTCAAGGATAACAAACACTAGATGGACTGAGAGTAACAACTGCCTTGCAACCAAAAAAGTTTGGCCGTGTGTAGACATTCACGTTTTTCTTACTTGGCTTTTCTGCTATTCGAATGATTATTTGAAAGTAAAACAAAACGTGTATAATTGGCGATGAAACCATAATTGAAACAACAAATCTCGATAATTTCAACTAAAAACATTGGGATGACTTTGCATTTAGAAAGTAATTTGAGCAAAATTTAATGAATAAATCACGTTAATAACAAATGGCATTGGTATCGATTAGTAGAATAGGGTTGTAAATATTGAGAAATTCAAACTATTCCATACTTAAAATAAGTAAACCAGAGACATCTATGCATCTAACTTCAGAGCAATTTCTTTGCTTTATGGAAACCAAGGGGTTCACACTTTTTGTTAAGTGCACGAAACTTCGACTTTTCACGTTGTTTCATTTCAGATTTACACCAACCAAAACAACATTGGCCAGAAATATTCATCATCTAATCGGTTACTCCTTTCAGAAATACCCTGAAAGCAATAACGGATTGTCTTTAAGAACCTTAACAGTGACGGGACATCTAACACTGGTTCAATTTTTCAGAATAAATCGCTCCTAGTGAGGTATCGTTCCGGAGCGAAGAATTGTCCGGACGAAATTGGGAAAAACAATTGATTAAGCTGTAAGAAATTTCACAAATAAAACACTTGATGGCACTTCAACGCAGTTCGCCGTTAAAATTATGTCGGATAAAAATTCCCAAAGCTGATCGGAAGAATACCTCATTTGAATCGTTCAAAATACGAGAATTTTCTTCTCCAGCATATACGTCGCTAGGACTGAATACTGCAAAAAATCTAGATTCGTCCTTTAAGAAATCAGTAACACAACTCATCAAACGAGATACATAACTCATACGAGAACTCGCTCTTCAGTCTCATAAGCAAAAACTGGATCGAATATCGCTGTGCGGGTGCGCATCTTATTCCATACAAGAAACATAAGCAACAAGAAAAACGCCTCTGCCTACAGGAACTCTCATAACTTTTTTTTTTATTAAAGCAAGTAATACAGATGCTCTCGTAGAGGATTGTTTTACAATACAATTTCCCTTATGAATATTTTTACTTCTCTACTAATATGTGCTCGTTTCGGAAAAACAGTAGAAATGGATGGGATGGTTATCAAGAAGAAAAGGGGTTTCGACCAGGGTTGGGACTTTACTGCAATTGCAGTAGATCTACTGCACTTTTCTCGAAAAATAAATCTACTGCCTTTAAATAAAATCTACTGCACTTTTGTTCTTACTATAACTAAACAGGTCTTTACATTGAAATTTTAAAAAATTATATGAGTGGATTCAGTCAGTACCAATGAAGGTTTAGAAAGTACCTTACATTATCTTTCCTTTACGGATATGGATTTTGGTATCGAGTTCTAGCGATATATTGCTTCTCACGACTTTGAAGAAAGCAAAATTTTTGAAATAAAAAAATGTAAGAAGACAATATGTAAGAAGACCTCCAAACACCGAATATAATCCACACTTTACAATCATAATGGTATGGGCATGTTTTTTCTTCTACGGAGTTGGACCCATAATGCGGATTGAAGGCATTATGGATCAGCATCTCTATGTTAGGATAATACAGGAAGTAATGCTACCGTATACTGAAGTTGAATGCTACCGCAAATGAAGATGCTTCCAGGAAAGTAAAGTAGTGATGGAGTGGCCCGCCGCACAGTCTTCGGACTTTAATCCCATTGAAAACCTATGGAGCGCTGTAAAAAAATATGCTTCTAGATGTAAACCAAGCAACAACACAGTCCTTTGCGAAGCGTTACAGCTCATGGAGTTCGATAAGCTCGGGAAGGGGTGGAAACCTGATAAGCTCTATTTAACGTCTTTGTACTGCTGTTATAGCTTACAAGGGACATGCAACTAAATACTAATTAAAGGTACGAACACTCAGCCACATATTGTAATAAAAATTTTGACCTAATTTTTCGATTTCGTAACATTTCAAGGTAGATTTTCCTATCCCTACTATTTTTTTGAGCGCTGAATTTCAACATCTGTTCAATAACCTTGCAACTATCAGATAAAAATATTAAACTAATGTTTTTTTTTTTGTAAGTAAAAGCTTAAAACCCCACTTTGAAAACCACGTTATTGGTTTTTTAAATTTGAATTGACGGATAAGTTTTTTTCAATTTTGTTGTTTCTGTTTGTAATTAAATACAACCACTTTACACAATGTTATACTGTGTAAGGAAATCGACGACGTAAACAAAGATTGTTGGGAACCTTCGGATTCTGTGGGCCCTATAGAGTTTTTCAATAAGTTTTTATCTGTCTTAATTTAAAAAAAAGCAATAAATAGCTAGCAATTTTGACAATACTTTTTTTTTTTTAAGCTGATGTTAATAATAGTTTATGAATTTTTATGTGAATTTGTTTTAAGGAAAAATGTTTATTTTGTTATTTTAAGTTATTTATGTATGTGAATCTATGTTAAAAAATGTTTATGTTTTAAAATGAAAAATCTACTGCAGAACAGTTGAGTCTACTGCATTTTTGTTTCAAATCTACTTCGGACATTTTTCCAAAAAGTCCCATCACTGGTTTCGACACGAGATTTTAACACAGAGTAGGTAATACAGAGAGTCAACTCGTACCCCTTTGCCTGGAACACCATCAAATTCTTTTCTGGGGTGAAATCAAGGATAACGTCTTATTTGAATTAACTGCTAAATGCGGCTATAATTGAGTTTCATTTTTTCGATTTTATAGTTTCAATTTGATGGCAAATAATGTTTTAATGTTTATACGGCAATGTTAAATGAAGCAAACCTCAAAAAGATTCATTCATTTTTAAATTGATTTCAAACTTACTAAAAAAAAAGCGACTAGGGTTTCAGATCAAGGATTGTTGGTCTAACTTAGCTTGGCACTACCTTGTCGTTGTTGACTCTACGGTTCTACTCTGTGGTGCAGCGAACATTTATCAACCTGATGAAAAATAGCCTTAGTTACGGATGTGAACTATCATGTCAGTATAATCTTTTAATGAAAAGCACAATGAAGGTACAGAGATAATTAGTTCGGCTATCCCATTTTTTTTAGGATGGGATCGATTAAGGTGATTGTTTATAGCAGAGGTTGACAATCAAAAAACCGTCCATCGGTGAGTGCGTTTAAGACCATTCTATACTTGACTTCAGCTTTTATTTAGATGGTTAATGTGCTAAAGAGGTGGGCACCTCGCTATACCATACACGACTACACTCTGATTTGTTTTGGTCGATGATAGTTAATAAGCTTTGTCAAGACCATACTAATATGTAAGAGGTCTTCTATACACTGATTTGGGTAAATTAACTTAAACCAAAAAAGTCATTGGCTCTAATTGTTTTCGGATTAGTGAGAACTAGATTTAATCGCCCGAAGCTTAAGCTTACGTTGGACTGAAAAAACAAATCTTACGCTTTAAGTTTTATGTGTTTGTGTTTCACCACGTTTCAATCTTACACTAAGGGAATATAATGAAAACTTGCCACGCGGCGTATTGAACAGGCGAATCACTATTGTGACACAGATAAGTGGTAGAGCTGTGACCTTTCGAGATCACAATAGCCTTAAACATAAAAAAGAAAAACGTTGCAATAATAATGAAATTGCAAACTTGAACCAATCAAGGGTAGTACGGCGGATTTTCATGGGTAGAATTTTCTTGAATATAATTACATTCCAATTTGTTGGCTATTTTCTTAAGTTGATTTGATTTCGTTGAACATTTATTTATGAATGACATTTATTCCTTTTGTTAGACAAAAACAAAGTGTAGCAAATAAAAACTGAATACCAGTGGAAAAAATAATGAAACAACAACTAGAAAAAAAAGTGAAACAAAAAGATTCAAATGATACAAAACCTTAATAATTTACATATAGCTACTCTTCAACAAAAAAAAAAAAAAAAAAGACTTACAAATTTCTACATACAATGAACTAAATACATTCTTGGTTTACCTAATTTCTTTGGTTTCCAGCAAGGACGAGTTATTCACTTCGCTTACAGCATTTATCATCGAACTGGGTGAAAATGGCAAATGATACATCCCAGATGTATCCATAAACTGATCGCCATTTATGATCAGTTCTTTCTTAATATCCATAAACTGAGAATGGTCGGTGTTGTTAGTATTATTGTTGTTATTACTTTGGTTTGATGATGTGCTGCTGAATGTGTAACTACCACCCGCTGACGATGTAAACGGACATAATTCGATTTCATTTGCATTTAAAATTTTTGGCTGATAAGCATGTAAGCCGTCGGGTGTGATTATTTGATAACTTTGCACCGTGCCAATTACATGATTCTCATTCGAATTAGGTAGATACGATACGTTTTCGAGTTTTGTCAATGAAGTCATATCCATTTGATGTTGCTGAAGGTGATGGTGATGATGGAGGTTTTGTTGTTGGTTGTTGTCATGTTGATGATGTTGATGATGCTGTTGATGGTGACTAGAGTTTGACGTTGATGTTGAGGATAGTGTTGTGGTAGATGTTGTGCTCATCGGCACCGATGTCATCACTTGTGCATTTTTTATTTGAATATGCTGGTGCGATGACTGCTGCTGATTAAGATGTTGCGGCTGATGATGGAATATACTGCCATCTAGCGTTTGCACTGGAAGGAGGGATCCATTTGTTGTCCCAATCGGACCTTGGATAATTATATTGTTTGCATGTAGTTGATTTTGTAGCAGCGCATTATTCAAATCTATTTGATTATAGAGTATCGTTGTGTTTTGTAATTGTTGCTGCTGCTGCTGTTGTTGTTGCTGCTGGTGATGTTGTATTAAATCGGCTGTACTTATTTGAAGTTGACTAGGTAATATCATATTGCTCAAATCGATTGTTTGCAACTGATGTGATGTACAATTACTTTGGCTTTGGTTGCTGTTATTGCTTTCAGATTTTGTTTCTATGATTATAGTTTGGTTATTATCATTTTGCAACTGTTGCTGTTGTTCTTCTTCTTGTTGTTGCTGCTGTTGTAACTGCATTTGCAGTAGTTTTTGAGCTTTGGTAGTACGCTTTCTACGGACGGGTGTTTTCGCAACCACCGCAGGTTTATCCTCTTCAGCGGCGGCTGCTTTCATTTGCTCTTCCATATCAACAACATCACTATGTTTGTCTTTTTTATGCATTTTCATCTTATCCGGACGCGAAAATTCCTTACTACAAACGGGACAGGCAAATATTTTACGATTATCACCCTCATGGAACAGATACGCGTGCCTTTGAAAACTGTATTTGTTTTTAAACGTTTTGAAGATTTCTTTTTTGGCACATACCGCACAATAGGCTACTCCGTCAACTATATGCTCATATTTTTGTATATCTAGTCCACGGACAGACATTTTCTCTAAATATTCAGATTGTTCGTCCGGTTCGTTGCGTAGTTTTCGTTTTCTTTTCTGTTTAAGATTGTAGAACATTTTTGCCGTATATGTCGTTGGGATGCTATTCACTGAGGGGCTATTATTATCGTCCGTTATATCATCATTGCTTTCTGTCGCCGTTGTTGTTGTGGTTGTTGTTGTTGCGGTTGTTTGAGGTATTACAATTTCTTGACGCAGTTGATTAATGATGTACGTTGTGTTATCTTCAGTGGTGACCATGTAAACATCTTTATTTGTATTTTTGTTTTTTTGTTTTTGTTAAGAAAGATAATAATATACACATACAATAGAGACGTTAGATATTAGAATTAACAGAAAGAAAAACAAACTAAAATCTACTTCACAGTATTTTATTTATTGTTTTATCTTTTTTCTCAAATTGAAATTTAAATAAATCAAACCATTGAAATAATTATTTGATAACAAATATAAAGGATAAAAAAGAAAAAAAATGTAAAAAAAAGTATAAAAAAATATTTAAGTTAAATAAAATAAAAGTGAAAGTTTAACGTAAAACAGAAAATGATATAAACAATGGAAAAAAGCTAGCTTGTAGTTTTTTTTTTTTTTATTATTTAACTTTCCTTTTGGCATTACTATAGTGTCTTTTGATTTATTGTTTCTTATATCTTTTCAAAAACGACGCATTCTGTCTCGATTCATTGATGGAAAATTATATTGATTTTGATTGAAAAATCCTGAACTAAATGTATTGTAGTTTGAATGTAACTTATTGAAGCTGTAATTTTGTATGTTAGATCTTGCATTGAATGCGTTGTATCTGGGGTCTAGAGTATTACATCTGGTTTTAAATGGATTGTGTATTGAGTTCAAGTTACGGAATATGACATTGTTTGCGTTACATCTTGCATTCAATGCGTTGTATCTTGGGTCTAGAGTATTACATCTTGCTTTGAATGCATTGTACCTTGGGTCTTGGATATTACATCTTGAATTGAGTAAATCGGGTGCTGGATTTTTTGCGCTATATATTGAGTTGGGGGCATTGTATCTCGGATCGTGTTCATTCGATCTTGGTTTGAATCTTGTATTGTACTCTATACACTTCAATTTGTATTCGTCATCTCTTGAATCAGAATCGGAATTTGTCAGATGGATCGCAGGACCGTTTACTACGAAGAAAATTAGATGTTTTTTTTTAGTTCGTCGGATAGTCATATAAAAGGGGATCAAAAAACATGTGATAACAAGAAAAATTTTTTGTAAGGAAGTTGTTTTGAGTATACGAAAGCGAATAATGCCGTTCAGACTATACAATTAGTTGGACAGACTTTGGCTTGAACGACCAGACCATCCAACATCCATCAAACGAAGTCTGTCCAACTAATTGTATAGTCTGAACGGCCCTAATACCGACTTTGAGTGTAGTCTTTTTGTTTGAAATTTTATTTTTCTTACATCAATTTAAGATGACACTAAAATCATACGGTCAATTTCTTCAAATTAGTAATAAGCCGTTCTAGTACCTTGTCTAGCTTGACCAGATAATAGCTTTAATACATGCTCCTACACAAAAGTAAATATTTCGTCCATTCTTAACTAGCAGACCTAAATTTTTATGGCGGAACTAGTAAAATAATACGACTAAAGGTTCTCCAAAACCAAACCGTTTTTACAGTTGCGGCAGCGGTGCAAAAACGCTGTTGTCATCATTTTTGCGTTACGACAGTACAAATGTATGAAAACGATGCTTTTTGGGGTCGCGTCGGTGTGGGTGTTCTCAAACAGCTTTATTTAAACAACTGGATTTGCAGCTGCCGCAACTGCAAAATCCCTTGGGTTTAGAAGATCCTTAACACTTTGACTGTCATGCTATTTTCGCACTTTAAGATTGGCGGGGTCAAGGTTTTTGAAGTGAAACTTCTTATGCGACTTGCAAACATGAAAGCGTTACATGAAAGCGTTACACTCTTGTGTTACACTCCCGTGTTACACTCCCGTGTTAAACGCTGTCATCAATTCCGCGCCATTCATCCCAACGATTTCACTGTAGTAAAATGTGTTTTTCGGTGGAAATATTTTGAAGAAAATCATGTCTGTGCGTGCGAAAATTATTTCAATTGCTCAGTGAATAATCGATCAGTGTTGTGTTTTCTTTTCTTCTCCAATGAAATGATAGAAAATATTTAATGCAGTTTCTTTTAATTTGTTTGATATATGTATGTATTTATGATGTACGTAGATAAGTGCTTACTAAATGTGTAAATCGATTAAGTTAAATTATTCTAACAAAAAATAATTTGTGAAGCTTCTCCTCGAATGTGTTGACTGCGTAATTATATTTGGAAGACAATACACAAATCAGAGCTTTTGGTGATAAGATGTAAGATGTTATTCGAATTTTAAGATATTAGTGAGTATATATATGTACATAGTAGTTAGTGGAGGCATAATCATGTATATATAAGCAATTTCCATTTTAGCCCGGCTCAAAAATGTTTATCATGTTTAAACATGTTATCATGTCTAAACATGTTTGATCATGTCCAAACATGTTTGTTAATGTCTAAACATGTTTGGTCATGTCTAAACATGTTTGGTCATGTCTAAACGTGTTTGATCATGTCTAAACATGTATGTAAGTGTTCTCCATCTTAAGACTGCGGTCTTCATTAGTCTGTCAGTCAGCTTCCACTTACACTAGCCAATCAACGGTTTCAGAAAGGTTCCTGGTATTGTATCATAATTATGGATACAATACCATACATGATACATACATACATCTTCAAAGTCCTTCTAATCTCCACCAAAAAATAAAGAAATTGTTCATGAAATGGTGTTAAGTACCTATCCCGTGAAAGTAAACTCCGATCCATTTCTTTTCTTTTTCTTCTAAAGAAACAATATGAGTTCACTAAAAGTCAATTTCTACCTCTTCCTATTTTCATTTCCACATTGGGAAGTTTCACTTCTACCGCGCGGAGGGACTCCACGCACTATTTTTTTTTTTTTTTTTTTTGTTATAATTTCTTTTTCATAGCACCTAAAAAATGGTTTCGAACCAATTATCAAATGTTTGTATTCGTAATATCAATGCAACGGTTTTGGTGTATTGATCGTTTTCGTATGCCATGGTCCTGTGGTAGTAAACGATTTTGATGAAGATTTGTCGTACGAGATAAAAAAAAAATAAGACAACGGCCAAATAAGTTATTTCAAGAGATAAGACAATACGAGTCCAATTTTAAAACCTTAACACCGACAAACGAAAGCGTAATAGGTGACGCACGAATTCGTGCTACGTGTCGTCCAGTGAACTTGAAGGTTTCGCACAAAAACTTACGAAATGGCAGTTAATGTGTTAAATCAGGTTGAATCCTTTTTACGACACTTTCTTGACAATTAAAATTATAATTTTGGATTTGCACTTCTAATTTCTTTTTTTTTTATTGCGTTTGTGTAAGGTAATGCAATCAGAAAGAAAACAAATAATGTGCTACTGAAAAAAGCGACAAGGGCTCATCTGTGGAACCACTAACTGTTAAAATTATTAAACATACACACATACAAGACGCATACAAAAAATTTTAAGGTTAAACTATTTAACTTCAAGGATTAAAGAAGACAAACAGTAATTTGAGGTTAGTTGATTCAAGGAGAATACCGATGCTGTGAAGTGAAGAGCGGATTTTGTAGACTAGTTCCTTAAGTTACGGACATCCACAAATACAATAAATCTTAATAGAGTCAAAGCAAAAAATCAAGAAAAAGATAGAGATTGTTAGAAAATTCAAAAAATTGGAAGGGAATCGACAGATTTTGAAGTTAAAGTCGAAAGAAAAACGGAATTTGCGTTTATGTGAATTTGTTGGCATAAAAAGGAGCGGTACAGAATTCAACTTTTGAGTGAATGACAGTTTTAAGGCGTCAATGGTTAGTAATTAAATTAGACATGTAAACTAACTAGACAATGAGGACACTATCCTTTACCTTTAAAGCAACGAACTCTGCTAAGGTTAGAGAATCGAAATTTCAAATGCATTCGAATGTTTTAACGAACTCGTCGTTTCTTCTGCACGGCTTTCGCGCTTTTCTCTATATGCCGCCAAGAACAGTCAGCATAATTGTTGGTCCCTCCATACTTCTCTAACAAGTTATGGTTGAGAGGAATTCTAGGTTTCGTTTCTAAATGAGCTCGTTTTCCTTTTATTTATTTTAACGAACTTAACTAGGTCCCATTCCATTTGATGGAAAACAAGGCCTGTTACACAAAGCTACAAGTTTACAAGTCAAGAGCCACTTGCAGGATTATGTTCATTATATGTAGTTGTAGAAGATCAAGGAAGCTTACAGCAAAGGTAAAATTCTTTTCATAATTTTCTTTTTCATAATTCACTTGTATTACAAATACTTAGAGTTTTGTGTTACAAGCCAAAGGTGGTACCAGTTATATCGATCAGGAAAAATTTTCACATGGAATAATAACTGTGTTGTCGTTAGAATTGAATAACAAAGGGTATACCAATCGATAGTAAATAACCCAGAGAATTTTTCTGCCAACAAAATGTCCACTTCAACGAATTTTTTCCGGTAAAATTGTATTTTTCTACTTTCCAGATGAAATTGAATCAGACAAATAGAAAAATACAATTTTAACAGAAAATATTTGTTCTTTTATACGTTTTTTGGGCACAAAAAATTTTTGATTGATTTGAAATCGATTGGTATAACATATGTTATACAATTCTAACGACAACATAGGTAGTATTCCATTTGAAAATTGTTCCTGATTCGTTTTCCTGATCGGTAAAACTAACCCCTAATTTATGTTTTTTTTTAGACTCCCAATTTTATATTTCAATTCTCCAGTTTAATTCTGCGATAAATGCAACGTTTCACCACACGACACCAAACACCTCTCCAATTGCCTGGCCATCATAAAAAGACATACTCCAACAAATCCATGAAAGACTTACAAAAGCTGTACTTAATTTTGGCTGATCAAATTCATTCTAGCATCTCAGTAAATGTTAGGTTAGTTCTATCCAATCTTATTCCTTATCTTGCAAACTTTTGGTGTGACAAATGGTCTCAGATCGATGTGACTTTTTTTTTATTGCTGCTGGCGCTGGCATGCGCTTGCACCCTATTTACATTTTCGCTCCAAAATAAAGCGTTTACGACAGGAAATACAACATTTTAAAATTTTATTATTAAATACATTATTTTTTATAATTATTTCTATTTTGTTTTACTCCGGGGCTAACCGAGCCAGATGTGAAAAGCCATTTGAAACACTTAAATCAGCATTGAACTTTTCAGCCCAGCCGAGAAGCAATTGCCAGTAGTGGCAACTTTTGACTTCTTTCAATTTATTATTTTTCACATATGTAAATGTACATATTTTGTTTTTGTTTATTGTGTTTCGAGGCCGGTGTACAAAGTAGTGTATTCGGGCCAACCGTGTACCTGTTATGTTATGGTACTTCATCTTTGCTGATGATACTGCAATTTTGTGGCCAGATAAATTCGCTATGCCAAATACCTAGCAATGATATCAAAAATAAAAGATAAAACTAAACTTGAAGTACAGAAGAAAGAACTCTGACCTATCTATCCACATCCATGTACTCGGTTTTCACAACACGCATATTAAAGTCTTCACTTTATATAAAAAACTTTGTTGTCTTCGCGATTCTAAATACATATATGTATTTTATTTTGCTTTTTTGTGACATATTGTGCACAGTTCAAGACAAAAAAATAATAACATTCAAAATTGCAAAAAGATCCGAGCTGGCGTAGGCGACGACAACATTTTTGTATCCAAGATGGTCGAGTATACCTTTTAACTTTAAAGTTCTGGGAAAGTCGTTAACAATCTTTGCAAAGCTTTTTGGCGATTCAATGCGGCCGTAGTGGCCAGTAGAGTTTGAGAAAGACAAAGTTTTTTGTTCGTAGCTAATGATACACCCTATATGAAAAGAGTATAGCTTTGCCCAAACCAATGCGGTGAGATCGTACGATGCGATTGCGATAAGTCAAATCCCTATACATTAAGTCAAACGTTTATGGACGTTTGACTTAAGGATAGGGATTTGACTTAACGCAATCGCATCGCACGATCTCACCGCATTGGTTTGGGCAAGCCTTATCACTACAAACTTTCAAAATTTGGCCCTTATTGCGAGTGTCGCATAACATTCGATGCGACAAGCCTCGAAAGCTTCGATAAATTTTTTTTTGGTAGACCGTATCTATCTCGACAAGAATTTCTGTTACTGTGGAAAATGAAAGTAGTCATTGTGAATAAATCCTATAGTTTGTCATTTGAGTCAGTTTCAGTGACAGTCGAACGCAAAAATACAGACGATAACGACCGAATTCAAAATTAAAAGTATCGAACAATAAGAATTCTAAATACCAAATTTCATTTCCGATGTTCCGACTTATCGACAACCGTCGTTTATCGACAGCCAAACGACACTCAACACACTCGGGCCTTTATATTCAAAAATGATAAATGTCACTTGCGTGGCTCACGGTAGCGTCTTCTTTGCGAATATGAAAAGAAAAAATGTAAACTCTATCTCGGATAAAGATCCAAAATTCTCGTTATCAAGACTTTGTTTAATATAAAAACTGCAACAGTGGTTGATTCGGTATCTGACTTGAGATAGCTTCGTGTCATGGGGACTATTTTGTGCGGATCAAAAAGACTATCAACGTTTCAGAAGATGATTAAAACTGTGTTGTTCTTGCAAAGAAGTTAATTAAAGACGCAAGATTGATGGCTCAGATGCCAAACATAACCCAAAACTGGTCGACGAAAAAAAAAAAAAAAATACCGACGGCAATTCACAGTTTCCTGATAACATTGAACTCACCTATGTGGAAAGTTTTAAATGTGCTTTGCTCGTTTCTGGTCTATTAGGGATATCTCTTAGCCCATTCAAGGCGTTACTTGAGATATTCAAGCTGTGAGTGGTTGAATGCAATTGCAATTAAATGACAAACAAATGCATTTTGTCTATTTAAGCTTTTGCCTTTTTTAATGTTAAAACTTAACAAAATCCTTGATAAAAAGGTATTAACCTGTTTAAACAAGACAACGCCAAACTACAATCGTGTTTCTTTTGTCAAAATATAAAGATTGTTGTATTTGTGTTCTATTTAATGTTCAACCATATCGTGATTTATTTTTATTCTATTCTTAATCCATGATTCTTTTCGTTGAAAACTGAAACTAACAAACACTCAACGTTTTAGTAAAAGTGCGTTGCTGATGACGAAACAAAAGAATTTCGAAATGCATTCAAGGTTAGTTAACTTTCAATTTCAACATTTTTTAACATGAAACGAAGAGTTTCGAAATGCATTCAAAGTTAGTTATCTTTTAATTTCAAAATTCTTTGAAGCGTTTAACGTTAATTTTTTTCATTTAAATCAAGCTAAGGTGATTCTTATTTTATTGTAATTGGCCATGGTTTATTATTGCCCGATTTTATCTAGGCAAAGACTTTTTTTTCTATATATCTTATTCTAATCACCCGATCAATAAAGTTAAATAGTAACCTGACAACGATAAGCAAAGAAAACAAAATTATGATACACTTATAGTTGATTAATAAAATTAACATGTACAACCAAGACCACTAGAAATAAAATCAAACGGGAATAAATTGACAAATTAGTAACGCCAATATCGAAAAACTTGTTGCCCAATCCAAATAACAATTTGAATTTGTTCAAAAAAAAATTAGAAAAACAAAGTTCATATTTGTAAAAAAAAAAAAAAAAACTAGCAATCAAAGCAAATGCCCAAGGAATAAATGTCTTTGAAAACCCGATCCGTTAGCCAGTTAATAAAAATTAGTAACACACAACAAGCTAGTTTCGTCTCTTCACCACCTCATTTACCATTTTTTGTTAAGTTATTTTTGTTATATTTATTTTATAAAACCATTCATTAACGTGATACCTCAGACGAAAAAACAAAACGAAAAATAAAAAAATGAATCTTTCATCGTCGACCGATGCAACATCAAAACGAAACAAAATTTTGTCCGAGGCTTAATTATAGACGAAATTGTGCAAAATTTTTGCGACAATGATATTTTTCTAAAAGCAAAAAATAAATTAAACGTAATATTAAAAAGAAAAAAAAAACAATTATGAAATTAAAGTCAATCAATGAACTGTAAAAAAAGATGTTAAGAAACAAAACAAAACATAAAATATATTAAATTAAACTAAAAACAAAAGGAACTAAAAAAAAGAGAAGAAAAAAAAAACATAGGAAACACAAACATTTATCGATATCTGCTTACCTGATGGCGCTCCTGTACCACCTCTTTGACTAGTATTGATTATTTCTGAATCCGCATCACCACTACCTTCGCTGTCGACGATTTCGTTTTTAATGCTCAATGCTGTACCATCCGTTGTATCCGTTGTTGTAATAATATTATTCGTACTAGGTTTCATTGTGACTGGGATCGGTGACAATGTCGTAGTACCACCTCCGATAGCTTTATACACAATTGTTGTGTTCAATGTATTATGCTGACTAGAATTATTGGTATAAGCAGCTGCTGCTGTTGTTGTACCAGCAGCAGATGCACATCCAGCTGATGAGCTCGGAGTTATTGTTGTTGTTATATTAAAATTTCCACTCAATGTGGTTGTGGATGTGGGAGATGATGATGACATTTCTACTATAGTTGGTGGTGGTGGTTCTACTTTTGGTTCTAGCATTTGATAATCGACTAATTGATTTAGATTTTCTGATGATGGCGATTTTTTTACTATCGGGATTTTACCCTCAAATTTAATGGGATGATTTATGATTTGAAATGTTGGACTTAAGTTTTTCATCAAATGTTCATTTAATTTACGAAGAACTTCTGTATCAGCTGATTTTGGTGTTGCTGCTGGGCTAGATGGTACGGAGCTAGATGAAGAATCTAGAGAAGGAGATACTGATAGAATGATTGTTCTTGAGGAAGTTGCACTTAGCATACTTCACGTACCATTGTTCTCCTTCTTTTTTCTTGTTGGTGTCTTTCGAGGTGTTTTTTGTTTCGTAGGAGGTTTTTCTATTTTCTCTGTTGATAGACGTTCTTTTTTTATTTTTACTGTACTTTCGGCTGGAGATTCTTTGCCTTTGGGACTACGTCCTTTGACACGGGAATTTGAACGGCGTTTACTCTCATACCAATCATCGTCGTATTCAGCGTCAGACTTTCGTTTTTGTTTACGCTTTTTAAATGCATCTTCATCGTCGTCAAATTCTAGAAACACAAAAAGAAAAAAAAATAAAGAACAACAAAAATTAAAATTGGGTTCATCATCCAATGGAAAACGATAATACTAAATAGTTTTATATTTATATTCGTAGTTATGATATGCGGGGAAGGATACAAATGGATTAGTAACTTATTTTTTATGGAAAACTGACAAAAATTCATTCAAAGTTATGCTCTAAAATCATAAGTCAGTGGTTCGATTCTCTGCATAATTTCTTTTGAACGTACCAAAGAATGCTTTTGTTTTTCAAGCAACGAAAGGATTCGTTAGAACGTGCAACAGAAAATATTTTTAGAATCTTGACCCAGATTGAGTTAAGATAAAACGGAAGTGTAAAAATTAACCTTCACTCCCTCTTACCGCCAAGAGGACACTTCACACTGTACAACTAGTTGGACAAACTTTGGTCTGGACGAAATGGATTGGATAATGTGAACCCTCAAACATATCGCGTGTCCGAATTCTTGAATGGTTTTCAGATAATTATGAAAATGTTGCTTAAGAATTAGGTCTTACGATAAGTCTGCTAAGTCCAAAGAAAACTACATCCGACGATCCAACATCCATCAGATCAAGTATTTCTTACTAATTGTACAGTGAGAACTGATTTAATTTTACTAACAAAACTTCAAATAAAAGGATGAGATTAAGATATGAACAATTTATCAATGTTCTCTCTGATCTATACCCAAACTCTAGGCCAAATAGAACACCGGCTGACGGCTGCGTGCAGGCAAAACTCGAAGTTGACCGTTGCCATCTGTGATGTAAGACAAAACGGGGGTGGATTCAGAAGAACACGAGACGAGCGATAATCACCCCTGGTTTCCAAATGCTTTAAATCTATCACAGCTTTTACAGCAAACTTTGAATATCATCGCGATTGGAGGCCAGTTTTATTTTCATAGCCTGCGATCGCAGAGCATCTATGTCTAAATGTCTTCCAACATTTAGTAATTTCGCTCTTTTGATATAAAAATTGTTAAAAACAATTTGCTATAAAATGCTTACTACACAAAATTTTGCTGCTACTCTGTTCCTACTATCTTTCATATATATATATACATACATACTTGCTTTGTGCTATCAATTCAAAGCAAGTGGAGACACAGCGTCACGCTCGCACAGCCACCCCGTGTTCTGACAAAAATGAGAAATTTGATGCTCTTTTGAACAATTTATCATGGTTTTCTCTGCTCTCTACCCAACTGTCATTTAAACAGAAAAATAGCCGACGGTGCAGGCAGAACTTGCAGTTGACCGCGACGATCTGTGATGTGAAACAGAACCTAAGCAGATTCAGCGTTCCAAGTATGAAACTAGATTTCTACAAGACTTTTTTCTTGGACTAAAACTCTTTAATTTGTACAATTTCAAAAGGTTCACTTGAAAATTCTGAAATTAATTGAATTTCTGTTTGACCAGCAGCGTAAATTCAACTTTTATCTGTAAAGAGAACACAACGATCACGACTTGCACCCGCACAGCCAACCCGTGTTTTGTTTGGTAGTATCATCGTTGCGTTTCTGGCTTTCTCAATTGCCTGCTTTGTCTGATTCATGGTAACTATGGGAACACGACGAGCAAAATTTGTAACCACACAGCCTCCGTGTTTTTGGCTAGCCCACGAGGTTTTTTTTCGCACAGGTTTAAATTTAATAAATGTGTAAGCTCAGGACTAACATCACCCAATAGATTAAAACTCTGAGAACGAACTTCCAGGAACCCAAGTTGGATTCATTCTCGGCTAGGATAATAAACCGTTTTCGGGATAAGTATTTTGGTGCTCTCTTTTTTGTCTTCTATTTATTCAAACAAAGATACACGACACTGTCATCTTTGTAATAAAAAGGTTTTGGTATGCTTGAATTCTGCGATATGAACTGGGCCTTAATAATACACCTGAGGCTGATATTTTTCATGGCTGGCGGGAGTACGTTATTTCATTACAAATCCGCAATTTGCACCCCTTGATAAATGATTTTTAGAGGCTTCTATACATTGACGAAGCACATATTTCTGCAATGCTTAAGAACCCTGGTAGGCTGTAGTCTTTTAGTCAGTCGACAATTTGATCAGACCGACAGTTTGATCAGGGTGATGCGCGCATTACAACTATCAGGTATGGGTCGCAAATAAGTTTGATTTGATTCACCATTCCCTTCAAACTCTGCACACTTATTACTTAGTTGGTGCAGTGTGTGCGCTAGTAACCCAACTCGATCAAACTATCTACCGGCCAACTAAAAGTCTACAGTTAGCGGGAGCTCTAACTTAACTATCTACAGCGATCCCAATACATAAAAAAAAACAATGTAAACATAAATATAATTAAAATTAAAGCCTTAAAACTTAAGTATGTTAGTAAGCAGTTGTTCCATAAACAAACACAATCTTATACCATGATTCAAATCGTATTCCTTATCAATAACAGAAAAGTTATCATATTATGTCAAAATATCACAAGCACAACACAAGGACAAGGACAAGGACTTTACGTACGCACCCACTCTACACAAGAGAGGACCGCACGTAAAAACACTACAGATATTAGTACATTTTCAAGAAGGATTATTAGATAAACAAATAAGACCGTAAGTAATGTGTAAGCCAAAGGAAACCCAAATCAATTATTTAAAGATGCATTTGAATGTGTGTTTGTTGGTTTTGCAATAATGAAGTACATAATAACTATCTTTGCCTTACCAGATCCATCGTCAATATAATCAAGTAATTCTTTTTTAGTCTTCAATATTGCAGGACTAATGCTGCTAATAGTAGGTGGTTCTATTATTGCAGGTACTTCCTCATCTTCGTCAATATCGAGCGTTAGAACGCTTTCTTTTAAAACAGCCTTCACATCGTCGGGTATATTTGGATTTGATTGAATTTCATCGAGATCAAGATCAGGATTGCGTTCCTTGAATGATTTTTTCTTTGTTGGATTGCAATGTTTTTTCATTCTTTGGAATAATTGTACAGGAACATCCCCATTTCTATGGGGTAGCCAGACGTATGATAGAGAAGAAAGAAAAAACAAATGCATTTAGTAAAGAGAGATCAGGTTATGAATCCTATACCATTATGACTTACTTCTTATTACATAACACATCTAATTGCGTTGGAGGCGGAGCGACTGTTAGTGCATTTGGTGGATCTTCGGGATGTAAGCCGATATCAGTGCCTTCAAGCCAAGCTTGATAGCGATCCGGTTGGAAGCGTTTAACAAATGTGTCCATGGATATTTTGACCATGTCATTGCTAAACACACACATGCCATAAGAATAAGAAGTTAAAATCGTCACATCATCATCGTCAGTCCGATTAAGGCACAACAATATTTACCTGCAGGTACACTGAACGGCTCGTTTGCCATATTCAATCCAACGTTCCATTGCAAAGTTTGTCGATTCGGCACAATTGAATCCGTGATTAAAACCAGCATGATAACCAAATGGAAATGTGATCATTATCTCGCCGGCTTCTTGTGTGATCTAGAAGAAATTTTGTTTTGTTGATTTGTTCAGGATAAACACCACCACACAAAAATAATGTTCCTCCATACCTTATTGACAGGAACTTCATGTTGTTTCAAAGTTTGTGGACTTATCAAAGTCATTTTGTGCCGTAAGTATGCATTGCAGTTTTTATAACTCGCAGGGAAGTAACTATTTGCAACTTTTTCCAATTTCCTACCGTGTTCAGGTGGAACAACGTACCACGTTTTTGGTGCTCCAAAATGCAAATAATTTATGGAATACAAGTCCATGTCTTCTGTGTGCCATGCAAATGTCGTCTTCCACATTCCAAAATAAAGGTACGCTGTATTAACACCATCGATTTGGATGCCATAGTCTTCGTTCACAAAGTCTAATATTGTTCCCAGACGGTTAATGTTCCAACTCTAGTTTTTGCGAAATACAAAAAAAAAAAAAACAATATTAAAACCGAAAGCCCATGTTTTGTATGGTTGATTCTACATTCTTACGTTCATTTCTGGGTCTGTTATACTGCCACTAACATCAGCACCGTATATTGGAGCCACATATGTTATATTTTTCCAGTATTTTCTTTCGAGATCTTCGAAATCAAAGTGTTTCGGTGGTTGATAACGTTCGGTGTTTGCCAGTTCAGCAAATTGTTTTACAGTCAAGGGTTTCTTCTGAATGTTAATTTGTTGATAAAGTCCCTGTTTGCCGGTGACAACTTGACAAATCGGCGCAGGTATAGTTATGTTGAGGGCATCCAAATCATCGTAGCCACTTTTTCTTGGTACCCATTCGGGAGGTGGTACAACCTAAAAGATATAAAGGAAGGAACAACTTGTTCAGACTTTGTTGCATACAAATGCAGGTATTTTTTGTTTTGATTTTGTAATTGAAAGCATACTTTAGCTAATCCGGCTTTGTGAGCACCCTGGGATTCCATGTAGGCAACGTATTTTGGAAAATCTTTGAATTCCTCCCATGTTGGCCTGAAGACCATAATACGAGCTATTTTAGGGTCTTGTCCTCCCGTTAAAGCCATTTTATTTAATGTTATTATAGCTTTTTCCTTGTGATTACAGTTTCCCCACAGTTATTAATTAATTCTATAAGCAAAAAAGAAGAAAGAAAAGAAAATATGTTAGGCGAATAATTTCGTGAATGGTAATTCACTTTTTGGCAAATAGATTGTGCTATCGTTTTTCGCACGCGTAATCCACAATAGTTTGGTAGGTTAATTTGGGTTTTTTGTAATTTGGTTAAGACTTACTTACGGTCAAATTTTATTTTTGTAGAATGAGAGAAAAAGGTTAAATAAAAATATGAACATTAGATTGAGAGGGAAGACATTTATGCGAGGTGAAAGTTTTGAAAAAGTGAAATTAATAAAATTTAGTGACATTTTTTTTAAACTACTCGTTTTTTAAGTAAAACTTAAGATTCCGTCCCAAAGAAAGTATTAAACAAAAATATTTATTTCAACACAACAAAATTTAGTTGTATAGGAACTTAACATTTTTCTTTCAAGTAATAAAGGAAGGAAAAACGTTGGTTTTGGTTTGCAAAACGATCCTCGGCGCACAGGTCAAAATCAGTTTTGTTTTTGAGTGTTGCTCTTAGGAATATAAGGAAGAAACTCAGTTGACATGAAAGGAAATGAAACTTTTTAACCAAAGGCATGGCATGCACAGGGAAAAGGATTAAATTAACCATTTTCCTGAAAAGTATATATATAAGGAAAACTAAATAAGTTTTGAAATAAATCCCCGCAGTTCTTGCTAAAAAGTATAAACATTCCCAGAAACAAAAAGCGTAGGTAAACAGCAATTTAGTCAGACATTAAGTTGATTTCAAAAGCCATTACTCTTTAAACTTAAAACTAAACAAGAATTCGAACATTTCATGGGTGTGGAAGCAGTTCTAGATTGAATGCCTTGCGCATTCACAATGCCGCGGGCATCCTGTCCAGAAACCAGTGACAGAATTTCATTATCAAGTCCCTCCCAATCGAAGATATTCGCGAGCGTCACCTGCGGCAGTGGCAGCCTACAAACAAATTTTTTTTTGTGAATTCATCCCATCAAATATGACGGATTATAACAACAAATATCATGAAGGAAAAATAAGGTCAGCTGACCATAAAACGGTGGATGATACGTCAGCTGGCTGCTCGAAGACGACATTTTTTTTGTGTTTTCAATGATTCCCTCTTTACTAAAAATTAACACGGTGGAAGCTAATAAGCTACCATGAAAAAAAAATGAATGTCAGCTTGCTGTATCTCAGCGAAAAGTTTGTCAGTTGATACCTTGAAAGATATAACGTAGAGGTATCTATCGTCTACTGAATCTTATCAGCTGACTACTTTTTCCTTGGCTTACAACTAGCTGATTTTTTTCGTTATTTACCATAGCATGTTAACAATCCATAAATTATTATCATTTGGAAAGAAATCACTATTCCTTCTTTTAACAGACTGAAGCTATAAACATAGGCCTTTCGCATTTTCAGTTCATGAAGATGATTTTTCATGCATTTCAAATCGATTCTACTGCTTTAGCGAATCGGTGCGGTGCTCTGACGCTGATGTATTGGTTATAATGTTGGCTAATATGGCTGATGTTTCACAAAATCTCAAAACTTTTATGCAAGTCGGCGCACAGTGGCTCTTTTTGACTTTTTTGGTTCCAAAAATCGTAGCTCGTAAACAAATAAAGATATCGCGATAAATTTTTTTTCCAGTTTAAAGGAAATTTCCAAATCTATAAATCAAAAATATTCACAGATGTTTCCGTATTTTCAGCTGAAGTAGGTACGACCTTCTCCCAATATTTTACTCATAATATTTTATCTCAAAAATTGTCAATTGTAAATAACGAAAGTAAAAAAGGGTGTCTTAAAGTCAAACAAGGTCACAGTGGTGCATAAAAGTAAACAAACAAAACAATTTCTTTAAATATTTGCGCACGTGTATTAAAAGCCATTTTTATCATTTTGCTGCAAATTACAGTAAAAATATGCTGCTACAGTGGTACATTTTAAGTCAAGGTATAAAGAAAGTATGTAAAGTGCAATAAAAAAGATTTAGTTAATAAATGGTGTCTCGAAGTTAAAAAAAATCAATTTTTTTTTTGTTTAATTGAATTTTGTTCCAAGTCAAACACTAAAATGTTAATTCAAAAACAAAGTATTCAGCCCTATTATGGTAGCAGATCGGAGAAACCTACGAGCGTAGAGAAGTTCCGATCGTAACATTTGTTTTGTTTATGGTATTAATTTTTAAAGGAAACACTGACGCGTAACGACGTTTGTCTCCTCAGGCGGCCGGTTTGTGAAATTTCCGGCAATATCGGTTTTGGTTTGTATTAACTCGCCCAACCTTTGATATTGCACTGAGTTTTTTTTTTTTTTTTTTGAAAGAAATAATAACAGAAAAATGAATGAAAATGTTTACATTGTTCTCTTTCTGTCCCCTCCTCAGAATTCATGTTTTTTTTTTCTTTTGTTTACGTACAACCCTTCCGCGACTACTTTGCTGTCAAAAACATCGGATAACAGAAAACCAAGAAATCGGCATGCGTCGCATGAATTCCGAATGCGTTCCAACCATTTTCACATTGAATCGTATTGTTTCGGTCTTTTCGGATGTATGTCCGATTAAGCAATCGGAAACGTTACCATAATACAAATATCTTACGTTTCGTACAAATCAGAAAGAATTTCGTTCCGATCTGTTACCATAATAGGGCTGAATAACTTTTAAAAACACTATAGTATAAGATAAGGTTAGGTCAGGTTAGAGTGTTAGGCCCGTTGGGCCCATAGTGATAGCACGGTGGATCGAACGTATCCTCATCCCAATTGGAACCTTTTGAGCTTACAATGAAGCGGGGTAGATTCAGGGCGTCGATGTGAGTAAGATCATAAGGGTCATTAAAGACCCATACACGAACCTAGGTGTATCCCACATATGTGAGCTAAAGCGGGGCATGAACAGAGAAGGTGGGGAATAGCCTCCTTCTTCTCCTCATCCACACAGCTTCTTGAGGCGACTCCTAGTATGAGGTAGTAAGTGGCTTAATCGAATTATTTATATCTTATAAAAAAATCAAATTTTTATAAGCCCTTCCCCCCTAGGGAGAAAGAACCCCAGCGGTACGATTTATTTTTTTCTCTTGACCAAACTTATCTGTCCTGAGCTTTAGCCGAATCTTATGCAAAATATGTACTCTGCATATAAATAAAATAAATAAATAGGATAGCGAAACCGAGCGAGAAGCTCCAGGGTCTAGCGCATTTCTCACAACTACATAAATGTCTTGTAAAGGGAATGGAGGGGACAAGGTTTGGAGCTTACATTTTGCGATTAATGGAAATGAGTAGTTTTCTTTCTAAACCATTCTAATCTAAAATAATGTTCTTTCTTTCTTCATCGAAAGTTACCGCTTATTCTTCAAGTAGTCGGAGCAGAGGACTCAAAACCCTTCCTTGGTGTACACCTACTGTGACTGGGAATGCTTCGGTGATACGTGTAACGCTTTATCTCCCAGTCTCTTCCTGATGTTTATAAACGATCGCTTGTCTGTAACTTCTAATCCTATTAACTGTTTTGCTGACGGCTTAAACTCAGTTTTTCACATTCATTCCCAAACTCATACCCCTTCTCTTCGGATCGGATGTGGAACTGGAACGGTTGCGTATGCTCAGCTCATTGAATTCTGACCTTGACAACATTGTTACATGGGATGATACAATTCGAATAGAATTCAATGCTTCAAAAGCTCAATATTGCCGTCTGTGGCTATAGCTTAACATCCTCCCATTTCATTATCCATGAATGGTACCTGTATCCAAAAAACCGAAAAGCTGCCAGTACTTCGTATGTGTGTAAACGATGGTCTTTGTTGGAATGGCCAGATATTTGAAGTCACCAAATAAGCTACTAAATGTCTATTTTTAATAAGAAGATACAGGAAGTTTTTCACCCCTTCATCTGGTTAAAATTTACAAGCCTATTCCCGCTCAAAACTAGAGTATAATTCTCATATCTGGTCAGTTGATTCTCAAATGAGGAATTTGTACACAAATGTGACCATTTCTTTCCAGAATGTAAAGCAAAAAAATGGGCACGACTGGGTCGCACCAACTTGCGATTGTGTTCTAAATACGATATCAAAATCTAAAGGCTGAGTTAAAGGTTTTGATATTAGCTCTTCATAATATATTTTGTGGTAGAGGGTTGCCAGCTACACATAAATTATGAAAATTGAATTAAATCACGTAAAATAATGAAAAAATTAAATTAAATATTCCAAAGGTTTCAAGCAAAAATCTAAAAACGCCATTCTTTTGCAATCGCTAATACATATGAATGATGAAAATTTAATCAAAATCGTTGGAGCAGTTTTTCCAAAAAACGGGTTTTTATTTTTCACTTTTTTTTTTTTAAACTGTTTTTTAAAAGTCGAGTATGCAAAGTTTTAGATCTTAATAAGAATTGTTTTGACAAAAAATTTGAAAAAAATCAAAGTTATAGTTTTGAAGTTATTTCAAAATATCAAAATTTTTTAAAAATATTTTTAAAAATTTCCAAAACTAAATTTTTTTTAATATTGATATGCAGTCTTTTTGTAACAGTTTGCGACTTTTTAAATTCAAAGTTTCGTCAAGATAGTGTAAGCCATTAACGAGAAAGTCGGTTTTGAAAAAAACGGTACTATGGGAGGTACCGTTTTTAGGCTTTTTCCAAATTTTTTTTTTACATCATAAGAAAGAAAATTCAAAATTAATCCTTCACAAGAAATCGTTGGAGCCGTTTTCGAGAAAAATAAGTATTATCATATCGGTTGTATGGCAAGTACCGTTATTTCAAGACCTAGAGACTCAATTCCAAAAACCCCTCTGTAGACTGCTCCACAGACCCTAACTGCAAATTTTGAAGAAAATCGGTCTATTAGTTCAGGCTGTAGATCCATATACAGACAGACAGACACACAGACAGACAGACAGACAGAATTGCAGGACCCACTTTTTTCGTATTCTCTATCATCGTAATGTCATGCCTATTCAATTGTTATCTCAAAATTTTTTTTCTGCACGATTGCAAGACTTGCCTTATAGTAGGTACCTATAATCGCAAGTAAAAAAGCATATTTGTCTTAATGACCTTGAGGCTCCAATATTATTAAAAACAACGAACGAATGGTACAAAGGCACTACTGCTCTCTGGCGAAAATAAACTAAATCTAGTGAGTGTCTTTGTTCCTACAGGAAGAAATTAGTTTTTAAGGAACAATGGCATATTTAACGCGTTTTCAGAATTTTTTGCACTTCGGGCCTTGTCTTACCGAAGGTGCGATATGTAGAATGCTCTACCAGACATTACGATTCACAACAGTTCAAAAGCAATGTGCATCGGTGTTTCAGATTCTTATACTTTGGATTTTAGCTCCTGCTGACTTGTCCTGAACAAACTCACATTGGTTATCGGAACCGGCTTCCGGCTTTTCAAGTGTTGGGCATCAGTGCCCCTGTTCTGTAAATATCGCATCGATAACATCGATCGAGAAACACTGAGAAGCAGAACGAAAGCCTACTAAATTCATAAAATCTAGGTCCATTTTTCGCCGGCTTTTATCGAGGCGATAGTTACAGAACAGGGGTACAACTTGGTCAAACGGTCATGCTTATTTTAACATTCTATTTCGATATAAAGTTAGTCGCACGATTCGAATTTTAACATGTAAACTTTCGAATCGTTTGAGTTTCAAAATGCACTTCTTTCGGATTTCGACTAAATTTCTTTCGAAATAGAATGTCAAAATAAGCTCATTTCAAGCTCTCTCAACAACCATTGAACCAATTATCAATCTCGTGATGCCGTGATCGAGTTTGTACAACCGGCAGATGATTCAATTCATTTTTAAACAAATTGTTCGAAAACCGTACAAAACCTCTATCTTAAACCGTCTCGCCAACCAATACAACTTGTTCCAAGCTGATACTCGAATCTTGCCGGATAGGCGCATTTCACTGAACTATGCCTTGTGAGAAAATGGAAAGGACCTACAATTTTTTGCCGATTCCGAACAACTAATTGAGGAAGCGATATTCATGGCAAAAAAAAATTAGCATCGGAGAAATTACCGATATCCGTAAAAATATATTTTTTTTTTTGTGTTTCTGATGTTTCTGCGTCATACAGGCAGGCATGGTAACCATTACACCGAGTAGACAGCCAAGCAGCCCTCGAAACCTCCAGCAATGTTATAATGAGCTCAGTAACCTCATGCAACTGTCCACCGTCTCGTCTCTTATGGAGAAACTAGAACAGTTTAACATTCACCTTTTTTTGGATCCCTGGGCACAGAGACATTACGGGCAACTAACTACAAAGCCGAAGAACCACACATTTCTGACTACCAAAAATTCTGCCCGAATCTGTGTCAATCTTCTCGGGCTTATCTGTGTACACAAACGACTTCACATAACCCCACAGGAAAAAACCCAACGGAGTAAAATCGTCCAATCTTTGAGGTAACCACAGGTTCATAACTATAAATTATGTAAAAGTCGGCATCCACAGAAATTACGTTTCGAGACAATATTCCGAACACACGCAGTGCCCGGTGGTCATGCAGTGACCAACTCAAAAAAGTCTTACATTTCTTTTTGTATTTATTACGAACATAGATTACTTTATAAAACAAACAAATTTATTAATAAGAAACAACCAAACGAATCCAAAAAAGAAGTTCCCATCCATTCAAACGCGATAACGTGATAAGTAAAGCCAAAAACTCATTATTCAGTCACATATACACGATCACGATGCGGTAATTCGACCCCAGCATCAAATGAAACCGCCTACGCATCTTTAAAACCTGCGTAGTTGAACACCTTTAACACCTAAAAAGCAGTTCCACCATGACCACGTACAATGTAACTTTTAAAGAAGCGAAACGTTCGGGATGAGCACTCTTTTAATACACTTAACGGGCTTATCCGAAAAATATAAATAAAATGTCGCAAGATCATTTTACACTTACTTAAGAATTGCAATTTTATTTTAAGTTTTATAATTTTTTTTTTTTTTTTAAATCAACTTTTCTTCTATTTAAGTTTGAAAACTCTTATTTGTGTTTTCAGAAATGTTACGGGATAGGTGCATGTACTCAAATGATTTAAGTGGCCTCCTATTTTTAGAGATAACTTGTAGCTAATTAGTAATTTCCTAGCTTCAAAATTAGGAAGACACATAATAAATTTATCACAACATTGTTTGCTCACTATGACTGCAAATCATAAAAACAAAAAAAAAAAATCATTAATAACTTAAACCTGCCTAATGCTTACTAACAAAAGTCCTTAAATATTAGGTAGGTACATACCGAGTCTCTAGCTTCTTATGGGACATGCTTTTAATCCAATTGTTAACTTTGTACACATAGGTATACACGTATAGGTAGGTTGTATTCCAAAATCTAAAATGCTGATCGGTTAATAAGAAGGTTCACTAAAGGATTGAATGGTCACTGCTAATTTAATTATAAAACACCACTTTTATTTCTATAGACACATTCTTTCTCCACTAAAACTTCAATGGGGCACTCTTATCGAAGTAAAAGCTTCTTTTCTTTCTTGTAATCAATTTTTTTTTTTCAACTCAAATTGCACCAATATTTTTACTACAGAAAACACATATCACAGTTTGGTATCACAGTTCACACAAATTGTAATTTCATCGCCCGAGATTCTTTCTGTTATATTTTGTAACAATACAAAAACGAAACAATTAAGAAAAAAAGAAGAAATTCGAATAAGTTTAAAAAATAAAACTCGAATTCCCCGACGTGCGTATCCTGCGATTAAATTACTTTGAATAAACTCAGCCAAACTGGTAATGTCTGCCAGGAACCCAATCTTTTCATCCCTTACGACAGATGCAAAAATGCTTAAAAAAATTCACTGGAACAGTCCTCGATCTATGTATTTATTAAATCACACATTCACTACACCTTATGTATGAGCAGCAAAAGCGTAATTATGTATCACATACGAGTTGGGAAACTAACTGAAAGGTGGTTTCACGGTATAGTTCCCCTATTAACGCTTTATGCACGCCGCTCCGCGCCGAACCAACTGGCAGTAATGTCCTGCCTTTGGGTATTTCTGTTGTAGGGGAACTTAAACGTATATTTTTCCGTTACCGATGCAAGTAGGAATTTTAGATATGGGTTTGATCAAAGCCAATGTTTTGCTGTGCGAAGGCTTACCTACTTCCGTTCAGCGCGAGTTGTTGAGGTCTTTATTCTGTACTACTTATAGGTAGTTGTGCGACCCTTGTGAATCCTGTTTTTCAGTTTGGTAACGAACACAATTCATCGACCTTAATTCCTTGGCATTTTTTGAAATTGAAATTGAGTGGCATACGGCACGAACTACGGCAGACGTTTTGTGTTGTTTTTTTTTTATGCTGTTCGTGTATCCAGGACCAGGTACCCATAATAAGCAGCTGGGAATAGAAAGAGACAGGAGATATTCAAGTTTGGGCCGTTTCATTGTTTAGTGTCTGGTTGAGGAGAGTCCTTTTGTTGTACACCCTTTTGTTCTTGTAACAAGGCGCACAACATTGTACCAACAAAAATTTTTCATTGGTTAGCATTGGCGTTATTTTACTTTATTTTTTTTTTTTCATCAGACATTCATTCGTGTTCGTAGTCGTACTTACAAAGGTAACCCAAATGGAGTTTCATGAAATGAAATGATCGCAGATGTCCCATTTCAAGGATCCGATCGACTAGTCTTTGTTTGTTTTCTTTGGGCGCTTGTAAATAGAATTTTAAAATGCTTTCATGATCACTAAGTAGGTAGTGAAAAAAAGCGTAGAAATAACGTTTGGTACCTATCTGGTATTTTTACAAGAGAAGGATGTATTCCTAAAAGGACAAGCATTTTTATATCTATTTATTCTGCTACTATGGTTGACTTGGATTCTAATGCATTTGATGAAATTTTGACTTGCATAGGGCATTGGTCTCTCATAGATAGCGTGACGCCACTTAGGTAATACCTACCTGGAAAAGACAACCAACATCTGTGGATTCCTGTTTATATAAAATTCATTCTCATAATTAAAAATAAGTTTAAAGAGAAAAGACTAATGTCCTCTGCGGGTCAATGAACTTTTACAGACATTTTACAGAATATTGACCAATGTGGAACTTTCAAGTAGATTTGAGGTTGAATTCGTTATTTATAATAATTTTTAAAAATATGATATATAAATATTTAGTTGTACTACACCTGGGGGTAGCCCATGGGTTTGAAACTCGGAATAATGTAAAAATCGGCGTCAACAGCGATTTCGAGGGAATTCAACGAACGTATGCAGTTACCAGTGGGAGTGAGGTTTCAATTCTTTCAAGACGAAATGGCAAACCAAACTGAGCATAAACCAAGTGACAGCAGTCAACTCCGAAAAAAGTATTGCCAACTTAAAAACCACCCCCTTTACAAGTGTGTTATTGTATAAATATAACGATGAAAGAGAGCCAGATTCAAATGTTTAAAAAGACTGAACATTCACCAGATATAACCTGGGCCCTCATTACTCAACTTTCAACGTTCATCATCCCAAAAATTCGAGTACTAAAAAACCTGTATTAGTTTAGTTAGTACTTCCGAATAGTAATGGTACTACCCCGAATGGCTCTAATACTACAACGCATGGTACTGATCCTGGTTCTGCTCAGTCTAGAGCCACATTCATTTCGGGGGCTTCTGAAGACTTCTTCAAAGAGGTGTTGGAAATTTACGTTGTTGAGTTGGGTCATCAATTTTGCTGGAAGTAACTCTCAACTGATCAGAAGGAAGTCTCCACAATCGAGAATCTATCATTACCGAATCATTTAACACATGTATGATCCCACCATATGGCCAGAACTAGATCCAAAACGCACAAGACATTTGTTATCCATAACCAGATTGCACGTTAGCTCTGTAATCAATGTCAACAGGACATTTGGTAGGAAGACACGCCATAAGACTCGGCGTTCCCTCTAACGACTTCTGCAGAAGTTGCTTAGATGAGGAGGAGGAAGAGACTATTCCACACCTCCTCTGCTCATGTCCTGCACTCTCCTTTAAAAGAAAACGGCATCTAGGAAAATACTTTCTTGATGATCCAAGCGATCTGGTGAACACAGATCCCCTGCATCTACTTCGCTTTATTAAAAGCTCCAAATGGTTTTGTTAAGTGAGGTACTCCCTCGCACAAATGTTTATGGTATCACAATGGACCTAATATTGATCTAAGTGTGTGAGTTGTTTTCCTGACAGCCATTTTAACCTTACCTTACCCAACCGAGCCCAACAAGATTAATATTAGTATCAGATGAATGCAGCTTTACACCCATTTCTGATCGATCTGCCGAGGTTGCAGCAAGAATGTTTTAACTGAATGGGCCATTTCTTGAAACAATAACTCTTTCGGTAGTTTTAAGGAAATGACATAGTTCAATTTAAGGCAAAGTTCTTTACTTTCTGCTTCACTTGTCGGTGAAGTTTCGGGGTATCACTCGGCCTCCATAACGAAACCTATGGTTCGATGAAGAAAATGCAGCCACACAAAAACCACGACAGATGTTAATGCAAAAGAGAACAAGAGCTGCTTTCAGAAGAAGAAGAAAAGAAGGGGAGAACAACGAATTCTCAAAAAGAAAAAAAAAACAGCATGAGAAGCTCTCGTTTGCGGGAATTGAAAGATGCCATGACAGGAATGAAGTTCGGAAGTATTACCAAAGGGTAAAAAGATCTTGCCATGGCAAAGCCTGAACTCAAGCCTGCAGGGACTAGCAGATTCAACTAGGACGATGATCAAGAATGCCGTCCTCTCGATCTAGAAGTTAGGCTTTCCATAAACAAACTTAAATCAAATAGGACTGCAGGTGCAGATGGCCTTGAAGCCGAATATTTCAAGGCAGATATCGAAGTAATGGGAAGGAAAAAGCTTGATGTCATAGGTGCTTTTGCGAGTATTGAAACAGAAGCGGCAAAAATGGGTTTGATGGTTAATGAGGGCAAAACGAAGTACATATATGCAGTCATCAAACAGGGACACAGAACATCGACGAATTAGTCAACACGTCACAATAGACAGACATAACTTCGAGGTAGTACAGGAGACTTCGTCTACCTAGGATCCGCTATAGACACGGAAAACAAAATCAGTGTGGAGATCAAACGGAGATTAACTCTTGCCAACCCTTGCTTCTTTGGGTTAAGAAGGCAATTGAGCAACAAAACCCTCTCCAAAAATATTAAGGTAACCTTGTATATGACCTTGATCATCCCAGTCCTGCTTTACGGCGCGGAAGAATGAACCTTATCGAAAGCGGATGAGGAAACCCTTGGTCGTTTCAAAAGAAAAATTCTCCGAATGATCTTTGGTCCCGTATGCGAAGACAATATGTGGATAAGAAGATACAACTAGCTATATGAGCTGTACCGAGATCCGCGACATGGGCATAGCCAGAAGTTCTTTTCCTTGTTAGAAGTGCATACTACTTCCAAGGCGTTTGCAAGTCGTAACATGTTCGTTTCTTGTGCACTAAAATTACGATTTTCAACGAAATTTTCAACTGAAGTACCAGGCTAACAGAAACCTCAGTAGGCACCTCCAACCAACACAAATTGTTGTTCTTTTTCTTGTTAGAAGTGCATACTACTTCCAAGGCGTTTGCAAGACGTGGCATGTTCGTTTCTTGTGCACTAAAATTACGATTTTCATAGAAATTTTCAACTGAAGTACCAGGCTAACAGAAACCTCAGTAGGCACCTCCAACCAACACAAATTGTTGTTCTTTTTCTTGTTAGAAGTGCATACTACTTCCAAGGCGTTTGCAAGACGTGGCATGTTCGTTTCTTGTGCACTAAAATTACGATTTTCAAAGAAATTTTCAACTGAAGTACCAGGCTAACAGAAACCTCAGTAGGCACCTCCAACCAACACAAATTTGTGTTCTTTTCCTTGTTAGAAGTGCATACTTCTTCCGAGGCGTTTGCAAGTCGTAACATGTTCGTTTCTTGTGCACTAAAATTACGATTTCCATAGAAATTTTCAACTGAAGTACCAGGCTAACAGAAACCTCAGTAGGCACCTCCAACCAACACAAATTTGTGTTCTTTTCCTTGTTAGAAGTGCATACTTCTTCCGAGGCGTTTGCAAGTCGTAACATGTTCGTTTCTTGTGCACTAAAATTACGATTTCCATAGAAATTTTCAACTGAAGTACCAGGCTAACAGAAACCTCAGTAGGCACCTCCAACCAACACAAATTTGTGTTCTTTTCCTTGTTAGAAGTGCATACTTCTTCCGAGGCGTTTGCAAGTCGTAACATGTTCGTTTCTTGTGCACTAAAATTACGATTTCCATAGAAATTTTCAACTGAAGTACCAGGCTAACAGAAACCTCAGTAGGCACCTCCAACCAACACAAATTTGTGTTCTTTTCCTTGTTAGAAGTGCATACTTCTTCCGAGGCGTTTGCAAGTCGTAACATGTTCGTTTCTTGTGCACTAAAATTACGATTTCCATAGAAATTTTCAACTGAAGTACCAGGCTAACAGAAACCTCAGTAGGCACCTCCAACCAACACAAATTGTTGTTCTTTTCCTTGTTATAGAAGTGCATACTACTTCCAAGGCCTTTGCAAGACGTGGCATGTTCGTTTCTTGTGCACTAAAATTACGATTTTCATAGAAATTTTCAACTGAAGTACCAGGCTAACAGAAACCTCAGTAGGCCATGTAGAGCGGACGGACCCAAACGCTCCGGCTCGTCTTAGGTGGCGCCATCAAGTGGATGAAATCTCAACCGACTTAGAGTGCAAAACTGGAGAGAGCTCACCCGAAATCTAAGTCGATACAGAAGAATGTTGGTTGAGGCCCAGGTTCACCCCGAACTGTAATGCCCACCTAAGTGAGTAAGTATGTAAACGATTTACAAGTCAGCAGCCCGCTCTTATCAAGTAAAAGAATTTACATTTATTTTGTATAAATGATTTAATTGTTATGATTGCATGTTGTACCTGTTAAAAAACAACAACCTGTTTCGAATTATTTTTATTATTTATTTACAGTATGTTGGTTGGTACACGGTAGGTACACGGTGGATGATTTTCAATGAAACAAAAAAAAAAAAAAACAAAAAAATGTCTTTAGTGCCTGTGTGTAAAATCTTTTTTCCAACCCTTAATAAACGTAAACAAAAATCAAAACATTCAAAATGCTATCACATTCAGGTGTGAGTTTAATAACCAACCCCAACCCCATAGGAACATAATGTTGAGACAGGTTCAATTTGTTGGTTCTTTTGAATTTGACAATTTTGAACTATCCTTTCATGGTGTGTTATGAGTCTGTCTTGGGCCACAGGGGCAAAAATTGGTAGGATAAATGGCGGAGGCATGCTCGTTCTTGCTCGGCTAAGCTCGAAGGATTGTGGGGGTGGGGTTTGCCATTTATCACCAACCATGACTCATAAAACAAAAAAATCATGCCATGTAAAGAAACTAAAGAAAAAGGACAGAGGAATAGGATAGGGTATAGGAATGAATGGTAGGGATAAGGAGATGGAGAAGGATAGGTAAGTACAAAACTAGGTACCTATGCCACTGCCTCAGTGAGAGGACGGGATTATATGTTGGTATGTAAATGCACGCCTTACCTTACTCTATACTAATTCTAACTCCTACTACTATTTAATGTTACTTCCCACTTTTCGTGAAAGTAAGTATCTTAACCTAACCTATATCTATCATTATTCTTAACTATATATCATTCTTTACTAGTAAGAATATCTATATAGAAGTAAAACCAATTATATGTGTTACCTTCTTTTCACACCATTTAAAAAAAATCCCATTATCTCACCCAGACAGCGGTTCGTCGAGACCTCAAGGTTTTGCCCGATGTTAATGGCAATGACCTGGCCGCCCCTCCCTTTGTACATTGCGTACAACCTGTGTCATCATTCTGGCCATTTTTTTTGAACAATGACCCCTTTGCTCGTCATTGGTCGCAATCCTGGAACTCACTTCCGTACGTCTGTCATATAGGGTTTGTACCCTCTGGTCTTAAGTCGTCTTATTGTCTATCAGCATGATTGCCTCCTCATCCGTCGGCCTAGTCAAGCCAACCCCACACCTAGATGGTCAACTTAGCCTTCCATATTTTTCTTTTTTTTTTTTTTCTTAATTAAAAACTATCAAATTCAGTTTCACTATTATTATTATCTCTCTTTATAATAGTAACTCTAGTACATATTATCCTTTAAAAATCATGTAAGTTACGTTAGACATAGGATTCGATTATGGTGCTGATTTAATAACCAAAAAAAAAAAGGAAACTATGTGACTTTCAATTTAAAATTCAAACAAAAAAAGTTTTCTTTACCAAATAGATGTGCATATATGTATTTCCTTATGCAGTATCCATATTCATTCGAAATTCTCTTTTAATTCAAAAAAAATCAATAAAAAAACTCACCTGGATCTTATCCCTCGGTGTCCTGCCGGCAGCACGATGAAGGAATACACCAGACACCAATTTTGGGTGTTATAGTTACACTATTTAGCTCTTTGCGGGAATATGGACACCAATACATTCACATATATATATATATAAAAATTATGTGTTCCAAGAAGGAAACACCTCTCTCACTTAATTCAATATGTCTTTACTCTAATTTATCCTTTTTTTTTTTTTTTTTTTTTTTTTTTTAAATTAAAAAAACAACACTTGCACCGCGAGTCAAAGAAAAATTAATAAAAAAAATTATATTCGAATAGACTGGATATTGGTGGTGCACTGGTATTCAGTTAGTACACACACTTATGGAGTCCCTTGGAGCACCCTGTCGACGTGTCCAGCTATTTCGAGTTGTTTTTACTTCAGTTCGTTTTTCTTGGATTCTGACTCCTCCAATTTAGCCTTAAAACCCTCAGAGGCTTGAACCACTCCTATTACTCTTTTTCTTGTGTTAACAGAGACGGTATTTCATATATGTGTATATATACATATAGGTATATATCTGGCTGTGTAGACATATAGGTCTATGGTTCAACCTAATTTTGACAAAAAAAAAACTGTCTGACTTTCTTTCTTTTTATTATTTTGAAATACTTGTACCTACCTCTGGTTTTATCTATGTCCGCTTGGTATGTCCTAGGTACTTGTGGAGAGTAAATTTGTACCCTCTGACAAAATGGGCACTTTCTTGTGCACCGTCAATTTTTCTTTTTCTTCTTTTTACACTCACTTTTCTATGAAAGTAAAACTTCTATAATTTTTGTTTCTTTTTTTTCTATTTATTTCCTCATTGTCACTCACCTATTTGTAAGGTCTTTACTTATTTAAAATTTTGAATTTCACTTTTCACATAAAAAAATTCTTAACTTCAATTCCTTAATTTTCTACACAGCTAAATTCAATCCAATGCACTTCTGTCTTCGATATGCACTATCGGTGATAGAATGCTTTTTCAACTTGAACTTAAAAAAAGTTTACGGTTTGCCTTTTTCTTTTACTAGGCCATTGGCCTTTGGCCTACATTGCATTTTTCCCCTATTTACGGATCTCGGATGCGTTATGTTCGATTCGAAAGCTTTTATTTTTTTTTTCTTGTCGTTTCAGTCTTTATTCTAATACTCCTATACTATGTGTGTAACTAGTCTTCACTATGTTTGTGTTTGTGTCTATGCTAACTTTATTAACCCTAATACCCTCACCTATTATCTATTCTAAATTGCACCTTCCCTCTTGATCACAGCCATCTACTTATTCTACTCTATTTATCTTTATTTTTATCTTTTCCTAACTCTAATATTGCATTTCATCCCTTAATTCTCTCTTGTAAGTTTCGTCATTTGTTTAAATATTAACGACTAAAACTGGTCGACTCTCGATCGCTTTTAGCAACTTACTTCTTGAGCGAATTAGTTGACAAGAGAGCTTTTCGCCTTAAGAGCTTTCGCTGACGTTTCTCTTACAACTTGTCACTTCATTACCTGTCAAAAGTGTATATTTATTTTTGCGCGTCGTTCGAATTCTTTCTTTTCTTTGAATTATTTTTCCTTTTACCTCACTTTATTAGTTTAAAAGTGGATAAAACTATTGGGTTTTTAGTTTCAATTTCTCGTGGATAACCTGCATAAAAGGGAATACACTTACTCGGCGTTTTCGGTCTCTGTTCGTCGGTATACGTCGGTCGCTTGTGAGTTAATTGCTATTTCAGTGTATTTTGTTCAATTCTATTCATTTTTCTGTTTATTTTCGTTTTTTTTTCAGTATTTTATGAACTAAAAGAATGAAAAATTTTTGAATACTCATCCCCTGTTGTTACCAGAGTAGTGCCAGATGAGTGGAAGTTACAAGGAATCATCATTACATGAGTTCATTCACCTCATGTAATGACTCTTTCGCCTTGTTGAGGTAGGTCAGTACTTTGTACTTAAATAAGATTTGTATTTGCCCTTTTTTTTTTCTTTTTCATTTTCATGTTACTACATGGACTTTTATTGTTGGTCATGATGTGAGCTGTGACAATGTTGGCTTATGAACTTCGTTGTCAGTGAGACGATTCTTAGTCTCAGAATAAGTAATATGTAAGCGGTCTTTTGTACATACGTTTATGTTTATATTTCATATCATGAATATAATTTCATTTTGATAATTCGTGCGTTTCCCTACGTAACAAACACGACGGCAGTTTTCAAATGGTCGTGAGAAAACTGGTCTCGAAAAAAGGTAGGGTTGCGCACTTTTCGTAGTTATACTGATATTAGAATTTTCAATCCTTTTCTTTTTCGCCGTTCGCGACGTGTGGCTCGTCCACTCCCTGAGTTGTCGTTTTACGCCGGGCTTTTGATGAACTATTTAACTATTTCCTTATATCTGTTGTAAATGTTTTGTGTTTTGTGGAGTATAGTTATCCGTATGATATTCTTGTTTGTCAATGTTTGAGCAACTTACGACCACATAATATACATATATACTTATCAAAAATCTAAATACCTAATATCACAGGCCCTGTTCAAGGTTGTTTTCAAATTGCTTAGGAATGTTGTTGGTAAAGGGGATTAGGGGAGATTGAAGAATTGAATCTTCCTAAATTTTGGGATTATCACAGGGTGTTGTTGAGGTTGTTGAGGATTCTAGGTTAGTAATTGGATATCACAGTGCATTGTTAGTAGTATGTAAAAAAAAAATTATAAATAAATTGACTAGGTAGGTAGATAAATAAAAATAAATAACTAAATGCGTATAACTAATGAATAAATAAACTATATCTGAAATAAATAAACTATATCTGAAATAAATGAACTAGGTAGACTTCTAAATAAATAAACTATGCATGCAAATAAATAAGTAAATAAATAACTATGTATAAATAAATAAACTCTCTCTGTAGATAAATAAATAAACTATCTCTATATATAAATAAATAAACTACACAATACATTTATATCACAGGTCGTAGCTAACAACAGCAGCACGAGTGCGTCTCATATTGTTTAGGCATGAATATCTTTTGCGTGGTATATTCCTATCTTCTCGCCTTTAAGGTTACCTATCTCATACAGTGAGTTGCCTACTGGTCTCAGTATAATGCATTTTAAAAATTTAGGGCCTAGCTTCGCGTTATAGTGGTCAGCCATACTGCTTTGTTTAAAGTTTCTCCTGAAAACGATTTGGCCTGTTTTATAGGAGATATCTTTGCTTCGCGTGTTATATGTTTTTGTTGCTTTTTGATGAGCTAACTTAAGGTTTTCATATATTTTTGTTTTGATTAGGCTAAGCTTATCTGTTTTGTTTTCAATGCATATGTTAGCATCTCTGACCATGTTTAGCCTTCTCAGAAGCTCATACGTTTTTCCGTTTTGGACCATTTGGGTTCCAAACACGGCATAGTACGGCTCAAATGTCGTCGCTTCATGGGCCACACTTCTGAGTGAGAATGCAGCATTACTCACATGAGTATCCCACGTTCGTTGATCACTATCTATGTATGATCGAATTTTGATCAAAACCGATCGATTCACTCGTTCCGAAGCGTTTGCTTGCGGTGAGTAGAATGCTGTGCGTATGTGTTTCACACCATACCTGTTTAGAAAGCTGGAAAACAAACTTGAAACGAATTGTTTTCCATTGTCAGAATGGATGTATTCTGGTACTCCAAACATATGGAATACCCCTTCCTCTAGATACTTCACTACCTCGGCTGCTGTTGCCTTTCTAATAGGTTTAAGAAATACATATTTACTAAAGTGGTCAAGTACTATAAAGATGTGTGTGTTTCCTGTTTTTGTTCGTGGATAAGGTCCTAAAAAGTCGATGTATAGTCGTTGGAAAGGTCGTTCTGTTATGGTCTGTTGTCCCATGGGGGGCCTAGATACTGAGTTCATTGGTTTATTGCACTTACAGATATCACAGTTTTGGACATAATATTGCACTTCACTTGCCATGTTTGGCCAGAAATATTTCTGTCTTAACTTGGACAAGGTTTTGTGAATTCCCCCATGACCAGCTGCGAATGAATTGTGCGCGGCTTCCAAAAGACCTCCACACAACTCCCTCGGCACCCAGAGTTTCCAAGCTCTGTCTTCCTGAATCGGGTCTCCTGATCGCCTGTCTGTACGTTTGTATACGTAGCCGTCGGAAATGCACACGTCGGGTAGTCTGTCTTTGTTTTCGTCTACTGTCTTCTTCAACTCAGTATACTCTTCAGTAGAAAAGTATGGTGAGTTGAGGTCAACTTCAATCGTTGTGTCTGTGATCTCTTCCATATGGATTCGTGAGAGAGTATCCGGGACTACATTTAGGACACCCTTCCTATGTTCGATCGTGAAGTCGAACCCTTGGAGTTTGAAACTCCACCTAGCTAAACGGCCACTTAGGTCCTTCTGGGTCATCAACCATTTCAGACTTGCATGGTCCGTTATGATAGTGAAGGGAAGTCCTTCGATGTAGGCTCGGAACTTCTTTACCGACAGAACGGCCGCATAGCATTCAAGTTCCGTCACCGTATAATTTCGCTGTGCGGAATTAAGTTTCTGGGACATGAATGCTATCGGTCGCTCATTTTTCTCATCATCCATCTGGAAGAGAACACTTCCTACGCCTGAAGTCGAGGCGTCACATTGTATGTAAAAGTGTTTCGTAAAGTCAGGGTTCGTAAGTATAGGTGCTGTCACTAGTGTCGTTTTCAGGTCTTCGAACGCCATTATAGCTTCGGAGGACATTTCGAAGTCTTTACCCTTCTTCAGACAATCAGTCATCGGAGCTGAGATGGTTGAAAAGTTCGGGATGAACCTTCGATACCACCCGGTCATACCTAGGAACCGACGGAGTTGTTTAGGGGTTTTTGGAATGGGAAAGTCCTTTACCGCAGACACCTTATCTGGGTCTGTTCTTAGACATCCGTCTCCTACAAAATATCCTAAATATTTAATTTCTTTATAGCAGAACTTACTTTTATCTATATTAATCGTTAATCCTGCTTCTCTTAGGTGTTTGGCTACCTCTTTCAATGCAGTCATGTGACTTTGAAAATCTGGAGAACAAACCAAGAGATCGTCCAGATAGACAAAGACATCCTCTCTCAACCGAGCGGGTATGACTTTGTCCATCAGCTTGCACATTCTCTGGGCGGCGTTACACAGTCCAAACGGCATCACCGTGAATTGATATAGTGGCCGCCCAGGGACTGTGAAGGCTGTCTTCTCTCTTGATTTGGCCTCCAGAGGTATTTGCCAAAATGCATCCTTTAAATCGATGCTCGATATAAAATGTGTGTTCTGCAACCTACTTAAAATGCCTTCAATATGAGGAAGCGGATATGCAAATTTTTTTGTTGCGGCGTTTATCTTCCGCGAATCTAAACACAGTCTGTTTTTGCCGGGTTTCCTCACCAACACTACTGGGGAGCTATACGCACTGTTGCTCTCCTCAATCACCCCTAGTTCGAGCATGCGATCGAGCTCTGCGTACATGAGTTTCTGTACTACCGGAGATATGGGGTAATGTCTTTGTTTGATGGGAATGGTGTCGTCTTCCATCTCAATGACATGCTCCTCGATTGAGGTTTTCCCCAACCCCAGTACCGCACAGGAGGGAAATTGTTGTTTCACTCTTTCCAGCTCTTCAGCTTGTGTTGGTGTGAGCTCTCTCATGGGACTCATCTCTTGTTCTCCCTCTCTACTTGAATTACCTATCTCGCTAATGATTTTTGGAGCAACTTTGAAGGTCTTCCAAAAGTCTACCCCTAGATAGAGCTGCTGTTGTAAGCTGGGAACAACATACAGCTCAATCTCTTGGGTGTTACCTCCCCATGAGATCTCAGTCTTAATTCTCCCGTTTATTTGTTGTTGTTTACCGTCAGCTGTTTTCACGTCACTGTTCATTTTTGTCATTGGTATATTGTGTCTATTAACGAAGTCTATTGCATCTTTCCCTAAACAGCTAACTGAAGCGCCACTATCCAATAGCCCTAGTATCTCTTCTCCGTTCACGGTCACTTTCGCGTAGGGTCTATTGTCGTCAGAAACTGCAAGTATGGTCGCTTCGATTTTCTTTTTACTATTCCTGCTTATTGCACTTTTTCTTCTTAACTTTTCTATTTTTCTAAAATTCCTAGTCCTAACTTTCTCTTCATAAATTACCTCATCGGTGAATATCCTTTTCCGTGCCGCTGCATACTCTACCATGCGTTGATGGAGACTCTTAACGTGCCGATTTGGATTTGGGTGAGTCAATTCATTATTATCAGTCTTTTCTTCTCGTTTTAAAATTTTTATTTTTACATGTTTTCCGGGTTCGGTGTCCTTGTCGGCGGAGGGTTCCCGGGTACACTGCCGACATTCAGGTTTCCCTGACACGAGGCACACTGAAACGACACATTGCCTTTGCCACAATTAAAGCATGTCAACGCGTGGAAGGATGATGCACATGTTGCCGCGTTAAACGTACTGTCTTTTGTAAGTTCTGTCCTTTTGTCTCTGTCATTGTTTCTAAATGTAGTTTGTCTTTTGTCTGTCTTTAGGTTTGTCTGTTGTCTATCAGTTCTGTTACTCTGAACTGCTGCAATATGCACATCTTCTCCCACATCCGGTTCTGACAACTCTACTTCTTCGTTCTCTTCTTTCTGATATATCTCACTCACTGGTTTTCTTGACTTGAGCTCCCTAGCAGCTAAATGCTTTTCCGCTCTTCGGCACTCTTCCCTCAGGTCTCTAATACTTGTTATTGAGCAGCCGAAAATCAGTGATGCTACCCTGTCTTTTATGTTTTGTCGCACTAGGTTCGTCAGGTCTTTCTCGTTCGGTCTGTTCCTCATTTGAAGAGTTAAACTTCGAACTTCTTCGTAAAATTCGTCGAATGTCTCGTGTGGTAGTTGTCGTCTGTCCATTATCGTACGAAGTATCTCGTGGTCACTTTTGTTGTTCCTAAATTGTCGCAGTAGTTCAGATTTCAAGTCAAAATAGTTAAATAACTCATCATTTTGATTTTCTTCCATGTATTGCCAATACCATTTTTCGGCTGTGCCGGTTACTAAATGGTGGAAGTTAGCAAACACTTGCTCATTGGAGACTCCCTTCTTCTTTTGCAGGGTCTCCACTCGGAAGATGAAGCTCTCAACGGTCATACTTTTTGACGTTCCATCGAACTTCACTCCCCACTTGTGGAAGTCTTCTCTCTTCTTATTTTCGATCTGACCCTGCCTACTAGTTTCTAAATGTGGAACCACTGGTAAAGGTGGTTCTTGAACCGAATCATTCTTAGATGTTTTTTCAAAATTTTCTTGTCTCGCGTATAGCGACAATGTGGATTTCTCCAGGATTTTAAGTCTTTCATTGAATCCGTTCATATTACCTGACACCAACTCTACCATATTCTGCATAGTTTGCATGCTACGCATTTGTTCGCTTAACACTTTCATTGTTTTAGCGTGGGTGTCGTTAAGCGACCGAGAGACTGTAGTCTCAATCATTTTCATCAAGTCTTCAGTTTCTTGATTTTTCGCTTCTTCCAAATCAGGGATATTCAAGCTTTCTCTGTTTAGTTCCTCAGTTTCCCTGATCAAGTTTGCCCTACTTTCTACTTCTCCTGCCTCTTCTCGTTCTTGAGCGACTTCTTCAAATATGCCCTCAGCGTTGGAAGTGAATCCATGGAAAGTAGCTCCTAAGCTACTCTCATTACTTTCAAATGGGTTTATTTCGCTTTCTATTTCCTCACCCTGTGTTTCAATTTCAATAAAGTTTGGGTCTTCTTGAACTATCCCTTGGCTTTGAGCCATTCTAGACGCCAAACGGGTGACCTTCCTACCCCCACCTTTGGATTGATTCGGCAGGGTGCTCTTGGGAATAGCTCCAGTATTCGTATTACTCATACTTGTATAGTGTTTGTTTGTTTGTTTAAAATTTTATCTCTGTTTAATGTTAAACAAAACTTCAAATTCAGAGAAAAAAAAAATTCAACCAAAATTCAAAATTCAAAAAAAAATTCGATAAAATTCAATAATAAAAAAACGTTAAAGGTTTAGAAATGATAAGAAAATAAAAAATATAATTCAATGTAAAAAAATTAAATGTAATAAATTTTAGAAAATTTTTGATAAAAGGAAATGTTAAATTCGTTTGTTTTTTTGTATATATGTATAGGTTGGCTAGGTGGGTGTTGACTCGACTAAGTTATCCTAACATGCTGAGGATTCGAAGTCATTGGTTAGTCTGTTTGTTAGTCCATGTTTAAGTCGTCGTTGGTTATTTTGTATTTGTAGTTCGTTAGTATTGCGATCTACCTATCTGTCTCGACGAGTGCTTCAAATCATCCCCTTGTTTCCTACCACTTCGTACTATCTGGTATTGAACCTAATAGTAGGTTGGCGAGGAAATGGTGATGATCCTCCACACGAATAAGATTCAGGTGTTACACTCTCATACCTCACAAATAGTCCAGCTTTGCCTGACTGAATGGATGGCATGAGAGTTTGGCATCTTCGTCTTATTCCGCTCTCCATAGCACAGTATCGCTTCCCAACCTCACTAATCTTCAGGTTCTAGACCTTTAAAGAATGGATAGCTGTTCAGCATACACCGTGTTTTGAAGAGCATACACGATACCTAATTTGTACTTGTAGGGTTATGAAAAAAAACAAAATCAGATCATTGTAAATCCGAGGGGATGACCTTCAAACAAAAAATCATCTCCTCGAAGACACATATGGTCTTCAAGCCGTTCGAAATCGTTGGGCGCCATTGTTATGAGTCTGTCTTGGGCCACAGGGGCAAAAATTGGTAGGATAAATGGCGGAGGCATGCTCGTTCTTGCTCGGCTAAGCTCGAAGGATTGTGGGGGTGGGGTTTGCCATTTATCACCAACCATGACTCATAAAACAAAAAAATCATGCCATGTAAAGAAACTAAAGAAAAAGGACAGAGGAATAGGATAGGGTATAGGAATGAATGGTAGGGATAAGGAGATGGAGAAGGATAGGTAAGTACAAAACTAGGTACCTATGCCACTGCCTCAGTGAGAGGACGGGATTATATGTTGGTATGTAAATGCACGCCTTACCTTACTCTATACTAATTCTAACTCCTACTACTATTTAATGTTACTTCCCACTTTTCGTGAAAGTAAGTATCTTAACCTAACCTATATCTATCATTATTCTTAACTATATATCATTCTTTACTAGTAAGAATATCTATATAGAAGTAAAACCAATTATATGTGTTACCTTCTTTTCACACCATTTAAAAAAAATCCCATTATCTCACCCAGACAGCGGTTCGTCGAGACCTCAAGGTTTTGCCCGATGTTAATGGCAATGACCTGGCCGCCCCTCCCTTTGTACATTGCGTACAACCTGTGTCATCATTCTGGCCATTTTTTTTGAACAATGACCCCTTTGCTCGTCATTGGTCGCAATCCTGGAACTCACTTCCGTACGTCTGTCATATAGGGTTTGTACCCTCTGGTCTTAAGTCGTCTTATTGTCTATCAGCATGATTGCCTCCTCATCCGTCGGCCTAGTCAAGCCAACCCCACACCTAGATGGTCAACTTAGCCTTCCATATTTTTCTTTTTTTTTTTTTTCTTAATTAAAAACTATCAAATTCAGTTTCACTATTATTATTATCTCTCTTTATAATAGTAACTCTAGTACATATTATCCTTTAAAAATCATGTAAGTTACGTTAGACATAGGATTCGATTATGGTGCTGATTTAATAACCAAAAAAAAAAAGGAAACTATGTGACTTTCAATTTAAAATTCAAACAAAAAAAGTTTTCTTTACCAAATAGATGTGCATATATGTATTTCCTTATGCAGTATCCATATTCATTCGAAATTCTCTTTTAATTCAAAAAAAATCAATAAAAAAACTCACCTGGATCTTATCCCTCGGTGTCCTGCCGGCAGCACGATGAAGGAATACACCAGACACCAATTTTGGGTGTTATAGTTACACTATTTAGCTCTTTGCGGGAATATGGACACCAATACATTCACATATATATATATATAAAAATTATGTGTTCCAAGAAGGAAACACCTCTCTCACTTAATTCAATATGTCTTTACTCTAATTTATCCTTTTTTTTTTTTTTTTTTTTTTTTTTTTAAATTAAAAAAACAACACTTGCACCGCGAGTCAAAGAAAAATTAATAAAAAAAATTATATTCGAATAGACTGGATATTGGTGGTGCACTGGTATTCAGTTAGTACACACACTTATGGAGTCCCTTGGAGCACCCTGTCGACGTGTCCAGCTATTTCGAGTTGTTTTTACTTCAGTTCGTTTTTCTTGGATTCTGACTCCTCCAATTTAGCCTTAAAACCCTCAGAGGCTTGAACCACTCCTATTACTCTTTTTCTTGTGTTAACAGAGACGGTATTTCATATATGTGTATATATACATATAGGTATATATCTGGCTGTGTAGACATATAGGTCTATGGTTCAACCTAATTTTGACAAAAAAAAAACTGTCTGACTTTCTTTCTTTTTATTATTTTGAAATACTTGTACCTACCTCTGGTTTTATCTATGTCCGCTTGGTATGTCCTAGGTACTTGTGGAGAGTAAATTTGTACCCTCTGACAAAATGGGCACTTTCTTGTGCACCGTCAATTTTTCTTTTTCTTCTTTTTACACTCACTTTTCTATGAAAGTAAAACTTCTATAATTTTTGTTTCTTTTTTTTCTATTTATTTCCTCATTGTCACTCACCTATTTGTAAGGTCTTTACTTATTTAAAATTTTGAATTTCACTTTTCACATAAAAAAATTCTTAACTTCAATTCCTTAATTTTCTACACAGCTAAATTCAATCCAATGCACTTCTGTCTTCGATATGCACTATCGGTGATAGAATGCTTTTTCAACTTGAACTTAAAAAAAGTTTACGGTTTGCCTTTTTCTTTTACTAGGCCATTGGCCTTTGGCCTACATTGCATTTTTCCCCTATTTACGGATCTCGGATGCGTTATGTTCGATTCGAAAGCTTTTATTTTTTTTTTCTTGTCGTTTCAGTCTTTATTCTAATACTCCTATACTATGTGTGTAACTAGTCTTCACTATGTTTGTGTTTGTGTCTATGCTAACTTTATTAACCCTAATACCCTCACCTATTATCTATTCTAAATTGCACCTTCCCTCTTGATCACAGCCATCTACTTATTCTACTCTATTTATCTTTATTTTTATCTTTTCCTAACTCTAATATTGCATTTCATCCCTTAATTCTCTCTTGTAAGTTTCGTCATTTGTTTAAATATTAACGACTAAAACTGGTCGACTCTCGATCGCTTTTAGCAACTTACTTCTTGAGCGAATTAGTTGACAAGAGAGCTTTTCGCCTTAAGAGCTTTCGCTGACGTTTCTCTTACAACTTGTCACTTCATTACCTGTCAAAAGTGTATATTTATTTTTGCGCGTCGTTCGAATTCTTTCTTTTCTTTGAATTATTTTTCCTTTTACCTCACTTTATTAGTTTAAAAGTGGATAAAACTATTGGGTTTTTAGTTTCAATTTCTCGTGGATAACCTGCATAAAAGGGAATACACTTACTCGGCGTTTTCGGTCTCTGTTCGTCGGTATACGTCGGTCGCTTGTGAGTTAATTGCTATTTCAGTGTATTTTGTTCAATTCTATTCATTTTTCTGTTTATTTTCGTTTTTTTTTCAGTATTTTATGAACTAAAAGAATGAAAAATTTTTGAATACTCATCCCCTGTTGTTACCAGAGTAGTGCCAGATGAGTGGAAGTTACAAGGAATCATCATTACATGAGTTCATTCACCTCATGTAATGACTCTTTCGCCTTGTTGAGGTAGGTCAGTACTTTGTACTTAAATAAGATTTGTATTTGCCCTTTTTTTTTTCTTTTTCATTTTCATGTTACTACATGGACTTTTATTGTTGGTCATGATGTGAGCTGTGACAATGTTGGCTTATGAACTTCGTTGTCAGTGAGACGATTCTTAGTCTCAGAATAAGTAATATGTAAGCGGTCTTTTGTACATACGTTTATGTTTATATTTCATATCATGAATATAATTTCATTTTGATAATTCGTGCGTTTCCCTACGTAACAGGTGCTAATTCAAAAAGACCTATGAAATTTGTTCTGTTTATGGCGTATTTGCATAAAACAAATAAAGCAATGCAATTTTCATTAAAGCTTCAGAAAACATAAAAAATTAAAAAAAAAAAAAATAAGTACCTGTATCTTGAAAGTCGCATCTGTATCTTAAAAGGCAAATAAAATTTTTCTTCAAAGATTTAAGGAATGTTGATTTTCTTAAGTGCCCGTGTTACTTTGTGCATTGAGATTTTATTGTCCTTCTTTTTTATATGTATGCAACCCCAAAGCGTCAAACTTGGTAAAATTAACTACATATGTTATTGTTTTCCATCGCTCGGAAGCAACGCATTGAAGAAAACAAAATTTATGAATTGATTAGGATTTTAAACCTAGAGGGTTACAAATGAACATACTCACAGAGTTGTCTCTTTAGTGGTAAAAGCGTTGCGTTTCTTTAAAAATTAAAACAATAGAAAAAAAAATAAAAGACACACAGAAAACTTTTGTTTACTGACTTAAAAATCTATACTTTTTTTAAAGTCGCTCTTTGTTTTCTCCTTAAAAGTTAACTCCCAGTGATTATTGTTTTGAAACAGCCACAGACTAGAAGAATAGCGCATCATAAAGGAAGAGTCACATTCCCAGTGGGATGGATTATATGATTAAATGCATGTAAACAAACTCATAACTTTAAGTTACGTGATATCTATGTATGTATATTGTGTGTACATACATATACATACGAGTATTCAACTCCAATTAAAGGACGTTTGAACTACATGTCTCAGTTCAGGCGGTTAAAACACGCCTAATATTACATGATATCCAAAAAAAAAAAAAAAAAAACGTTTCCCGGAGAGCGCGTCTTTTCTATTTGAGGGTTGGTGTTCTTGATCAGTTGTCAAACCAATAAAAGTCAACAAATGATTTTTTTTTGCCAAATTCGCACAAAAACGCAAAAAATGTTTTTTTAAAAACCTAAAGCAGTTATATAAAATGGAAAATGAAAATGTTTGTAGTAAAATTAATGCAGGTAAACAATTTTTTTTGTCTTTTTTTTACTTGCGATTATAGGTACTATAAGGCAAGTCTTGCAATCGTGCAGAAAAAAAATTTTGGGATAACTACTAAACATGACATTACGATGATAGAGAATACGAGAAAAGTGGGTCCTACAATTCTGTCTGTCTGTCTGTCTGTCTGTATGTCTGTATGTCTGTCTGTCTGTATGTCCGTCTGTGTGTATATGGATCTACAGCCTGAACCGCTTGACCGATTTTTTTAAAAATTTGTAGTTACGCTCTGTAAGGTAGAATACAGAGGGGTTTTTGGAATTGGGTCTCTAGGTCTTGAAATAACGGTACCTGCCATACAACCGATATGATAATATGTACTTATTTTTCTCGAAAACGGCTCTAACGATTTCGATAAAATTTTAGGTGAAGGATTATTTTTTAATTGCTTTTCTCTTACGCAAACATTTTTTTTGGAAAAAGTCTAAAAACGGTACCCCCCATAGTACCGTTTTATTCAAAACCGACTTCCTCATTAATGGCTGACACGATTTTGCTGAAATTTTATATTTAAGAGGTCGTAGATGACATAAAAAAGATTGCATATTAAGATTTGGAAAATTTTAAATTTTGAAATTTTTATTAATTTTTTTAAAAAAATTTGTTTTTTTTTTTTGAATATTTTTTTAAAGGTTTTGCTGATTTGTTTCAATTTTCTTTGTCAAAACACCTTCTTGCAACATCTTAAGACTTGCATCCCTAACTTTTAAAAAACTTTGTTTTATTAAAAAATGAAGAATAAAAAACCGATTTTTTAAAAAACTGCTCTTGCAAAAGAATAGCGTTTTTTGGATTTTGCGCTTGAAACCTTTGGAATATTTAATTTTAATTTTTTTCCATATTTTGCGTGATTTAATTCAATTTTCACTATTGAATTGAAGTTGGCAGCCGTGAGCCCACCAAAGATATTTAGAGCGAATACTAAAACCTTTTACTCAGACTAAATAATTTGGTATTGTACTTAGCACACAATCGCAAGTTCGTGCGACCCAGTCGTGCCCATTTTTTAGTTTAGAAATGTCAAAACTAAGTCCGTTCACAAAGGTAACAAGGAATTTCTCTTGGGTGTTTTTGACTCTTTTTACATGCTGGGGTTGAATTCATATAAATAAAACCATTTTTATGGAATACTTAACAATTACCTTTGAAAAAAATATCAACATTCAAGAAAAAGCTTCTCGACTAAACGTTAAAAATCTATCCCCGACCGGATTCTAACCACGGTTCGAAAATATCCGATATTTATTATAAATATCAAAATATCGGATATTTATGACATATATCCGATATATATCAAGTTTGAAATATATCAATTTTGTATGAAAACCGACTGTCAACTGTTTTGTAGCATTATCAATGCTATTTGCATATGTGCTACATAAACAAACTAAAATTGTCAAAAGCCTTTTTAATGTTTTATTTATTTAAATTAACAAAAAAATATATCAAAAAATCCACTCAAAAACATAAAACTTTTTTTTATAAATTCAAATCAGTCAATTGTAGGTAACAAAACAATAAAGATTGCAGATAATAATGGAAATAGAATATAATGAAGTAAGCCTTTTAGTTATCAAATCAGTCATAAGTCAACCAAACTGTTGATTATAAAATATTTATATTATGTTATCAAAATATGTGCTCAGTTTGACATTTTGAATCATATCATCCGCTACATCAGCAGGTTGAGTGATATCGTCATGAATAGGATCCGATATCCAATTTAGTTCCTTTTCATTGATGAAGACTTGTTGAGGTGTTTAAGCAAGTACACCAATTTATTAGCTTTGTCGATTCCCACACTGTTTCACAGCTTCGACTGCACCAGACCAAAACTTGAAAAAATCCTTTCAAGCCCCACTGTTGAAGCAGATTCAGTCTAGAGCTGTTCACACATATTAAGGAACTTATTTTTGTGTTCCCATTGCGTCCATTGAATTTCTGTGGTGTTCAAGTTTAGAAGTTTCCACCAATGCACCAATCCAGCGCAGCGGTGGGGTCTGGGGTTGTTTGAAACTGAAGCACAAAAAGATATTGCGGAAATATAAATAATTTTGTCATTATTGATGTTGCTTTAATGAGGGGTCAAGTTCTTGCCTGCAAATCGTTAATCAAGAATATTTGCCAAATAATGCGGGGCACCTAACGCCATATCATCGTGCCTTTTCTTGAAAGCACAACTCACTTGAGGTGGATGACTTGATTAATCTTTCTCCAATTGTTCCAAATTTCGACAGCTACTGAAATTGTCGTTCCATCTCATTGGGAACGATATAAAGCTTTTTCGATTGGATCCAGTCTTGCCAGCAAATCCAATGAATTGTTAGCAATTTGAATATCGTCGACAATTCGGTAAATGTCACTATCAATTTCATTTCGATGATTTAGACAAATCTGGACTAAGATTCCGCGATTTTCGACAAGTGATCGTACCGTATACCGCATCGAGTTCCAGCTAACGACAGTAGGCATGATTAATTTTTTACCTCTTGCTTCTTTATACCACACTGCTGGCAAATGCTTATTTCTGAAATACTTCACGACTTTTAAGAAATGTTTAGGGACTCCTTTTTTTAGATATATATCGTCGAACCCTGTTTGATATATATCGGATATATATCGGATATATATCTTGATATATATCCGTTGATATATATCCTCCAACCCTGATTCTAACCATCCTTTTATCGAAAACATCAGTTGTCGGCGATGTTGTTTTTGCTTTGCATGTAAAATCATGTTATGTATATAACAGCCTTGTGAAAAAAACACGCTTATTGTAATAGAGAAGGAGAACAAGAAAACATTCTAAGGAAGAAGTTTCAATAAATCGATCATTTGAACTTCCTGGATATTTTCTTATTGGGAGATTGGGACTGATCCATAGCCACACGTGGCTGACTTTTCGAAGAAGCTGATTGAAAACAAGACAAAAGTAAAAAAAATTTCAATTTGCATTTATTTGTTCAAAATTATTTTAACTTGAACCTGTGTTGAAAATAGAAGCAATTAATCAATTGTTTTTTCCTTTAAAAAAGTAAAAAGTAAATTCATTGAAAGTGGGAATTAACTTTTTCGCAACATAAAATGAAATGATGAATGAAGGCTCTATGTGCTCAGAATATGCACAAAAATGTCTCATTTTAAAATTTTGGTTTAGATAATTTTTTCCAAAAATTTTATAGGTACATACAATGTACAATGTACATGTAATGGTTAGTATGTATAGTTGCGTGTCATGCACTAGAATTATAGTTGGAATCCCATTGCCTTTCGCGAAGAGTTGGCAAATGCTCAAATGCTCATACATTAAATTCATTGCTTTCTCGATAAGCCGTTCGGAATTGGAAGAAAATTGTAGGTCCCCTCCATTTCCTCACAAGACATTGTTGTGAGAAATTTGCTGGGTCTCGGGGTTAACTGCTCTGTTCCGCTATCCTATTTATTTATTTATTTATTTAACTTGTACCTGTGGTCGAATTACCGCATCAGTGATCGAGTGAGTGAGTACCTATTATATTTCATTCAAAATACGGTCTATGTTACGCAACATCAGTCTGCTGTTCATTTATCGACTTCAATTCAATTGGTAGGTACTAAGGTGCTCGATAACGTGAAAAGTAGTATCAAAAACACATAATTCAGTCCCATATTACTCGATCACGTCTGCGGTAATTCGGCCCCTGAATTCTATTTGCGGGATTGGGAACGGAAACTTAGAAACTACAATAAACTAAATTTAAAGCTATTTCTAAAATTCTGTTAGCATTAGTATGCTACATTATCCTTCAGTACTTAAAACAATCTGTCATCCCTATATTCCCACGGGCACAGAAACTGAAACCTTACGACTACTTGACCGATTTCAAAAGGGGTTCAGACTATAAAATTTGTTTTTCAAATTTGTTGGATGAAAAGTTTGCCGGAAAAATTCATAGCGTTAACACTCATTGTTAAACTTCATTCAGATTTGAATTTCAACCATGAAGGACATAGCAGTAGCACCGCTTATTAGGGATGCAATTTTAGAAAAGCAAGAAAAAAAAAACAAAAAAAAAAATATCTAAGACTAATCTTCTAAATACTCGGCAGCAAAAGTGCCTTGCATAATGCAGAACAGGTAGGTATGTATCTATACAAAGACCTATCGGCAGTAGTAGTAGAAGTATCTTTATTGAAAATTGGTATTTTACACTTTTGTCTTATATTAACTACCTACATTAGATTACCTACTTATTTTATAGTTTGCCGGCTTTGGATGGCCTGGCTACACAGGATGGTTTTTATTTTGTTTTTATTTTTGGTTACAAGTTTAATCACCAGAGTTATGCGTAGATTTTTTATCTGTTTACTCAATTTGAAACAGCCTTCTTAGACCTTTGGTTACTGTAATTAGTTTTGACACAAATTAACTTCTTTAAGTAGTTAGTACCTAGGTAGCAGTAGGAACTTTACCAACCCTCTAGTGAACGCAACTTTCGATAAAGGTCATAAAACTTTTCGAATTCAAGTTTATTAAGTAGGTAGTTGCAGCAAAGCTCATACCTTCCAATTTATAAATGCGCTGGAGAAAATTAAATGTTTTGCAAAAAAAAACATTAAAAAATATGTATGTATGTACAAAAAAGTCTATCGACGAACCATTCTGTTTTCATGTTTCGGATGATGTTCATTTAAAATGCGTCATTTATGGAGTAAGTAGGTACCCAGTCTTTTTGTTAACCACCTATTTTTTCATTGTCTGCTTCGAAAAACCTTAAGATTAGTAACAATAAGAAGGGATTAACCCAGCAAACATATAAAAAGGCATACTCTTCATACCTACCTATATAATATGTTTAAATCCTCGTCCAGGTTTTCGCATTGGGAAGGCATTTATCGATGATACAGGGACCTCCTTTATCAAGAAAAAGGACTAAGTAACAAAATTGAATCGAGGTAGCGGAGCTACGTTCATTATCCAATTTAAAACAATAAGCAAGACTTAAACAGGATTAAAAAAAATCATGAGGATTAAATTACTAAATATCATGCTTTAAAGAAAAAGTAGGTATAATAGGAACCACCATCATTTTCATTAAATCTGTAGATAGGTATGCATCGATGCGGGTACCTTCTTGCAAGCCTTAACAATGCTTTACTTACTAACACAAGCGTTCAAACGAAAAAAAAAGTGCATGTTGACGATTTCGTGAAAAAACATTTTCTTGCAAATCTAATTATCTATCTATCCCCTCGATACCTCAATTCACTCTCGCAAATCGTCAGTTTAATTTTATTAAATCCTCATTGTGAATTACAATACTATTCATACAGAAGTACAGCGGTAGATGTTAGTATATACAACTACAACTATTCTCTTGATACTATTTTCAATAAAAAGAAGAAAGAAAAAAACAGACCCGCAAGCAGGACAAACAGTGACGCCAGATCGTGGGATATTTCCCTTTTTGTGGGAATTTCAAGTCTAAAATAAGCTAAAAGGGAAAAAGGGATTTTTCGAACTTCATAGTGCAAGCGAAAGGGATTTTACTATAAACTCAAATCTTGTCCTGCATTCCTTGTTCTATTCAGAGATATAAATTTTATTCAGTTTCGGTTTACCCGTTTACGTTTCAGATGTATATTTAAATGTCCCGCTGGGACACTAAATATCCCGGACTAAGTGTATGCTTTTCCTTAATGTTTGGAAAATATCTACTGCATTAGGGTTTTGTTGAATATCAATGGCATTATTGTATAAATAAAGAATAGTACACTCGATTTCTCATTTGACAATGCTTTGGACCCAAGGCACGGAGTCGCACCAATCGTTTCTTTATATATACAACGGAACATACGAGCTGAGACTGGAGCTGTGTGGTGCGCCACCATACAAAACCAAAATCGAGTTTACTATTCTTTATACAATGATGGTAGCCAAATTGAGTGGTGTCAAAAAAATGCGAAAAGACTGTTCATTTTACTATTTATGTTTAATACAATGTGATAAAAGAATTGCGATTTTGAGTATTAATTAAAAAACGTTTATAAGAAATGTTTTTTTTTTTAGTTTAATTTGTCCCGGGTGAAAATTGAAAATCTCAATATTTTCCACACTTCAGTAAATTATCCCGAAAAAAATCAAAAAAAAAAAACTGGCATACCTAATGGATAATCAGATTGCAATTGAATTCGATCACCATATTTAGTGATCATGAAAATAGTATATCGTTTTAGTCGTTTAAATTTCTTTTACGTTAATATTTTCCTACTAAATAAAATGTATTAAATAAATATCTTAATATTCGAAAACGTAATTCTGTTTAGTTTTCCTTAATTATAAATGCTATAACTATTAACAAACTTAAATGGTTGACTTGTTATGAAAAGTGTTTTTTTTATTATTATTTTTAATTGAAAGGGATAATTTCGGGATATTTATACAAACAGTGTGGGAAAAAAGGGAATTTTCGCTCATCACTGAGGGAAAAGATGCTTCCAAAGTCTGGCGTCACTGGGACAAAGTGGAAAATTAGCAATTTCAATTGAGTTTGAGATTTGAGTATCAAAAAAGGAGCAGATGTCCACGACGGATGGGAGGGGAAATCAAAACTTGTTTCGCATTATTCTCCCTCTCCGTTAATATTTTACATACAATTGCAGCGATTGTCCCCTTCAATTTATTTTATTTTTGTTCATTCAATTTTTATAATCAAAAATTACACTGATTGTTTTGAAATAATTCAAAAGCACAAAATGTGAGTAGAAAAATCAATTGCATCAATAAACTTACCATTTACTCTGTGGTACACTCCGGTGTTGTGTTCTTAAAAATTAGGTGTACGTGACAAACAGCGACAGCAAACACAATAATGGTCAATTCACAATAGGTACATTATGCTACTACAATACGAGGTACACAATTACACAAGGTATATGAAAGAGAAGAAAAAAAAATCAACACCACTGACTTCATGTACACACTTGTTTTTTGTTTTTTAACGTACGAAAAACGTTTAATTTCATTTCAACTGAATACATTTATAACATTGTTTTTTAACTTCTTACATTTAATGCAGAATACAATGAATTTATTCACTTTTTATGGTTCATTTCGTTTACAACTAACAGAGGCGCATAGTGCAACCACACAAGAAAATTTTTATTTGGGGTGAGAAAATGAAAACAAAATGGTGGTGTAGTTGTGTAAATTCTGCGACTGCATATTTTGCATTGAATTTTACAAGCTTAAAAACACTAATAACTTTGATATTTTGTATGTAAATTGTTGTTTGTGTGGTAATTAATGCAGTTTCGCTCTTTTTATTTGTTTTTCTAACTTGAATGTGTGAAAAAAGCACTTTTTTACACGAGCGACGATTTGACCGCACGCCACTCTTCGATCAATTTTCACTCGAACTCTGAGTTTGGGGAGGTCGGTTTCAACATGGTATGTTAAGGTGGAAATGTATTGTTGTGTGTGGTGGATTTATGCGCTAGTGCCATCTAGGTCTGTGTTTTATTTGAATGGTAACTACAGTGGTGCTCGACAGATAGTAAATTATTTAATAAAAGAAAAATTGGAAGAGATTGTAATTTTTGTCTGAAATAAATGGGCTGTACTTTCATCCCTTTTTACCGAGTCGGAGATTGAAATAAAATTTTATAGGTAGGGAGGCATAAAAATAGAGCAAATTTTAAATATGGAAGTGCGAAAACGCATCTAAATAGTTTAATATTTTTTTAATTTTTCATTTTTAACCTCACTTTTGATTTCTTTCTTGTTTAAAATAGGAAAAGTTGAATTAAAACATGAACTACCGAATAAGACAACACTTTTTATGTATACATTTCTCTATTTTATCACGGAAAGAACACTTAATTTACATTTTTAATTATTTTTAAAAGTTTACTTTGACAGTACTTGGTAAAGTGATAATTTTGGTCTGGGGAATTTTTTTACTCTCCTTGTGCACAGCTACGAAAAATCGCTGTGCTAGAATAGACCTTATAGGTGTTTTTCTTTACTTTGTGCACAGAAATTCTCAATCTGTCATATTTTAAGGAGTGGGGTAAAATTCTCTCAGAAGAAACTGTCCTAAAGAGCGTAATTGGCTGAAAAGGAAAGAAACGTCTTCATCAAAATATTCACCACAACGCTTAAAAAAAGTCTGTTTGACAGCTGAGTGTTTTTTTATCCCTGGGTTTGCCCTCAACTCGCCCTAGATTTTTGCTGGAGCAAGTTAAGGTAATACAGCACAAAAGATCTTTCAGGTCGACGTGCTTGAAAAGGTAATTTTCACCTTCACCCTATAAATTAAAAAAAAGTTAAGGTAATGAACAGGTTCTCAAATAGCATGTATTTTTGTTCAAATGACAGGTGATCTTTTGGTTAATGGTGTATTAACATGCATCTGCAAGTGGAAATAAAAAAGGAAGCAGACACAAGATGCAAAATTCATACTTGTCTGAAAGAGAGGGAAGACACCAAGTGTTAAAGGATGCGAATGAAAAATTATATAATTTTTCATCTGCAGCCGTAATTCTATTCGTTTCTCTTTTTAACTTTTGTGCTTTATAATCTTCATCCGTCCCGCTTTATTTTTCTGCACTTCTGTATAGTAGCAGATGCATGTAAATCCTGCATTAGCGTTTTTTGAGGACTATAGGAAACCAAGGTATTTTGACAACTCATTGGGCTGCCAAGGAAACCTGAGTTAACCCTGGGTAGAGTTCAACGAACGAATCTAATAAAGCTGTTAACTCAAATAAAACTCAAACTTTTACTTCACTGCATATTAAAGTTGAGGTTCTTTCAGGCAAAAGGGGGTACGAGGTGATCCTCTGTATTATCTATTCACTCTGTATCATGCACTTGAGGCCAATTTTTCAGCAGAGGATCATCCTTTAGTGAGTGTAAATTAGACTTAGTTCAGTCTGTTGTTCCGAGGTCACTAAGCAGGGGTGTATTTCAATAAGTCCCCATTCGCACTTCCAACAGCTTGATGTAAATTGTAATATGAGCCATATGAGACCATTTGGAACGTACCTATACCAAAAAACATTGCTGACCTGTTGAAAAACAAGTGCAGCGTTTCCATCAGCACATTCGGATCATTGTGGAGCGCGTACCAGGGTCACTTTGGATTGCCCACCTGATTGAAGACTATATGATTTTATTTTATTCATAAACTAGCTGAGCGCCCAGCGTTGCTCGGTTCTGTAGTTTTAAGGTTTCCGTTCTCGTTCTTCGCTTCCGTGGGAATATGGGGATGAAATGTAATCTTTTTTATTGTGGGACTATGAGGCATCCCAACGCCGAAAGAATTTTTGAAATCTGTTCAGTAGTTTCTATGTTTTCCTTATAAGGAGCAAAAACAAAACGCAGATGGTCTTCCGACCCGTGAACATGCCACATATAATTGACCATGGGAAAAACATGGATGTTCTAGATTCAACCCACAAACTTTTAAGGATTGGCCTTGTGATTCGTTGATGGTCATGAAAAATTTATGTAAGTGTGGATCGGAAATTGAAGTCTTTTAAATTCAAAGGGCATATCGGGATTGGGATCCTTGGGATCCTCGGAATGAGAACTTCCTCACCTTTGAATTTTCCTTTCAGTATCGTCACGTAAATTACATTGTTCATCAATTTTCTAACCACCAAAACCGTACCATTGCACAGTTTTGGTTGGTTTATGTTTCGAAGTATGATTACTACGGCCATTGCTGAGTGTTTTGCAATATTACACGTTGGTTCTTCAATAGTTTGAAGATTAAACTTTAATTTTAATGCTGAATGAGCCGCACGGCATCCTTCTAACAATGTGGCTGCTATTCCAGAAAAAGCAACTACAATCGCTATGTTAGATCTCGCACGAACAGTGGCTAAAACTAAGTGGCTAAGGAATGTCTTACTAGTTCCACCAGGGGCATCTAGGAAATATGAACCAACATTTTCATCATCGATTGCCTTCATTAAAGTATCAAAAACTTCCTTTTGTTGGGAGTTCAACAGGGGTACATTCGTTTGAACTACTAAATCTGATTCCAGGTGATCATATTCGCGTTCCCGTTTCAATTCTCGATTAAATGCATCATTCATTTCACGATTTGGCGCTGGCATTTCTAACCTGATTAATAAACTATCGCACATGAGGTAACAGATATCTTTGATCAAGAGATCAAGAGTCAGTAGAAACCACATCCAGATACCCAGGAACCGCATCGCTTTGCTTCCGTCTTTGAAAATTCTTCGATGAAGCATTCCAAGTATAATAACGTTGCATCTCCGAGTAAATCAAAGCTCGTGCAAATGGATCGCTTTGGCTGATCGCAAAGAAATTGGTCAATGTAGTTACTGGAGGGGTTTCAGCACGTTGCATAGCATTCGAAACCGTGAAATATACATGTTGACCATTCTCCAGATGCACCGCCAAATACACTTCACTTTATTAAATAGGCAATGGCTTTATTTAATAGATTATATTATATTTATTAATATTGATTTCATGCAAAAATCAAATTTGTTTCTCACGATAAGTAAATTTTTGATCTATTTTTTTTTTAAGAACAGTGTTTTGTGTATAACGAAAGCTAACGCATTGCATTGATGTCGTTCACATAGGAATAAAGATATAAAAAGTATCCTATGTCCGTCTCCTGGTCTTAAACTTCCTCCCCACCAATTTTCAGACAAATCGGTTCAGCTGTTCTTGAGTTATGAATAGTGTAACTAACACAACTTTCTTTTATATACATATATATATATATAGATATCAAAAAATCCCATGTTTATAATACGTAAACATACTTTTAAAGGACACTCAACATAACTGCCTTATCAAGTGTCACTCTTTGAAATTTCTTATAAAAACCCACTTTCCATGGGCGATTGAATCTTAATATTTTTATAACAGCACTACAGTCTCGTGTACCTATGAGTTTCGAAAGAAATTGATGAAAAAGAATAATTTTAGATATGTTGCTGGAGTAAAAAAAAGTCCTCGATAATCATTGCAAATCTCTTTCCCCTACACTCACCCTCACAAACACTAAACACACTTGCCACTTCGTATAGTAATTGGTTTAATTTTCTCTCCCTTCTTTCTTAAGTATAGAACAACCAACCTTTTTGTGGTAAGAAAACTGCATAGCTATGGTTAAATAATTTTGAAATAAGCTTTTGCGCATAGTATCCAAAATCCATCCATAGCAACGATTGTCTTGTTTTGGTTTCTGCATACCTTTGCATATCATGATTATCTTTTACACATTTCCAAGTTTTTAAACTGCAGTTAAACTCATTTTAAGAAAATAATAGAATTTATTGAAAATACGAAAATATGTCACAAACGGCTCGACAATCTGGAACACAACAATCAGGAAATTACAATAGACGATGGTTTTCGTCTGCTCCACAGCAACGTTTTCGAATTTCAAGACACGTACCACCGTTCTCAATTCAATCACTTCAACAAAATACAATTGTTGTTGATGAAGCAAAACAAAGTGCCAGAGGAGTGCAAAGTGAGTAAATATTTTAAACTGGTGACGAAAAGCTTATTTACTTTGTGATACAATTTCTTACCATAGAAAATCGCCATCCGGGAACAACAGCAACTTCATTTCGAATGTACTACGACCGAGGAGATTTGCCAATTAAAATGGAATATCTCACTGGGGGCGATAAAATCGGATGGACGGTAGGGTTTTTTTTTATTATTAATTCAGTAATTATTTATAAAAATTGAGACCTAAATGATACCATCAAAAATGCCTTTCGATTTGGAAATTCCCAAAAGCAACCTATAATACGAGATGACTGCTTTCTGCTTGGTCAAAAAGCCTGTCGGATAGAAATGTATTTAGAACAAAAATAATTTAAATCTCGTTCTTTTATTACATAGGTGGATATTGAAAAATTGGATTACAGCCTCTACCTGCCGTTGTTCTTTGACGGACTGTCTGAGACTAAGCACCCATACAAGACATACGCACGTCAAGGAGTTTTGGATTTATTGACACATGGTGGAGATAAGATTCATCCAGTTATACCTCAACTTATATTACCTATTAAAAGTAAGTGAGTGAGTACTCGTATATTTTTAAAAGGATTTTGTTGTTTTGTTTTAGTTTTTTCAGTCGCCTGTTCAACGGGGCGAACTTTTTCTTAAAGGAAAAGGGAAATGATTTCATATAGAAAGATATATATAGATAGTGGTGCTCTAAAATAATATAGCCGTACCAACTAGAAACTGAAATACCAACCTTGACAACAATCATAGGTCAATGTCTCATCCTGACAGCCAATTCAACATCCAACATTTTTTCTGTTCAGTTTAAACTATTGTGTCCCTGTGTGAGAGTGTATATAACAACAATTGTCACTTTCCATTGAACGAAAAAAACCGTCCAGGAGCGTCCAGGGACATTCTCAAACCGTTCCATTAGTGCAAAAAGATCGCGTTTATGATTCTGAGAAATGACAGCTACTTCTGGATTTGAAGTGAGAATCAACTCAAGAAGCACTAATACATGTTACCCAAATTTCAAAAAAAAAAGTTCCCACAGGAAATATTTTTTATGTGCTATTGGTGTTTCACTTGCGTTTCACGTGCAGATCCGGAGGTCATTGTCCTTTTTTCGGTTGCTTGAGTCGTCAACTTTAAAATCATTATCGTTATCCGAGGCTATTTATTGGTTGTTTCGGAACCAGATGTTTTTTCCGTGGTTGGGTAGTTAACCCTACGCACAAACCCCAACATGTAGGGCATACGTCCTTTTGAATCCCTTCGGACATAAAGGGCTGGAATATCCAGTGTCAGTACCCAACTGCAGGGGTGTGAGTGCTGCCGTTGGCTCACCTGGAGCTCATCCGCCACCATCTCTACTTCAATACCATGTCCTAGTATTGAAAGACCCTGAAAGACCTTTTAAGCCAAATATTATGGAGTAGCTCCTTCAGGGGGTTCTGCTTTTTTTGACTGCTGAAGTCCACCGGTGATTCTGTCATTCGAATTCATCCGCTGGGACATTTACGCAAAAAGCTCTCGTAGACTACTGAGATTCGTGCAGTCAGTCATTGTTCGCAGCCAGCGTTGCTACAATGATACAAGTGTAACAAAAGTGTTACACATTTTAATTATTTTATAATTTTGTTACAATGTTACTTTTTTCTCCATTTTGTTACATTTTTCCCGTAAAAATCTTTTTTGTTTTCTTTTTCGTAAAAAAAAATATTGAAAAGCATTTTTCTTTCGAACCATTATTTGTATATGAATTCTATAGCCGAATTGTAGATAGTGATATTTACATTGAGGCTAATGCAGAATATTTTATGAACAAACTAGGTCTATCTATTGTTAAAAAAAAAAAAAATGTATAAACACAAATATGAAATTATTTTATATAGAACTATGTTCTCAGATTGAAAAGAGGTTCGATTTTAAAATTAAAAAATGTTGCACTACTAGATCCTTGTAAAATTGTTTCTGAAAACAATTGTATCTCGCCACTGCACTTTTCAATAACACAAGTCTGCAAAAAAGTCTAAGCTCTCAAACTCTTCTGGTTTTTTTGTGACACACTTATGTTTTTGGATGTGCTGAATCTGAAAATGACTTTCATTTGCTCGTAGAACGTCACGTTTTCTGTATATCCGTCTAATATCTGTTCCAGTGAAAACACCTTCTTTCAACTTTGCCTCCGGGAGGCCTGGAAGCCTTAATACCATATTTAAAGGAATTTATATCTCTTATAAGTCTTTACAAATTGCTTCATCAATCCCAGCTTTATACGAAGCGGCGGTAAAAGAATTTTATAACGAGGCACCAAAGTTACAAGTGAGGCGTTCTTTGGCCTACCTTAAGCTCCCTCGAAGGCCAACACTTTTTAGTCCGGTCTCTACTATCCCATGGACTCAAAAAGTAATAATAATAATAATAATAATATAAATGTAAATATTTATTTATGACTTAAGTTAGCTCAAAAAACAATATTTTTAGAAAATTTTGGGCTTAGCAAAACAACCTGAGTATTTTTTTTAGTTTTCAGAACACCTAAACACATAGAAATCAGTTAAAAGCATCCAGACAGCTTTTTCTTTGCCGACCTGTGTAATTTTCCAAGTTTGTGTGATCCCCAAAAAAAAAATAAAAAATATGCACCGACTTTAGAAATTTACAGTAACAACAAAACTTAAAATATGTTTACGATATTGAAACATTTTGGGGCTTTTGAAAATCTTTACAAAATTCACAAAAAGTAAAATTGTTTGAAAATATTGCACAATTTGTCAACAAAATACTAAGCTTACCTCACAGTTCCGCTGCTTCAGAACGTGTTTTCTCTGAACGCTCAAGTAAGGGTAGGTCTAAGAAATATAAACCACAATTGATAGATCTCTAAATACTTTTCTTTTGAGCTCAAACTTTTTGGAATTTTTTAGGAACAATATTGTAACGTGCGCTTAGTTCCCAAAAATAAAACTCTACCTTTCAATTTAATTCTACCACTTTATTCAGTATCTACTTTCGATATACACTTTATTCGAACTCAACTCGACTTTTGGACTATCACTTGTATTTACTCTTAACTTTATCACTCTATAAACAAGACTGCCCTCTGGTTGCCTCGGGCGGGCTATTTATATCGAATGACATGCCATCTAGAACTCTCCAGTAACTCCTACATTGTCGCCACATTTGCTGTCAAGCATCTGTTCACTCACACACACTGGCTTACAAGCAACGTCTGTCATTTATACCATTCCATTATAGTGTTGCCAGTTGTGTTTTCGGTTGAACGTTTTTCGATTAGGAAATTGGTATAAAATGTTGGGTTCACGTTACACTGCCCCCTCCTTAGGATTGTTCGTCCCGAATAATTCCATTTGCAGCCTCGCCACTATATCGATGCAGCCGGTCACAATGAACTACTTTTAACTTGCCTCTTAGTCCTCTTTGGATGCGGTAAACCACGTCGTTAATCCTCGTGACAACAGTATAAGGACCTTCCCAGTTTTGCTGAAGTTTCGGTGACAATCCCTTTTGACGATGAGGATTATAAAGCCACACACGTTCTCCTGCTTGGAATCCTGCCGTTCTCGCTTTTGTGTCATACCGAGTCTTCATCCGGTCGCCATACACTGTGGCCCATGTCCCTGTTCTATTAGGTCTATCTGTCAGCCTACCCACCTCTATGTTTGAATCACAGACATAACAATTTCGGAACCACTTCTCCACGTCACCTCTAACATGCAGCCAGTAAAAGCGTTTTCGCACATTCTCCAGCGTCTTGTTGACTCCCAGGTGGCTTCCTGTAGGGCTTCTATGCATCTTTTGTAAAACCTCTTTGATTTTCGATTGAGGAACAATAAGCTGCATTACAAAGGATTTACCGTCAGGAGATTCCCATTTGCGCTGGAGTACACCTTCTTGCACGCGAAGCGAGTCCCACTGTGCCCAATAAGCTTTGACAACAGAGCTTTGGTCCGAAATGTCGTTCCAGTCAGGTTTCGTGTTGTTCTCTTTCCATTTGAGAATCGTTCCGATGTCTGGATCCTTCTTTTGAGCAGACCTCAATTCTTCCTTGTTCCATCCGAATATGGGTTCCACTCTCATCCGCTGAGTCTTGGTCTCTACTTTCCGCCAGCAATTCCATTGGGGGTTTTCTACCTGATGCCCAATTCGGTATTGATAAGTCTGCGGTCTTACTCTACAGCTCGCGGATTGATTTTCTTGGACTTCACAACGTCGACAAGCAGTTTCAGTTTTAATTGGTGGCAACCGGCATTGTCGCTGTAAGTGCCCCGTCTTATTACAATTCCAACATCTGGCAAGTCCGTTCCGCTGGTTCCTTTGTAGCTTAATTCCTGGGCATGATCCAGCCTCGAATATGGCTTCTCTTTGACAATGTACCATTTGAGAAGCTTGCTCAGATGCTTCCATCATTAATGCAAACTCTAGAGTCTCAGAAAGAGTTCGTGTTCTAGCAGTTCGCACAGATCTCTGAAGATGTTTGTCAGAAATGGCACGAACGAAGGACTCAACAGCCAGATGGTTGATGATTTCTTCTCCAGCATCCGGGTATGCCAGGTGAGCCAGTCTTTCGACGTCTGCTTGGAGCTGCTGTAGACTTTCACCCCTTTTCTGGACTCTGCTATTGAGTTGGACTCGGAAGACCTCTTTCACCAAACCGTTTATCTATAGCTGCCACGAGAGAACTGAAATCGTAGCTCTTACCAGCTGGAACAGTTTGAAGTAATTCAGCTGCTGGTCCTCTAAGAGCAAGAGTCAGTGCTATGTATTTGTCTTCGTCATCCCAGCCATTTGCTGTCGCAGCTGCCTCGAATTGTCTCCTGTAAACTGACCAAGACGACTGTCCGTCGAATGTTGGTGGTTGTACTTCTCTTTGCTTTAGACAATCTCCACAAGTTTTCCGTAGCTCCATTTTCCGCATCTGGTCTAGTTCTTTAGCCATGTTTTCGATTCGTTTCTCCAAAGTGGCAAGCTGACTTTCGCATTGACTCTCAAGCTTGGAAAATCGTTTCTCAACACATTCAATGCGTTTTTCTAGGCCACAAACATTTTTCTCAATGTTACCCAATTTGCTTTCTAGAATGTTTTTCTGACCTTCCAAAACATTCTGTTGCGCCTCAAGTCTTTCGAGAATATTCTGCTGTTCTTTCTTTTGTTCGTTTCGTTGCTCTTCCAGATTCTTTTGTTGTACTTCGAGTCTTTCGAGAACATTCTGCTGTTCCTTCTTTTGTTCGTTTCGTTGTTCTTCAATCAGCTTCTTTTGTTCGTTTCGTTGTGCTTCAAGTTGTTCCAGAACATTCTGCTGTTCCTTCTTTTGCTCGTTTCGTTGTTCTAACAAAAGTTTCATCAAACTAGAAAAATCTACATTTTCACTTACTTCCTCTTCCTCCACTTCTGTTTCAAAAACAAAAGTGTTTACGTCTTCCCCTTGCTGTTCCAAATAGTTGCGCAAGCGCAGGACGAGCTCATTTTTCGATCCTGCTCTAGAAAGATTTCGCTTACCTAACTCACATTTAAGCTCAATGCAGTTGAGCTCTTCTAACAACTTACCCATTTTCACTGTATATAATTATTATTTTCTTTTTACTTTTTTTTTTTTTTACACTTTACTAGTCAAATAAGTTTTATTTACACTTCTGACACCAATGTAACGTGCGCTTAGTTCGCAAAAATAAAACTCTACCTTTCAATTTAATTCTACCACTTTATTCAGTATCTACTTTCGATATACACTTTATTCGAACTCAACTCGACTTTTGGACTATCACTTGTATTTACTCTTAACTTTATCACTCTATAAACAAGACTGCCCTCTGGTTGCCTCGGGCGGGCTATTTATATCGAATGACATGCCATCTAGAACTCTCCAGTAACTCCTACATTGTCGCCACATTTGCTGTCAAGCATCTGTACACTCACACACACTGGCTTACAAGCAACGTCTGTCATTTATACCATTCCATTATAGTGTTGCCAGTTGTGTTTTCGGTTGAACGTTTTTCGATTAGGAAATTGGTATAAAATGTTGGGTTCACGTTACAATATTTTCTATACGGTTTTTGAAACAAAATAATTCTTTTTTTTTTGCCCACTCTAATGTTACATTTTCTTTCCATTTTTACACTTTTTGAAAAAAATTGTTAAACTTTCAAAATGACCTGCGGCAACATTGTTCGCAGCGCATTATAGTGTTGATCACAACTCTTTTGTTCCGCATTCCTTTGTCAACACTCGCACTTACTAGCTTAGCAGTTCAGCTCCGGGAGGAGCATCCCAGGGCCCAGTGGATACCGCGTGGAGGAATAGTAAGCACAATAGACGTGTACTATAATTTGCAACATCTGGGAGCCGCCAAGTTGACACCAGTCAGAGCCTTCCCGAATGATACAACGCCCAAAGCGGCATAAAGAAGAATGAGCTCGAACTTTTTTGGAAGATTGTGTTTTTTAATGCATCGTGCATCGTAATCTCGTGAGGATCACATCACAGCTTATGCCAGTTATCTGCTTAATCAGCCCGTGGGGTACGCTGCGCAGAATAAATAGCCAAGCCTCTGGGCTTTGGATTTACATTTGTTTGTACCAGGAGTGTTTTCGACTACCTTTCTTTTTCTTGCTCTGGTTCTCTCCTTTGAACATGAAAGTACCAACTGAGCCGATCGTGCTTCAAGCTTTTCCAATGTGGTGAAGGATCTTGGTTCTTCTTATACGATCAAACTTTTTTATGCCTGCTGTCATATGGAGCATCTTCATCTCAGTTGCTGTCAACTTACTCCCATAATTTTGTACATTGTCCAACTTTGTGAACCTTATGGGAGTTCTGGATGCACAATCGCGGTGTAAAGTATTCCCTTAAGGTGGGGGGACATTTTTTTTATGATGGCGAAGTTTTCTAGCCACTTCATGAATCCTACACTTACTCGACGAATGATGTCGTCACCACTCACTACAAGTTAACTCACTATTGATTTTAGATTGCCGATATGTTTAAGCTTTTCAAACTTGGGAAGCATGTTCCCATTCGAATAAAGGTCTTGAGTAGGCATAACTGGATCAGAAAACGGGACTGTCTTTTTTGGACTAATGCACGGTAACCACTGCGTTCGAAAACTTCTGTCATACGTCAATGATTCTCGCAGGGATGTAGTACTCTCACTTATGATGGCTCCATAGTCCATAGACTCAATAATCAATTTATCGCCCACTTCTCTTCTAAATCTTTATTAAACTTAAGTTTTGAATTTTATAGATGCCCTTAGCACAAACAACTTGGAGGTTATGTGCACAACATTGAAAATTCTTCAACAATTGGTTGTTTCATCTGATTTGGTTGGGCCAGCATTAGTTCCATTCTATAGGCAACTCCTGCCTACGTTCAATTCATTCAAAGTAAAAAATCGTAAGGTTTTTTTTTAACACAGCCTTAAATTAATCAAACATAGATAACATTTTGTTTTTTTTTTTAGTAAACTGTGGTGATGAAATCGACTACAGTCAAAAAAACAACATGAATCTGGGAGACTTGATTGATGAGACTCTTCAGGTTTTAGAAATGCATGGCGGTGAAGATGCTTTTATTAATATCAAGTACATGGTACCGACGTACGAGTCATGTTTCTTAAATTAGTTCAATGCAAGATTTACAATGCATCGTCAAGGCAAGAAGCAAAGTTTTATCGTTGTCACCATAAACTCATTGTGCAATACACGCGATTTGCGCTTAATTAGTGATCTTGATGTCATAAAGAAGCGAATTCTTTCTTCAGCTTATCAGTTAACACAAAGCCACTATAACAATGTGATTATTTCGTTTCACGTCCTGCGTTGACGCTGTATTTTTAAAGAGGCCGCCTACCGCCTAAGTGCGACCTTAGATGATGGATCCATTAGGTTTGTTCGTTGATCAATCGCGGTTTGATCTGAAGTCACCTGTGGCCGCCCAAAAGCACTCCTCAACTCGTCCTGAAGAAGTAAAAATATGTTTTTTTTTGCCTTGGGTTCACTTTAAACTCTCGAGGTAAACTGAATAAAGATATCGGGTATTTTGAGGTTTCAATGAAACCTACATCAACCTCAGGTAAAGCTCAACGAACGAACCTATTCTCTTAAGTTTGTTTAAGTGGTTAACATACACATAGTATATCTTTTTAATATTCTTAGTGCAATAGAATCGTTCAAACGACGTTTTTTTATGTTTTAATAATAAAATAAATATTTATCAATATTGTTCCAAATGATATTATAAATGTTTAAAACTGTTTGTTCAAGTATTAAATTTAAGAGATTATTATGTACATTATCTTCCTTATTAAATGTTTAGAAATGAAATTGTTAATAAAATACAACAGAAGTCATTTGCAATAAAAGATTTTATTTCGCTTGTTTAGGGAAATTTCCATTCTTTTCCCGATTGGTTAGCCATTGATAGTTTTTTCTCAATAGCGTAGGATGCAACAGCCAATCTGAAAACATAACAGAGAAGTTTTTGAAATTGAAAATGGTGTATTATAGAGGATGATAATTAGATTCTTACGGCTGCTGCTTTTTAAACTCCTTGACATCGATTTCGTAATCGTTGCCTTTGATATTGTGGGGGGAATAACGGTTGTAGAGTCCCCAAATCGAATTCATAAGTTTGCTGTTGTACTTAACGGGGCTGTATTCCAGTACTGAAATCAATATCAACATTGTAAATTCCTGTTTAATAATGTAATACTTATGTAAGTAATAATGTAAGAATTTGAAGTTTTTGGCTTGTTGAAATCGAAGAAAGCAAAACCTAGAAAGAAAGGATTATATTTCAGGAAATCCTATTGGGAAGCACATACAAATCTCACTAAACTGACTAGGTTAATCGATTTTGCTGATGAGCTAAGTTTCCTTCATTTCATTCATAAAGGAACCTGTCAACCAAATTGATCATGGTGCGAACGACACTTCTCCAGTGTTTTGAAAGTCCAAATTTTCCGAGGTGCCACCTTGGAGGTCGGACACGTTGTTGAAGCCAAGGACCGATGAGGATATTCTCTTCACTGCCCGATGAAAATAGCGCTGTGAAATCATATGACGTCACAAACCAACAATCGGAAGGGGTAGCCAAGCTCAAACTATTCTTGAATCTTACGCCGCCAGCATTAAGCATTGAAGACCAGTGGCATCGATAACATCAGAACCGCAGCCTCTGAAGATGATGCAAAAGAAAGCCAGGGAAATCTGTGACCAATACAAGGAGAAGAGAAGGGAAGAACAATAAATTCTCTAAAAGGAATAGCAGGACGAGATGTGCTCATTTGAGAAAATTGAGACATGCCATGATATGAATGAAGTTCGAAAGCTTAAGCAAATGGTAAAAGATCATGACAAGGTGGTAAACTTTGAACTCAAGTCTATATAAAGACTAGCAGAGTAACATAGTGATAGAATCGCAGTCGCTACTGAGGATCTGCAAAGACCACTTCTGCAGATTGCTTAACGGTGATGAAGACACAAATTCCACTATCAGACAGAATACCCCTTTGAACTTGGACGATTATCAAGAATGCCATTTCCCGACCTAGAAGTTAAGGTTGCTAAATGTAGGCTTCAATCAAATAAAACTGCAAATGCAGATGGCCTTGACGCGGAGACGAGAATCAATTGGAAAGGAGCCATGCTCTGTTTGGCATTCCTGAAAAGCTCGTGCGACTATGCAGGATGATTGGACTTTAATGTCGTAAAAGGCTTTCGATGAGGCATGATCTTTCAAAAATCTTAAATTACTCCCTTACTCAAACGATACTCAAACTCTACTAGAAGTGAAACAGAAGCAGCAAAAATTGGTTTGATGGTCAATGAGTAGCAAAATGAAGCGTATCAAACAAGGACAGAAAGAACACCCACAATTGTACACAACGTTAGACATAAATTTGAGGTAGTATAGGACTTCGTCTAGAGCGGAGATCAAACGGAGAATTTATATTGGAAATCGCTGTTACTTTGGGCAATTAAAAAATAAAACTTCCTACTCGAAAGGGTTTTCGAAGGCACATTGCAAAGAAATTGCGGAAGGGAAGCGCCTTGTCTTGCAATTAAGTAGTAGAAGACCTTAACATGTTTGCTCCAGAGCACGGCGTCATTGGATATGTTTGATAGCCGGTGCAATAGATTCTCCGTCAATACTCTTAAGATGGAAGTTGTTCAAGACGCAAAAAAACCCACCAATTTGGTTCAACGCCTAGAATCAAATACTATGAAGGTACTGTATCACAGTTATCTGGTAGTGTAAGACCGCTTTACATAACATATGGGTTCTTTCGCCGCCGAAAAGGATCCTTTAGATTTATATGACTACCATAAGACAGATTATCCTAAGCGTCAGTTCTTTGCTGGAACAGGTCTTCCATAAGTGACTGGGTGCTGCTATCTCGACACAATGGTACTCTCAAGACTCAGTTTTTCGTTCAAAAATGAGGATCTCTGACACAATTTGCTTCGGAGCTTTGGCGATCTCCCAAAGGAGCTTGTTGCTTAATAAATAAGCCGTTTGATACCATCCTAACCCTTTGGCATTTACATAACCAACTTTCGATCTGTTCAGCACTGGTTTCTGGTTCACTTCAGAATCTGGATTTGTAAGAAGTTGTCATCGGATTTTCACGGATGGTTCCAGATTCTATGGTAGGTAATAGGTAAGAAGTATACCTGTTTAATTCTATACCGACGTCAAAGCTGTGCTAAAGGTTCTGCTCTCCTCTGCAGCCCTCCAACTACTGAATATCTTCCAGAAATGCGAGACTACTCTGAATACAGTGGAAAAACTAAATTTATTGCACTGACGAAACTACTAATGAACTTGCCAGCTAAGAATCTCTGACATGTTTCAAGAATCAAACCAACCTCTGGTTTGCTAGGGTCCTATCATAACGATGGCCAAGTTGTGTTGGACTGTGAAAAACGTATGCTCCCCAAATAAATGCATGAAAATTGTAAGGGTTGTCACGGGACACTTTGTTAGACTTCTGGGACCATTAAATATCTGCAACTGTCCAGCATTTGTGAATTTCGGCTTTATGGTGCGACCATAATGTGCCAAACGGCACCAATCGGCACGCACCAAAAGCCGACCCGAATTCAAACGGAATAAAAAGGATTCAATTGCCCCCGGCATAGTCTTCACCATAATACACAGGTTCAAGCACCAAACTTGGGCTGATGTTTGTAAAATAATTTATATTTCTTTTTCATTTATGGTATGGCGCTACTAGTGTTCCGATCTCGAGATCTTCCAAGTCCCAACACTGCCACTTGTTCACGGGGTAATTCGCTCACTTACTCATTTATAAATAATTTTTTTTTTTAATCAAAGGTAAATAAAAAATAAACTCACACTTCTTATTTGCAACGTTGTTCCTCATATCTGGCATCTCACAGCCTACCTTTACTTTAGCAAGGGTCTTCTCATTCTCGTTCATCTTGCGCATTTTGCATGCAGCGAACGCTCCTTGGGGAACTGACGCCATATTTTTACACTCTGAAATATAAAGTTTGAATGTCGTTATAAAAAGAAACACATAAACATTTGTGATAGATGTTCTGCAAAAAAATAGAGAGTCTGAATCAAACTGATGAAAACTGATTTTTGTTGGATTTGATCAATATAAGTACTCGCAGCAGCAAAGCAGTCAGCATTTTTATGTATCGTAGAAAAAGCGTCGCGAAGCGCCTTTTTTGTCAAACTATATACATATGAGTAAACTATATGAGTAAACTATGCAATTACCTTGATTAAGTAACTTAATCTGAGTTTATTTAACGTGGAACAGCGTTTGCATTGCAACGAAATTTAATTCTTTTGTTCTTTTTTGATTTGAGATGATAACGCAATTCAGTCATTCGATTATTCAAAATTTTATTACACATCAAACAATATGGTGGTGAGAGTGATTATTTGAATCAGAAATGATTAAATGTTCCAAAGTTTAATAAGCCTTGTTTAGCTGTATCAACCACCAATAACAAAAAATCATCCACCAAAACTAACCTACCTGCGCAAAAGTTAAGCAGTTCAACTTCAATAATCCGTTTCGAGAAGCAAGAAGTAGTTATCCTCTTTATTTGGGATTCCGAAAACAACACCAAATTGATTAAATTTTTATCAGTCACCTTGTTTAAAACCACCATTAAATTGTTCTTCTATAGTTCAGATCAAAATTTGTATAACCGTTTTTTTTTCTACCGAACAATCACTCTTAGTATTTGAAAGATCTTAAATCTTTTTTAAATTAACTCATATGTCCGGGACTTCAAGTGTAGGAAAGCTTCACTTGAAATGAAAGTTAAAAACTATTCTTATTCTACTGAGAATTACAACTCAAATGAGGCCAGCGATTTGTGATGCAAATGCTTATATTTTTCCAAGCTAGCTTATCTCTGGATTGAAATAGATCATCGGCAGTTCATGTGCTCAATCGATTAAATAAAAAAAAAAGAAGAAATAGTGATAAGATCAAAACACAATACAACTGCATTTTAAAAATATGCAATTCAATTGTGACTATTCTTTGTGCCCAAGTCAAGGGAAAGCATTTTTCTCAGTTGCTTAAAATTTTCTCTTCTGATCGGAAGTGCAGAAATATTGTTTTGTTTTTTATTAAACAAAAAAAAAAAAACAAACAAACAAAAGCTATAAGATAACTTATGAACTATTTTTGTTTGAAATAAATTGAAATATCAATCCACACTAGACACGAGTATAATCACTAGCTTTTAATTATGTATACATTTTCTGTATGTAAATATACTAAACTTGTTTGTATTAGTTTCGATTGGTGGCTTCATTATAAGGACGTAGAAAATAAAAGGAAATCTCTTTTCATATTGCGTAGACCCCGTTCACACGGCGTTTTTTTCATGGCGTTATATCTTGTGTTGCTAGGCAATTCAGTGGGAAAGCTAATTAGCTAGTATTGCAAGAAATGACGTTTCTAGACCAATTCAATCGCTTACTCACTAATTTTGCCTAGCAACGAACATTAGGAGCTTAATGACTTGTGAACACGGACTAAGTAGCTTGTATCAAATAAGTCGAACAAAGTAAAAGCATGTTTTGATATGTGTAATTATCTTTCGTACCGTCGTGGTGCCCGTGGCGTGATGGTAAGCATATGTCCAACTGCCAACCCAGAGGTTCGAGGTTCGAATCCCAGCAGAGGCAAAAATGTTTTTCCACGGGTATCGCCTTTCGCGAGGAATTGGCAAGTCCTCCGTTAGTAAATTGATTGCCATGAAAAGCGCTTTCTCAATTAGCCGTTCGTAACCGGCAGAAAATTGTAGGTCCCCTCCATTCCCTCACAAGGTACGGTTGTAAGAAATGCGCTAGGCCCAGGGGCTCCTCGCTCTGTTGCGCCACCCTATTTATTTATTTTTTATTTTATAAGCATCTTTGGAGATGACAACCCTATAATGTGTGACGCGAAGAGGACTTGGAAGAAAGAGAGTTCTGTCCAAAACGATTATACACTTTCGACAAGCTCTGCGTTTAATATCAAAATATTCCAAAGCCAAATCATTTAGCTTATTATGATAGTAACAAGTCGATGTAGTAAAATACTTTCATATATCTATATTGTGTAAAATAACGGTTTCTCCAAACAAAGTGAGATTACAAAATCACATTCAGTAGAAGAGAGGGATGAAAATTGACTTAAGGTTCGTTCACTTAACTTTGCATAAGGTTGACTCAGTTTGGAACGCCCACCCCCGCCCCGCCAGATGAAAAAACCTGCCTGACGGACGGTTGAGTTGGATATAATGGGGATAATGGGGATAAATGTGCATAAATTTTATAACTCCACTCCAAATCCATCGATTTCAAGGCCGCGTATGACAGTATTTACAGAGATAAGCTGTACAGAGCCATGTCTAGTTTCGGCATCCCTGCAAAACTCGTACGACTATGCACGATGACTTCGGAGAATTCACGTTGCTCCGTCAAGGTCGGTAAAGAACTCACCGAGCAAGGCGACAAACTGTCATGCGATTTCTTCAACATCATACTTGAAAGGATTGTAAGAAACTACATAACGTCAACACCAGAGGAACAATCTTTCAAAAGTCTGTACAATTATTCGCATATGCAGACGATATTGACGTAATGGGAAGAAATAAGCGTGATGTCATGGGTGCTTTTGCGAGTATTGAAACAGAAGCGGCAAAAATGGGTTTGATGGTTAATGAGGGCAAAACGAAGTATATGCTGTTATCAAACAAGGACACAGAACATCGTCGAATTGGACAAAACGTCACGATAGACAGACATAACTTCGGGGTAGTACAGGACTTCGTCTACCTAGGATCCGCTGTAGACACGGACAACAACATAAGTGCGGAGAACGGAGAATAACTCTTGCCAACCGTTGGTTCTTTGGGTTAAGAAGGCAATAATTGAGAAACAAAACCCTCTCTAGAAAAACCAAGGTGACCTAGTTAAGACCTTGATCATCCCAGTCCTGCTTTACGGCGCGGAAGCATGGACCTTATCGAAAGCGGATGAGGAAGTCCTTGGTCGTTTCGAAAGAAAAATTCTCCGAATGATCTTTGGTCCCGTATGCGAAGGGAATGTGTGGAGAAGAAGATACAACAACGAGCTGTATGAGCTGTACCGCGACATGGGCATAGCCAGAAGAGTACGCATCGCGAGGCTACGATGGTTGGGTCATGTAGAGCGGATGGACCCAAACGCTCCGGCTGGGCGGGTTTTCGAAAGTACATTGCAGGGAAATCGAGGAAGGGGAAGACCTTGTCTTAGGTGACGCAATCAGGTGGATGAAGACCTCAACCGACTCAGTGTGCGAAACTGGAGAGAGCTCGCCCGAAATCGAAGTCGTTATAGAAGGATGTTGGTTGAGGCCCAGGTTCACCCCGAAGTGTAATGCCCGCCTAAGTAAGTAAGTACTCCAAGTCCAGCTCTTGGTGTATTTCCAATGTTCCATGTAACAGAACAACCAAATACAGATGCAGTTGCATTTCTCAGTACCAGGAGTCTTTTGGTATGCCTTTGTTTTTGTTTCATCTTTTCATCGTGTGAACGTTGACTCTGGGTTCTCTGGATCTTTCATTTGAAAAAGACCATGACAAATGGCAATACCACCTGGGACGGTCGTGCTCATTTTTCCAAGATGGCTTTTTGTCTTGCGGCCTTCCACCGATCTTGGTATATTTCTTTTACGAACAAGCTTTGTTACCCCTGCTGTCTCACGGAGTATCGGGCAGAATTGTGTGCATTGAATTTTCGTTTCGTACTAGGATGGGAAACATTTCTTAGCAAAATTGAAAAAAACAGTTTTTTACGCTATCGTGACCTTGACTCGTCTTTGAATCTACAACACATATGGGTAGATCTGGATGAGGAGGTCCGTTGTATTTGAACCAGCATGTTTTCGAATGCATACTTTACAAGGCATGTTCCTTATAGTGTCTTCATTCGAAATAAGCAAAAAACAAATTTAGGAACCGCGAAGGTAGACGACCCCCTTAATTATTCGTCGCCTCCGTTCTTTTCGTTTTTGTGTTGTTTTCTAACCACAAACACTTGCGTCAATGACGAAGAGCGTAGATAAGTGTGGACGTATATTTATAAAGCTTTGCTCTAAGCGTCTCATCGCTTAAGTCTATGAGATGCAGTTTGATGGAGATAGACTACGAGGTCTTCACAAGGTTTCATGCAAAAGAACTTGTTGTCGTCTGTTCTAAAAATATTTATTATTAGAAAAAATAATTGACTCAAAGCCTACATAGACCACAATGATGAGTCTTTTTTCATTTTTGTTTTTAATGTAGGTATTAATTTTGTGAACCACACCAAGGTTATCAAATAAATGTGCGCACTTCTTTGTCTGTGGGTTTGTTTTTTTTTTTCTTTAAGTTGTTATCTTCCGCTTGGTAATAATCCAAATATTATTGAAACACATATTTAGAAAGACACTGAAAGATGATTTTGTTTAAAGAACAAATCAATATAGCTTTTTATCATATTGAAAGCAAATTAAGTCCACACCTTTCGAAAAAGACTTCAAGCAGTTAAAATACTCCAAAGCAGCCAAATGACTGCATTACTTTCTTTGCAATCAAAAGACATCATGATTGTAAAAGGTTTTTAAGAGACTTCCTAGTTAAAAAGAATTGCATGACTTCAAGTCTTTTGACTGCTCTAGACGATTGGTTTACTAAAGTCTTTAAAATTAACTGGGAATTATTTTTGAAAGATGAATTTTTTTTTGTTAGAGGTTTTTAAAATACAACCTGGAGCCATTTTACAACCAGATACCAACCTTCTATTTGTTATAGATTTCCAGATGTTCGGAGAAAAGCCAAAAGACGCTGCCATGATAAGGAGCCTAAGTTACCAGCTCTCACCATGCCTGCACCGAGTATCTGTAACCTCATGCGAGAAAAAGCAGGACATTCACAGAGGAAGTGCTCTGCGGTGTCCTCATCTTCTCCACAAGATTCACAGTGTGGTATCACTTAAGCCTAACACGTTTAAGCGCTTCGCAAAAGAGAAGTGCCCGCTGGCAATGCCAATAAGCTTTCAACAGTCTTTTCTGCTACGAGCTAGCAAAAATGTTGCAGTCTTCTTTCTTACTAACGTTGGGGAGCATACGCTTGGTTTGTCTGCATCCAATGGAAGCATGCCATCTATGTACGGTTGTGCTCTTCGCAGATCCAATCGTTGATTGAAGCCCTTACTGAGGACGCTAGCAGACCTAGCGACGATTCAGATCCTCAGAAAGCTGTCTGAGATCCCTGCCTAGCGAGTTCATCGGTGATCTCATTTCCATTATTGCGTGATGGCCCGGAACCCAAATGAGACTCAAGGAATTTAATCATCCGATCGCATTCAGAGAGCTCTTGCATTCCTGGATTACTTTCTAAGTGGTAAGAGGGTTGAGAAGGGCCTTAAGTATAGCTTGGCTGTCGCTGCAAACAAAGATACTTCTCCCCGTCCATTCATTGTTCGTAACGTTGCTCAGGGGCATTAGGATTGCATATGCCTCCGCTTGGAAAACGGATACGTATGATCCAAAAGATGTGTGCAGTCGTATGTCGTCGTTCTCCACAAAGACACCAGCACCAGAACCCTCGTCGGTTTTGGAGCCATCTGTTCGATAACAGGTCTTCCCAGGCTCAGATTCTGGAGTGAACCAGTCCTGAACCGAAGGAAAGTTGGCCGAGTAATTTTGACGTAGTTTGAGCTTTGGGATCACCGTGTCAGACGGCATATCCATTAGACGTGAGTCAAAAATATGCTGCTGAAAAATGAAGTTCTACGATCTATGATAAGGAATAATGGAGCTTTCCATTAGTTTCACTCGGAGAAGCACTCATTTTGAAAACCAATGGAACACCTAAAATTGTTTTTGCTCAACTTAACGTGTTGGCTTTGTGTGAGTGAAACACTTTCAGGACATAAAAAATATTTCCTGTGGAAACATTTCTTTTTGACATTTGGGTAACATGTATTAGTGCTTCTTGAGTCGATTTTCACTTCAAATCGAGAAGCGGCTGTCACGTCTCAGAATCATGAGAAGCAATCTTTTGCACTAATGGAACGGTTTGAGAATGCTTCTGGACGCTCTTGGACGGTTCTTTTCGTCCAATGGAAAGTGGCATAAGAATACGTTCCAAATAAATAGTTAAATGAATTGAACTTTCTGCAATGCATTACCAAATGAATTTAGTAGGATTTCGTTCCGGTTCACACTCTTTCTCGATCGGTGTTATCGATGCGATAGTTACAGAACAGGGGCACTGGGTCAACCCTGGGTAAAGTTCAACGAACTGTAACGTGCGCTTAGTTCGCAAAAATAAAACTCTACCTTTCAATTTAATTCTACCACTTTATTCAGTATCTACTTTCGATATACACTTTATTCGAACTCAACTCGACTTTTGGACTATCACTTGTATTTACTCTTTACTTTATCACTCTATAAACAAGACTGCTCACTGGTTGCCTCGGGCGGGCTATTTATATCGAATGACACGCCATCTAGAACTCTCCAGTAACTTCTACATTGTCGCCACATTTGCTGTCTACTCTCTGTCTGTCTGTCTCTCTACACTCACACACACTGGCTTACAAGCAACGCCTGTCATTTATACCATTCCATTAAAGTGTTGCCAGTTGTGTTTTCGGTTGAACGTTTTTCGATTAGGAAATTGGTATAAAATGTTGGGTTCACGTTACACTGCCCCCTCCTTAGGATTGTTCGTCCCGAATAATTCCATCTGCAGCCTCGCCACTATATCGATGCAGCCTGTCACAATGAACTACTTTTAACTTGCCTCTTAGTCCTCTTTGGATGCGGTAAACCACGTCGTTAATCCTCGTGACTACAGTATAAGGACCTTCCCAGTTTTGCTGAACTTTCGGTGACAATCCCTTTTGACGATGAGGATTATAAAGCCACACACGATCTCCTGCTCGGAATCCTGCCGTTGTCGCTTTTGTGTCGTACCGAGTCTTCATCCGGTCGCCATACTCTGTGGCCCATGTCCCTGTTCTTTTAGGTCCATCTGTAAGCCTACCCACCTCTATGTTTGAATCACAGACATAACAATTTCGGAACCACTTCTCCACGTCACCTCTAACATGCAGCCAGTAAAAGCGTTTTCGCACATTCTCCAGCGTCTTGTTGACTCCCAGGTGGCTTCCTGTAGGGCTTCTATGCATCTTTTGTAAAACCTCTTTGATTTTCGATTGAGGAACAATAAGCTGCATTACAAAGGATTTACCGTCAGGAGATTCCCATTTGCGCTGGAGTACGCCTTCTTGCACGCGAAGCGAGTCCCACTGTGCCCAATAAGCTTTGACAACAGAGCTTTGGTCCGAAATGTCGTTCCAGTCAGGTTTCGTGTTGTTCTCTTTCCATTTGAGAATCGGTCCGATGTCTGGATCCTTCTTTTGAGCAGACCTCAATTCTTCCTTGTTCCATCCGAATATGGGTTCCACTCTCATCCGCTGAGTCTTGGTCTCTACTTTCCGCCAGCAATTCCATTGGGGGTTTTCTACCTGATGTCCAATTCGGTATTGATAAGTCTGCGGTCTTACTCTACAGCTCGCGGATTGATTTTCTTGGACTTCACAACGTCGACAAGCAGTTTCAGTTTTGATTGGTGGCAACCGGCATTGTCGCTGTAAGTGCCCCGTCTTATTACAATTCCAACATCTGGCAAGTCCGTGCCGCTGGTTCCTTTGTAGCTTAATTCCTGGGCATGATCTAGCTTCGAATATGGCTTCTCTTTGACAATGTACCATTTGAGAAGCTTGCTCAGATGCTTCCATCATTAATGCAAACTCTAGAGTTTCGGAAAGAGTTCGTGTTCTAGCAGTTCGCACAGATCTCTGAAGATGTTTGTCAGAAATGGCACGAACGAAGGACTCAACAGCCAGATGGTTGATGATTTCTTCTCCAGCATCCGGGTATGCCAGGTGAGCCAGTCTTTCGACGTCTGCTTGGAGCTGCTGTAGACTTTCACCCCTTTTCTGGACTCTGCTATTGAGTTGGACTCGGAAGACCTCTTTCAAGTGGCTATCACCAAAGCGTTTATCTATAGCTGCCACGAGAGCACTGAAATCGTAGCTCTTACCAGCTGGAACAGTTTGAAGTAATTCAGCTGCTGGTCCTCTAAGAGCAAGAGTCAGTGCTATGTATTTGTCTTCGTCATCCCAGCCATTTGCTGTCGCAGCTGCCTCGAATTGTCTCCTGTAAACTGACCAAGACGACTGTCCGTCGAATGTTGGTGGTTGTACTTCTCTTTGCTTTAGACAGTCTCCACAAGTTTTCCGTAGCTCCATTTTCCGCATCTGGTCTAGTTCCTTAGCCATGTTTTCGATTCGTTTCTCCAAAGTGGCAAGCTGACTTTCGCATTGACTCTCAAGCTTGGAAAATCGTTTCTCAACACATTCAATGCGTTTTTCTAGGCCACAAACATTTTTCTCAATGTTGCCCAATTTGCCTTCTAGAATGTTTTTCTGGCCTTCCAAAACATTCTGTTGCGCCTCAAGTCTTTCGAGAATATTCTGTTGTTCCTTCTTTTGTTCGTTTCGTTGCTCTTCCAGATTCTTTTGTTGTACTTCGAGTCTTTCAAGAACATTCTGCTGTTCCTTCTTTTGCTCGTTTCGTTGTTCTAACAAAAGTTTCATCATACTAGAAAAATCTACATTTTCACTTACTTCCTCTTCTTCCACTTCTGTTTCAAAAACAAAAGTGTTTACGTCTTCCCCTTGCTGTTCCAAATAGTTACGCAAGCGCAGGACGAGCTCATTTTTCGATCCCGCTCTAGAAAGATTTCGCTTACCTAACTCACTTTTAAGCTCAATGCAAGTGAGCTCTTCTAACAACTTACCCATTTTCACTGTATATAATTATTATTTTCTTTTTACTTTACTTTTTTTTTTTTTTTTTTTACACTTTACTAGTCAAATAAGTTTTATCCCACTTCTGACACCAATGTAACGTGCGCTTAGTTCGCAAAAATAAAACTCTACCTTTCAATTTAATTCTACCACTTTATTCAGTATCTACTTTCGATATACACTTTATTCGAACTCAACTCGACTTTTGGACTATCACTTGTATTTACTCTTTACTTTATCACTCTATAAACAAGACTGCTCACTGGTTGCCTCGGGCGGGCTATTTATATCGAATGACACGCCATCTAGAACTCTCCAGTAACTTCTACATTGTCGCCACATTTGCTGTCTACTCTCTGTCTGTCTGTCTCTCTACACTCACACACACTGGCTTACAAGCAACGCCTGTCATTTATACCATTCCATTAAAGTGTTGCCAGTTGTGTTTTCGGTTGAACGTTTTTCGATTAGGAAATTGGTATAAAATGTTGGGTTCACGTTACAGAACGAACCTATACGCACCATCATATCAAATTCAACCGCCTCACGGTTGTTTTTTTAGGAGTGGGCGTTCAACAATGTTGATTTTTTAGCGGAGTGATAACTACATGAATGATACGTCAAACAGTCAGCAAAGTTTTCCTGATTACAAAAAGTCTGTCCAAAACCATACAGTTTCAACCAGACGCATTTTAACATTTTATTAAAATATCCTTAACACCGTACTATTACAAAAACCTAAGCTGGGGGAAGTCATTCAAGTTTCATTTGTCATTCCCTATATATATATTTTTTAATCGTTGTATTTTAATTTTAATTTAAATCTTTTGGCTCTTCACTTTCTATTTTTGAGAGCGATTTGCAGAAGCTGTGCATTCAAGTCTACTTTGTTTACTTTTCGAATAAAATAGAAAATCCAATATTTCCGGAGTTTAGGACTAGAAATTTATATCTGAAAATTAGAAATAAGAGGATTCCACAGGAAATTTTGACTACATCGCATATTTCTTGCAAACATTTGTTTCCAGTGTAAAGTGCTTGAGATTTATTGCTCGTGGAGCCCCGAAGATCGTGAAGTGAAATCCGCTTTTATCTCGCACACCCTGTTTGATTTCAAATATGTAGCCGTCAGAAACAGCATAACCAACAACATCGAAACTACATTGCCTTACATTAGTTCATTTTAAAATGAATTCTATGCGGCGAATTAAATATATCAGTCAAAAACATACAAGTGCGAGAAATAATACAAAAACATTAAAATTTTACAAACAAAAAATTAAATTTGTTGTGTTTATAAAATTAGAAAAACAATTTCAACGAAGGGTAAGTTATTTGTTAAAAACTATTTCCGCTTTTTATTGCTTTTCATACAATGACCTTTGAATTGAAAAAGTACCCACCTATGTTCGATCAGAAAAAGCAGCTGTGCGTTTACAGTACTGATACTGACATCTGTCAGTTTTTTTTTTATAAAACATTTTGCGTACTGCGTGCTAAAACAAACTTGAAACTAGTTCAAGTTCACGAAAACCGAAAGTTATTTTATTCCAATTGAAACAATAAAAGTAAAGAATTTAAACTCTTACTTGCATTAGAAATTAAAAAAGTTTAATCGACTTGTTAAGTAATACAGACATAAACAAAGGATTGAGGTATGTACATAAATAAAGTTAGCAAAAGGCTGTAAAACATATTTTCTACTTGCGAAACATAAAACGGCATATTTGGCAAAAACCGAATTTGTTTTCGAATTAGTAGGTTGACGAGGAAAATAATAAGGAAAGTACATTATGTGTATTTATTTTACATTTAAACGAAAACACTGATGTAATAAGCCTCTTGAAAAGTACAAAAGCCGGTCTCTGTAATTCGCAGAACTTTTTGTGTCTGGCTATTGACATTCGGCGTGCGTGAAAGGAAAAAAATGTGGAAAAAAATTATTCATTTTTCTGGGGAACCTTTCCTACTTTTGAGTTTATGGATCACCTTATGTTGTATTCAGTTTCAGTGAATCAAATGTATTCCTATTTGCTACTTCACTTTAAAAGGCTGGTTAGAGATATGAAATGAAAGTGAATCCTTTGGTAATGAACACTTGGGGCTATCATTATCATTGCACTAAAGCTTATCTTACTGAGGCCTGAAGCATTATTGCACAGTAAAATAAAACGTAACGCATTGCTTTCTTAGGAAAAAATACAGTAAATCATGCCTTTAAACTCATTAAACACAATTGAGGCTGTTCAAACAATTCATCTTGTTGGACAGACTTGGTGGGATGGAAATGGAACTATCCAAAATATTTTCTCGATTGCAAAACGACGTTTTTATTAAAACAGGGCATTATGAGAAGTAAACTTAAATTCAATTGGAAATCAGTGAAAGCCATTTAAACTCATACACCATGACATTGTATATAGAAACTATAGTATTATTATGTGGACTTTTGGACTGGACTGGTGGCAAACCTATACACCCCTATCATGAGGCCCGTCGTAGTGATTTTGGACTACGAATACCAAACTGGAAGTATAAGAGACGCCCTTGTAGTGAATGTTTTAAAATTTTTAACAAGTTATAAACATCTGTTGCCAAGCGTTCACTACGAAGATGTTTTTAGTCACATCCATTTGGTATTCGTAGTCCGAAATCGCTACGGCGAACCTTATGAAAGAGGTGATTGTCTCCGGTTCAACTTAGCAGTCTCTGTTCCAACCTATTGGTTTCACTATTGTGCATAGAAAAGCGAGTACTGCGCCACCGCGTTCCTCCGGCCCATTACATTGTTGAATCACGTTTTGTTACTATAGGTTCTAAATACAATGACCATAGCTCAAATGAAAACGTTTTGAGCCAACACAAGATGCTTAAGATTTAGGTTACTAATAAGACTCGTGTTCCTAACATAAAGGCTGGCTCATCACAAGGGTCTTTTTCAGCTCCTAACTCGAAGGGAACATAGTTCTCCCACTTATCGCGTTGACCTCAGAAGGCGTCGGCAAGACTCCGGTTTTGCATTGTTCCATGTCTGAGATCAACCAAATGCAGATGTTTCATTTGTAGTGTTTTGGTGTGCCTTTCTTCTCTCTTACTTTTTGTACATTGTCCACCATTGTCAACCGATTCTTAGTGTTGGGTGCACAACCGCGGTGTAGTGTCTTCGTTTTAGCTCAAGGTTCGATTTTCTATTACAGAAAATGGCTGAGTTTTCTAGCCACTTTATCCACTCTACGCTTACTCGTTGATCGATGTCGCTATCTCAATTTGTTTCACAGCTGGACATAGATCCCAGATATTAAAACTTTTCTCATGTACTTTTCTTAGTACGTTTTCATTCAAATAAATTTCTGGAATAGGCGTTTTTAGATCGGGAGATGGGCATACCTATTACCCATACATTAAGGGCTTTTTGCTGCGATGTAGAATCCTCACTTATGCTGACTCCATCAACAGCGGAGAATATTTGATGTACTTTTGTTCTGTATTTTATCTTCCAGCAGGGAATCAAGGACTATAATTAAGAACAAAGAACTCAAGACGCTTTCTTTTGGTTCATCTTCTGTAATTTGAAATGATACAGCGATTCTCATAGCCACTGCTCTTTCATACATATCCTCAGTCATCTGCGCATACACCTGTGGAAGTCTTTTTGTTGTTTGAGGGCCATCCATATTAATTTGTTTGAACGGTAGTTGCTATTGCAGCTTCGTGTATATCCCTTACTCTTGTATTTACATAGGTAGAAGCTAAATTTCCCTTCATTGCAAAGGCAGACTATGACCTCCTATTGCTTGGAGATGTGAATCGTGAGCCATCTAAACTTGATGTCTCTAATCTTTTTCCAAAACTCATGTATTATGTCGCCTGTCCCAACACCTTTGCCTTTTTTGGAGTTTTTAATTGCCTCACTAACTTCTTCGGCTTTGATGTCGAGTATTTACGTTAAATTAGGTTCAGTTTCTGTAAAGTGCTCTCGAGAAAACTTAAAAAGGCTATTAAAATGCTGTGCAGAATTTCGTCTTCATCCGTAAGAAGCTGTCATTGACTTGACGAATGTGCTGAGAATTTTCTCTCTTTGGGCGGCTATTGCGAAGATGAGTGCCCTCTGATCCAAGTTGTTTTGTCGTATTTCTTGAATAGCTTGGTTTGCATCAGCAGCAGAGGAAGAAATTTCTTTTAACTCCCGATATATACCGTCCGTGCTGTTTGCTTAGAGATCGCCGCACTTCTTCGCTTTTTTTATTGAAATTTCCGTATTGCTTTTCGAGGTGAGCCTTTCCTTCTTACTTAGAAGACTTCGACACTGCTTAAGCTTCATCATTCGTTCTTTGGATTATTGGTAGTGTCCCCTAACCATGATTTGACTCTCTTTAAACAAGTTTGTTGAAGGCAATCACACATACTTTGTGTTGTGCTTCTTGAATTCCGGATTGTGCTGATTTTGTTAAACATATCTCTGCATATTCAAAAAGCAATTGCCCTTCTCCTGGTCCAAATTATACGACTTGGTTCTCTTAGTAGCCCTTGTTTGTTGGGCTATTGAATCCTTCACCGCCTCCATAAAAAATTCTATCTGTATTGTAAAATTCTGACGGTAAAATTCTGTCGGGCGAGGGCGACAGATTCACCCAGTATAATCTTGAAGTCTTTCATACGAGGTGTCATTAAGTTGGCTACCAAATAGTTGTCAATTTGGTTATCATTTCCACCACTGCTGTCAGAGGCAAGATGTGGGTCTTTTTTGATGAACATGTTATTTAGCATGGTATCAGACCATGGTACTTGCATATTGCATATGCATACTTGGGATATCTTCACCAGATAGATTCCTGATGAGGTACCCCATTCCTCCATCGCAGCCCTCATAATCTTTGTTTATCTTCTTTACAACACGTCTGTTCGAATCTCCGCCAACAAACTAAAACTCGTCTGCTGGGATTACCTAAGGCAAATTGTGAAAACCTAGCCAAAAAGGTTGTATAATCATGGGCAATATTCCTATACTTTTTTTAATTTAAAAGTCACTATACTTCGAAATAGTATAAACCTTCTGTTTTAACCTTGATCCGTTCCATAGCAAAATATCTTTTACGAAATTTCGCGTACTACATTTTCATTTTTCGACACGCACATGCTCCATGTGAGTTAGGATACGATAAAAGACCAAAAGGCTGAGTTTTTTCTTTTTAAAATAGAATTTACTAAGCTAGTTAGTAAGCTGCACCTTGCAAGGCTGCTGACGTAATGTTTGATCCTCGGAGTTATAGCAACAAAAGAAACTGCTTAAATTTTTTTTTTTGGAAGCTTGGTTTGGATTGCCTTGTCGTTTTACGTTTTTAGAGAGTAGAAAAGAGTTTTACTGTTATTTTTTTCTTCCTATTTTGTACGTGTTCACATAACAGAAATGTGCTCTTTCCCTACAGCCTTTGGTGTTGCGACACAACTTGAGTACGAATTGAATGATTGAATTTTTTGTAAAAATTAACTATCAACAAAATGAGCTCGAAATGCTCTCGTGCTGATCCCATAGCACTCAGCTTTCATGACACTCTTCTTCGCGTCTCCGATATACAACTGCTCCAAGGTCCACATTGGCTCAACGACCAAATACTTTCATTTTACTTTGAATATCTTGAAAAGTGTAAATACAAAACAAATAGTGATTTGCTATTTGTGTCACCTGAAGTAACACAATGCATGAAAATGATGGATGACACAGAACTGGAAGCACTTCTGGAGCAACTTAATGCAGATAAAAAACCTTTTATATTCTTCGCTCTCAATGACAATGAATCATATCGCGCCGGAGGAACACATTGGTCTCTGTTGGTTTTCTCAAGACCCGAACGTACTTTCTTTCATTTTGACTCACTCGGAAGCTCCAATCAAGATGCAATGCATCAATTTGTGAATCGCATTAAGGACGCATTAAATAGCAGAAACTGTAATATGAAACCCATCCGTTGCCTTCAACAATCGAATAGTTACGACTGTGGCATACACGTTCTTTGTATGACTGACAAAATTGCCGATTACGTGAATCGATTCGAATGTGTTGACGGGGTGGGTGCACTGCATCACGATACGATTAGTGCGAAACGAGGTGAACTCTTAAAACTAATAACAACACTCGGTGGCAAAGTGTAGGACGTTCGTTTGCTCAACCAACGTATTTATGTTCCCCTCTTGATTCTGTTATTGATATTGCACTTAAAACCCAACTTAAAACGTATCATATAAGTTTTTTGTTTTGCTTTAAAGTATTTATTCAATTGGATTTGTTCTTTAATTAGCCTGTATTGAAATAATTAAATTGCTTTAAAAGCACAGGGTTACTTGTTTAGCAAGGCCTGGGATTCCTTTCATTTTAAAATTCTTTCAACAAAATTGAGATCAGCAAAAACTTATTGCTAAAGTTCCTTACAAGTGAATAAAATATAATCACAAAATTTAATTTGTAACTTTTTTTTACTTCGAACATATAATAATGAATAAATATTTATTTAAATAAACTAATGGTACACTGTTTTGTTTACACGTCAAGCATACATCATTAGTCATTACTGTAAAGATATTAATTGGTTCTTTTGTATGGCATCATACTGATATCTTAATAAACACCTGGGCCCTGTCTCGTATTAAGGTTTTGTAAAAAAATAATGAAAGAAATCGGTGACAAAAGCCTTGTGTCATCGTTTACAGGTCAATGCTACCGTAGATTATTTCAAATTCGGATTCTGATGTTTTAATTTATAAATGGATGAAAATGACGAAACGGTTGGAACCATTAAGCCATTTGATAATCTTGGGTCTACGCAATGGCGACGTGTCACAAAATTGAAATTTCCAATTACAAATCGACCTTTTGGGAAATCGTTAAGCTCGATAATCGTGTTCAAAACCGCATTCGCAATTTCGATTTGTCGGCTGCTGATATAACTGTCTATACGACTACGAATGAGACTGTGGGATACGAATGCTAGTATGGATGTCGATAAGGGCTGCATATACGGCTGCGAATATAGCTACAGCAACGACTACGGGTGAAACTGTCAATACAACTGCTAATTCGCATGAGGATACGCCTGCGAGTATGGCAATACGGCGGCGGATACGGTTTAGCTACCAAAACGCCTACGAGTACGGCTGCCGATACAAATGCAGATACATTTGCTGATACGACTGAGGGTAAAATTGTGATACTGCTGGTGACACGATTGAGCACACGACTTACAATATGGCTGCAGTTACATAGGAACTTTGATTTTGAAAACAACTTGAAAGCCAGAAAAAGGTTGGTATACAACTTTTTACCAGTCGTATCGGCAGCCGAATCTGCAGTTATATCGGCAGCTGTATTGACAATTGTATCTGCATTTGTCGTAGATACAATTCTCAATACGACCATATCATATGGTAAAAAATTGTATACCAACCTTCTTCTGGCTTTCAAGTTGTTTTAAACCACAAAGTTTCTTGGTTTCAGGCCGGAAGTCACATTCAAAAGAAAATCGAGTTTGCTGTAAGGATGTTGATTGCATTTGCGCTTTGACAAAACAGATTCACATGTGTGCAAGACATAACACCGGTTAAGTACTGTTTGGTTGTTAGCTTGGTTTGTCTTTTGAACACCCTAAACTATCGTTTTTGAAAGAACCCATAATGCCCTCCTCCAAAGCTTATTCTCTAATGAAATAAATAGATACATAGGGTGACGCACCAGAGCAAGGAGCCCCAGGACCTAGCGCATTTCTCACAACCATGCCTTGTGAAGGAAAGGAGGGGACTATAATTTGTCTGCAGGTTCCGAACGACTAATCGAGAAATCGCTTTTCATGACAATGATTTTACTAACGGAGAACTTGCCAATTCCTCACGAAAGGCGATACCCGTGATAAAACATTTTTGCCTCTATACCAACAGGACAGAACCACGATCATCTGGGCTAACAGACAGACATGTTAACCATCATGACACGGGTACCAGAAATGAAATAAATGTTAAAATAAAATTGCACTTCAGACTAACAGGTTAAAGTTCGTGGTAGAAACTGTTTCCAAGTCATCTGTTCGAAAACCTATTTTTTCATTAATAGTAGCGGGCATTTTTAAATTTGGAACAATAAGTAGACAAGGCAGATAGCACAATAAGTCCCTGAGAACACCGAGGCCTGAAGTATTTAGAAACCTACTTTAAGCATTTTGCCGATACCTAAACGGAGTGTAATTACTGTCAGAATAGAAAAACATTTGAATGCTTTTGGAATTCGAACTGCCACGTTACAAGCAGCCAAGCTAACAATTACGCCTCGTCTACAGTTTCCAAAGAAGGAAAACTTTCAGCTGCGTGAAAAAGCTTAAGGTCTCCCAGAGAAAAATTTTTTTATATACGCCAGAGTATAAAAAAGATCTTCAACAACTGAAATACTTCAGCATCCAAAAACACTGCGGAGCATCAGGAGTCATTTTATTACTATTAATCGCTGCAAAGAAATTGACGGACAACGTGAGTATCCGCCTGAGCCCATTGGTAAAAAGCATTGAGCGATACAACAACAACACTGTGTATTTTTTGTATTTTCCCATTTAAGGATTATTTTAAACAATAGCCAAAGTTTTTGTTGAAAAAAGAGAGTAAATTTAATAGTAGAAATTCGACTACTGGGTGAAACTAGTACCATTGAATAACTATATATAGAAGTGACACCGGAGAAAATCGCCACAAGGAGTTCTTATGTCGCTAGTGTCGTCGGAGTCGGAGCTAGTTAATTCACCAACCTTTTTTCAAATTTAGTCCCAAAGGATATTTTTTATTATTGTTTATTATTGTTTCGTTGGTTACCGATAAGGTTGTAATTTGTATATTAATATAAAAAAACGTTGTAATTGGGTACGGATAAGTTAAACAATTACTCTCCAGTTTTCATTAAAGTTAAGTGAAACTATGTAATTGTTAAATGGTAAAACAAAGATATTTTCATCTTCTACTGATTCCAGTTTTCTCCTCTTTATTTCAATGGATGTCTGCTCCATAAATTCTCTTTTTTCATTAGCTGAACTATTTGATTTAAAAAAAAGTTATTGATAACAAATAAGTACTCCGATTTAAGTTCCTGCGTCTGGCTCAAGCACATTATTAGATACTTAAACTTCTTTCAGTATACATCCTTCCTTGAAATCGACAGTGTTATGATTTCTTATGTTATTCTCTTTAAAATAACATTTAGGAACTGCACCGTGAAGCAATCGTGACCGCATGCCGCCTGAGGCCAAATCTTTTTTTTTTTTCAAAATGATCGGCGCAAATATTAAACGGTGGCAACGGTAGGTTCTCTTTCATTTCTTTTAAGTAACAATTTCCCGAATTTAAAAGCCAAATATTGCGGCGTTTTGGGTCTTTTGGTAACTTAAAACGAGTAACTCCCGATCCATAACTGTTTTAACAATATTTAAAATTACAAAACACCATTTTTCAACAAATTATTTATTCAAAGATTTGATTTTCAAAATTAAAGATTGTTGTCGCTTTTCAATACCATTTCCAGAAATAAATCCCTTGAGGGACATATTTTAAAACCTAAACTGCCAAATTACCCTTATTTCAAAATAGTTTGTGTATGAAATAAGCAAAGCAGAGACAAAAACATAAACAATAATAAATAGTCTGACTATTGCTAGGTAACAATCTTATTATGCCGAGTTTGAGAAAGTTGTTTAATTCGGGTGTCAGCTTCTATATATAGTTATTCAATGCTAGTACCTATAAATTGGAGTAGCAGAGAGGAAAAACAGTGGCTTTGTTCGCACGAGCTATCAAAAGTTTTTGTTGATTTTATTTTGGGAAACATCCCTTCAACTAACCTCTCTTATTTGTTTGCCCACAAACTGTTCATCAAATCGAAAAATGTCCAGAGAGCTTTTAATCCACCACCGCGCCGCACTGAAAGGAACATAAGAAAATTCAAAAACTGTTTTTGAAATATAAATTATTATTTATTACGCCATAAATAAACTGCATTAAAATTCTCCTTTTCTGTTTTCACAATAAGATATCACCAAATGTTAATTAAATCAAGAAGATAATGTTTTCGTTTATAAATTCAGATGACATACATCTACATACATATTATGTGTATAAAAAATATTTGTATATAATAATATAGTGTTAGTATTTTACTTCAATCTTTACATAGGACACAGTGCTTCATTTTTTTTTTTAGTAACATAAAACATTTCTATTAAAAGGACACACTTTTGGATGTGTTAATACTTCGTTTTAAATATTGACTTCTGGACGAACCCAACCTCCAAATGCTTTTTCGAGCTCTTCGGCCACCGCTAGACACAAGCGATCTTTGTTGAAGTTAGCAATTACTTGAACGCCAAGTGGAACTCCTTCGCTTCCCAAGCCAAGTGGTACGGCAGTAGCAGGAAAACCCAAAACGTTGATTATTCCTGTGTAGGAAAAGTTTAGTGGCCGTACCAATGGCTCATTGTGATAGGGAGCTACAGTGGGATGAGTTGGATATATAAGAACACCATCTTCACCCAGTATATCTTGGAGTTCTTTTCGCAAGTCATTTCGCTTCTTTACCAAATAATGGTATTTGGATGAGCCAAATTGCGGCTGAGAACTATCCACCAAGGCTGTTATCAAACCAATGAAAGTATGTTTAGATAGACCGACAAAGAATTTCAACAGTTCGGTATAGGGATTGATATCTCCTTTTAAATTTGCCAATTGGTGTCCGAATCCGTGTCCAGAGTCGTCTTTCATATTGGCAAACCAAATCGAAGCAGATTGTTTGAACTTTTCTAGCTGAAGTTGTTTTGGGTTTGTACCGGTTGTTTTATGCAAGTGTTTAACAACATCTCGAAGTGCAGTCGTTAAATCTTCATCAACGGCAGACACAATTCGACTTCCCCCATCACTTTCTTGGTAAAAGTATTTTAGTTTCTTAACATCCACTGGTTTATCTAAGTCCAGAAGGGAAGCTTTTTCATTGGCAATTATTTTTAACATTGGCTTCAAATCGGCGGCGTATCGGCTCATTGGACCAATACCAAGGAACGCATCTTGTTCGGCAGAAAACGGCATAGGAAACTGGCCGTTGTTGGAGACAATATTTTTGGATGGTTTGTGTCCAAAAACGCCATTGAAAAATGAAGGCATTCGAATTGAACCTCCAATATCGGACCCAATTCCAAATGGAGAGGCAGCCGATGCTTGAATGCAACCTTCACCTCCGCTGGAACCTCCAACGATGCGATTGTTGTCATACGGGTTACCTGTTCTTCCGTGAACTTTATTTGCACTTTCCCACCTATTAAACAAATAAACGATGGTTGAAAAGGTACATCTATGTAGAATTGTGTCTTGTTTTGACATACCACATGCACATTTCTGAAACATTAGTAAGGCAGAAAGGAATCGCTCCGGCTTTTCTCATCAGTCCCATGACTTCCGCGTCTTCATTTGATCGAACTTCTTTCCTAGAATAAAGACCAGCTGTGTGAAGTAAATCTGAAAGGAAATACAAATTAAATTCCAAATTACCAAAGGAAAAGAAATTACATAAATGTTTATTTATTTCTTAGTGGTACAATGGACCGACAATTACTCAATTAGGTCTGAGTCCTCCAGACTAGCATAAGTTTCCTCTTAAAAAAAAAAGATTTGTAATTACTCTCGGAGATCTTGCGAATTCCTTGCTAAACGCGATACGCTCTAAACTAATGGAAATTTCCGGGCAAGAGAAGTTAAGATATGCTTTGTTATTTATGTTCGTTCCTATACTTTGTGCACAGAATTTCATTATCAGTTATCTTTTCAGGAGTGAGGGTAAAAATCTCTCCCAAGTGACAGATTGCGCAGAAATTAAAGCAGCGACTTTTGAAGTAAATTCACAGCAACATTTTAAAAACGATAACAGTTTTTTTTTTTTTGAAAGTCCACAATCTGGCCCACAATTTTGAGTTCGATTGATTTTAAGTAAATTTTGGAGCATTTCGTGATAACTCACAATTCCTCTATGGCTTTTGACAAGCTTATTCATCCGCAGGGTTTTCAAAACACTTCTGGTTTTTTAGAACACGCTTTCCAAGTGTAAAAGCGAAGGAGAAGAAACTCGAGGCAGTTGAATAGAAGCTTGTTAACTTTTTTGTTGGTAGGAGCTACTGGCCTTGCATTCTTTACTACTATGAGTTATACGCGACCATCATTCTCCAAACCCCCAAATTAGAAAAATCGAAAAAAGGATATATTAGAAAGATATAAATACTACTACAAAAATGTGTTGGCCAAGCCTAGTAGATTCCAGACTTGTTCAAGGCCTTATTTTTACATAAGATCCCATAAACACTTCAGAGTCTCATTATTGATTTTCTTCATCCGCCATACCCCAGCCACAATCCCAAAGAAATGTTTTTCCTCCCATCCTCTACTTTTCTCAAAATCTTCACCTTATCTTTTATCCTGAAGTATGAAAAGTCAATAAACTACTTGAATTTGTCCCATTTACCCTGAAGGAAATGAATTCGATGTCATTTCCACAGATTCTAGTAATATACTCTCTAGTTTCACTAAGAGCACATGATGGAAGTCTTACAAGATCAATCTTCACTTCTTTTCATTTTCAATAGGATCTCGACAACTTTTCTATTTACTTACTTAAGGTGGCGCTACAGTCCGGGTCGGACTAGGGCCTCAACCAACATGCTTCTCCAGCCAGCTCGGTCCCTAGCTAGCTGCCTCCAGTTTTGCACGCCAAGTTGGTTGAGGTCCTCTCCTACTTGCGTGCGCCACCTGAGTCGCGGTCTTCCTCTACTGCGCCGTCCCTCGGGATTGGATTCGAAGACTTTCCGGGTCGGAGCGTTGGTGTCCAACATGACCCAGCCATCTAAGCCGCTGGACCTTGACTCGTTTGACAAGGTCAGTGTCGCTGTACAGCCCGTACAATTCGTCGTTCAATCTTCTTCTCCATTCTCCATCTATGCAGACGGGACCAAATATCACCCGAAGAATTTTTCTCTCGAAGCATCCTAAAGCGTTCTCGTCTGCCTTTGACAAGGTCCATGCCTCTGCGCCATATACAAGAACCGGGATGATAAGTGTCTTATACAAGGACACTTTAGTTGCTCGAGAGAGGACTTTACTACTCAATTGCCTTCTTAGTCCGAAGAAACAGCGATTGGCAAGAGTTATTCTTCGTTTGATTTCAGCGCTGGTGTCGTTGTCTGAGTTAATAGCGGCGCCTAGGTAGACAAAGTCCTTAACTACCTCAAAGTTATAGCTGTCAATCGTGACGTTCTGTCCAAGACGTCGGTGTTGGGTGTCCTTTCTTGATGACAGCATATACTTGGTCTTGCCCTCATTTACCACTAAACCCATCTTCTTCGCTTCCGTCTCAATGCTCATAAACGCGCCATTGACATCACGCTGCGTTCTTCCAATTATGTCAATATCGTCGGCATATCCGAGCAATTGAAAGGACCTTTGAAAGATTGTGCCTCTTGTGTTGACGTAGGAGTTTTGCACTATTCTTTCAAGAACGATGTTGAAGAAGTCGCATGACAATGCATCGCCTTACCTAAAACCTTTTTTGACATCGAATGTATCGGTGAGATCTTTTCCGACCCTGATGGAGCAGCGTGCGTTCTCCATCGTCATCCTACACAATCGGACAAGTTTGGTAGGGATGCCAAAACTAGACATGGCTCTATATAACTCCTCTCTATAGATGCTGTCATATGCGGCCTTAAAATCGATAAAAAGGTGGTGGGTATCGATTTGAAGCTCCTGGGTTTTTTCCAAGATCTGCCGTAGTGTGAAGATTTGGTCTATGGTGGACTTTCCTGGTCTAAAGCCGCACTGATAAGGACCTATCAGGTTGTTGACGAATGGCTTCAGACGCTCACACAATACGGCAGAGAGGATCTTGTACGCGATGTTAAGAAGACTGATACCTCTGTAGTTGGCGCAGTTCAGAGGGTCTCCTTTCTTGAGGACCGGGGAAACGATGCTGAGGTTCCATTCATCGGGCATGCTTTCTTCCGACCATATTTTGCAAATGAGCTGGTGCATACTCCTGGCCAGGTCATCGCCGGCCGATTTAAACAATTCGGCAGTGAGGCCATCAGCTCCAGCAGCTTTGTTGGACTTTAGCTTGGACACTGCTGTCTTCACTTCGTTCAGGTCGGGTTGGCGGAATTCTTGGTCTACGTCGCCTAAATCGAATGGTTCTATCTCTCTAGCAGCGGAATTGGGTCCATCATCGCCGTAATAGAGCTTGGAAAAGTGGTCTTTCCATATCCTCAGCATAGACTGCGGTTCCACCACGATGTTCCCTTGATCGTCTTTGCAGGCTTCGGCTCGGGGCTTGTAGCCCGAGGCTGTTGTTTTTACCTTCTGGTAAAACTTCCGAACCTCATTCCTGCTGTGGCACCCTTCTATCTCCTCGATCGCGCGCTTCTCATGCTCTCTCTTTTTCCGTCTGAGAAGCCGGTGTTCGTCTCTCCTCTTCTGCTTGTAGAGCTCATAAGCAGTTCTAGTCTTTTTGTGCAACTTTTCTATTTAGTTCTTCTTTTATTTGCGTTATGAGCATCGTGACCTCCAAGATATCATAGCTCTCCCACTTATCTGCTTTACACTAGTAATCCGCATTTGTTGTATGCCGACGCACGGCGTTGACTCCAGAAAGCATTGGCAGGCCTCCCGGTTTTGGATTGTTTCATGTCTGAGGCCAACCAAATGCAAATTTCGTTATATTTATCCTTATCAACAGTCTTTTGGTCTGCTTGAAATTTAGCTTGTGGGTTGACCCAGGTTTCCTTGACAACCCTCTGAATCGTCAAAAAACACCTGGATTGTCTTCAAAAAACACTTAACTACAAAACAACTACATATTCTTGTAATTTGAAGAAAAAACGTCATTTGACAGCCCTGTTCATTACCTGAACTCGCCCAAGCAAAAACCTTGTGTTAATTCAGGGCGAGTTGAGGGGGAAAAAATACTCAGTTTGACATTCAGGGAAAGTTAAGATTTTTCAAAAAACGCTTTGTGGCGACGACAGGCCAACCCCAGCACCAGGGCTTTCACGAAGAAACCTCATGACTCGCTTCGACTTTTTGCTTAAAAAAATAGCTTACAGAAATAGTTTTTATTTTTCGTATCTAATTTTAATTTAATTTAAATACAGAACGGTTGACGTGTACCATTTGTTTTGTCCAACTGTGTCTGACCTTTTCGAAGAACCTTATCTGTTTGTTTGTTATAAACATTATCTCATATAAAAAATATCGCAAATGATTTAAAAAGCATACGTGATAGCAGCTGCTAAAATTATTTCAACTCACCTTTAACTGAAATGCAATCCTTTGTTGAAATAGGAACTCCCAAAAAGGGCTTAATTTGTTCAAGTTCTTCAGGTTTATATTTGTTAGATGCTATCAAATCATCGGCTTGTTTCGCGTCTTCAAGTGCAGCTTCAAACCGATTATCAACAACACAATTAAGTACTGGATTTACTGCTTCTATTCGTCTAATAAATGCATTTATGACCTCGACGCTCGTGATCTAAACAATAATAAACAAGTATGTACGTACATTTCAACTTAAAACAAAAAAAAAAAGTTATACGAGAAAACAACTAACCTTTTTCGTTCGAATTTTCTGGGCAAGTGAAGTAGCTGATTCCAATAATAGAGGATCTGTTATTGGTGGCATTGATTTGCCTTTTTTTCCGTAGATCATAATAAAAAACAATCTGGCTATTTTATTTATAAAAGTGAAAAAGAAATGCTCAATGCAGAGCAAAATAGATGAGGGTGGCGAACGTCGTTCTTGCATTTCGGTGGATAAATCCTCATTTTTTGTTTCGCCCATAGTTACAAGGTTACAATATATGTATATGTATCAAAAACAGTATATATATACACACAATTTTGTATCTTTTATTTGTACTTTTAGTTTTATTTTCAATTTCCAAATTGGAATGATTTAAATGCTCCGTTGAGTTGTAAAAAATTCTTTTTTTAAACACATCGGATGGTAAATAGTTAAATGCTATGAGGTGAAGGTTATTTCAGTCCTGAAAATAAAAAAAAAAATAAGATTATATAGAGGGTAGCTACATACATATATATGTATATGGTTTAGAAAACTACTTTTTCATAATGTTTATTCAATAACTATGCACTATAGAGCCATGGTGGCGACGGTTAGGCAGAAACAGTTTGATAAGTTAACCGCGTTTAACGTTTTTAAAGCTGCAGTTATTTTCAGTAAATTTCAATATAAACTTCGTAGTTGTACTAAAGTTCCCACTGTGCAATTGGGTGGACAGATCTGTATTGGAACAACCAATGTGGGATAATTGTTCTGAATCCTCAACCGATCGCATTTCTGACTTGTTGGATGCTTTCTAAGTACAATTTTGATAGTAATTTTGTTTAAGAATGAGGTCTGAGGACAAGTTCGATAATTCTGAGCTAAATCCGGCCATCCAATGTCCATCAGACCAACCTAATTTACTAATTGTATATTGTGAACCGCCCTAAAACAGTTTGTTGTAGCAGGGGGAGACTCTTGCTTGATGTGATGTTGAACGTTCTAAACAATTATTAACAATGTAACGGTCACTCCTCACCTTAGAGGATTAAATCCCAGGAGTAAAAACTCAAGTTGAAACTTTGCCAATTCGCATTGAAAGTACGATGTCGATGAATGATTTCAACAAAAACTGAACTAAAAACTAACACTCTATTTTGGCGAACCTTAAAAAGGCATCAAGGTACTGTCAATGTGTGTCCACCAAGGCACACCTCTTTTTACAACAGGCTGCAACGAAGGAATTTCCTTAGATGAAGTCAAGAGTGGCTTCTACAGTTGCAGTCAGCATGAACTACTAAGTGAAACCTTTATAGGGCTATTAGTGGGCTCCCTATCTTAAGAGTTTTACTAAAGATGTGGGCATCCAGATTTGGGAATCGTGGGTATGGGTGACACCCCAAGAACATAAAGAAGCTATAGCTCCGAAGCTAACACGGATACGGACGTATTCCCTGATGACAACCAATGCAAACGAAATAAAGACAGCGCATTTTGGATCTGCACGTTAAAACGTTAAATTTTTAACAGACCCCGTACAACCGAAAAACTAGAGTAAGCCCGGAACTGCTTAAAAAACATACGTAACCGCCATTCAATCCATCCATATATGAGCAATGCCTGAAAGTTGTTTTTGGAGTTCGCAATACCAAACTTGGCAAGGAAGATGTCTCTTTGGTGGAATAATCGGATGAAAGAGCCTACACGATACCTCCGATAACAGATTATTATTGATAGTTTTTACTGACGGGAGGGGGGGGGGGCGTACTAATAGCAAGAACGTTACCCCATCCACAAGAAGGCATGTAGATCTCCGGATAAACCAACCACTAACCAGATTGGCCACATTGTGGTGATCGTATGGCATTTCCAAGAATCCATGATATCCGCACACTACGAGGGGCCAACGTTGACTCGAACCACTTCGTTGTAGCAAAGGTTCGTTTGCGGATATCCCGATCCAGGCCAGCACAAGGAAATGCTGGGAAATATTTCCACGTCCAAAATTTCTAGGTATTTTTACGGTCGTTTCTATAATAATTTTGTTAAGGGTCCTTTGCTGTCAGGGAAATAGAACTATGGACAATATTGCTTAACTACCATCAGAAATGCCGCTTCTGAAGCTTTAGGTTTCATCCGCTCACCATAACAAAACCCTTAGTTCGACCAGGACCAGTATGGTTGAGAGAAACTAGCTGGGCCCCAGATCTCTGTTACGCCACCCTATTTGTTTATTTATCTATTTTACGACTTTGTCAAATTCGGATACCGACATCAGTATATCAACATCAACATATTAAACGACATCAGTCAAGATCAAACGAAGACTAACTCTTCCCAATAGCCGTTTCTTTTTGTTTAGAAAGCAATTGAGTAGCAAAGCCCACTCTCGATCGACTCTAGTGTAACTTTATATGATCCTCACCATGTTAGTCCTTGTGTATGGAGCAAAGATATGAACTTTGACATCAGCGGATGAGAACTCGATCAGGTGTTTCGAGAGGGAAAACTCTTAGCGGGATTTTTGGTTTAGTCTGCATAAGCAATTGATGGTGATGAAGTTTTAACTAAGAACTAAACGGAATGGATAGCCACATCGATCTTGTCAGAAAAGTCAAGGTTCAACCACTTAGAAAACTGGGTCATGTAGAGGGAGGGCATGGACAACAATGCTCCGTCCCGAAAGGTTTTCGTTTCTAACGGTTGAAAGCATCATAGGAGAGGAAGGAAGACCAGGGCTAAGTTGGCATAGTTGGAAGTTGGACAACTTGACGTTCCAAAATGGAGACAGCAGCGAGATGACGAGCTGGCTAGAAGGGCTTGTTGAATAAAGCTCCCGTCCGACCTGGATTGTAGCGCCACTTAAAGAAGAAGAATGTGCTGACGTTCCCAGAAGGACATCAAAATTTGAATGTGATGTTGCAAGTTATGATGGAATGAAAATTAATTGGAGAAGTTATAAACCTTGAAAAATTAAAATCCTTCAATTAATCAACTCCAGTACCCCTCTAGTTTTTCTTACCGTAAAGGTGGGTTAAGCTGTTAACACTTTGTGTCGAGACGTTGTTATTATTCCTCATTTTATGTTGCTGATTGTATTACAGGGTGGGCAATTTAAAAAACTCCCCACTTTTAAACGCGACGTATACAAAAACTATAATACCTAGAAAGATTCAAAAAAGGAAATGAAGTACACACTATGCCATTTAATATCCGCTTTATTTTTTAAAAATGACATCATTGACAGTCACATTGCTTCCGTCCTCTTCGAAGAAGGTCCGATGATCGTGCGCGCCGGCAGAGCACACCACACGGTAACGCGAGGGGAATGTAGCGGCTTAGGTTGAGTGATTTAAGGGGTTTTTTTTAAGCTTAATATCGCATATTTTGTTTATTGACATTTCCGTGTACATCGAAGTGCGCTTCATCACTAAAGAAAACGTCGTCCAAATCAAGTTCTTCTTCGTCGAGCATATCCAAAAATCGAGTGCAACAATTCTTGGGTGACTTGTAAATTGTACGGATGCATGTTTAAATCATTTTTAATGATTTTTCTTAGAGTTGAACGTGGAATGTTTAACGCGACGGACTGTTTACGCACTGAACGCGCAGGAATTCTCAACACAGCGCTACGAACACGTTCAACAGTTTCAGGGGTTCTCACCGACCTACGACGTTTCCGAGTGCTCGATGTTGCCTTGGCCGAATTTCGAAAGTTTTTAACCCATAGCGAAATTGTTTTCTGGTCGGAAGGGTTTTCATGACGCTTTAACTTGAACTCTCTTTTTAAACGCGCGACGAACTAGGATAATTTTTTCACCATACCGAAAATACGCTTCCACGCAGAAAGCGCGATGTTTCGCGTTCCAGTAAACCATGTCGACTAACCAACAATATCTGACGGAAATGGCATAGTCTGGAGAAGCGCCCTGCAGTGTTACCACTTTTGTAACTCGTCTAGTTTTTGTTTTCACTACGCGTTTGAAAGTGGGGAGTTTTAATTGCCCAGCCGGTATTATTACCTTATATACCTAAATATAAAACAGTATGACGTTATGATAATCACCCCTATTACCGATCTCGTCTCGTCTCGTCGTCAACTCTCGTTTTCTCTGTCGTGTCGTTTTTTAAATGGCATTCCATAGCTTCTTCGACACGAAAAATACGTAATAGATTTTAGAACGACTAAAAACTAATAAACATCTGTCAAAATCAAAAGATATTGGAAGAAAGTTTGAATAAAAAATCATTGTTGAGCTTGAATGCGGTTGTACATTTATTAGCACCTAAATAAATGGGATACTAAAATTATAAGTATAGAAATGTATTACAGCACAAGTAGTCAAAGTGAAGAAGACGTAGAAGAAAGTCTCCGGAATGAAAAATTGATTATAAAACGAGATACGGCACAATTCAAATCCATTCGACTTGCCTCATTCATTTTATCCCAATAGTTGCTTATGAATAAATCTATTGTAAGTTTTAACAGATTCAATGAGTTCTTTAGATTGGCAAAAGAAGCATTTAAGTATTTGTTTGATGAAATAAGTGATAAAATCAGGATTCGGCACCTTTCATCATCGATTCCAATCATATTCAGACTTGCAGTCATGCAAAGAATTTTAGATGAGGGAAGTTACCGCAACACGGCGCCGAGAATGACTTTATTTTGGGACTAGCTCAATCAACAGTTAGCACAAATTTTTCAAAGAAATTATCAACGTCATAGAAAAACATATTTGCCCCAAATAGATTCGATTCCGAATGACACCGGCCGAAAAATCAGAAGCAAAGCTTTAGTTTTCAATATGTCGGGATTACCTGGTGTCATCGGATGTATTTATGTTGCCCTTCCCTATCCATAACTTAACCTCGATGTGTATGCAGTCTGCGTTTGCGATGATGAAGGAACTGTGGTGCAGTTGCCAAGGGGTTAGGAAGCAAAATGGACTGCGAACTGCGATATACCAATGGCGTTTCCGCTCGGGCTTACCACTTTTTCTATATGTAATAAATTTGATACATCTTCTTCCAGTGGAGATAAAATCTTTAGTTTGTTTGGACCTCCTCCAGTCGCATTCAATTCTTTCGAATTGTGTATCAAACCTGATAAAAGCAAACATTTATAAAAATGTATACCTACAAATGTATTTTGAAAAAATAATTCAATCCTTTTGCCAACCGTCCCCGTATCTTGCTGGAGGACCTTAGCTTTTAAGCTGTTCCGCTATCGCAGTATTCCTTTTTTACATTGGTTTTTTAAATTCCCTCCAAAAAAACCTCTAGCTAACTTTTCGTTCCTCCCTATCAAATCGACGAGCGTCTCAAACTGGTTTTGGTTTGTCAAATTCAAATTTAAGTCAAACAAATGCTTTATTAGCTATAAAATTTTTCAAGATAAATTCATTTAACAAGGTTACTTTTGTTTTGTGGCCTTTCATTTCTATGTCGCGATCAAATTTTTGAACGAGACATATCAACGTTTTTTTTTGTCGTCGTCGTATTTTTTCGACTTATGGAATGAAGAATATCTGCATTCAACGACATTTGACGTTTACAGACGACTACACACGACATCAAAACGAGTGTAAAAGGTCGAAAACGAGTTATGGAATACAAATTGAGTAGTATCGTTTTTTTCGATGTCGTTTTCGACATCGGTAATAGGGGTGAATATCCTGTCTGGAAGGGCAAAGTGTACTGCTCAGGCAGAAACTTCAGTTTTTGTCATAAGCATCCAGTTCCTTTCGTCTTCACCCAGTAAACCCATGAAATAAATAAAAAATAAAAATAAATAGGGTGGCGCAACAGAGCGAGGAGCCCCTGGGCCTACCGCATTTCTCACAACCATGCCTTGTGAGGGAATGGAGGGGACCTACAATTTTTCGCCGGTTCCGAACGGCTAATTGAGAATGCGCTTTTCATGGCAATGAATTTAAAAAGGCGATACCCGTGGAAAAAGATTTTTGCATTTTGCCTCTGCTGGGATTCGAACCTCGAACCTCTGGGTTAGCAGGTAGTAAACCCATGAACCAACCGATATAACGTTATTAGCATAACCCGCCTGAAAAGGCACATAGTAAAACGAAGAAATTTTACATAAAATCCGTTGTTGTTATTATTTGCTGTATGTAAATCAAACTAGGTTCTTAAAATTCAAAGCCAATTGATTGCTACGATTAAATTTTATTGAGTCATTATACTAGTTCACCTTTGTGTGTCGCTAATAAGTAGGTAGGTATTTAAACATTCATTGTCAACGAACCCATCACTTAAAAAAATTGTTATCAGCTGTTCATTAACAAACTTTAAACATAAAAAATAACCAGTTTATTATAAGGTGTGGGTTTATACACGTACATATATAGGTAGCTATAGGTAAGGTAGATACAACTACGAAAACTATGAAAGTTATTTAAGAATCGATAGCTAAACCAATTATTATCATCAATCAATTTTAAGTGTAGACGATTTTCTCAGAAATGATATGCACGGAAATATTTTGTGTTTTGAAACCGGGAAGCCATAAGTTCTTTTATTTTCTCAACCGGATGAAATACATTACATTGATATGTGTTATATCCACAATAACACTTTCTCTCTCCAGCTGCAGAAAAATGATATCATCCTCTTTTTATAAAGCCAAAAATAAATAAAATAAATAAGAAAACACTCTCTCGAAGAATGATAAACAAATGTTTTTTTTTACCGACTAGAATAGATATTGCCTTTAAATTTTGCATTTTACACCAATCAGTTTCAGTTTCTGTTTTTATTAAATCATTTCTAACTTTTGTTTTTACTTGGTTATCGTAAATTACATAATAAAGTAAAGACAAAACCTTTGTGTTTCACTTGTTGTTACTATGGAAAAGTCAATTAAGTTGAAATTTATTACACCATACGATAATACATATAACAGAGAAGTAACAAAGGGACGTGGGAAATGATTGCTCATAGAACTTAAATTTAATCTACATTCACACAACTAATACTTCATATCAAATTAAAAAAAAACTTTTAGTTTCACTTGTACAAATAAGGAAAACGTTTCAAACGTTTGTTTAAACTATTTACTTATTTACCCGGAGATGGATTTTTTTATTTTTACAACTTGCTGCTTTGAATGTTTTGATTAAAATGATGACTGACGTTTGTGTCGGCATGTTGGCAACATAAAAAAAAATAGAGAAAAATGATTTGTGGAAGGTAGGCCATACAAATTTTTGTGGAACATAAAGCGAAAATGAGGAATTTATAAGGTGACACATTTTTGTAGGCTTTTTAAATAAGCTTGTTTCTTTTCTGTGAAATTCGTTAAAGAAACCGACCTAACAACAAAACATTTTTGATGTCTCGAATTTCATGCGTGCAAATGGAAACCGCATTTACGCCGTGGTAAACACCGTGAACTTTCAGTTATCTACTCGTGGGGTACGCTGCGCTGTGCTGCTTTTACAGTTAAGTAGCCGAATTGAAATTACTCTAGATTTATAGCGTGATTCTCCCCAAAAATGACAAGTTAAATCGTACCAGTCAAATCACAGCTTTCTACTCAGTGCTCAAATTAATAAATGTGCAAGTTACACCGTTGTGACTTGAGAAGAATCTTGCTATTAACATATTTAAAAAGGATCTGCGAAGTTTTAACCGTCTCTAGCCGTAGGGTTACTGGTCGAAGCTTGTCTGAAATTTGGCACTACCTTGCCGCAATTGGGTGCGTTCGAGAAAAAATGGGTAGCATAACTAGGATACCTTTGTATCCGGGTAAGTTTTCGAACGACTAAGATTAGGTATCTGTCAAATCAGAAACAGCTGATAAATCGAAGTGAAAACAAACCAAACCAAATATGTTTTAAAAATTGCAAACAACACGAACCACTTATTATTCGATTGCAAACTTCTTCACAATCGTTTACTTCGTAAACAATGTCGTTTAGATTAATTAGGAGCACCATATTTTAAATTTTATGTTTACAAAAAACAATTTTGCAACAAAGCACTATGACAGAAAGCAAAACAAAAATGAATCCAAGTCAGCTGTTCTCAAATTTCAAATTGGGTAGCTTGCTATACCATGATTTTTAAGGTACCTTTGGATCGCTTTCCCCTCAAAAGATGTTTTGCAGTCAGCTGCTTTTTAACATGGGATTACACTAACAACAAATGTCACGAAAGGAATCTAGTTCGTCTTAGGTAAAAATCCGAACGCAACCATTGACTTTCTGTTAGAAACCAAAAAATAGAACCAAAAGAGTCTAGTACTTCCGCCATTTCATCGTCAGTTGGTTTTGAAATTAATTTATAAAAGTGCATGTTTTTCGATATTTTTGGGTTTATCGTAGTGAGAATGTAGAAAGCTTCTTCATTCAAAACAATGTTTGTGTTTTAGGCAAAAGAGGTTCGAGTTCACTCTCTGTTTTCAGGCTGATAGATGTAGATACCTACCTACCTGTTACATGGGAACTCCTGTCTCGAATCCCAGAAACATTGAATTGGTTTTCCACGGGTTAGCCCTTCGGAATCGGGAAAAAATTTTAGTTGCCTCCATTCCTTGATGTATGGTTAAGAGAAATGCGAATTCTGACTATGACAGTATTGTTACATGGGGTAGTAAAACCCGAGTAGAACTAGGTTGTAGAAACAAAAACTTTGTAGAAAACTTTTTTTCGACGTTTAAGGTACGTCAGATAAGAGAATGGACGAAGTTTGATGATAATAATCCAATAAATGAGTTTCTCTAAAACATTCGCTTCCAGTCGAACGTTCGATTCGCTACTCATAATAGGGACCATAGTGCTGTCTTTTGTCGTTAAAGCTTAAAATTCCCGCATTGCTTTTTCAACGAAAGCGAAAAGGTTTTAGTACTTGGAATCTGTGTACGAGTGTGTAAGCTGCGGACTGTCAACGGGGTCACATCCGAGATTGTCATCACTATAGAAGACGGTCTGCGGTTTATTTACTTAAGCTACGTGCAGACGGCATATAAAAAGCCGCACATATGTGCGGTTCTGACGTCACATAAAAAGTTGTAAATTCAACGCAAATGCTATACGTAAATCAGTGTACGCAAACTCGCATATAAGGGTGTTCAGACGATGTGCGGAATCTGTCCCAAAAGCCGCACATTAGTTTGCGTTGATTTGCTCGCACATCAAATGTACGCAAATGAATACGCACATTTTTCGGTCGATGTGCGACATGTTCACACGGTATGCGTAAAAATCCGCACATCACCCATTTGCGTTCATATGCAGGTTTGCGTTAATTCAATAAATTGTTTGAATTTTGTGTTTTATTCATGGGTTGTGGTTGTTGACGAAGCTTATCCGTACATAAATATAAAAGTGCTGAAATTATTTGAAAATTTCGAAAAGAAAGTGGGTTACTACTGTTTTGGCATTGGATATGATTTATCTGCAATCAATTTTAATGTTTTCATAATTAATCAATAGAAAAAAAATAACAAAAAAAAATTAAATAAAATATTCAAGTCAACAAAATAAAAAAAAAGAACATAATACTCAAGAGACAAAATAATTATTTCAGTACGTATTGTACTCATGAAAATAAAAACAGCCTACTACCAACACACTTCGCTTCGCTCACTTTATAATTTTTTTTTATTGAAAACCGATCACAATTATGCTGTGCAACTACTACTGATTTGCGTAAAATATGCACATTTGCGTTGTCCTATTTTCGTGTCACCGCACATGATTTTGAAGATCGCACATGCACGCACATACACGCAAACTGTCACAAAAAATGTGCGAGGGTGTTCAGACGATTTGCGAAAAAGCCGCACATTTATGTGCGGTTTCGCCGTCGCACATCGTCCGCAAACCATTTGCGTGCATGTGCGGACTGTCCCAAAAGGGTGTTCAGACGATATGCGTCAATACTCGCAAATTATGACGTAAAAATGACGTCAGAACCGCACATATGTGCGGCTTTTATATGCCGTCTGCACGTAGCTTTATACTGGAAACTAGGATCCGAGGCCCGGTTTGGTTTAAAGCGTTCTTAAAAAAAGTTGGAAACTAATTTGACTTTGTCAAATGATGCTTCTTATTTTAGATGGTTTGTTGTTATGACTCCTGCATTGACAGTTTTTTTTCCCTATGGTCTTGTTGAATTTTGGAAGGTTTAAATTTTTTTTAATAAGGATGTCACGGTGTCTACTAAAATTTTTTGAATGGATGGGTGGATTGGCTTCGACAGAAATGCTGTTATGTCACACTTTTATTCAAGCTGCCAAGATTTTTCTGATTCGTCTCCAGAAAGGAATGCGAACATTGTAGGATTCGTGGAGAGTGGTTCTGTTCGTGTTATGGTAAACTTGCTATTTAAAAATTACTGCTTTATAGTTTTAAAACACATAACTTAATCATTTGTGATATTTTCATATAGCATACAACCCTGATTTTCGTTTTAGGTGCTTTGCAATGTCGGTTCCCCAAAAGTCTAGTCTAGGGCTTCCGCCTCCATCAACTCTCCTTAAACTACAAACTACAGCTCAAAAGCAAAATTCAGGCTCTGCAACAGGTAAATCTTTGATAAGTTCGTTTTGCAAAACCTAAATATAAACAAACATTTTTAGGAAATCCACGAAACAAATGCGCTCTCAAGCCAGGTCATTCTCTTATGGATTGGATACGACTGGGAAATTCTGGGTGTGATTTATCAGGACCGAAAGGACCAGTAAGTAGCAAAGAACTAAGTCGACACTGTACCAAAAATGATGCGTGGATGGCAATAAGAGGAAATGTTTACAATGTTACAAGATACATGGACTTTCATCCGGGTGGTAAGTTAATTATTCGAAATTTGATTCTAACTTAATTCTCGATATGAAAAGTTAACTTGTGCTTGTCAGTACCACAGTAGGTAATTCAGAGAGTCAAATTGAACCTCCTTTGTCTGGTACATACTTATTTTTTTTTCTTAGTTGAAATCAAATTTTACGTTTCTTTGGAATTAAAGGTCATGTCCGGTTACAATAGTGGCGACTGATGGTCCACGGCCGATTAAAGTTTGTAGGCAATTTAGTTGTATTTAGCTTACAAGGTAAATTCGACCGGGAAGCTTTATCAGAATTAGAATGATATTGTCAGTTAGTTTTGAATCGATTTGAAAAGTGAACGTTTTTTTTTAAACTTCCGTTTAGATATTAGCCGTGTTTAATGAAAAAAAGAGTAGAGCAGCGTAGCTCAGAGCAGAGCAAGAAAGTGTGGAAATGTCAGGCAATTTAGAGCAGAACAGCTGATGTCAAAAGTCAGCTGACAAGAAATCAACAAACATTTTGCTAGTTTGCAAAATTATAGGTCTGTTCGTTGAAGCCCTGGGGTTGCACTAGGGTCGCCACAAAGCGTTTTTTGAGAAACCTAAATTCGCCCTGAATGTCAAATTGAGTGTTTTTTGAGCCACAGGTTTGCCACAGGTTTTCCCCAAACTCGCCCTAGCTTTTTGCTGTGGCGATTTGAGGGCTGTCAAATGGCATGTATTTTTTTTTTGAATGACAGGGATGTATGGTGATTTGTGGTTTAGCGTTTTTTGAGGAGTGGAAAACCCAGATTTTTTTGACAACTCATAGGGTTGTCAAGAAAACCTGGGTCAACCCTGGGGAAAGTTCAACGAACAGACCTTATGTTTGGTATGCTATTATAATAAAAATCTATATGCGGAAACATTGGAATCAAAACTAAACTAACATGCGATGTTAATTCAATTGATTTTAAGTTAAATTCGATTTCAAATAGATTGCAAAACGCAAAATATAAACAAAAATATTTGAATCAAATGTCAACAGCTGATTTTGACACTTCCACTCCCATCTGCTCTTACTCAAAAGCAAGTGCAGAAAATGCTGCTCTAAAAGCTCTAAGAGCTGCTCTAAAAGCTCTAGAGCAGGTCATTAAACACAAAAAGTTCTTGCTCGGAGTAGAAAAATTTGTCATTAAACACCAAAAAGCTGCTTTTTTCTGCTCTAGATCGATCTATAGCAGGTCATTAAACACACTTATTATTTGCATCAAATTGAAAACTACACTTCAATAAATGGAAATAACGGGGCCTTGCGGTTGGGAGAAATGGAGGGGACTTACAATTTTTTGTCGACTCCGGGCAGCTAAGTGAGAAAGGGCTTTTCGTCGCAAATAATAATCTCGGAAGGTTTGCCAATTTTTGCTAAAGGGTAATTGTGTGGAAAACCATTTTCGTTTTCTGTTGGGATTTGAACCTCTGACCTCCCACGTAACAAGCGGAGCCACGCCTGCGTTACGATAGGAGGGCACAAGTCGACTCTTTGTATTACCCTTCTGGGGTCCACAAAATGGAGTAGAACCAGAGAAAGAACTCGCTACGTTTCTACTTAAAACAGATTCAAATTCATTCAGCAGAAGTCACGGCAATGGAATCAAATCAACTCTTTTTACAGGTCCAGAAGAACTAATGCGGGGTGTCGGCAAAGATGCCACAAAACTTTTTGATGAAGTGCATGCGTGGGTCAACTATGAGCAGCTCCTAAAACATTGTCTTATTGGACCACTACGAAATGTAGTTAACATTGACACAGATTTTCTCAAGCCTACCATTGCAAAAACCAATCTCCTCCCTCCAAAGATTGTTCCTAACAATGTACCAGTACCAGTACTAGTAACGGAGATTATCCCACGTTTTGATTGGATTCAAAAACGCTCAGACTTGACTTTCTATTTCTATACAAAACAGTTTTGTAATCCCGGCTTGATCCTTTCAAAAAATACAAATAAAAGTGTAGTTGTTCGAATTTGTATTGCGAACAAATGGCATCTATTCGAGTTTGAACTTTGTAACGAAATAAACTGGCCACCAGATAGTGTTAAAGTGTCAAGTGAGTCCGGCAAGATTGAGATAAGCTTCAGAAAGGTTGAGAAAATGGTATGGCCCAGCTATGGAACACAAAATGTCTCATCGATTCAGCTTATCGAAAATAGTCGTTTTGAGTTTGAAATCAAAGAAAACCAGAAGTATAACCACAATTCATTTGCATTGCTCCTGCGGAGCAAAGGTGAAGAAATTTTTAATCTGCCAGTTGGATATCATCTTACCTTTTCATGTCAAATCGAAGGTGCGATTTATTTTTAACTTTTTGAAGACCAAGGCTTTTACCAATGAGTTTTATCTTCAGGACAAGAAGTGTGTCGGAGCTATACGCCAGTGCCGAAAAATTATTCTCCCGTGAGCACTGAAGACTGCATGGATTTGCACTTTTTGCTGAAAAAATACGAAAATGGTTTGCTATCGAGTCACCTAAATGGGATGGCGGTCGGATCAACATTAATTGTTTCTCAACCGAAGGGTAGTCTTGAACTCAACAAGCTCCTTGGGCATACTAAAATCGCTCTGCTTGCAGCGGGAAGTGGCATAACACCAATGTTAGCACTTGTGGATCATCTTTTAGCGAGGAACAGTTGTAGAATGTAATTACTGTCATATTAGACACCCTTAACCATACAATTAACTTTTTTTCCATTAAAGTGAAAACTTAATGCTTATGTTTTTCAACCGAAAAGAGGAAGACATTTGGTGTAGGGCAGTCCTTGAAGATCGTTCGAAAAGCGAAAGCAGGTACGAACATGTTCACATACGTTTTCTGTGAATTTCGAATTTAAAGTTGTATTGCATCTTTGTCCATAGGCTTAAAGTAATAAACATCCTCTCACAAGAAACAAACCAATGGAATGGGGAAAGGGGTCACATTTCAAAAGAACTATTATCAACTATCAAGGATCAAAAATCAACGAACTACTCTACATTCATCTGCATTTGTGGACCGCCAGCATTCAACACTTCTTCAAAGACTCTGCTCGAAGCAATCGATTTTCCTGCGGCAGCGATACACTTATTCAGTGGGTAGTGTTACAAATGGTAGGTACTGTTACTTAAAATTTTTATATTTATTGAACCAGAGTACAATAAAGCTGTTTTTTTATGTACAATGGTTGTAGAAAAGTTTTGGTTAAACTTTTTATCCAGATATAGAGGTCGTTAACCTATCTTTTTCTGTGAGGTTTTGTTTTATGGAGTTGTTATCATACGTTATTTCCTGATGTTTCAACCTAGTTTAGTTCTGTTTTGCCTTACAATAACAGAAATAAGTACAAAAAAGTGGTTTTCCAAGAGGCCCTGAGCAAGTCATAAGACTTTGAAGGTAGCCCCTCCATAAACATACAAATAATTTCCGTTTTAGTACCTAACGAGGCGTATCGTATTTGAAGCTAGACAAATGAAATCGTATCAACTGACTCTGGGACCCCCTTATATGCGCTCTTCTTGTTAAATTATAGAATAATGCAAAAGAATTTTAGGGGACACCAGGACTTGAACCTGGGACCTTTCGATCTGCATCCGAATGCTCTACCCTCTGAGCTATGTCCCCTCATATTTTAACTAATATACGATTTATTTTATTGCAATTATCTTAGTCACTTTTGCTGTATAACAAGTTGATGAGTAATAAAACAAGTCAGTTAAGTTGGTGACGTAATATGAATGTATTTAACAAAGAACTTTTGGTGTAAAGTGTCAAGTGGAGGTATGGCTCAGTGGTAGAGCATTCGACTGCAGATCGAGAGGTCCCCGTTTCAAATTGGGGTGTTCTCTTTGTAAAAGCTTATTTTTGGATGTTAAAAATCAATTTTTCATTCTTATTGAATACAATTTTAATTGATCCTTTCAATGAAAATAACATCAGAGGCTTCCTGAATAGAATATTTTTTGTGCTTTTCCTATTTGTAGAGCTCTCAAAGAGCCATCTTCTTTTGTTTGCATATACAATTAGCACGCCCAGCTAGTAAGTTTGAATGTTGACAAAGAGACGGAGAAAAATTAGAACAACAAATAATGCTCTGCGAGTAATGATTGACAGCCTGAATTTGAGTATAGCTTATGAGGAATGTCGCTTTAGCAGCCAAAAAGAATTTGGCTCAAAAGGTCTTTCGGGGTCTTTCTATACTAGAACAAGATATGCAAGTAGATATATGTTGGGGGATGAGATCCTGCCGAAAAAAGGGAAAAAACCGGAGAATTAACGGAGGACTGCTGTGAAACAGACATAACAGCCATTCAAGATGTGGCGCCATAAAATCAAAAGAAGTCTTGTATTAATCGATCTTTTTGATTCTTCTAGATGTATTAACCTAGTCATTGAAAAGGGGTTTGGGTGTTCAGCTTTTTTGCTGATTTGGATAAGGTTTGAGACGCTCTTTAACATGGTTAAAACTTGGAACGGGAAAAAAGTAGCGACTAACGATAAACGACGAAATGAATTAATGCCCTCTTTTCGTATACCAAATTACATAATCCGCCCTATTATCCTAACAGATCGGAACGGAATTCATTCCGATTTGTACGATATTTGTATTATGGTAACGTTTCCGATTGCTTAATCGGACATATCTCCGAAAAGAACGAAACAATGCGATGAAAATGTCAAACTAACCGCAACGCGTCTAGAATTCATGCGATGCATAGCGATTAAATGTGAAAATGGTGGGAACGCATTCGGAATTCATGCGATGCATGCCGATTTCTTGGTTCTCTGTTCTATCCGATGTCTCCGACAGCAAAGTAGTGGCGGAAGGGTTGTTTTATGTCACCTACACGCGTCACTGTTTCCTATACGAAACGGATACCATAAACAAAATAAATGTTACGATCGGAACTTCTCTACGATCGTATGTTTCTCCGATCTGTTACGATAATAGGGCTGAATATGTGATCCGGCCTATGAAAAGGGCCGTTATGACTCAAAAAATTATTTTAACTTTTTTTTTATTCGGAAAGTTTTTGAAACGCTCTTTCACACTGTTGAAACCAGAAAGTCCTAACTTGCTTTGAAGTGTACTAAACACGTAAAATGATAGCTGATAACATTCTCAATTACCGACACCAAAATCCGAAAGTAGCTATGAATTAATTGAAGCTATTAACTACTATAATATTTGGAGCAAAAGCAACACTGCATCTCACTTGGTGCCCTTGAACAACGAGAGACACTGGGAAACCGGAAGGAAGGAGAACAACTACCGAGAAACCACGAGAAACTGACGAAGGCACTGTTTATCTTTAACAGCCGTTTTCTCGCGTTTTTGTTTTTGAGTATTAAGCCTTCTTTTCATAGGCCGAGTCACATGTGATGAACACCAACAGAATAAAACGGAATAAACATCAGAGTTTAATATTTAGGAAAGCTTAAGGATAGTTTTTATTCTATAGCTATTCTCCCTACACCATCCTTTTCATAGTCACCAATCCGATAGGCCTCGAATAATGTTTGGTTTTATTTTTCACGCACATCCACGGATATTTATTCTTTTGTTAAATAGAATCAAAATGCTGTTTCAATTCATCTTGCATAGATACTCACAGTTTTGAACTATGTGGACTCTGTTTAATGAGTGTTGAAAAAACGAAGTTGGGGTTCGTTGAATGGTGATGTGATGGATGGTTTTAAATGTAACTGCGTGACTAATGGACCCGCCTCTTTCTTTGATGGAAATTAGCAAAGGCAATAAATTTTCTTTTTCAGTTTTCATTGTAAATTATCGGAGTGGTAATCGGGTTAAGGGGTTTACGAAAACTGTTCATAAAATGTTTGATGAATAAACAGAATAAGCCCTACGCATATCCTTATCATAAAGCATACATGCCAACTAATAAATGCTCCAAGGTTTTTGCCACTCTATCTTTTATAAAACTTTTCTTTTAATAGCAAATAACCTAGTGTGAGGCATGAAACATAAATTCACTTACCATTTTGTGCAAAGAACATAGTTTTGTCTTTATGACTTTAAGTTCTCTAATGTCGCTTTCCATTGGATGAAAAGAAGCGTCCAGGAGCGTCCAGAAGCATTCTCAAACCGTTCCATTGGTGCAAAAAGATCGCTTCTCATGATTCTGAGGAGTGACAGCCGCTTCTCGATTTGAAGTGAGAATCGACTCAAGAAGCACTAACACATGTTACTCAAATGTCAAAAAGAAAAAGTTTCCTCAAGGAATATTTTTTAAGAGCCATAGGTGTTTCACTCACACAAAGCCAACACGTTAAGTTGAGCAAAAATAATTTTAGGTGTTCCATTGGTTTTTAAAATGAGTGCTTCCCCGAGTGAAACCAATGGAAAGCGCCATAAATGTCTCATAATAAGTAAACTGGGTGGTCACATCAAAATTAACGACTATTTTGCACTCATCCGTTCGATCTTTGTTCAACTCTTGCTCTGATGATTTTGGTTATGAAATGATATCAACTGACTCTCGGACCCCATTTTGTGCCCTTCATATTAAATTATAGAACAGAGCAAAAGAATTTTAGGGGACACCAGGACTTGAACCAGGGACCTTTCGATCTGCATTCGAATGGTCTACCCTCTGAGCTATGTCCCCTTATATTTTAACTAATATACGGCTTATTTTATTGTAACTATTGTTATATAACAAGTTGATGAGTAACAAAGTAATTCAACTAAGTTTGTAACGTAAGATAAGAACTGAATGTAATTAACAAAGAAACTTTTGCTGTAAAGTCTGAAGTGCGGGTATAGCTTAGTGGTAAAGCGTTCGACTCCAGATCGAGAGGTTCCCGTTTCAAATCGGGGTGTCCCCTTTATAAAAGCCTATTTTTGGATGTTAATAACCAATTTTTTCACATTCTTAATTACAATTTGACACGAACGAGGGCTGCTTACGATCAGTATAACGAGATTTACAAGGAGAAAAGAAGGGAAGAACACCGAATTCTCAAAAAGAAAAAGAAGGAGCATGAGAAGCGCTCGTTTGAGGAAATAGAGAGGTGCCATGACAGGAACGAGATTCGGAAGTTTTACCAAAAGGTAAAAAGATCCTGCCAGGGTGGCAAACCCCGAACTCAAGCCTGTAAAGACCAGCAGGGAAACATAGTTATAGAGTCATAGTCGCTACTGAGGATCTGGAAAGATCATTTCTGCAGACTGCTTAACGGCGATTAGGCTGTCAGGCAGATTGCCCCATTCAGCTTGGACGATGATCAAGAATGTCGTCCTCCCGACCTAGAAGAAGTTAAGCTTGCAAACTTAAGTCAAATAAGACTGCAGGTGCAGATGGCCTTGATGCCGAACTTTTCAAGGCAGCTGGAGACCAGTTGGAAAGGAGCATGCACCAGCTGATCTGCATGATATGGTCGGAAGAAAGCATGCCCGACGAATGGAACCTCAGTATCGTATGCCCGATTCTAAAGAAAGGAGACCCTCACAATTGCGCCAATTATAGAGGGATAAGTCTCCTTAATGTCGCTTATAAGATCTTGTCTGCTGTAATATGTGAACGTCTGAAACCCCACGTCAACAACTTGATAGGTCCTTATCAATGTGGTTTTAGACCAGAGAAGTCCACAATAGACCAAATTTTCACATTACGGCAGATCTTGGAAAAAACCCGAGGATATAATCATGCTTATTTTGACATTCTATTCGAATGAAAGTTTAGTCGAATTCGAAAGAAGTGCATTTTAAATCTCGAATGATTCGAATGTTTAACATGTAAAATTTCGAATCATTCGAGTCTCAAAATGCACTTCTTTCGAATTCGACTAAACTTTCATTCGAATAGAATGTCAAAATAAGCATGAATATCGATATTCACCATCTTTTTATAGATATTAAGGCCGCGTATGACAGTATCTACAGAGACGAGCTGTACAGAGCCATGTCTAGTTTCGGCATCCCTGCAAAACTCGTACGACTATGCAGGATGACTTTGGAGAATTCACGCTGCTCCGTCAAGGTCGGTAAAAAACTCACCGAGACCTTTGATGTTGAAAAAGGTTTAAGACAAGGCGACAAACTGTCATGCGATTTCTTCAACATCATACTTGAACAGATTGTAAGAAACTCAAACGTCAACACCAGAGGAACAATCTTTCAAAAGTCTGTACAATTACTCGCCTACGCATACGATATTGACGTAATGGGAGGAAAAAAGCGTGATGTCATGGGAGCTTTTGCGAGTATTGAAACAGAAGCGGCAAAAATGGGTTTGATGGTTAATGAGGGCAAAACAAAGTATATGTTGTCAATCAAACAGGGACACACAACATCGACAAATTAGACAAAACGTCACAATAGACAGACATAACTTGGGGGTAGTACAGGACTTCGTCTACCTAGGATCCGCTGTAGACACGGACAACAACATCAGTGCGGAGATCAAACGGAGAATAACTCTTGCCAACCGTTGCTTCTTTGGGTTAAGAAGGCAATTGAGAAACAAAACCCTCTCCAGAAAAACCAAGGTAACCTTATATAAGACCTTAATCATCCCAGTCCTGCTTTACGGCGCGGAAGCATGGACCTTATCGAAAGCGGATGAGGAAACCCTTGGTCGTTTCGAAAGAAAAATTGTCCGAATGATCTTTGGTCGCGTATGCGAAGACAATGTGTGGAGAAGAAGATACAACAACGAACTGTATGAGCTGTACCGCGACATGGGCATAACCAGAAGAGTACGCATCGCGAGGCTACGATGGTTGGGCCATGTAGAGCGGATGGACCCAAACGCTCCGGCTCGTCGGGTGTTCGAAAGCACATCGCAGGGAAATCGCGGAAGGGGAAGACCTCGTCTTAGGTGGCGCAATCAAGTGGATGAAGACCTCAACCGACTTGGAGTGCGAAATTGGAGAGAGCTCGCCCGAAATCGAAGTCGTTATAAAAGGATGTTGGTTGAGGCCCAGGTTCACCCCGAACTGTATAGCCCACCTAAGTAAGTAAGTAATTATATACCCTTATTATGGATGACAACTCAACTGAAATTGGGTTGTCTTCTCATATAAATAACACGGGTACACAACCCAATTTTCAGTTGGGTTGTCATCTGTAATAGGGGCCATAATTTGAACTCATCCTTTCAATGAAAAACTACATACACACCAAATGTGTTGGATATGAGTACAAACATCGGTTTAATGATCAAAGAACAATTTAAGTTGAAGAAAGAAAATGTTAGTCATCTGAATCACAAAAGAAGAATATTAACTGAGAGCTTTACAATTAGGAAAAAGGAAAAACACAAAAAAATTCTATTCGGGAAGGTTCTGTCGCTGATACGATGCCGATGGGATGCTAATTGGTTATTTGTTTGACTTTGAAATCACTTTTTTTTTTTCTATGCGTCTATGAATTTACACATTATTATTTTGATACCCATTTAGTCATCCGCATGTAGCGATATTTTAACGTTGTAGTACTGGGGCTTATCTGACGTGAAGATGCTGAAGAGATACGGTCCAAGCTTCACTCTTCGAGCTATAATCCGAATAAGCCCCTGTATCCAGATGCTCCCAACTGCTTTCTTATTGAGGAGGCATCCTGCCGCAACCTGGTGAAGCTTAGAATGGTCCCCCCGACACTAGAACTGCTTGCTTGTGAAAGTTTTGTTCGTCCTTTAGGACTTTGCTGGTGTCTCAAATGAGAAACTATTCGATATTCAGAAACTGCACTTCTTTCACATTTTTGGGTATTGTCCCGATCTTTCATATATCCATATCTAGTTTTTGGTGATACTCTGGATTGGTAGGTTTTACTTATTTGTATACTGTAAATATCGAGTTAAGTGCACAATCGCTCTTTTTTACATTGTCATGTAATGCTTTCAACTCAGTGACTTCTGCTAAGAATCATCAATATCGAAAAAGTTAGTGACTTTTCGTCCCAATACTTATGCATTATCCCTTTTCGTAAACATGCATTATCCCTTTTCGTAAACAAACGAACTTAGTAACATTTTACCACTATCAAAGCAGACCAAAAGTTTCAATTTTTTTTTTTATAAATTTTATAAACTAATAAAAACCGTGGTTGCTTTCGTTTACAACATATTACAGGGCCATCACTTAACACAAGTGAAAGTAGATAGAAAAGGGACGAAAACCAACAATAAATCACATAACAAAAAACATGATACATAAAACAAAAAAATCTAATTCATGGTGTCGTGCAACCCATGCTTTTTTCATTTATGTTTATATCTAACATCATTCATAGACACAGTATTACGAATCTAATAAATTACATATCAATTAAGTGAGTTGGGCAGAGGATAGGAGCGCTTGGTTTTTTTTTTAAACATAAAGCGAAGCCTAATTTTTTTTTTTAAGTTTTATTTATGTTTACTTCCTTCATTCATATTGTGTGTTTGATAAATTAAAAAAAGTTTAGAAATTGAGAGGTATTTTAAAGTACTTTGTTGGTATTTAAATACAATATGAACTAAGTTTTTTTTTGTAACTATTTTCGGTGAGTTGGTTTTAGTATGAGCGAATTGCGGGAGGTATTGACTGTACTGAATCATCCAATGGTTTATCGATTACGTTTCTGTATTTAATTTCTACGTTGCCTGTGTCACTGTTTATCCACAGGAGGGTGTGTTTGCGCCAATGTTGGTCGAGAGGTTTTCTTTCTTGTCCTTCAAGAGGCTTGGCGTAATCCTGTTAAAAGTATAAAGTATGTCAGTTAGTTGTTTTTTTAGTTATATAAAAAAAAAGTGGGCACTCACGAATTCATCAATGCGAACTTTGTAATCTTCACGTGCATGTGCACCACGGGATTCCTTACGGTTTTCTGCGGCAACAATAGTCATTTTAGCGTTAGTAAGGAGATTTTGTAATTCCAACGTTTCAACAAGATCAGAGTTCCATACCAAAGATCTAAAACAAAACAAAAAAGACAGATATTAAATTTAAAGGTCGAATTTGTCGAAGCTGAAAAGTACGAAGATACGTGGAGGCCATTACGTCAAAAATGAAATCTTGGAAAAAATAGAGCACGACTGACTCAGTTGGTATCATCGAAAAGGCAATATCATACAACGTTCAGACACCACCGGAAAAAGAAAGACAAACCAAAACACTTCTGACTCAGAGAAATGCAACGAAATCTGCATTTGGTTGTCCTTAGGCATGGAACAATCCAGAACCGGGAGGTTTGTCGACTCATCCTGAGGTCAATGCGGCGCACCCCACAAGCGGATCACTAGTGTGAAGCAGTAAAGGGGTAGAGCTGTAAACAGTTCGAGATTACGATGATCGTTACACCGCCGAAAAAGATTGGTTGAAGCTGGAAAATTTTATTCAACGATTCTATATTAATTTTTTTTGCTGCGGACCTGAATAATTAGTTATAAGAAGCACATGTTTCTTACATCTTCAGGTATATGGCGATCAATGGAAAAGAATCGTCTTCCATTCTGGATATTCGAACCTTCCGAGTGCATGTTTGTAGCCAAAGTACGAATGAGGATAGTCAGTTCACCTCCAAACAAACATTGCTTGGAGTAGTGCATTCTCCAATCGAGTGTTCTTCAAATATTGCCCGTTATTTAGGATGAAAAGGTGAAATGGTACATAAATGCAAGTACCTCAATTTTCCCTATACAAGTACCAACTGAATCTTACACTCCATTATGTGCTCTTCATGTAAAATTATAGAACAGTACAAAAGAATCTTAGGGGACACCAGGACTTGAACCAGGGACCTTTCGATCTGCATTCGAATGCTCTACCCTCTGAGCTATGTCCCCTCATATTTAAACTAATATAAGGTTTATTTTATTGTCACTATTGTTGTATAACAAGTTGATGAGTAACAAAGTAATTCAACTAAGTTTGTGACGTAAGATAAGAACTGAATGTCATTAACAAAGAACTTTTGCTGTAAAGTCTGAAGTGGGGGTATAGCTCAGTGGTGGAGCGTTCGAATCCAGATCGAAAGTTCCCCGTTTCAAACCGGGGTGTCCCATTTGTAAGAGTATATTTTTGAAATATCAAAAATCAATTTTTTCACATTCTTATGTCGCTTTCCATTGGACGATAAAAACCGTCGAGGAGTGTCCAGAAGCATTCTCAAACATTGGTGCAGAAAGATCGCTTCTCATGATTCTGAGGAGTGACAGCTACGTCTCGATTTGAAGTAAGAATCCGCTCAAGAAGCACTAACACATGTTAGTCAAATGTCAAAAAGAAAATTTTATTCGAGGAACGTTTTTTAAGAGCCATAGGTGTTTCATTCACACAAAGGCAATTACGTTAAACTGAATAGAAAAATTGTTGGGTGTTCCATTGGTTTTTAAAATGAGTTCCTCCTCCAGTGAAAACAATGGAAAGCGAGATTATTGAATACAATTTGAACTCAACCTTGAAAATTTACATACACACCAAGTGTGTTGGGTATTATGAGTACAAACATCGTTTTGATGACCAAAGAACAATTTCAGTTGAAAAAAGAAATTTCAAAGTTCTCCGAATCATACCCGGGTGTTGCCCGAACTTCTCAGTTTCAGTCTGCCATAAAAAAAACGGAACGGTGCAGTCGAAACAAAAAGCATGTCATTGTGGATGCAAAAGAAAGAAGAAGGCAAACAAAAGATTGATAATAAAATCATCTAGAAAAGAAATTGGCATGAGAATAAAAAAAACTTTGCTATCTTCAAACAAGGGCCGAGAACATCGGTATTTTCGATAAATCGTCACAATAGACAGTCATTAATTTGAGGCCATCCTTGACTGCGCCATAAGTACGTAAAACATCAGGCAGTGATGAAATCAGCGCAGAATTACTTATCATTTCCCTGGGTTTGTAGGGCGATTGAAAATCATCTCTCGAAAAATAAGGGGACTGCAATAACAAATAAAACCAAAAAAAAAAACTCACCTATCTGACACTTTAATGTCCTTGAACTCATTATAGATGTCCGACAAAACTTTGCATCCTTCTTGAAGAATTGGACCGTCGCGGAACACAGCTGCATGTTTCTGCATAGCCTTTTGCATTTTCAACCTCAAATCAGCTGTACAAACTTTACCATCGGCAAAGCGCAGTTTATCCAAATTAGCAACTGACTCTTCTCCGGCGTTCTTAAATAAAAAAAATAAAAAAATCATATAATTCTGTTTTGGTGACAAAAAGGTTTTGTTTTGCTTACATCAGAAAGCCTTGGTGCAGGTGCTCCGGGCTTAGCTTCTTCAGAAATAGTCTTAGCACAACCACGACCAAACACAACCAAATCCAACAGTGAGTTAGCTCCCAAACGGTTAGCTCCATGTACAGACGACGACGACGACTCACCACAGGCATATAAACCAGGAACAATGACATCGTCTCCATTTTTGTCGATTGTTAGCACTTGTCCACGGTAATTGGTTGGAATACCACCCATATTGTAGTGAACAGTAGGAAGGACAGGAATCGGTTCGCGGGTAACATCAACCCCAGCAAAAATCATAGCAGTTTCTGAAATACCAGGCAACCTCTGAGCCAATTGCTCTGGGGGCAAATGGTGCAATTGAAGATAAACGTGATCTTTCTCAGGTCCACAGCCACGTCCTTCCATTATTTCAATAGTCATTGACCTGGACACCACATCACGGGAAGCCAAATCCTTAGCAACTGGAGCATACCGCTCCATAAAGCGTTCGCCCTTTGAATTAACCAAGTAACCACCTTCACCTCGGGAACCCTCAGTAATGAGACAACCGGCTCCATAAATGCCAGTTGGATGGAACTGAACAAATTCCAAATCTTGATTTGGAAGGTTTTGGCGGGCAACCATGGCAGTGCCATCGCCGGTGCATGTATGTGCAGATGTGCAAGAGAAGTACGTACGTCCGTAGCCTCCGGTTGCGATTACAGTGTTGTTGGCACGGAAACGATGGAGACTACCATCTTCCAAACACAAGGCAATCACACCACGGCATTCGCCATTTTCGAAAAGGAGATCGAGTGCAAAGTATTCGATAAAATAGTTGCAATCATAACTCAATGATTGACCGTAAAGTGTGTGCAGCAGTGAATGGCCAGTTCTGCAAATTAACAATGAAAGTTGTATTATAAAAAATATTTTGATGAAGGTTCATTACCTATCGGCGACAGCACAGCACCTATGTGCCTGACCACCTTTGCCAAACTTTAAACTCTGGCCACCAAAAGCACGCTGATAGATTTTACCATCAGGAGTACGCGAAAATGGCATGCCATAATTTTCCAATTCAATTACAGCTTTGGCCGCTTCACGAGTCATAAAATGTATGGCATCTTGATCTCCTAACCAATCTGAGCCCTTGATCGTGTCATACATATGCCATTTCCAGTCGTCTTCCTCCATATTACCAAGTGCGGCATTAATGCCACCCTGTGCTGCAACAGTGTGCGATCGGGTTGGAAAGAGTTTTGTAATTACGGCTGTTTTAAAACCTTCGGCTACTAAACCGAAAGCTGCACGTAATCCAGCACCGCCAGCACCAACAACGATCGCATCATATTCGTGATCTACGATGGGGTACTCCTTCGAGATAGAGTCAGATTTTGTGACGTTTGATTGGCCAGGTGTAAAGTGGAGTTTGCGGGAAGACAGCAATGACGTGGCACTTGTCTGAAATAAAAAAATAAAATAGTTAATCAAAAAGCAGAAGATAAAAAGATTATGGCCTGTGTATTTATGGCAAATGTTCAAGTACTGCTCTCAACTTCCTAAAATCAGTTTATCACCAAGCAGCCGGACTAAGTATTGACGCCTACCGCACAACTAAGATAACAAACATCATGGCAGAAGCTGGACTCTCCACCCAGAACCAACGGCAATTCTTGCCAAACTTATATTATCACACAACTCGACAGTTAACAAGGATACTGACTCTACCAACTGCTCAAAAAGAAACATCCGATTGCCTTCTACCATATCCAAAACGTTGACAATTGCACAATAAATAGCTTTACCTCTAGAACGAGAGAAAAACGCCACCTCAGCTTTTCTACCTTGGAATATACATCTTTTGATCTCACAACACCGATAAAAAGATTTACCATTCATATTTTAATGCATTATCAAAAAGCCATAGCTTGGTATCTTGTTTTCACAGAGGCATCAAAATCAGTCGATAACTCTTCGTTCGCCGTTACTGACAAAAAACGGGATAGTACTAAGAACTAGTATCCTCTATGAATATGCATCAATTTTTACTACTGAAACGCTAGAAGCTATCAAAACAATGTTTAATCTGAACACAAAATCGGTAATCTCCTTCGATAGCCTATCGGTACTAAGTGCAGTACGCAACACCAACCATAACACCAAACTCATGAACAATATAAGGGATCTTCTAATAAAGAACCCAACGAAGTTACAACTTATATGGGCCCCAACCCGTATTGGTATTACTAGCAACAAACATGCGGGCCAAGCTGCAAAGACTGGAACGAAAAGTCAGTTTTGATGCATTTTTAAAACGGGACCTGGAACGCCATATAAATCACATGCTCAAGATTAACAAGGCATTTAATTGGAATGAGTAACGATAGCCATTACTTCAAAATCAACAACAATTGCAACAGTCCCAGTAACCCAGTCTCAGCCCCCCAGATCGCAATTACAAACTTTGTTCGCCTCTGCTTAGGACACAACATTCTAACACACCAACACATTTAAGGGTCCCCGCAAACCAAAAACTTTCTATCGGCTGATAGTTCGGTCGGGTCGGGCTGTTAGCGCGCGCACCAGCCCAACTAAACAGTTGGGTTGGTGGTGAAAGCGCAGACTAGACAATAGTCGGCCGACTATTTTTTACTCTTTCAAGTGTTTTTTATAAAGTGCGGGTTTTTTTCTTAATTCCTTCAATTAAATTTACGATTGACGTTTCTTCAACCAGTGATTCAGTAAAATTGGGCAGCGATATAAAATAGAAAAAAATATGCACGACAATCCGGCGCTAAAACTCGGAGCGCAATGAACCATCGGCTGACTAAACGATCGGTCGGTGTGTGCGCTTCCGAGGAGCTCCATACTGACATAGCAGTCGGCTGATAGTTCGCTGATAGTTTAGTTTGAACGCAGTCGTCCGATAGAAAGTGGTTTGCGGGGACCCTTAAGGAAAGAAAATCCTCTTTTGTGTTCAACATGCAATAACCCTATCAAAACTTCACACCTAATTGGTCTGACCACATCCACATAGTGTATTGTATTGTATTTATTAAAAATTACATATAAGATATAAATATTGCATCTTTTAAGTAGTATGTACATTCTTTAAATATGTTGCAGAGTAATAATTAAAATTTACATTAATATATGTTTAGTAAAAAAGATAGGTTTTAATATACATCCCTATTATGGCTGTCAACTATCAATCAATTGATACACGACCAGCCATATTATGGTTGTCAACTATCAATCAATTGATACACGATAAGTGCTATCAATTAGTTGATAAATCGGTATTATGCATGCCAATTGATAAATTTACTTCCATTGTGAACAGTGTGCTCGTACTAAGCGTTGACACACCCCACATCTACGTACAAAGCTACCATTTTAATTTCTTGCATTCAGGGAACACTAAACACATTTAACTTCAAAATTCAATTTGAAGTGAATTTTTGCTATACGGCACAGAAAAAACACTTCACGATATAGCCCTTATACTAGTCAACCACGTACCTGTGTTTTGGCTACACATTTCCAGTAAAATAAACCAAAAAAATGTTCATCAACGACGAATTTGCGATTGACTGAAAAATTGATAGATATCAAAAAGTTGATAACCATAATACCGAATAAGCAACGAGAGACGTTCACAATGGATCGCAAAAAAGCATTTCATTCACAACTGATCAAAAGTTCTGATGGTTGTTATCCGTAATACCACTTAACCAATTTCATTGATAAACGAAAAAATTTATCAAGTATCGTATTGATATTTGACAACCATAATAAGGCTGGACATGTTCTATCAATAAATTGATAAACCGGTATTATGCAAGTCAATTGATAGATTTTTTTTCTATTGTGAACAGTGTACTCGTCCTTAGCGTTGACACACCCCACATCTAGGTACAAAGCGACCATTTTAATTTCCTGCATTCAATCAACACTAAACATATTTAACTTCAAAATTCAATTCGGAATGAATTTTTGTTATACGGAATAGAAAAACACTTCCAGATATAGCCCTTACACTAGTCAACCACGTCCACGTCCCTGTGTTTTGGCCACACATTTCCAGTAAAATAAACCAAAAAAATATTTATCAACGACGAATTTGCGATTGACTGAAAAATTGATAAATATCAAAAATGTTGATAAAGCTACGTGCAGACGGCATATAAAAAGCCGCACATATGTGCGGTTCTGACGTCACATAAAAAGTTGTAAATTCAACGCAAATGCTATACGTAAATCAGTGTACGCAAACTCGCATATTAGGGTGTTCAGACGATGTGCAGAATCTGTCCCAAAAGCCGCACATTAGTTTGCGTTGATTTGCTCGCACATCAAATGTACGCAAATGAGTACGCAAATTTTGCGTTCGATGTGCGACGTGTTCACACGATATGCGGAAATATCCGCACATCACCCATTTGCGTTCATATGCAGGTTTGCGTTAATTCAATAAATTGTTTGAATTTTGTGTTTTGTTCATGGTTTGTGGTTGTTGACGAAGCTTATTCGTACATTTATATATAAATAGGCTAAGGAAAATCTTTGGGTCCCTTTTTCTCTGTTGTTTTCCAACCGATTCTCTTAATTTTTTTTTTGGTGGTTTGATATTGATTAGTAGAAGTGTCATCAATCATTTTTACCTGTGTCTACCTGTCCTAATTGCTTAAAATCAACAGGTGTGTTTTACATGTATTTTATATGGGAAAGACATATTTCAGAGCTTTTTTGTTGTTTTCTTATGTACAGTGTGTTTGTGCAGTGTGTGTGAGCAGTGTATGTGTAGTGTGTGTGTGCAATATGTGTGTGGTCGAATTTCGACCACCGGGCGACACTAGTAAATTACTACGGCTGTTTTGGCATTGGATATGATTTATCTGCAATCAATTTTAATGATTTCATAATTAATCAGTAGAAAAAAAAAATAAAAAACTTAGTAAATTAAAAAATTTAATAAATTGATAAAATACTCAAGTCAACAACAAAAAAAATTAAAATAAAGAGACCCGATAAATACTTCAATACTTATTGTATTCATGAACACAAAAACAGCCTACTACCAACACACTTCGCTTCGCTCATTTCTTTTTTTTTTTAATTGAAAACCGATCATAACTATACTGTACAACCACTACTGATTTGCGTAAAATATGCACATTTTCGTTGTCCTATTTTCGTGTCACCGCACATGATTTTGAAGATCGCACATGCACGCAACTGTCACAAAAAATGTGCGAGGGTGTTCAGACGATTTGCGAAAAAGCCTCGCCATCGCACATCATCCGCAAACCATTTGCGTGAATGTGCGGAGTGTCCCAAAAGGGTGTTCAGACGATATGCATCAATTGTCGCAAATTATGACGTAAAAATGACGTCAGAACCGCAAACGTGTGCGGCTTTTATATGCCGTCTGCACTTAGCTTAACCATAATACCGAACAAGCAACCAGAGACGTTCACAATAGATCGCAAAAAAGCATTTCATTCACAACTGATCAAAAGTTCCGATGGTTGTTATCCGTAATACCACTTAACCAATTTCGTTGATAGACGAGCAAATTTATCAAGTATCGTTTTGATATTTGACAACCATAATAGGGGGCTGATACTCTTAGAAAATCAACAGCCTCCTTAAACAAAACCCAACAATCCAATGTAGTTATGAACACCATAAACTTCGAAAATATAGGTACTTGCAATCAACAATTACCTATCCTCATAGTAACAATGTTATTTTATAATTTAAGATACACATATCCCCCGACTTACACGATACTCGTTTTACACGATGTAGCTTTTACACGGTTCATAAATTAATGAAACTCGGAAAATTTCTAAAAATGTATTTTTGGTTAGCGAATAAATTTCGAGTATACCTGAATTTGTCAAGCTTCAGCAGGTACTCTTTGAAAAATTTTTCCTTTCTATTTTTGTTTTCATTTTTAGAATAAGTTCACTACGACATCACACCATGTTTTTGGTCAATTTTTGAGCAAACTATTTAAACATATTTTTTAGTAATTAAACTAGATAATTACTGAAAAAAAAATTCATTTGTCTGGAACCTATCTCCAGTGTAAATCGGCGGATAGGTGTACTTTCTATCTAGATAATCTAGAGCGGAAGGTCTTTGTAGCTTGTTCTGTTCTGCTTTTTTTAACAATAAATTATTAAGTAAAATACTAATAATAATAATATTTCCCTTACATTATTGGGTATTGTTGTTATATGTACATATAGGAAGTGATTACCATCTCTTATAGATGTGCATCCTCTACAGCTTAACATGTAAGAACATTGCCTTATGCAGACAGTCTAAGGACAGTCGTATGTTTGTACATAAGGCATCCAATAAGGACCTATTCACTTATTACTCACGCGTTTCTATCAAATACTACAATTGTCAAATACTTCTGCGCAGGAACATCAAAGATCTCATCAGTAGTTATAAGGGAATTATTTTATTCAAACATTCCTACGTTTTTAATGTATTTTATTTGAACATAATATTATCATCAATGTGTACAATTCTACCGATATAGCTTCACTAATGTTGGCAATCAAGTGATACGATAGATTTCGTCACAAACTAAATCATTGTTTACTAACAACAAAAACACGGTTTTTTGTATGCTTTGCTGACACAATGTATTACTTTTTGCAACAATATCACAAGAAGACATTGGCTGTGACATAACGCTTATCGAAAAAGATGTGAATGTTTGGCATTTAAAGAATTGAACATAGCCAATTATTTAAGAATAAGACTTTACTTGAATTTCTGTTTTCCTACATCATTTCTTAACAGGTGGGCGGTGGCTTATCAAAACAACAGCAACTATTTATTATTATTACTATTGCAAATAATATTCTTTTCTTACATAACTTTATAGCTTCTGCACATTCATTTATCTAGGTATACCTACAGCTTATTTTAACAACATCTTTATTGCTTACGTCGACATACTCCCAAAAAAATACGTGCATCTGTAGGTAATAGTACCAAGTGTACAAACTGGTCCCCGATGCGGGTAGAAATTTCAAAAGTTGTGAAATAAGCAAAATTGATTTTCCCCAAACCATTTTCCTTTAAATCTGGGCACATCAAGCAGATTTTCACTTCGTAACGAAAAATGATAACTACAAAAATCTCATTACCTGTTGTCCATGAACTAGAAATTATTAAAAAATCTATTTTTTCATGAAGACAAGAACTTTGCAAAGCTCAACTGTTATCACTTGTCTACAGAAAAAAATAGATAGGTAGGTACCACCGAGAGTGAATTATTCTTCTTTTCCTCATGACAATAATTACATAACCATAATGACGAGTGCTACCGCAAAGAAAATTTTAGCCAAAAAATGTTCTTAAATTCATTTCTAGATCGTTGTTGTGCAACAATTTGCGAAAAGCACTTTTTTCGTTTAAAATATTTATACACATTTTTGATAAGAGTTTGTTTCTTTTGAAAAACTTATTTGTCTATGGAAAATCAAAGAAAAAAAACCAAGTTACCATTGAGGCTGCATTCCTGGCCAGAATCGACGGTAGTCGCATTAGGCCAGCCATTTCTCAAGGATTCACTTTATTTATATTTCCACAGAAGGATTAACCGAATAAGTACAACTTAATTATAAAATACACTTTCTTGGTGTGATTTAATTTTTCGTATAACCAACGGACGCCTTCGTGACTACTTCGATTAAAATTCCTCACTCTTCAAATCATCAAACTTCAACTTAATCCAAGTGCAAGTCGAAACTACGAAGATTCCGAAAAAAAAAAATTATGGCAAAGCAAAAGTCAAAACAATCGCCATTTTGACAGTCCGAAATTATTGGGATCTGTGTTTGAATTGTTGTTGGATTTATGTTTTTACTACGAAAATTATAGCAATATTAAACTCACCATAGGGTTTTTCATAGGGTGGCTAAAAATTTATTTATATTTTTGTTTAAAGGCTAGGGCTCAATGACTTGTCACGCGTTCTACTTCAGCGGCCACAACTGACTATTCGATCAATGCTGTATTTAGATGCATCTGCAACTGCAGAAGTGCAGAAAAGTAAACGGGACGGATGAAGATTACAAGGCACAAAAGTTAAAATGAGAAGCGAATAGAATTATGGCTGCAGATGAAAAATTATGGGTGCAGATGAACAATTTTTCATCCGCATCCTATAACTAAGGAAGTGCAGACGGTGCCTTCCCTCTCTATAAACAAGATCTGCACTTGCAGATGCATGTAAATCCATCATAAATCCATCATTATGAGGAGTGGCCCATAAGCAACGTACACGTCCGTTGCGGCGTTGAAATGAAAACATTATTTTTAATATCAACGCACTTATCGACTTTGACATTTGCTATTCGCATTTTTGTTTTCTTGATAGACACACATGTTGCTCTGTGTAACAAAAACGCATCAATGCAACGGATTCATTCAGCCACCCAAATTTGTCACGTAAGTCAAAGTTGAAGTTGTCAGTTGAACGCATCAAAGTCGAACGCGTGACGGAGTCATTGGCCCGTATTAAAAAATTAAATATTGCAAATCAATCGCAGCTGGATAAAGAGATTAGTTCGAATAAGAAGCTACCTTGGATGTTACTTTAAAAATTTTAAGGTGTTTATGACAAAAGGGGAACGATTTTAAGCCTTGCGCAAACGAATGCGGTGAGTGCGTGCGATGCGATTGCAATAAGTCAAATCCTTATGCATTAAGTCAAACGTCCATAAGATTACATAGGGATTTGACTTATCGCAATCGCTTCGCACTCACTCACCGCGTTGGTTTGTGCAAGGCTTAACTCTGTATTTCCTACTCTGTGCATGATATCGCAGAGTGGAACCAGAGAATCTGAATGAAATTAACTTAAAACAGTGAACGTGTTTTCGGTTTTTTGGGTATGTAACTGCGGCAATAAACATTTGTTCCCATAAAATTTAAAACTACAATAAAAAACATAGAAACAATGAAACTCAATTGCAGCCGGATAATGCTGGGCTTATATGCATCTGCAACTGCAGAAGTGCAGAAAAGTAAAGTGGGACGGATGAAGATTATAAAATACAAAAGTTAAAAAGAGAGACGAATAGGATTATGGCTGTGGATGAGGGATTATGGGTGCAGAAGAACATGTTAATCTGCACCCATAATTTTTCATCTGCAACCATAACTAAGGAAGTGCAGATGGTGCGTTCCCTCTCTATCAGACAAATTTGAATTGAACATCTTGTGTTTTTTTCCGATTTTCATCTGCACTTGCAGATGCATGTAAATCCAGCATAAAGCCATCAATTAAAATAAGACTCTATCTGTGACGTCTCCTTAAAAACAATTTGACTGGCAAAGGGAGTACGAGTTGCATCTCTGCATACCTGCATTATCTAATCTGTGGTAGTGTGTATCGGCCCTAACTGTTGAATATCCCTTTGGATAAAAACCACCCTGCTATTTCGAGCATATTCACCTCAACTAATGTCAGCGCTCAGCGGCTCCGTTTTGTAAACAAAACATTCGGCGCTTTATTTTCTGTTTTTGTGCTCTTTTTTATTTCTTTTTATTGCATAATAAGAACGATTGGCTGCACAAATAAAAACATTAAAATATCAGCTAGCTTTGTGAAGCTATACAAGCGCATAACTCCTAAAAAATAAAACTGATAACACTATCGGCAAGTTATGTTAAGAGATAACCACGTAGGCTAAACCATGCGGCCATGCGGTAAAAACACAAACATGATAACCGTCTGCTCTCTGCTTCGTTCCTCATCAAACAGTTCATTTCTTTCCTACGAACAACAACAACTGTCTAAAAAAAGAAAATATTCTTCCGCACTCGAAAATAAAATCTCATTCTTCAACAATCGCCCACATCAGTCGCTAGAACAACTTCACAGGTACCGTTCGTGGAACGTGGATAGGTAAATAGTATATTCGTTTATAATTTCCGTAGTGTTGTGTTCGAAACACAGATCACATAAATTAAAGATTAATAGCATAAAATGTGGTCATATAACTTTGTTTTTATCAACAGAATCAATCGTCTAATACAACAAAACAAAAAATGGATCCAATGAATGTGGAAGTCAAGGATATCGAGAACCTCTTCAAACTGGACCCATATCTTAAAATACATGAAAAAGAAATTCGTAGAAGGTAATTTGCTAGGAAGTCCTTGAAAAATAGAAATTTCCACTCATAATAAATTCGTTGTGCGATAAGAATTCTAAACGCACCCGTAATTCAATCAAAATGATGAAGAAAAAAATTAATTTAGTTTCGCAATGTCAGTTGAAGGTTATTTCAATTTTTCAGTAAGGATTGTCGAGAAAAAAATCATGTTTCGATTGTCGTTAGACCAAAAACATTAACAAACTTCAGTCTGCTTAGAAAAGAAAATTCAGTGTAAGTGAATGTTTGTTTTTCTCAAACTTTTCATGGTTCTCTTGCTTTCGTTGATAACCGGCAAATAGTCAAGGTCAATGCTTAAGTTTGTGTATCAAACAAATACTGTGTGGTGCTTGCGAATTGAAGTTTCTTTTTTTCGGGAAAACAAAATTGTGATGATAAATGTGTACATACATATGTGGGTACCTACTTGAGGTTTGAAGTTAGTTAATCTCTGAATAAAAAATTAACAAATAGGTAGATTTATTAAACACTTATAAGTTTGTGATAAGAATACATATGGGTAATTATGTATTCAAAAGTTACGCATTAATGTAGGCGACAGATAGGATATATGATTCGCAGCCATATTTTCTTGTCTTGTTTTGTAGAGGTAAAGACAAATGCAACAAAATCTGCATTTGTTTGGCCCCAGGCATGGAACAATCCACTAGGTAAGAGAGAAAATATGAAAAAGGAGAAGCGCAAAGGGACAATACAATATACAATCGATGCACCCTAAAATATACTGAAAAGTATTGTCAATTAAGGAGATTTAATTACCTACCTAGTTTTTTTTTTCATTAAAATAAACCAATGTTACGTAATGCTTTTTTCCACTATCCCTTCTTGCCCCCCTAGCACACCGTAAAGTCTTGCAAGCCTCTTTCCTGGACTGCTTTGCTTAGTATTAATTTATATATGTTGTCCGGCTGCAACTTTAGCAGCATTTTAACTCCTCCTGGAGCATAGGGCAGCAACCAGATCCCTCCATCTGTCCCGATTCGCCGCAACGGGTCTGAGCTGTGACCACGATAGAATACCTTGAGACTGAGCTTTATTTAAAACCAGATGACCTCCATGTTGTTTTTGGTCTTCCAACGCGTCTCTCACCCTGAAGATTCCATTCAAATGATTGTTTCGCTATGTTTTCGTTAGATTTCCTCAGTATATGGCCTTTCCAACGCCACTTTCGTTGGGTGATGACTGCATCCAATTTCATTTGTCCGATCCTATTCCATAGTTCAACGTTTGATATGGTTTGCGGCACACCGGATCTTCAGAATGTAGCGTAGACAACGGTTGACGAAGGCCTGTAGCCTGCTCGAGATGTTGACAGAGCATTTCATCCAAATGCACTACGGGCTTTGTTTATTCTATTGTTAACATCCAGGTCCGTTCCGCCATCAAGTGCAATAAAACTGCCCAGATAATTAAACTGCGTGACTTTCTCTATGGTTCCCTGCCTTAGAATAACTTGTTGTGTTCTTTGGCCCGTGGTCATTATTTTGGTCTTATTTGCGTTGATCCTTAAGCCAGCCACTTCTCCATTTAGTTGCAGCGAATGACATATTTGATTCAAATTAGCCGTGTTGTTTGCCATGAGACATATATCGTCAGCATAATCTATGTGGCTAAGTTTGTCAAACAGACCCCATTGGATACCGTGTCTTTCAGTTGTACACACAGTGCCAGTCATTACATCGTCGATTGCTAGCAAGAACAGAATTGGTGACAGAACATCTCCTTGTCTCACTCCTTGGCGAACATCAAAGGAGTCGGATAGCTGTCCATTGTGTAAAACGAAACACCTTGCGTTGTTGTACGACTCTTTAATAACAACAACAATTTTCTCAGGGATACCTCTCGCAATAAGCGATCTCCACATGCATTCACGATTTACCCTGTCGAATGCCTTCTCAAAATCCACAAAAATGAGATACAGGAGTGATTGGTAATTTAATTAATATTAAAGCCTCACTTTTTTATTTTTGTATTTCCCACACTTCGAGGAGCCTAAAAAACCACCATAGTGCACATGGAACCTAGTTACTGCAGGATTATACTTTCCACAAAAGAGGGTTCCCATAAAACTTGAAGCTTTTAGTTCTATCAAACATGGTTTCTTCTGTTGTCGTTCAAATTAATCATCTTCATCTCAGTATGATCTCATACTTTTTGAAAGCATTTTTTCGATCAGAGAATATAGCAGTGTTTACCCATCACTTCTTTAACCGTAAGCTTATCGTACAATTTGGTGTTTTCATCATAAATTGTTTCACTATTCATCATATGTAGGTACCAGATATTTAAACTTACTTGGGAAGAACGATTCAAATGTGGAATAGGTATGTTAACATCAGGAAATGGACAGCATATTCAGTCTTTTGAACTTATACGGTATCCACTTCCTTCTGAAATGTCTACCCACGTCGTTACAGGGTTGTAAAAGTTTTGCTTAAAATGGATCAAAAGTCAGAAAAGAATAATTGATGTAAGCTGTCTGGTTTTTTAACTTCCAGCAAGGACTGCTTTTGTGGTGTATACATTTAACATTTGTCGCCTTTTCATATTGCATATCCTCAATCAATCAATCAATTATTCGAATTTCTCGGTTTGTGACTATTGCAATTACCCTGGAAACTACCTTATATTTTGCGAGCTTTGAAACACCCTATACCAACGAAATGTAATTCAACCTATGACAGACGCAACCATTTTTCTAGTTGATACAATTCGTGATATGGATGATATTTTACTTAAAGCAAATAGGCTTCGGTAAGCTATGTTCCAAGGACGATGTTCCGTCACATACGTAACCCGATCTCTGTAGGTTAATTTTGTTTGCCCGCTACTTGAATATGCCTGTCAAGTGTGGTCCCCTTACCAACAAGTTCATATTTCTGCAATTGAAAATATTTAACCTCGCCTCTTTCGATTTGCTCTAGGAGGGAAGGAAGAGTTGGTGAAATCCCTTGATTGTACCTTCTTCGCATCAAACATCTCAGCATGAATAAGTTGAAAGATCGAAGAGAAATATTCGACGTTCTCTTCATTCATCGAGTTTTTCTGTAAACGGTATGTGGGCAACCCTTTACAAGTCTATCTTCCTCAATACCACCCCTCGCAACATACGAAATCCTCTTCTCTTTTATCTACAGAACACAAAACTGCCAGTGTTTCTTTTGAACAGTGCTATAACCTATATAACCTGTTTCGGTCTACTTAAAGCATGTGAAGCAATCGTCGAAACCATAATGAGGTAATAGGTTCGTTTGTTGAACTATACCCAGGGTTGACCCAGGTTTCCTTCACAATCCTATGAGTTGTCAGAAAACCCTAGGATTTGCATCCCTCAAACAACGCAACGAACCTAATTTAATCAACTTTTGGACTATCAAACTCTATTTCATTTTCTGTCTGAACACTTCACCAGCTTCACTATCAAAAGAAAAATGACGGGACAGCTGAGCAAAGAACCTGAATTAACACGCTGAGTTGAGGACACGTTCTTAGCTAAAGGGTCCGCCAAATTACTTTTTTTTTTTTTGAAAATGCAAAAAAAAAACTACTGAATATTTTCTCAAATTTCTTTTTTTATTTGAAAGTACAATCCTTCCGGTTAATAATGGAAAATAATTTCATTCAAATTCTCTGTTGGCAATTCAGAGGCAGTCATTGGACGATCGGTCCAATTTTTAAGCACATTATCGATTTTGTGCAGCTGTATTTCATCAATGGCTTGACGAAATTTGTCCTTTAAAGCGTCAATTGTCTCTGGCTTACCGTCGCAACACTTATCTTTTACAGCAACCCACAAATGATAATCCCACGGTGTCAAACCTTAGCTCCGAGGTGGCCAAACGACATCAGCTCTGCGGCTGATAATGCGATCTTCAAAAACGGGGCGAAAAACATCGAGTGTTGCTTCGGTTGTGTGCCACGTAGCGTCGTCCTGTTGAAACCATCGCCATTGACTGTAACGGCCACTCCTTTCTCATTTTCGAAGAAAAATGGCCTCTGGACCATTTTAGCGGAAGGATAAAACATGAGCTAAGTGTATTCACGAAATAAGCACTAGTTGAAAAAAAAACGTTAGATGGCGGACCCTTTATTATTTAGTCCTCTGTTCGGAACGAAGAAAAAAATTCTAGTATGCAAATTCGGAGGAGCCTTCTACTTTTTTTATTGCATTTGTTGTCGACCTACCAATGACGAACAAAGTCATATGTTCCAGAAGATTATATGCTTAAACTTCACTTGAAATCTTGAAATTTCACGAAAAGAATCAAACCGTTAATGATATGGGTAACATTAGGTTTCTTCGTGGAAGCCCGAGGGTCGACCTGGGGTCGCCACAAAGCGTTTTTTGAGAAACCTAAAGTCGCCCTAAATGTCAAACTGAGTGTTTTTTGAGCAATAGGGTTGACCTAGGTTTGCCATCAACTCGCCCTAGGTTTTTCCTGTGGCGATTTGAGGGCTGTCAAATGGCATGTGTTTTCATTCAAATGACAGGGATTTGTGGTGATTTTGTGGGTCAACTAGTGTTTTGTCGCAACTCAGCAGTCCTATAATCAGCTCAACAGATCGCACTTTACCACTGAGCACAAAAAAAAATACTAATGTCGCTTTCCATTGGTCTGAATCGAAATTTGTTCTGCTTCATATGTGTTTTTTTTTTTGTGTGAGTCAAACACCTATGGATATTCCTTGAAGAAAATTTTCATTTTGACATTTGAGTAATTTGTATTGGTGCTTATTGAGTGGATTCGCACTTCACTTCACTATCAAGTAGGCGAAAAGATGTTTGAGGATCACCTGACCAGATATGAAAATTATACTCTACCAGATTAGAAGGGTCGAATAATTTGCTGCATCGTCTTAAAAAACCTAAGCATTTAGCACCACTTTTAGCGACTTCAAATATGTGTTCATTCCAACGAAGATCATCGTTTACACACATATCAAGCGCTGACAGCTTTTCGGCTTCTTGGATGCAGGTATCATTCATAGATAATGGAAATGGAGGAATGTTGGGCTTTACTGACAAGGGACAACATTGAGTTTTCAAAGCATTGAATTCTACTCGGTATATATCACCCCATGTAAGAATGCTGTTAATGTCCGATTAGAACTTAATGAGCTAATCATACGCAACCATCGTTGGTACCCCCGACTCGAAGCTATCCAATACAAGTAGTATTGAACGGCCATGCCAGGGCAAAAAGTTTCTTATCCAAAAAGCACGCGTTTTCGATAAGAGAGTTTGATGCCAAACTTATTCAAACGCCCTAGAAATATCAAGCGCAATAATCTGATTTTCTCCAAAAAAAAAACTGCAATGATTGGTCGTATTTTTCTGTGAGATAAGCCTTGGTCTCACCGCTGGACCTTTTGCTACGATTTTCGTACTATCAGTCATTGGGAAGCTTTCGATCTTCAAGATGTTTCGTAAGTTGACAATTTTTCAACGTTTCCACGACCTTGGAAAGAAGAGCCCAAAAGAATATGAAAGATATAAAAACTTACCAGTAAATTAACTTTGCCGATAGAGCTGACATTCGAAGAATCATTGAAGACAGGCGTTGAGACCGATGATGTGGTTCTTCACAAAGGACCAACAATTTTAACTTCCTTTTGGACACAATAGTGCTATTTGCCTTTCTCTTTGGTCAAGTAAAAATTTGGTTTTATCAAACAAATATTCCTAGCCCGTTTGAACATATCTCGGTTTTCTACTGAAGAGTCGTTTTTGTACTTACGAACACATTGTTCTTTACCAACCACGAATTAAAACAACGAAGTCGTAATTAAGATTATGTCGACGAAAAACGTCTCTATTTAAGGACCCTTAAGCATTCTAAGGACTTGTGGGTCATTTCTTGAACATTGCTAACAAACATTTTTTTTTGCAGACATGGAATACTTAAAGATTGGTTGCAAAAGATTGACAACCTCGAAGGTGGCATGGATACATTTTCTCAGGCCTACCAATACTACGGTCTACACTTCCAATCGGATAATTCTGTGATAGCAAGAGAATGGGCCCCAGGAGCTCGAGAAGTGTATTTAACGGGAGATTTTAGTAAGTAACCTTATATAACTCAGCTATTTACTATGACAAAAACAAGAACATTCTTCATTTGATCAAAAGATAACTGGCAATGGGAGGCGACACCTTACAAAAAATTAGATTTCGGAAAATGGGAATTACACCTCCCAGCAAACTCCGATGGCTCACCACCTATTAAACATTTATCCGAAATCAAAGTAATTATCCGGAATCAGGCCGGCAAACTACTTGACCGGCTTTCTCCATGGGCTGTATATGTTAAACAGCCACCCAAAGAGGCTAATCAGGGAGTCAACTATAAACAGTATGTTTGGAATCCACCAAAGAATGAGGTAATTTTCTTTTTTAAATTTGTCTTAATCAAAAGGTGATTTATAATATTTTTTCAAGATTCATCAATTTGTACATCCTCGTCCAAAACGGCCCAAGTCACTTCGCATCTACGAATGTCATGTTGGCATTGCATCACAAGAACCGAGAGTTGGATCTTATCAAAATTTTGCTGAGAATATCATTCCACGAATTAAAAACCAAGGGTACAATGCCATTCAGGTAATGGCAATCATGGAGCATGCATATTATGCTAGCTTTGGTTACCAGGTAACAAGTATGTATGCTGCCTCGAGCCGTTACGGAACTCCGAACGATTTGAAAAAGATGATCGATGTTGCTCATGCTCATGGGTTGTATGTGCTATTGGATGTCGTCCATTCACATGCAAGTAAAAACGTCGAGGACGGTTTGAATCAATTCGATGGAACAAACAGTTGTTTTTTCCATGACGGAGCTAGGGGAGAACATGCATTGTGGGACAGTCGCCTCTTTAATTATAATGAATATGAAGTTTTGCGATTCTTACTATCGAACCTAAGATGGTGGCACGATGAGTATAACTTTGATGGATATAGGTAAATATAAGGAAAATGCATGTGAATGAATTTAAAAGAACTTCAACTTCAAACTAGATTTGATGGCGTCACATCAATGATGTACCACTCACGAGGTATAGGTGCTGGATTCAGTGGCGACTACAGCGAGTATTTTGGATTGGGAGTAGATACTGAGGCGTTGCTTTATCTAGCTTTGGCTAATCATATGATCCACGAGCAGAACAAGGAAGCGATAACTATTGCTGAGGTATGTAGTTCTATTTTGCCTATTCTGGGTGTTCTTCTGAGAAGATTTAATTGAAAATGTTTTGTTTTTTAAGGATGTCTCTGGCATGCCTGCTGTTTGTCGTCCAGTTTCGGAAGGTGGCGTCGGATTCGACTATCGTCTTGGAATGGCCATTCCTGATAAATGGATTGAATATCTTAAAACAAAAACTGACGATGAATGGGAAATGGGAAATATTGTTCACACTTTGACTAATCGTCGTTGGCAAGAAAATACCGTTGCGTATGCCGAGTCACACGATCAAGCACTGGTGGGTGACAAAACGATTGCTTTCTGGCTTATGGATAAAGAAATGTACACTCACATGTCTGTAATGAGTGAACCTTCCATTATTATTGATCGTGGTATAGCTCTTCATAAAATGATACGCTTAATCACACACACCCTGGGGGGTGAAGCCTATTTGAATTTTATGGGCAATGAGTTTGGCCATCCTGAATGGTTGGATTTCCCACGAGTGGGAAATAATGATTCATACCACTATGCTCGTCGGCAGTGGAACCTGGTCGACGATAAACTTTTAAAATACAAATATTTGAATGAATTCGATCGTGCAATGAATTTAACCGAAGAAAAGTATCATTGGCTACAGACAGATCCGGCCTATGTCAGTTGGAAGCATGAGGGCGATAAAATCATTGCCTTTGAAAGAGGTGGGCATGTTTTTGTGTTTAATTTCCATCCAACAAAAAGTTTTACCGATTACCGCATTGGAACAAACTGGCCTGGCACTTATAAGCCTGTTCTCAGCTCAGACGATGAGTTATTCGGTGGGCAAAATCGAATTGACAAAAATGGCGAGCATCATACCTACGCCGAAGGGCATGCTGGACGCTCGCATTTCATTCAGGTATGCCAAGATACTTATAACTAGGAAGAAAGATATATTTGCTTTTTTTATTCAAGGTATACACACCTTCAAGGACAGCAGTTGTATACGTCAGGACTGGAGATTAATATAGTGGTGGCGTTAGACCAATTTTTTTTTAATCCTACAGCTATGTTCTTTTGTTGAACGAGGTATACAACCGTATTTATAAAGAAATTTTAAGGGATGCATAGACTAACGCACATTTAAGTGATATAAGTGCCTTAATCAATGTGAGGTGTTGTAGCTTACTCATCCTCTAAACATTTTTTATAAATGCGGTCTATAATCTTTTTTGTTGTTGTTATAAAAATTAAAGTATATTTTTTTATTAGATATTACAGTTCACTGTTTAATTGATTGTTTGATGTTTAAATATCTTGAGTTATAGATTGTTCGTCTAATCAAAAGTGGTTGAGGGCGATTTAGGTTGTGTTGATAATCCAACTCGGTTTTTTAGTGAGCTGTGAGTGTAATAGAGCTGTAAAAATGACCCCTGCCCTGAGGTGTGTACAAATTTTGTCGAAAGTATAAAAGTCTACTCATGTAGATTGGATGGAAATCAAAACTCTGGTCCGAAAATCTTCGATTGCCAACGCGAACAACAACGTGGTACAGGAAAACTATGTAGGTTTAAGCCCAGTAGCCATAGGCCCTTATTGCGAGTGTCGTCTAACATTCGATGCGACAAGGTCAAAAGCTTCGATAAATTTTCCTTTTGGTATTGCGTATCTCTATCGACAAGGATTTCTGTTACTGTGTATAAAGAAAGTATTCATTGTGAGTAAATCCTATAATTTGACATTTGAATTAGTTGCAGTGATAGTCGAACGCAAAAATGCAGACGATAACGACCGAATTCAAAATTGAAAGTATCGAACACTAATAATACGCAATACCAAATTTCATTTTCTATGTTCGACTGTCGACAACCGTCGCGTATCGACAGCCAAACGACACTCGCAATAGGGGCCATATTCTCTTACTATCGCTTAAATAAACTCCGTCGAAAACGTTGGAAATTGGAAACGAAATTCTAGAAACCTAATAGAATTTCACTCAATTGCCAATGTTCCGCAACGGTTTTTCTCTTTTGCAAATTGAGATGCGGTCTGCGGCCTCGCTAAGTAAATAAGGAAAGATCTTCAGTAGTCTTATGATGTTTATACCAAAATAATAAAAATTTATTGAGTTTCTTCTGAACTACAACTAAATACAAATTGGGTATTCAGAAATAGGCAAATTATCCTAAAATCGATAAAAAAAATAAATAAAAAGGGGTGGCGCAACAGAGCTATTAGCCCCTGGGCCTAACGCATTTCTCACAATCATGCTCTGTGAGGGAATGGAGGTGACCTACAATGTTCTGCCAGTTCCGAACGGCTTATTGAGAAAGCGCTTTTCATGGCACTGAATTTACTAACGGAGGAATTGCCAATTCCTCGCGAAAGGCGATACCCGTGGAAAAACATTTGGGAATTCGAACCTCGAAACTCTGGATTAGCAGGTGGGCATGCTAACCATCACGCCACGGGTAACGAAAATCGATGGTGGTGCCAAAATTGGTTGGATTGGCCAATCCTATGATAGCAAATGCATTGCATTGAAAAGCGCTTTCTCTATAGTAGTTTGGAATCTACAGAAAGTTGTAGGTCCCCACCATTCCTTCACAAGACATGGTTGTGAGAAATGCGGTAGGCCCCGGGGACCCCCATCTGTTACGCCATTTTATATATTTTATTTAACTTAAAATCGAAAGTGAAAAATGATTTGCCAAATAGCGGTTTGGAACACTCAGAAATCTGTTTTATTCTTTCCAACAAGTTTGGTTATTTATTTAGTATATTTAAAAAACATTTTTTTTTAAAATTCTTATGTACTTTGTGTGTTCTATGGTGGTTTTTGTATGAGCTGTCCCGCGACATGGGCATAGCTAAAAGAGTACGTCTCGTGAGGGTACTACCAGAACAACTCCTTTCAATGAAATATACTTTTAAGTTTTTTCCTGGTATTGGAGGTTAAACTGATTTTCACATATAGGAATTCATATTTTCATGTTTTTTAATTTATTTTATCCTGCAATAAATTACTGAATTCTAACTTATTTACTCATTTCCTCATCATTTCGAGTAATTTTTTCAACCTAACGCTGGCACAGCAAATTGAAAATAATCAAATTATTTTCCATTAAACGTTTGACAGAACAAATGTTTTTCCATGTGTTCGTGAATTCAGAGTAGATCTCTCAACCAAATGGGAGTAGATCTTTAGCGTTTAGAGTAACTCCAGACTTCCTCCTTTTTTCAATAAAAAAAGGGAAAAGATGTAAATCTTTTCACAAAGGGAGTAACTCTTTTCGTCAATGAAAAACGATGTAAGTCTCGGCACAGGCTGCAAAAAAGGTTCGTGGAACAAGCAAACGCTGTCTTATGGCACTTTCCATTGGTTTCACTCAGGGAAGCACTCATTTTAAAAACCAATGGAACACCCAAAATTGTTTCTACTCAGTTTAACGTAATTTCCTTTGTGTGAGTGAAACACCTATGGCTCTTAAAAAAAATTTTCCTTGAAGAAACTTTTCTTTTTGACATTTGAGTAACATGTGTTAGTGCTTCTGAGTCGATTCTCACTTCAAATCGAGAAGCGGCTGTCACTCCTCAGAATCATGAGAAGCGATCTTTTTGCACCAATGGAACGGTTTGAGAATGCTTCTGGACGCTCCTGGACGGTTCTTTTCGTCCAATGGAAAGTGCCATTAATGTCTTAATAATCTTATCTCTTAACTTTCTGGTTTCTGTAGTAAGTTAACACGTTGACTGCCCACGTGCAAATTTAAAAACATTACCAGAGTGGCAAGTGTTTTTTTTTTTTTTTTTTTTTTTTTTTTTTTTTTTTTTTTTTTTTTTTTTTTTTTTTTTTTTTTTTTTTTTTTTTTTGTCTTTATCAGTGTTGTACTGTTTTAACTAAAATTTTTACTTATTTTGTGTTTTAGGAGCATGACCACCGAGCGACCCTGTTGAACCCTGATAATACATTTATGTGTGTGGTGCCACATGAACACCGGTGGTCATGGTTCCAAAAAAGTAAATAAGTACCCGTTACTTTCTGCTCACTCGGTTTTTTATTTTTTTTTTTTCTCTAGAACTTATTCAATTAACTGATTTATTTGAGATAAGAAATGGATCCGAGGAGATTTTATGGGTCTTCTGATGAGAGAGATGAAGTTTATTGTGAAGGGTCAGATTCTGACGAGTATCTTCCTTCTGCTTCTGATGAACAATCCAATTCTGATTTTGCAATGGAAGTTTCTGATGAAGAGTCAGCTGGAGCTGAAGTTCATATTTCTGTAACTTGGACACCTGTTGATGGACTTTCTTTGAAAACATTTGATTTTGTGGAAACCTTTGAGTCTGGTGCTGTTTTCAGTTCTATGGATGTTTTTGATAATTTTTTCACTCATGGTGACTCAAAAAGTGTATGAGCTGATAGTTCTTCAGATAAATTTGAATGCTCCACATACTCAGTCGTATTTATAAAATTTGCTTAGAACACCCTTAGACAACTGTCCAACTAGACGGTGTCTAAAGAGTTGGACAACCCTTAGCCAATTTCGTATTTATAAATGCATTCCAGCAGTTGTCTAAACATCCTCTCAAACTGTCAACTCCGAATGAAAAACTAAATGGTGGCGTTCATGATGTATCCGTGCAGTACCATTTTTTGTGTTTTCATATACGAGTGCAACAACAAAATGGCTCTGAAAGAGTGTGGCGTAGCACTTGAACCAGACCAAAAAAGCAGCTGATTTGACTTTGAGTTACAGCTTTTCCAAGTCTCATAAAACGATGAAATTTGTGAAATTTATAAATTAAATTGTTGAAAGTAGTATTTTTGCACCTCAAACTACTTATTTTTTTCGATCTTAGAGCTCTAAACAGTGTTTTATAACATGTTCGACAAAATTGTTTTTGCTGTAGCAAATGCCACTTTAGCCATAGCTTAGACAACCAATTTCGGTGTCTAAAGTTAGACGTTCCTTAGACAACGATGAAAGTGTTTATAAATACGATTTGGAGTTGGACACTGTTCTAAGAGCTTTCCAAAGTTAGACAGACTTTGGAATGGGATTATAAATACGACTGACTTTGTCTAGTAGAACCATAACTAGAAATTCACGCATAAGGAGATGGGTTGATAGGGATGTTCTTGAAATAAAAAAATTTTTCGGACTCGTTATACATATGGGCATTGTCAAATACCCATTTATAAATGATTATTGGAGCACCAATTCATTTTTCAAGAACTCCTTTGTCCCTCAAGTGATATCACGAAACCGTTTTCAACTGATTTCGAAATCAATTCATTTTGCTGATAATGCCACAATGATGTACCAATCGTCTTGGTAAGGTCAGCGGTCTTTTGGAAACATTAGAAAAAAACTTTATGAATTCTCGAAGTTCCACAAGTACGGTGTGAAAATCTACAAACTTTGTGATCCTAGTGGATATACCTACACTAATTCTGTGTATGCCGGGAAAAACAGTTATGTGTATCAAAGAGGCATTCCAACGAACTCAACGTTCCATAGCACACAAATAGTTCTAGACTTAGCGGATAGTTATCTCGAAAAAAAGCAGAACTATGGCGACCGACAATTTTTACGCATCAGTTGCCTTAGCAAAGACTTTACTATCTCTCTCTCTGATAGGAACGCTACGCAAAAAACGCAAAGGAAATCCTAAAGACATAACAGATACAAAGCTAAGAAAAGGGGAGATTGTAGGACGAGAAAAGTCAGCTGTCGTATAGTTGCCAAAATGGAGAGATAAGCGAGATGTTCTTATGCCCAGCACAAAACATGGTCATGAAGTATTGGCAACTGGAAAAATAGATCGGAATTGAGAAAAAATAAAAGAGCTGAAAATGGTCATCGATTATAACCACGCTGAGCAAGGTATTGACATTTCAGATCAAATGGCGTGTTATTTCACACCATTGCGAAAGACAATTATAGGTGGTACCACAAAATTGCTTTCGAGTATTTGCTCTCAACAATGCGTTGGTAGTATACAAGAATTAAACAGGCAAATACATTCAAATCGCCCAGTTTCGCAAGTCTATATGCCAAGCACTATGTGGATTGTGGACAAACAACTGCCAACGTATTTGTTCTTCGTCTCATGCTCTAGAAGAATACGTATCAAGAGACCAAAATAATAGGAAAATTAGAAAACGCTGCTCGAACTGCTATGGTGAGTTTTAAAAATTATGAGATGGAATGAGGCAGCAAAAAAGCCAAAAAAATTTCAACGTTTTGCAACAAATGCGATGGAAAACCAGCATTTTTCCTGATCGAATGCTTCAAGAAAAAACACTGAATTTATTTTTTATCTTTTTTTCTTCTAATATTACTAAGAATATAAAGTACGTATTTTATTTACACAAAATTTTCATATAAAATCAGTTTCATTCCTCTTATTTCTGAATTGTTATTATTATTATTATTTTTTTTTTTTTAAATGAATGTGCTGATAGCTTCCATAATATTCCCCATACCGTGTTAATTTTTTCTTTAGATCAAAGAATGGACTTTTAACTACATGCCATGGAATAAATAAAAACAATTTGCCAGCAGGCCACAAAGAAAATGAACTTCTAGAAACATAGATATAGCATCTGACCCACCGGACCGGTGGTACACATGGCCTTCTGATAAAAAAAATTTCCTGACCCACCGGTGGGTCATGTGGCAGTCAACGTGTTAATGAGCTTCCTCAGATCACAATTTGCTTCAAAATATCAAATTATGATTTGTAGAGTAATAAATATTTTTTCAATGTGAACACCCCCATATAAAACCTACCTCGACGATTGGTAAAGTTCAACGAACAAACCTAAATGCTTGACACTTTGACAGAAACGAGCTATTTCTTATTTGTGCGTGAAATTTCAAACAGTTTAGTTCGTTTGGTGCGGTTGCATTGATTTACTTGTAACGGAATCAATTGCCTGTTTTCGTGAATAAAGTTACTGAATATGTGTTATTTTTATTCCTTTTAAATGTTCTATAAGTGTTCTTTGTTTCAAAAATATCATTTTTGCCTAAATATCGTCGAAGTGAATATGTTTAGCAAAGGAAAAAAAAATGTCTGCCCAAATAACGGTTGTGGTAGACATGAGTGTAGTAGTAGATGAGTGGTGAATTGTTTTTGTTTCAACACGAAATAGTTAAAGTTATAAATTTCAACGGCTGCAATAATCGTTCGTAGAATTCTGTTCATTTCATTTTGGTTCAGTTGTTTAAAATTGTGGGCAAATTAATCGTTGTGTTTTTCTCTATGCTTTAAATTTTTAACCGAAATTAGTTTTGCAATATGTAAATGTGAGGGTAAGTCATGAATTTATATTATTTCCTGTTCTCAATTACTCCTTTCAATAGCTTTGAGTTTTTTAAACAACGAAACAATTTACTATAAACGATATCAAATAATTGTTGTTATATTTAGTAGATGCAAACTTTTTATCAGTTGTTGAAACTAGGCATTTGGTTTAAAAAGGTAGGTATGGCCTTGTTATTCCCGAATAATGATCAAACCATTTTCCTATCAGAGCCAAAGTATGTCGTTATGATTTTTCCTTATTTTCTTGGAGTATTACTCAATAGCGAGCGAATGCAAATAAAAAATTTTCGCACATAAACTATTCTAATTGCTATTAGCACACTGCGAAGACCAGGGCAATGACACATATCTCGTAGCTATATCTCAAAATTACTCTAGGAACTCTAAGTTTTTCCAATAGTTGTTGGTAGACTGAATTCGTTGAGCCAGTTTGTGTTGCTGGTGTCATTAATCGCTGGTGAGTTTTGCAAGTCCAAGATCCTAAACATCAACTTTTTAGTGAGATCTTTTTGCCAAGAGGACGAGAGGATATCACTCGCCTCCAAAGCATGTAGCCAGGTCAAACAAGTTCCTGCTATATCTTAGCAGATATACTTGCAGAAGGTTTTGATTTGGCTTTAAAAGCACTGGTTCTAAAACAATACATTATCTAATAGAGTGTCCAACCAAATTTATAACTAATTCCAAGAATTCTATTCCGTAAGCGTTAAGTATGGAAAACCAGTGGCAACAATGTCAACAACAGCAAGTCAGTGGTCTCTGAGCGAGGTTTCTCACAAAACGCTTTGTGGCGATAACAAGGCAAACCTACATCTTCAACGAAACACCCATATAAACTACGCCAGGCAAAATGCTCCATTCAACCTGGTTGAAGATCAAGAACGACTCCCTCCCGAAATGAATAAAATTGGGCTTGCCATATATAGATATATGTAGATACAGATGGCTTTGATTACAAGCTGGAGATAGTCTGTGAAAGAAATTTCTACCATCTGATTGTTATGGTATGATCGCAAGGAACTATTATGCCCGATGAATGGAATGAATACCTCACAATCACGCCAACTGTAAATGAAAAACATTGCCTTCTGTTAATAGAGCGATGCCAAACCATCTTTACATTTCCGCAGAACTTGAAGAAAGCTTGGGAGTTGGACATCAAAACGCACCATCTTACCGAATTAAAAGCCGTTCATGAAATTACTATATGTAGCTGTACAGGACTATCTCTAGTTTTGTCACCCCATCATATAAAAAAGCACAAAAAACAAGTGCAAAGTAGTAGTAGGTAGTGCAAAGAAGTTGTAGTTCAATACTTCATCTACTTAAGCGGCTTTATAAACATAGAAAATAACGTCAGCGTGGAACCATAAGCTTAAGGCACTTACACCAATATTGGGTCCATTGTTTACATAAAGCTGTGAGGAAGTACCTCACTTTCTTTCTATAAAGCGATGGAAACATTGAATGTTTTTATTGAACAGATCGCTTGAATCACTGAAGAGCTCTCCAAAACTTATTTTACATCTTTGGGTAACCCAAATATGTAAACGGAAACGAGCAGATAATTATGTCTATATCCTAATTCCCGTCGTCCATCTGCAGGAGTCATTTCACACGACGCCAAGTCTTGCAGCATGTTTGCCTGAGGAGGTCAGGTGCAATTTGCTCAGAGACAACAGAAATCTAGTATGTTTAAGATTCAGATTTGTTCGCTAGTATTTATGTTCTCCATGACAGCTTCCTTTGGCATGAGCTTACACCTGTGGATTGGAATACTAATGTTTATTCATTCAAATTAGTAACATTGTTTCATTTCTGGCGAGTTCATCGGTTTTGTCGTTTCCCGGAAGGTGTCTTTGACCAGGCGTCTAAAGGAGATGAATACTGAATTGTTTTATAATCTTCATGAAAGATAACAGACAGTTGCGGCGGGTTACTGAGGAGTCGGAAGAAACCTAGAGACTTAAGGGCTTCTCGGATATCTTTGGCGTTCCTCCTTTCCAAGATCATGGTACAGTTGATAAACCGTCAACTTGTGATGACATATTTCAAGAACAAAGAACTTCTTTATAACCGACAATATGTTTTCAATAGCAAAAGATCCACTGGTGATCTGATCCAGATCAGCAAAAGATCCACTGGTGAACTGATCCAGATCAATGAAATGATGAATGAAACCTATTGTTCCAGCCCATGTCGGATGTGGAACTGGACAGTTGCGTATTGAATTCTGACCTTGACAACATTTTTTGAAAAACTAATGCTGTAGTTTGCCGTTGAGACTTAACGTTGCCCCATTGTCATTTTTCACAAATGGTACTTGTATCAATAAAATCCGAAAGCGCTCGTTACTTGGCATGTGTGTAAACCGATGACCTTCGTTGGAACGGCTATACATTTGAAGAAGCCAAAAACGCTGCACAGTGCTTAGGTGCACGACTTCTAGTGGCTACAAACTATAAAGCTTACATTCCCCCAAAAACTCGATTACAACCTCCATGGTTGGTCAGTTGCCTCTCAAACATTTTAACGCGTTTTTGATAGGTTCAAAACAAATCTTAAACTTATAGGTGATAGCTCAATTGAAGGATCGGTTGATTCTCTTAAACATCGCCGTAGTATCACATGTCAAACTCTATTTTAGCTCTTTTTCTTCGAAACAGTATCACAATTCACATCTGGTCAGGTGCTCCTCAAACATCTTTGCGCCTACTTCATAGGATACCAAACAGAGCGCTGAAATTGCCAGCTGATAATTCAATCGCAGGATCTCTTTCTCTCTCTCTCTCTCTTATCGCTTTTTCGATAAACAGTTTTTTAGTGAAGTAGCCAGATGCATTCCTCCCCTTAAGAAATTTGGCCGTAACACCCGTTCCGCTAGGAGTACTCATCGGTGTAATCTGAACACAACTCCGAACGTACAGTCAAGTATAGATTCGCTTATAAGCGACTTAAAATAAATGTGGAATACTTTACGTTTACGTATACGTTTTTCCCGATTACGATTCACAAAACTTCAAAAGCAAAATACATTGGTAATCTCCTACTAAATGCTCATTTGTTTTCCTTAATGCTTTCACTGTGCGAATTATGAAGTTATTCATAACCTCTTGTTGTGCGTGTTAACTATAAATAAAAATGTTGTTTGAGGCTAAGGTCCACTCAGAGCCAGATCTGTGGTGCCCAATTGAGTAAATAATTAAGAAAATGTTTACATTAAAATACTTTTAAATCAAATGAGTCTCAGTTGAATTCTCACTTGCAAAGCGAATGGCAACTTTGTATCGTAGAACTAAGTGTTCAACGATCGAGTCTTAATGCCTACCGGCTATCTTAAATTTTTCCTTAAATCAAACCACAAAAATTTCATTATATTCTGTCTTTGAATACAAAAATAGAACACCTAAACTTTAATTCACCAAAGAAGCGTTTTTGATTACGTGCTTATATAACTGCGCTCTTTTTCAAATAACTCTTAACATTTTTTTGAAAAAAAAAAAAAAAACAGGAAACTAGTTGTACCTACTCAAAAGCAGAAATTCAGTTTCTGTTTCAAATAACATTTCAAATACTGCTACTTTAAACAACAAAATCACTTTAAATACAAATACATGAAGGCCGTTGTGTTTTGGGTGTCTAGACAAAAATTCATTTTACAAAAATACTTTGTATTAAACCTAATAAACGTGTGCTAGTGAAATATAACTACACTAAAATGTCTTTGGAAACTTTTTCAATAATCTCGAACGCTGTAGACAGATCTTTATCCGTTAAAAGCAGATTGGATGTCACACGCAAACTTGGCCTCGGTGGGAATTTCTCCAGAGTCTGCAAATAATGTGCTTCAACTACAGCTATGTTGTTCTCTATGCACTAGGATTAAATAAGAATTAAATTAATATTAATAAGACATTTTTGATTTTAAGCTAGGAATAAATTTCGTACCTTGTCAGCAATCTCAGCTAGTATTTTTTGTTCCTCTTCGCTGCCCACACTTTTCTTTGTGTATAGATGTTTAACAGGAGAAACTTCATTGCCTCGTAGTGTTAGCTTTGAAAATTTGTTGAAAATGGAATGCATATTACGATTAATGTCTTGAAGTTTGTTGAAAATTTGTGGCTCTTTTTCGAAACGATCAAGTGCACTTATTGCAGCCTGAGTGAGTAGAGGAGGCAAAGAAGCTGAGAAGCAATAGCCCAATCCAGAAAGACGTTGATGTTCTACGATGAAAGATGAACCAACACAAAAGCCGCCAATTGATGGTACGGCCCATTCCATACCGGCCGAAATTAGATCAACTTCGATACGCTGATGATAAAAATGAAATAAGTAAAAATCAAAGCATTTTTGTTCATATCAATTACATCAACGTTAAAATGTTCAGTCAATCCGTGACCAGTTTTGCCTAGGGTTCCAAACGAGACACTTTCATCAAGAAACAAGCGAAGTTTATATTTTGAACGTAAAGCAACAAGTTCGGGTAGTGGGCAAATTTCTCCAGTATTTATGTAGATTCCTTCGGCAATCAGAAACCGGCGAGTTTTGGCCGCTTTGCTAGGATTCTGAAACAATAAAAATTTACAACATTAAGAGCTACAGTATTTGTTGTTCTTTTTGCTCTCATTTAAAGCAACACAATACGCCACTACCGCCTTGCTAGAACTTATTTCTCTGGCGGGAGTTCTAATCATATCAACAGTGCCCCGATAGGCACTTTCAGTTCAATTAGACAGAGATAATACAACGTATCTATGAATCAGTTTCCACCACGTGAAGTGAGTCATTTCGATAACCAAAAACCTACCTTCAAATCCCTCTTTTGTTGTTCAAGCAACAATCGCTCCAAATCGACCATGTCATTGTGTTTGAAGAAATAAACTTTGCTTCTTGAAGCATCTAAACCTTTTTGTATTGCGAAATTCACTGCTTCATCACTGTGAGTAAGTTAAATGCTATCCAATTAGATTTCCAGAATATAAATAAAACTGAACTTACACAAAAATAACATCAGTCCTTTTAGAATACGCAGGTATTGCGCTGGCTACCGTCGAGAATCCATAAGAATAAACAACAGCTTCTTCTGTACCCATAAACTTGGCCAACCGTTCTTCCAATTCCAAATGTACATCTAGTTGTTTTTTTAAGTTTATTTAAATATGTCAGTTTTTGTTTGGATTGAGAGCAGGAGTAAGAATATCTTACCAACTGTTCCATAGAACCCCCTAGGGCCACAAGAACCAACTCCGTATTTCCTTAAACTTTGTACAGCATCATTAAGGATTTTTTCGTCTTCCAACAATCCAAGGTAATTGTGGGTAGATAGGTTCAAGCATTTGAAGCCATTGACAACAATAAATTTGCCAACTCTGCCTGAAACCAAACGCGGTTTGAGCGCTGGGTGATTTTTATCTACCTCGTCAGTAAGTGGCTCGGGTTCGAAAGCGGAAATCATTGTTTCTTCTTCCTCAAATGTGAAGCGCTTACGTCCATTGCGCTTATAAAAAATGAGCCATACCACTGAAAGCAAAAGAAATACTTCCAATGCAAGGGCATAAAAGGGTGTCTAGAAGAAAACACAAAAATACTTTGTCAATCATACAAAATTGGCAGTTATTTTACTTACGTTTCGGAGAATTCTCTCGATTTCGGTGAAAATATATGGAGCGCCAGCCATTTGTGTACTTCTTTGGTTAATTTATTTTTAAAAACGGTGAGGGTTCACTAAAGTTCAATTGGACGCTTCTTCCAATAAGCCTCGGTCGGAATGTGAATATGTGTAATTTTTTGACTTTGCAGTCAGTTAAAGAGTCTTTAACTGCTTAAACACTTGTTAGTGCATTGCAAAGTTAAATAATTAACACGTGAAGTCGTGAAGGCACAAATAAATTAATATTTTGAGAAAATGGTGTTTTTATAAGCCGCAATAGAAAAAATTGTTCGATGACGAATTTTTGTAAACAGCTGATAGGCGTGGCGCGTTCAGCATTGCACAAAAAAGGAATCTTCGACAGATGCAATTTTTAACAGTGATGTTATAACGAGTAATTTCAATTTGTGGTACTGGTACTGGCATTCTATGGCTGTAATTGGGTGCGTTTGTGTCGCAACTCAGCAGTCCTTCGATTAGCTGTACAATTGAACATAAAAAAAAAATCAATAGGTGCGTTTTTTTGTACGCGGATATACGCTTGTTCTAATTAAAAACGACAACAAAACAAGCAGATAGCGTGAATAAACATCCTCGCTTATTTCTTAACGTAACGCTTAACTTAAAAATTACTATGCACCACTGTCATTTGAAAAAATATTGTACATTCCATAGACGAAGTTCACATTGGCCGGGCACTTTTAATCATGCTTATTATAGAATTCGTAGGATTTTACTCCCGGGGAGTTGACAGGATTCGCGGTAAATTCGTATTCACCTTATTTGCTATTAGTGAATTCGACGAATGAGCTGTATTATCAATTGCAGAACTACCTTATTGTTTTTCACTGCTGCTGTCCTCTCTGGTTCTACTCTGTACTGCTGTCATTTATGTCGACAAAACGAAAAAATTCATTTAACTTGATACGCAAACAAATTTGAAATTAAAATAAAGCAAGTTTCAGTTTTAAGTTAAAAGTGATATTTATAGTGCATTCAATTGCATATTATTTTGATGTAAGAGAAAACTTATCGAGATATACTCGAATAGAATTACGATACCAAATTAAGAGTATTTTGGATGTTTCAGATGAGAGACTACATTCAAATAAAAAACTCATTAGATTGCATACACATCAAAATTTTTCTATATACATACTTTTTCCATTTGATAATGTCCATAAATAGTGGACCCATGCTATTAAGTGATGTTTGCAGCCTTTCCAAAAAAGTGTTGCTGCTCCGAATACTTTTTTGTTAAGTTTTTTGCAACATCGGGCTCAGTTTTCATCAGCTCAACTATTTTATGAAATTTTTCCCTATTTGTGTTCCGCTTTCTTAAAAAGAAGTAAAATAAATACCTGAACATTCCATATCATAAATTTTAACTAACATATTTGCACTTTTCATGTTTTGTTTGTTGTTTTCTAGTAAGTTTTTGTCTTTACGAATCTCGATTCGCTACAAAAATGTCGCGAATGTGAAATGGAAAAAATTATATGGAGTGCGAATGGTTTGCGAATTCACTAATACCAAATAAGTTGAACAGAAAAGTCGGTAGTGCAGGTTTTGTTACCGACATTCATTCAACTCCTTTCGCCGAATTCCATAATAGCAAAATTTTCGCGAATGGTTGAAACTCACGCTAAATAGCATTCGCCGGATTCCATAATAGGGGTGAATATATTTCCTTCATGTGACAGGTTTCTCGTTCACTCTCCTTTCTTGGGCGAAGTTCACATTGGTCGATTTGTTGAAACTTTGTGCAAATAAAGCAACCGTTTTCTTGGTCTTCTTCTCTGTTACACCAATTTGTCGGTATCGCTTAAGTCCATTGGAGTAATAGAGAAAGAGAATAAGAATACAGTCCCACAAAGTTTCAAAAAATCGACCAATGTAAACTTCGTCTTGAGGTCCTCACGTTCTTTGTAAAAAACTGCAACTTCAATTTGCCCATCACGTTCTTTCACCGTCTGCTCAATTAAACGCTCTTCAGCTTGAAAGGTGCAATCTGAAAAAATTTAAAGCATTTATCTGAAAACCTGGCTCCATGGAGCAACTCGTTTTTGTGTTACGTGAATTAGACGATTTCATCGGATTATCGACGCTATGTCTGCTATTATACGGAGAAATTTGTTTCATGAAACAACTTCGAATTCTTCTTTGTTCTGTCATTCCGTGTCGCAAGTGTTATTATACGATGAAATCCAGTTTCATGAAACTAGTTTCACATTTCTCTTTATCTTTCATTCGCTGTTTTTATTTTTGGGGAAAAATAGTTGTCTAGTAGTGCCTGGTTGCTTCAAAACCTCTTCTATTGGCAATTGAAAAACAAAGAAGTCATTATTATTAGTATTATTACTTATTTTTGAACCAAATGAAAAAGAATAAACAAAAACACGAACAAAGACAAAGAGAATAGTGATGTGTCAGTATCATAAACCGAGTCAAACCGAGTTGAACCCAAACCGAGTTGACTCGGTTTACATTTTTTCAAACCGAGTTGGCAAACCGAAGAAAGAACCGAACCGTCAACCAAATAATTAAAATGAAATGAATGCAAGCAGACCGAGTTAACTTGAACATAATCAAAACTACCCTCCTTTAGTTGCGGTCTGTGCCAAACACAATGCACTTATACATATACAGTCGTATTTATAAAATTTCCTTAGAACATCCTTAGACAGTTGTCCAGCTAGACGGTGTCTAAAGAGTTAGACAAGCCTTAGCCAATTTTGTATTTATAAATGCATTCCAACAGTTGTCTAAACAACCCTTCAAACTGTCAACTTCGAAAGAAAAACTAAATGGTAGCGTTCATGATGTATCCGTGCAGTACCATTGTCTGTGTTTTGGTATACGAGTACAACAACTATAAGGCTCTGAAAGAGAGTGGCGTAGGACTTGAACTAGACCAAAAAAACAGCTGACTTGACTTTGTGTTGCAGCTTTTCCAAGTCTCATAAAATGATCAAATTTGTGCAATTTAAAAATGGAATCGTTGAAAGTAGTGTTTTTGCATCTCAAACTACTTAATTTTTTCGATCTTAACACTCTCAATGGTGTTTTATAATATGTTCAACAAAATTTTATTTGCTGTATCAATGGCCACTTTAGCCATAGTTTAGACAACCAATTTCGGTGTCTAAAGTAAGACATTTCTTAGACAGCGATGAAAGTGTTTATAAATGCGATTTGTAGTTGGACATTGTTCTAAGAGCTGTCCAAAGTTAGACATACTTTGGAATGGGATTATAAATACGACTGATAAAGTCGATAGTCGACCTGTAGTAGTCTATAAAGCATCAAAGCAAGTAGTTACTTGCGCAGGCATACAGAAACACACAAATCTGTTAAGACTACATGTTTTTTTGTTTTTTTGATTGTCGTCTGTTAATAGGTAGACGGTTTGACTGTTTTGGGTACATATTGCTACTCGACTTAGGAATTAATTGTCTGTAAAATATCCAGAGTCAAGTCAAACCGAGTTGGACTGCGCATTGCGTTAATTTCTTTCTTGTGTGACTTTTTTTTTAATTCATTTTGATTAAATCCGTTTATTTTGATTGAAAATTTTGCTTTGTTTCTATTTTTCAAAACATAGTATTGAAGGAAAAAGCGCAAATTTATTTTTGTAAACCGAGTTAGCTTACTCGAGTTACAACTCGGGTTAATCAAAATCCAACTCGGGTTAACTCGGTTTGTAAATTTTACGGTTTGGCACATCACTAAAAGAGAAACGTCAAAGCTGTTTCACCAAACCATAGCCCATGCGGCACAGGGTAGCTCATTGTCCATCTCTCTTTTTCGAACTTTCGTCCTCTTTTGCACTTATGGTGTTCGAACAGTTTCATGAAACAATTTTCTCCGTATAATAGCAGACTATCCATTTTTTAATTTGTTTTTGCTGAACGCGTCTCTCTCGAGAAAAGCTAATTGAATGAGGTTGAAAAACACTGATGCAAATTTCCCTTGGGATTTGTTTTGACATTTGAAAACCGCACTCTTCACGTGTCTTTTTGAATCAAAACACCGGAAAATAAATAACAATTTTCGTTTAATTATTGTGAAAAAATGGTTCGTAAACTTAAATATCACGAGCAGAAACTATTGAAGAAGGTCGACTTCATCACGTGGAAAGTTGATAACAGTGCTAAAGAAAATGCTGTCCTACGTAAATATCACATTCGCAAACGAGAAGACTACACCAAGTACTACTGGCTTCATGGCTTTTTAAAATGTATATTGATATAATCTTTGTATTTAAGGTACAACAAATTGTCGAGAAATATTCGCGAATTAACTGAAAAAATAGCAAAGCTCGAGAAAAATGATCCATTCAAAGCTGAAGCAACATCAATGCTGCTTGAAAAACTACACGCTTTAGGACTAGCGGCTACCAAATTTGATCTGGAAACAGCTAGTAGAATATCGGCTAGTAGCTTTTGTCGACGACGATTGCCAGTAATAATGGTTAAACGTAAGTTGAACCAAATCTTTCAACAACTCGTGGATTTAAGCACCTTCCCATTTTTTTTTTAAATACCTATCACTTTTAGACAAACTATCAGAAAGTGTGAAAGGAGCAACAGACTTGATAGAACATGGACATGTTCGTGTTGGCCCTGAAATGGTTAAGGATCCAGCCTTTTTAGTGTCTAGAAATCTTGAAGACTTTGTTACTTGGGTTGATAGTTCGGCGATCAGAAAACATGTATTGGAATATAATAATTTGCGCGATGATTTTGATTTATAAGTCACGTTATAAAAGCTAAGTAGAATAAAAATTAAAATAATCATTTCACCGGACAATCTTAAAGAATCTGTAGAAGCTCAATATTTGTGGTTGTTGGAGGGACACCGAAAGGTGCTATGAAGGGAGCAAGAAAAATATGACCTGAAACACAAGTCAAATAAGAACTTACCATGGTGGTAAAAAATGGGGGAAAGCCCATCGTTTTTAGTTTGAAAAGGATGATTTTATTTGACGTTTTGTCGTATGCTTTACTTAAATCAGTAGCAATACCATCAACTTCATTTCCTTTAGCGTTCGCAAGGCATAAGAAAAAAAAAAACTCACCAGATTGATTGGTCGTAGTTGACCTACCTGCTAGGAAACCCTGTTGAAATGGAGATAAAATAGATTTACTGTAAAAAGGCAGTTTATAATAAATTATGGTTTCAAACAACTTTCGTGTGCATGAAAATTTTGCGGTGGGACGGTAGTTAAACACGTCGTGCTTGGATCCTTTTTTATGAATAGGGACAAATATAATGTTTTCCAGGGCATTGGAAACACGCTTTGCGAAAGTGAAAGCGTGAAAATTGCCGCGAGTGGTTGGACAAAAAGGTTCGAACACTTTTTCAGGACAATAGCTAGAATTTTATCTGGTCCAGATGTGTAATCGTCCTGGAGCTCATAAATTTTGTCGTTGATACTGGATGAGAGAATAGTCAGATTTAAGTAGATTTCTTCCGATATTGAAGATATTGGATATCCACTTCGACATAGAAACCACAAAATGATTGATTAAAACGTCATCGAAACAATAACAGTTTCCGGGTCGGATGATAAGTTATTGAGGAAGGAGGGGGAGGAACGGTGGCCGTCAGATTTTCTTTTGATATTTATAAACTCATTAAAACTTAATTGTTGAGAATTGCATTTTAAGAACATATTCGTTATAGAGATGTTCACTAAGCTCAGAAAACAGAGTGAAAGCCAATGTGAAATTCTGATAGTTGTTCTCTGATTAAGAATAAAGATATTTTTTCATTTCTCAGGTTGCGAGGTGACCGAAGATATTTATTCTATCAAGGTGGAGAAGAAAAGTAGTTTTTACGAGAAATAAAATGAAATGTTTGAGTAAAACATTAAATCATCTTTGCGTAAAATAACAACTGCATGATCGATTGAGTTTTGAGAAAAAGTGAAGTCAATATTGGCAAGAAATGATTTCAATTTATGGAAGACCTATGTCCTCCATAACACAGCTTTTGACAGCTTTCGACTCGACATACTTAGACATTGTGGTGCCCGTGCCGTAATAGTTAGCATCTCTGCTTGTTACGCGGGAGGTTCATAGTTCGAGTCCAAAAAGAGTCTTAAAAGAATTAGCAGAAAGACCATTTCTATCACACCAGTTGTCAATCAAATTCAACGAAGCCTGTTTTGTGAGGACACAACTTGGAAGTTGAATCTAAAAGAACGGCGATGCCATACTTTTGGTTGGTCGACTCATAGTTTCGTTTTCTTGATTTTAACGCAAAACTAGGAAAGGAGGACATCTTCAGAAATACAATCGGTAAGCATAGCCTGCACGACAAAGCATCCGAAAACGGACTCAGGCTATTCGGTTTTGCTGTAGGGCTAAATCTTGTTGTTGTAGTACGCGCTTGCCGCATCTCAAAACTCATAAAGGAACATGGCGATTGCCAGATCAATCTGCCGTCAACCAAACTGACCATGTTGCGATCGATGCAAAGCACTCTTCCAGTGTGTTAAATATCTGAACTTTCAACAACTTGATAGGTACTTATCAATGTGGTTTTAGACCAGAAAAGTCCACAAAAGACCAAATTTTCACAATACGGCAGATCTTGGAAGAAACCCTAGAAAATAATATCGATATGAACCATCTTTTTATCGGATTTCAAGGCTGCGTATAGTATTAATAGAGACGAGCTGTACAGAGCCCTGTCTAGTTCCCTGCAAAACTTGTACGACTGTGCAAGATGGCTTTGGAGAATTCACGCTGCTCAGTTAAGGTCGGTAGAGAATTCACCGAGAGTTTTGATGTCGAAAAAGGCTTTAGACAAGGCGACAAACTCTCGTGCGATTTAACATCATACTTGAAAAGATTGTACAAAACTCAAACGCCAAAACAATCTTTCAAAAGTCTGTACAATTACTCGCCTACGCAGACGATATTGACGTAATGGGAAGAAGGAAACGTGATGTCATTGGTGCTTTTGCGAGCATTGACACAGAATTGGCAAAAGTAAGTTTGATGGTTAAAGAGGGTAAAACGAAGTATGTTTTGTCATCAAACAAGGACACAGAACATTAACGAATTGCACAAAACGTAGATAGTACAGGATTTCGTCTACCTACCTAGCATCCGCTATGGACACGGAAAACAGTGCGGATATCAAACAGAGAACAACTCTCGCCAACCGATGCTTCCTTGGGTTAAGACGGCAATAGAGAAACAATCCCCTCTCTAGAAAAACCAAGGTTACCCTTTATGACACCTTAATCATGGCAGTTCTGCTTTACGGCGCGGAAGCGTGGACTTTATCGAAAGCGGACGAGGAAACCCTTGGTCGTTTCGAAAAAAAAAAATACTCCGAATGATCTTTGGTATGCGAAGACAATTTTTTTGGAGAAGAAGATATAACAACGAGCTGTATGAGCTGTACCGCGACATGGGCATCTAGTTATGCCCAACCATCGTAGCCTCGCGATGCGTACTCTTCTGGCTATGCCCATGTCGCGGTACAGCTCATACAGCTCATTGTTGTATCTTCTTCTCCACACATTGCCTTCGCATACGGGACCAAAGATCATTCGGAGAATTTTTCTTTCGAAACGACCAAGGGTTTCCTCATCCGCTTTCGATAAGGTCCATGCTTCCGCGCCGTAAAGCAGGACTGGGATGATCAAGATCTTATACAAGGTTACCTTGGTTTTTCTGGAGAGGGTTTTGTTTCTCAATTGCCTTCTTAACCCAAAGAAGCAACGGTTGGCAAGAGTTATTCTCCGTTTGAACTCCGCACTGATGTTGTTGTCCGTGTCTACAGCGGATCCTAGGTAGACGAAGTCTTGTACTACCTCGAAGTTATGTCTGTCTATTGTGACGTTTTGTCCAATTCGTCGATGTTCTGTGTCCTTATTTGATGACAGCATATACTTTGTTTTGCCCTCATTAACCATCAAACCCATTTTTGCCGCTTCTGTTTCAATACTCGCAAAAGCACCTATGACATCACGCTTTTCTCTTCCCATTACGTCAATATGGTCTGCATTTGCGAGTAATTGCACAGACTTTTGAAAGATTGTTCCTCTGGTGTTGACGTTTGAGTTTCTTACAATCTGTTCAAGTATGAAGTTGAAGAAATCGCATGACAGTTTATCGCCTTGCCTAAAACCTTTTTCGAAATCAAAGGTCTCGGTGAGTTCTTTACCGACCTTGACGGAGCAGCGTGAATTCTCCAAAGTCATCCTGCATAGTCGTACGAGTTTTGCAGGGATGCCGAAACTAGACATGGCTCTGTACAGCTCGTCTCTGTAGATACTATCATACGCGGCCTTGAAATCGATAAAGAGATGGTGAATATCGATATTATGTTCTCGGGTTTTTTTCCAAGATCTGCCGTAATGTGAAAATTTGGTCTATTGTGGACTTTTCTGGTCTAAAACCACATTGATAAGGACCTATCAAGTTGTTGACGTGGGGTTTCAGACGTTCACATATTACAGCAGACAAGATCTTATAAGCGACGCGACGTTAAGGAGGCTTATCCCTCTATAATTGGCGCAATTGTGAGGGTCTCCTTTCCTTAGGATAGGGCATACGATACTGAGGTTCCATTAATGGGGCATGCTTTCTTCCGACCATATCATGAAGATCAGTTGGTGCATGCTCCTTTCCAACTGATCTCCAGCTGCCTTGAAAAGTTCGGCATCAAGGCCATCTGCACCTGCAGTCTTATTTGATTTAAGTTTGCATATAGCAAGCTTAACTTCTTCTAGGTTGGGAGGACGGCATTCTTGATCATCGTCCAGGCTGAATGGGGCAGTCTGCCTGACAGCGGAATTTGTGTCCTCATCGCCGTTAAGCAGTCTGCAGAAATGATCTTTCCAGATCTTCAGTAGCGACTGTGACTCTATAACTATGTTTCCCTGCTGGTCTTTACAGGCTTGAGTTCGGGGTTTGCCACCCTGGCAGGATCTTTTTACCTTTTGGTAAAACTTCCGAATCTCGTTCCTGTCATGGCACCTCTCTATTTCCTCAAACAAGCGCTTCTCATGCTGCTTCTTTTTCTTTTTGAGAAGTCGGTGTTCTTCTCTTCTTCTCTCCTTGTAAATCTCGTTATACCGATCGTAAGCAGCCCTCGTTCGTGTTTGCAAAAGCATTTGTCGTGCTCTTTGCTTGGCTGCATTTGCCTGCCTACATTCTTCATCGAATCATGGGTTTCGTTTTGGTGACCGAGTGAAACCCAGAACCTCAGAGGCAGCGGTTCTGATGGCTTCTTGGCATTGCTGCCACTGGTCTTCTTCAATGTTTAATGCTGGCGGCATGGGATTCAAGGATAATTGAAGGGGGATAAGTGAAGCTTACCACAATATATTACTGAAAACACAATTTAGATAGGATAAGCCTCTGAGATTAGCGTGCACAAACAAACAAACTTACGTTTTTTTTTGTTTGGTTTTCTGTATTTGAGTCATATTTAATAAGATCATTGATTATTAAAAAAAGTGACTTTTAATACTGCAAAATTTTGTAAAAGTTTCCTTTAAGACTCCATTTCTCAAAAACTCTTCCTTGGAAGAACTTAAGTTAAATACTAAAATAACACGTATTAGTTTTATACACTATATGTGATTGTAAGTAGTTTAATTGCTTCTAACTAATATTTTTTTAGGATATTAAGCCAATTTCTTACAAATCCAGCTAAAACGGGGGGACATAGACCTCCTGCCCATACAATTTCTTTCTTGTCTCGGCCGCACCTATCCGCTCTGAGCTTTTGGTTCATCTTATGCAAATTACCCTGTATATGAAGCAAACTATTTAAGCACCTTACCGCAACAAGAAGAACAGTCGTGGGTAGAGCAAACGGCCGCGGTGGTAGTGATATGCAATGAGATTATTTCAATTTTTCTATACTTAAGAAAAATCCATAGGCGCTTATAATCCGGTCAAATTAAACCAAAAATTGATAGTGAAGTTACATAAATTCGCACCAAGCTGAAAGTTGGTGAGATCGTTTAAAATATGATTCCAAATAAAAATTGAAAGTTCCCCAACTTTCCCCTGCATGGAAAAAATTTTATTCGAGGTCAAAGTTCAAAAATATGATTTTTCCCCATTTTTTGCAGTTTTCGGCAAAACGGTAAGTTTTATCATAAAAATATCTCAGATGCAATTGTAGATTATAAATTTATCTATAAAAAAATGTTAAGCTACTTTTTTCTTTCGTGTCACTGTTTCGGAGACATAACGATTCAAAAATTTAGAAAAGTTTTAATCGTTATAATAAGCGCACGTTTTCCCGCCACCTATGAGGTAAAGTATAGCGCGATTTTTTAACTTGGTTTGCCAAGTATTCTATTCTATTTGTCCGTTATGATCCTATTTAATATCTAACAAAATTTTATTTATTTAATATTTAACAAATTTTTAATAATTTATTTAATAAAAAACAAAATTTCAAAAATTGACAAAGACTGCAAAAGAAAAATACGAAGCAAATTAAAACAAAGTAGTGAAGTTTATTCTTCTAATTCATAGGCATTAAAATCTTTTTCTTGTTCTTCTTCTTGATCTTCTTCAAACGAATCTTCCACTGTTGGTGATTCAACATTAGAGCATGACCGGCCTTGATAATTGGTGCATGCCATAGAACAAAACAGTCCAGCTTTTTTGCTTTTGCTGCAGCATCGTCACGAATCCTAGCTACTTTCATGATTGAGTCTTTAAATTCAAATGTGCTTACTTTACTGATTCGACGACGAGAACCTAATGATTTTCTTTTCTCGTCTTCTTCATTCAATTCCTGGCCACAAAATAAGCACAGTTTCTTAAAACAAAAACCTGGCTCACTGACATGTGATCTAGTACGACGTGGACTTACTGCAGATGTACTGGCTTCTTGTTCTTCACTTTGTCTTCTATTGGCAGCAGCAATAGAAGACTTCCTTATATAACTTTCATGTAGTGTCACAGATTTCTGATTCTTAAGCTGTTCCTAAAAATCATCGGCTCTTTCGAGACTTGCATTAATTAATGCCTTCATACCCCGTTCAACAGCAGTTACTTCATTTTTACCCAACCAAAGATAAAATATAATATTCAGACTTTTTTATTATAAACTTCATTTTTACCTAATAGTTTACCACAGATAAAACAATATTCAGACATTTTTGTAATTAGCTCAAAGCAGACGGATATATGTTAGAATAAACACGTATTTTCACTAAAGCGTAGTTTTCAAGTCAAACGGTATTTCATTTATCATGAATATTGAATAGCCACGCATGCTGTTGAAAAAGAGAAAATATTTAATCATATATTACAACTCTGGAAATGAAAAATACGAGGCGTACTCATATTATTAAAACGGGTGCCTATTGATTCGCACATTTTATTAAGCATTCAATTATTTTGCTTTTGACACAATTATTTTCGTTTACTTCGCATTGCGTGTTTTGTTTTTCTGTTACTTAGATTTTCGATCATTTCGCCGCACAGTTACTTTGCATTTCTTATCTTGCTAACCATTTGTTTCGCATTTCCATTGAACTTACAAATGATTATTTGGACTTTATTTATCTCGATAACTGTTTTTTCGCATTTTTTCTCGACGGTAATCTTTTGTTTTGGCATTCAATTACTTCGCTCATTATCAGATTATTAATATGGATATGTTCAGTTTTGGTGTTCAACTGAATGTTTTTGTTAATAAAACAATGCACCCAATATGTATTTCGAAACTTGATACTATTTCTGACTAATTGGTTCTGAAAATGCTTCTTAAATATGATATATCTTCTATGATTCTAATCAATTTTCAATAAAGTTTGATGAAAAGCTTAGAACACTGTCAAAATAACCGGTAGAGTTCAATTTTTGATTATTTCGCCATCGTTTGATTGGCATTTTTCATCCAAAAAAAGCAAAATACCAATCAAACGATGGCGAAATAATCAAAATCTTTATAAATAAAAGCGAACTAATCGAAAAACGAAACAATACAAAGCGTAACGAGCCAAATATAAAGTAATCAAAGGCCAAATGATCTTTAAACGAAACGAATGCAAAACGAAGCGAGAAATATCGAAAAATAAATAAACTAAACAAACGAAAAATTTAACAACAAATTGCGAAACAACAAAATGCGAAAAAATTTTGGCGAAACAACAATAAACGAGATAAAAATGACGAATCGTACCATACCCTATTAAAACGATTACAACTTTTCTAAATTTTTGAATCGTTATATCTGCTAAACATTGGCTCGTAAGAATAAAAGTAGCTTAACATTTTTTATAGATAAATTTATAATCTACAATTGCGTCTGATATATGTTTATGATAAAACTTACCGTTTTGCTCAAAATCGCAAAAAATCGGAAAAAATCACATTTTTGACCTTTGACATTTTTTACCTTTTTCCATGCAGGGGAAAGTTGGGGAACTTTCAAGTTTTATTTGGAATCATATTTTAAACGATCTCACCAACTTTCAGCTTGGTGCGAATTTATGTAACTTCAAATGTCTAGATTGCCCGAACTAATAGATTGAATCTACTTCATACCCAAAGCCCTTATTACGAATATTCAAACTCGCAAGACACACCTCATCATCTTAACACTGTGATACGTTTCTCGTTACTGTCTTTTATTGATGATCTTTTCGTTATCCTTCTGACATATTTATGTATCCGTTTTCGTAAATCTTTTAATCGGTTTATGACACGGCTATCTTTGTTTTAGGTTTCGTTTTGTTGCCTTACATTTCGTAATTCGTAATACGGGCCCTGTGCTTGCTAAATACGGCACTGATTCTATGCCCTCTTCAAAAATGAAATAAAAATTCTCATGAACTTTATTTAAAGCTTTTTTATTTTATAATAGTGATACGCCATGTATATCATCAGATAATACATTTAGCTTTAATAATTTTTTCCTTAATTTTTTATCCATTAAGATGTTGTATGTTTGTTCTTATTAATTTTCCTTTCTTTACAGATAATAACTTTTTGTTTCTGTTTGTTGTTTTGCTTTTTCTCTTTAATAATATATAATTTTTAATTGATGTTAATAATAATTATCCTCGTTTTTGTTTTCTTTTTCAAATATATATTTATTTTTAAATATCCTTGAAAGTACACACATATTATTTTCAATTATACTTATGGTTATTAAAAATGTTTAAAATTTTTTTTTTCGAAAGAAATTCCGTCCCTTTTTTCTTTAAATTTTTTACACATACTTTAAAAACAATTGAATTCAAATAAAGTAAAGCTCAAGCGTGGAACAGAAGAAAACAAGGTTTTTTGTTATTATTTTTTTTTCATGTTTTTTTTTGCCTAAAACCTTAACGTCAAAAATGATCTCTCGATCAATTACGTAAGATTTTTCATTTATCTTTGATTTTGAGCAAAGACTTTCCGTCATGACTAGTGCTTCCTTTATTGTGATGGCAACTATTTCGATTTCTTGAAAAACGAAATAGTTAAGCTCCTTACAACTTCAATTTATTTAACAACGCATTTGTAAAGTTAACATGGATTTTAAACAATTTTTTTTTTTATTAAACTAAGCCAATTATAAAATAAAAGAATAGTTGTTTATATAAAAGTTTCAATATGTGAAGAGGTTAGTGTATTTCAATATTTTCACGCTATACTCGCCTTCTCATTTTGTTCGCTCAATATGCGTCATAAAGTTTTTTGTTTAGATGAAAATATATTGACGTTTAGTCTTTTTTTATTCATAAATGAAACACCTAAAATATACCATAGGTTACAAATTTCTGAGAGTTTTTGGACGCAATATCGTTTAAGAGCAACAAACTGAGAACCGTTCAGAGCTGTTGTCATTTCCGTTGATTTGTTTTTGAGGTTTTGTTTCTTCTTTTTTTTTTTGTATAAAAATAATACTAACATCAGACTTATGTTTTTATTTGTGTATATAAAGAGTTTGACAATTAGGGATTTGAGATAAAATCCTAGAAAAACACTGCAATATACTTGCATTTATGCATATCCATCAAAATTGGTAGGTAAGTCAGTATCAATAGGTTTGTTCGTTGAAGCCCTGGGGTTGCCCTATGGTCGCCACAAAGCGTTTTTTGAGAAACCTAAATTCGCCATGAATGTCAAATTGAGTGTTTTTTGAGCCATAGGTTTGCCATAGGTTTTCCCCAAACTCGCACTAGCTTTTTGCTGTGGCGATTTGAGGGCTGTCAAATGGCATGTATTTTTTTTTTAATGACAGGGATGTGTGGTGATTTGTGGTTTAGCGTTTTTTGAGGACTGGAAAACCCAGGTTTTTTTTGACAACTCATAGGGTTGTCAAGAAAACCTGGGTCAACCCTGGGGAAAGTTCAACGAACAGACCTAATATTAACACCTAAGTTTTTTTAAGGAGACTAAACACGGACGTTTAACGAGGGAGGCTGATATTTTCACCCTTTCACTTAAAGTTGTGCCTAACAAAAATCAATCTTTAAATGAGAATACCGAGGACGAATTACCACATACGTAACACTAGTAATACGTGCTGAATTGTGAGAGTGTGACAGTACCACTCACGTTATTGACAGTAACAAAATTTGACATTCTCTCATCAGTAATTGAACGGAATTTGATTGGATAGATAGACATCAAACTGATATGATAAATGCGACTCATTCGGCCCTATCGAGGTAACCGTCGCGTCGGAGCGGAGTTTTCTCCGATTTTCTACAATTCGGAGACATTTTGCCTCGTGGTAGTTCTCCATTCGGCCGATCCGACGTCCTCCGATAAGTTTTTTCTGCGGAAAGTTTTAGTTTTGGGAATGCAAAGCGTTGCCACATTTATGAAACATGTCTTACGATGACAACTGCCTCGAAACAAAATTAAATCTCCAAAAAAGGATGCGTTGCGGAGAAAAATCCGCTCCGATGGTAACCTCGTTAGGGCCGATTAACTTGATCACTGATGCGGTCATTTGGTTCCTGATCTAGTCTGAGATCGTGACATTCATCAAAATATTGAAAAAATTCTTTTATCCAGCGAATACTCCTCAATAGGAAATTACCAAGGTTCTGACTTCATTTAAGTGGTTAGGAACTTGTTCATGTTTGATTTTTTACGTTTACGTATTCTTTATTGCGTGTGCTGAATTGTGTCCTCTTGGTGTTAATTTTTCGATCGATTTTTTGACCATCCTTGTCACTTAGGATCATCATATAATATTATTGCTTTTAAATTGCATTGGAACGCCATTGAAATTATACCTCGATTCCAATGATGAGTCCATTTCTTTGAATTCCATGAAAGAAGATTTGTCTCCTTAACCAAATTTTTTGGTGACATTGCCGTAATTCGTGAATTGTTGAAGTACCTAAAAGAAATTCCTTGAGCTAGCCAAAGGTTCGTTCGTACAGGCTCTAAGTCGCCATAAAGAGTTTTTTGTGTTCAAAACAGAACCCGCCTTGAATGGCAAACTGTGTGTTTTTTTAGAGAGTTCTGTTTTCAAAATGCCAAATGGCATGTATTTTTTTCCAAATGACATTGATGTGTGGTGATTTCGAGGTTAAGGATTTTTTGAGAACTGAAAACCCAGTTTTTTTTACAACTCATGGAAACCTGGACACATTCAACGAACAAACCTCTAGACTCTCAGAAAACTTTCATTCTTTTAAATGTAATTTTTTTTGTTTTGTTTTTGTGTAGGTCGTTATTTGTCATTAACACGGCCGGCCGTACCCCACAGGCGTATCACTAGAGTGAAACAGTCAAGTGGGAGAACAGTGATGCTTTCACGATCACAACGCCCATGATCGTCAATGGTACAGACTATGGAATGGAATTGTTTTTGTGAAATCGAAAATTGGCTTTAAATTTGGAGTGAAGAAATTCAAATAGAGAAGATTATTTAAAAATCACTAAAATTACAACTGTTAGAAGATTGAAACTATGAATTCATTTAAAATAAATACAACACGCAACAGAGCGAGGAGCCCCTGGGCCTAGCGCATTTCTCACAACCATGCCTTGTAAGGGGATGGAGGGGACCTACAATTTTTCGCTGGTTCCGAACGGCTAATTGAGAATGCGCTTTTCATCGCAATGAATTTACTAACGGAGGACTTGCCAATTCCTCGCGAAAGGCGAATGAATTCATTCCCTTTTCAAAAAAAAAGTTCTGTTTTGTTGGCTCTTTCAAGCCTATTAGACTACAAACATACGGACCTCCAAATGTATGCTTAACTTGCCTTTTATACAAAATCAGTCCACCACGAGAAAACGAATACAATTACCATTGATCGTGAACGCTCGTGTGTACACCACTGAGAAGGTAAAGTAAAGAATTATTTAGTACCTTTGCCTGAAACAATATCAGTGAAATCAAAGATAGCGTCTAATTTTGATTAACGGCTATATCCGGCTTCAATTGAGCTTAGTTTATTCCACTTTTCTTTGAAAAACTTCGCCTTGAATGTCAAGTTGTTTTGTTTTTTTAGCCCTAGGTTTTTCCTGAACAACTTCAGGGTTAGTTGCCCTAAAGTTTTTGTTGGCTTGAGTACTAGTAACGAACAGGACTGCGTCATGATCTCGTGGCTTAGCGATTTTTGAGAACCGGAAACGCATTTTGTTTTTTGCCTGGGTCAGCTCTGGGAAAAGTGAAACGAACTTATGGCTGTTTTGAACCAAGCTTTCAACATTCTCCACATAGTGACAAAGCCAACACATCGAAAACGCAAAATTACCTTTACTTTTTCAAATTGATCTCAAACTAACGGACAAACAGAACCAACTAAGGGTTGTCGGTTGAATTTAGTTTGTGGATAATATGGCACAAGCAGCACTTGAGTCTTTCTAGCTCTACTCTGTGATGAACACTACAAATTATTGGGCTTCTTATATATTTCCCCTGATACGCTAACAAATGGACGTTTAAGATAAGACGATTGTATTTCATTAGCCTTAACGTTCTTTGATGATTTCGCTTTCTTCTCCGTAACCTTTTTATGATTATCATGTCTTTTTGTTTTTTTTTTCACTCGTATCGTTTGCTTGACTTTTTACAGTTTCGTCTTTTTCCTATGACAACTCCTAACATCTGAACACAACTTTCATATTTCCAGCGTTCAAAAACCTATTGAATGGGCTATCTTGGATACCTTTTGTATCCATATATGCTATCCGTGTATTTTCTTATCATGAGATCACAACAACGCAGAGCTTTCACTTTAATTTGCGGTGTTAAATTTTTAAACGCAAGTGTTGACAAACGGCATTGTACTCATGATTAATGAGTGAGTCGAAAACGCAAAAAAAAAAAATTGAAACGTCTAATTGGTCTAATGCGAAATTGGTCGCACCTGTGGGATAGGCTATCTCGGATAACCGGATACGTTGATAGAACGTCCCTATTATGTTCGACTCTTTTGCAATAGAGGTTACGTGTGTACATATGTACATAGGGTGGCGCAACAGAGCGGGTAGCCCCGGAACCTACCAATGGAGCGGAATTACTTTCTATTCTGTACCCCTCATTGTTCTATTACTAGATTTGTTCGTTGAAGCTCTGCATTTGCTCTGTGGCCGCTACAAAGTGGTTTTCGAAAAACCAAACAGCCCTAAAGCATAAAGGAATAATTAACAAGAGGAAAAGCTTTACTTCTCATGCCCCCAGCAAATTTCGTTTAGCTTGTAAGCAAATGCCGTTGTGTTTGAGGCTATATCTCTTTAAGTCTATCTCCTCTGTTCCTCAAACTAGCACTAGGTTATTGTTGGAGCGAGTTCAGGTAACGAATAGGCCTGTAAAATGGCAAGAATATTTCATCAAATAAAAGGGATGTGTTATGATTTTGTAACTTAGTAAACTACCTCTTAGTCTACCCAGGGTAATAAGTTCAACGAACGAACCAACTATCTTCACTTGACTCAAATTTGTTCTTTTTAGTTGCAGTTTTGTCTGTTTTGTTGTGTTGTTTTCCATGCTTTTTTGTTGCGCTATTTAACGTGTTTTTTTTTTAAACTACTATTCATTTGTTTAACATCGAGTTCATTGAAAAAACTATTTTCAAAACAAAATCCTCTTCAAAAACTCTGCTATGCGAACTTCCTTATCACGTTGCATATACAAAAAGAAAAGAAAATTGAAAATTAAAACAAAAAACATTTTGATTTTATGTAAGCATTGCACAAAAAAGTATATTCGATAATATATATGTTGTATAACAATTATAATGCATATTAATTATTGTTTCACTTTATTTAATTATTTAACCATCCTCTTCTTGATTTCAGCATCACTCAATAAAATTACCCTAGCGAGTTATTTGCTCAGTTTTTATTCTATTTTTTGTTAATTTTCTTCTGCTTTGTTTTTCTTTTTTTTTTACTATTTCCTACAATTTAATTTTCTTTTCATTCATTTTTTGTATATATATTTGTTTTAATAATGAAATATTTTAAATATATATTTGTTTTAAAAGAATTTTTTCTTTATTCCTTTTGTTTTTTTTTTATTTTTTATTTTCAATTAAATAATTAATACTATCGTTTATGTTTTGTATATTTTTGGAAATTAAAACTTCAAATAATAAAACTTGGTACAAGGAAAAACAGAAAAACACATTTATTCTTCACCATATACATTTTTTTGTATATATTGATGTGTGTTTTACTTTTTTTTACTGAAATAAATCAAACGTTTCTATTATTTGAAATACATCTACATTTATATACGTTTTGTTTTCTTTGGTTTATGTTTTTTAAAAGATAAGTTTGGAATTCATTTGAGTGCATAATTATGATAAAGATAAAAACTTATAACAAAAATGGACATCAATTAGTTTATCGACGAGATCTACAAAAGGGTAGACACATAAAAAACAAAATAGAGTTTTCGATAAAATTAAAAATTAATAGAAAAAAAGACCAATAAATAAATGACTATTATCACTGAATCAAAGCATAAACATATTCACAATTCACAAATATAAATAAAGTTTTATTTACTTGTTGTTGTTTTGTTTTTGTTTTTTGCTTCAAATTGTTATATATACTATGTACAATATAATTTTATAAATATATTTTGAACTTATTTTGTTTTTAACTATTTATTAAAGTAAGAAATGATATAAGATCTATGATGTTTGAGATTCTAAAACTTTAAAAAATAAAACATAACAGTTTTTTGTTTTAATATTGATAGGTAATGCTATTAATTAAGGTTTTCTTTTTTCTTTCTTCTTTTTATCATGAAATAATATTGTTTTTTGTTTTTCTTTTGGTTATACTGTTGATGGAATCCGTTGAAATTCTTTTATTTTTTTTTAGTTTACTAATCTTTTTAGACCAAAAAATTGATTTTCTTATTTTGGTTTCTTTCTGATGTGTTGAAATGTTGAGAGCTTGATTTGAGATTAGATATTATAAGCTGAATGTAATTTTGATTCAACATTGTATTTCAGTAAACTAAGACGGATTCCATCGTGATTGTATCTCATTTGTTCGAATTCTGAGTTACTTGCGTTTGGGATGCAGTCTCAAGAGTTCGTCGCGCCAGTCGTGACCTATAAGGATATGAACAAAAAATTTATTAATAACTATAAAGTACCTTGAATAAATAAATAAACAGGGTTGGGCAACAGAGCGGAGTGCTCCGAGGCCTAGCCTAGCTCTCACAAGCATGCCTTGTGAGGGAATGGAGGCGACCCACAATTTTCTGCCGATTTCGAACGACTAACCGAGAACGCTCTTTTCATGGCAATGAATTTTAATATTGGAGGACTTGACAATTCCTCGCGACAGGCGATAGCCTTGGAGAAAAATTTTCCTACTCTGTTGGGATCAGAACCACGAACCTCTAGCATAACAGACATACATGCTAACCATTACATAGGTACCTTAATGTAAAAAAAAATTCATGTTCGTTGAATCCCTGCGGTGGCCAATTTTTTTTTTGAAAAACTTCAACTAGCCCTGATCCTTGTTTTTGCCCTCAACTCGCCCTAAGTAAGCACTATGTTTTTATTGGAGTAACGTCAGTTAACGAAGAGGGCTGTCAAATGGATGGTGTTTTTCTTCAACCCCAGGTTTTTTTGACAACTTGTAGGGTAACCAAGAAAAAATGAAACAACCCTGGGTAAAGTTGAACGAATGAGCTTTTCAACTTTTGTGAAACGTAATGCAGGGGAAAACAGAGATTAGGACAGCATTCCACATACGGGTAGTGCAACTAAAATATGAATCTCTATTCTTGGGCTAAAGGTAAAACTAATGAGAATTCCCAGCGAGGCATGTATTGCAGCTGAATTGTTTCTGCTGAGGAATGCAACTGGCTATTCCGCTAGAGCACTGCTTGTAAAAAAAGTGATGAAACAGAGTAGGACAATTACGGTTTCGAGAATCGATTGATTCCAAGACTAAACTATGATCTATCAATCTTAACGCTCTTTTTCAAACGTGAAGAAGGTGAAAGGGGGGAGCTTGGTCAACTGACCAAACATATAGGATTGTACTCTAAGGAATGTAGGCTTTTATAAGTTGTAGCCACCAGAAGTCGTAAAAAATTTCCTGCATCGTGTTAAGAAACCAAAGCATTTTGCAGCAATTTTTGGCGAAATGTGATCGTTCCAACGAAGATCGTCGTTTACATACACATACCAAGTACTGACAGCTTTTCGGTTTCTTGGATGCAGGTACTATTCATGGATAATGGCAGTGGGGGATATTAAGCTTAAACGACAAGAGGCAGCATTAAGTTCCGCAGCATTGAACTCTACTTGTTTTTATCACCCCATGTAAGAATGCTCTCAAGGTCAGATGAGAAATCAATGAGCTAATCATACGCAACAGTTCCAGTTCCAAATCCGAAGAGAAGGGACGTGAATTTGGGAACGAATATGAAAAGCTAAAAGTGGAGTCATCAGCAAAACAGTAAAGAGGATAAGAAGTTTCTGACAAGAGATCATTTTTGAAAATAAGGAAGGTTAAAACGGAGCCCTGAGGCACACCAGCAATTATAAAGTGGGTATTGAAACCATCCAATACAACCTGTATTAAAACAACTTGTATTATGATCGGAAAGGTAGCTTATAATCCAACGATACCAAAAACACGCATTTCGATAGTTTGATGCCAAGCTCTTTAAAAATGCCTTAGAAATATGAAGCTAAATAATCTTATTTTCTTCAGTGTTTTCTTATTTTTCTGTGGGATAAGCCATCACATCACCGGTGGACCTTTTGCTACGAAAACCATACTGTCAGTCATTAAAAAGCTTTCGATCTTCAAGCTATTTCATAAGTTTAAGATTAACCAATGTTTCCATGACCTTGGAAAGAAGGGACGTTAGTGTAATTGGACAGTAACTGAAAGCGGAGTTAAATTCGCCTTTTAAAGGACGGACTTGATATGTGCAGTTTTCAATCTGCTCAGGAAAATCCCAGAAGAATAGGAAAGATAGAAAGGTTAAGCAGTGGATTTCCCAGCGTAGAAAAACACCTCTTCAGAATAACGAGGGGGTACCATCTGGACCAGCGGATTTATGTATATTGAGTTCTGTGAGGACTCTCGCAATCGAATGAGTACGAAAAAATCTGCTTCATTGCAGAATCTATATTCTCAAGCTCGGGAGGGGTTAATATACTGTGTGTAAGTTTCGATTAAGCAGCAAACAGGACTACCAGTAAATTAGCTTTTTCGATGGAGCTGGAGCTCTAAGGAGAATTACTTGGTACGCTAAACCGCGAAATCACCGCACATCCCTGCCACTTGAAGAAAAACACATGCCATTTGACAGCGCTGATCGTAACCTAGTTCAGGTCAAATATAGGGCTATTTTAGTGTGAGTTGAAGTTAAACCCAGGACTTAAAAAACACTCAGTTTGATACTCGTATTTTATTTGCGTTGAGGTATTTCAAAAAATGCTTTGGGCGACCACAAAGCAAACCCACCAGTGCTTCAACGAACAAATCTTCTCTTGTTAATTGTTACCTTTGGTAAGAAAGGCAATTGACAAATAAAACTCCAACTACCAAAAACAAGTTAACTCTTTACAAGACCTTGACCATCCCAGTCCTGCTATACGGCGCAGAAGAATGAACCTTATCTAAAGCAAACGCTTGGTGATTTCCAAAGAAATATACTTTGAGTGATCATGGTTCATGAAGAGGATGTGTGGAGGAGAAGATTCAATAAGGTTCTGTAAGCTGCACCGCAACTTGGGGATATCTACGAATTGAGAGCGAATGGATACCAACGCTTCTGTTAAACAGGGTTTCAAAAGCACACTGCAGGGAAGAGAACACCTAATCTTAGGGTCGGAAACGTACTGAAAAAATCGACAAAATGAAAATAGCATTGAAAACAGCATTGAGCTCTGCCGTTCAGCTTTCAATTTTGTTCGAATTTTGCCGCTTTGCCGCTCAGTACGAAACAAAAATTGATCTTATTAGAATTACCAGATCCCTGGAAGCCTTTATGCCAAAAATTCCATCTTGTCAAAAAATAGAGTTGGTATCGTCATGATCAAAGAGAGATCCAGAGAACCCAGTCATCAAAAAAATATACTTTAGACACGAGCGCGAAAAAACAAAAAAAGGCAGACCAAAACACTTCTGGTATTGACAAGGGCAGCGACATCTGTAATTAGTTGAGCTCAGATATGGAATCATGCAAAAGGCTCGCCAACGATTTCTGAGGCCAACGCGGAGTACCCCGCAGGCGAATCATTAGTGAAGTAGATAAGTAGGGGACCTGTGGTTCCTTCCGATCACGACACCCGTAACGCCGAAAAAAAAGAAGAACCAGGATCTAACTCGCACTTTTAACTATACACAAAACCAAATCAATACTAACGTACCTTATTTGTCCAGCTAAGAGAGGATTAATCGCATATAACCAATCATGGACTTCCTTATCGCCAAGCGTTTGTAGAAGATATCCACGATGTTTTGTGACAACACTAAAAAATAGACAGTTAAAAAAAAACTCATTTATTGCTTATTGTGTAGTTGTTACCTGAACGTATTTGGAATCTTAACCATAGCTGCTTGGTCTTCACTACATTCTACTTGTGCTGTTGCCAAATTAAGAATAGCTCTCTCAACTGGATCCTTTTCTGATTTGTAAATAAACACATAAGGACGACGAACAGTCTATGCAGAGAGAAAAAACAAAAACAATTATGTACCTGTTAAAAATCATAAGAAAAAACCACAAAACCTACCACCCAGCGTTTCTTCCAACCAGATCCGCCATGCTCTAAGACATTAAGAACACCCTTTCGTGCAACAACTGGACTAACGCGAATCTCTTCCAATTCGGGTACATAAAGTCTGAGCGGAAGTGCAGGCTGTGTTGCTGGAGCTGGTGCTTCCCAGCCATTGGGTGCGTCTGTTCGATCTGGAGAGCAGAGCCTTTTAAAAAAAGTAAAAACATTATTTTCAATTAAAAGAGAAACAAAAACTAAAATGTCTCACTCTAGAGAATTGCCTGAAATACAACTAGCGGTCATATCAGCACATCCTTCATCGCCTGGCGAAACATCAGATGTTGACTGTGAGTTGTCTGTAGGTTCAGTTTTGCTATTGTAACGTCCTAAAAAGCAAATAGTCATAGAAATATTTGATTTTCTATATTTCAATGCAAATCAATACCTTGTATCAATTTTAAACATTTGAGCATTAGTTCTTGTTCTTTTTGGTTGTATTCACGATCTGGCATTATTTGCTGTGGATCTCTGACAGGTGTTTGTGGTGATGGAGGAATAACCATATGCACCGGTGAAGTTCCAGCCCTTGCAGCGAGATTGCAAACGTCTTTTTCAGTTTTTGTCGTAGGATTAGGATTCATGTCCATTCCCAAACGTTCGCGCAACAACAAATAATGTTTAACACGGCCAACTTCTTCAAGTCTTGTCAACTTCTCAAGCTCCCATTGGTGGTCGAATATCAAAGAATCTCCGCGTGGTCTCCATCCATGTAAATTTTCCTCACCTCGAACGTACGTTGAACTTGTGTCGAGAACTCGTCGCTGTCGGCGTTGTACACCTTGATTTGAATAGAATAATGCATAAGTCGCCGTATGAATAGTCGAAATAAGCGAGAAAATAAAACAAAACAAAACAAAGCAAACAAAGCGATAAAACCTTTTTACAAAAAACAACTACGCTAGAAATTTCTACCTGGACTACCTGCTTCAGATGCTCTCCTAAGAGAAAGTTCATAAACTCCAGACAACCGATTGGCTTCGGGATTGCGATACTGTCCAGAGAATAAATGTTTCAACGAACGTGGTCCAGTGCGAGCATCACGTCCATAAATGACCATACTCAGATCTTTGGTTATGATAGCTGGTCGAGCACAGTTCTCCAACTACAAAAAGGAGATAGTTAAGATAATGTCGTACAGAGATAGGTCTAGGTAAGGTTTACCTCTAGGTAAGCACTGAGAGTAATGTAAATTGTTTCGCCAGCTTGTGTGACGCGATTCAAAAGCGTCGAATTGTGTAGACTAGAATCCCAAGCTGCCTCGAATCGATAAAACGATCTATCATCTCCAGGCACTTCAAGTAATTCACCAGGAAACAATCCCAATGACAAGACGCATGAGTCGTCATCAATGTCATCTGATGATTCGGGAGTACTTCGAATGCGACCAACCACTAGTTCGTTGATTTCCTTCCATTTGACTTCTTGTGTTGGTTCGTGTACAATTGTAATGCGAATGCGTCTCTGTATGCCTTGATGCAGAAGGAATAGACCACGGCAAGGAAGATCATCACTATGCTCGACCACCTATTGATGAAATTGAGAATGTCAAACTCTTTTCCTTTTATGCAAAAAAAAAGAGGGAAACACTTACTGATGGTACATATTCTCCGTTTGGTGCCAATTCACAGATCTCAAACCATACCAGGACATCATGTTTCGCCAAAACCGTAGAAGACGGCGGACATGGTAGCGGCCCAAACTTAGGACTCCGAACTGGCTGACTAATAGGAATACTGGGTGGAAGCATCCGTCTTGGTGGGGGTCTTGATACGAATTCCTGCTTGGCGTCTTTATGCAATGGATGATTTTGGTAGTGTCCGAAAATCTTGAACATGATTGGTTGTGTCTTCATGTACTCAATAAAAGATTTGGTCACCGGGACAGTTATCTACCAAAAGAAAAGTGTTACTACCCAGCTTTCAATAGCTAAACAAAATATTTTTACGTTTTGAACATGATAGAATCCTAGTGGTGCACCAGATGCTGAGTTTTTGACTGGTTCTGTCGAAAATGCTTCTTCATGGCGATGCAGGAAGCTGAAAAGAATTTGAATTCGTCAAACATCAATCACTTGTGTGGTTTTTGTTTTTGTTAATTGAACTTACTTAAATTGACAGAAGATGTCAGCATATTCGGGACTTATTCCTGTTGCCTGCAATACTGTTACACGGAAGGTAAACTCCTTGCCCACTTGGAGATGAGCTGCAAGATCATCAGTTGCCTCCTGGCACTCGGATGCAACACTCGAATCGCCACGTCCGGAATCTGCATCTTCGAGTTCTAATTCTTAATACGATATTTTTTTGGTCGAAAAATATTCTAAATTCGATGCAAACTGTTACATTTTGCATGTACTCACCTTCAATTTTCGTATCTAAACTGCCTTCGATGTAGCGTTCATCTTTCTCAGTTATCGGACGATACTTGGGTTTGGTTTCTTCTTCGAAGACCAATCGAGCTGACTGCTTCACTCCGTTATTGAAATCAATACTTTCTTCATCCTGTGTGGAGTTTAATCAAAACCATATTGAGGAATTGACTTCAATTAATAATTACGACTTACCAAAACTGGCTGAACAGCAATTCGCAAATAACCTCGTACATCGCCACGTTCGTTGACAATTGCCACTTTGTGCACCAGAGGAACTGGATACAGAAGATTACTTAGATAAACAAAGGATCTGCCGACCATTCGGAACCATGGGAAGCGATCGTAGAATGGATCACCACCAGTGAGACTCTCAACGTTGTAGTCCGGAGAGGTTGGGCTTAGCTCGGCTTCATTATGATACATTTCTCGCATTAGTTCCAGACGTTGCCTGTAAATGAACAATTTGATTGATAATTATGAGTGCATCGACTTGAGTAAACTATTTTTTCGAAAATCAGGGTACAGTCGAAAAGAAACCATGCAAAGAAGGAAATCATAGAAAATTTTGCTATTCCATGTAAAGCTTGTGATTAAGAACAGAGAATAGCAGAAGCATAATTACAAAATTAAATATTTTTTCTTTTGATAAATTTAAGATATATGAATAAGGTTGGTTAAATTGTTTTCGTATATATATGCAAATAATTGTTTATGTATTTTGTGTAGGTATAAGAGTTGAGTAATAAAAACCAATTGAGAATATAAAAAGTATAAGCATTATTAAGTTCTTTTGAGATCCACTCAAAACCTTTTTCAAAAGTGTTGTAAAAAACCATAGTCCGACCCTGAGTAGAAGGCACAACTGCTGCTGGCAACTAGTTTGTTCGTTTAAGCCCTGGGTTTGCCCTGTGGTCTCCACAAAACGTTTTTTGAAAAATCTAAGCTCGTTCTGAATGTCAAACTGAATATTATTTGAAACCTGGGTTCGTCCTCAACCCGCCCTCGCTTTTTGCAGGGGCGAGTTAAGGAAACGAACAGGGATGTCAAATGGCATGTATTTTTGGTCAAATGACATGGATGTGTGATTTCGTGGTCCGACCCTGAGTAGAAATCACAACAAGCCCTGGGTTTGCCTTGTGGTCGCCATAAAGCGTTTTTTTGAAAAACTTTAAGGCTAAGGCCACGCAGTCAGCGATAAGCGAGCGATTGAAAGATCAGCGATTAAACGACAAAGTCGAGCGACGAGTGGCCTTTTCGTGAGCGACATTTCCTTACCAATTAACTTAAAATTAGAACAAGTTTGGTGACCGAGCGACGTCGTTCAGTCGCTTACCCTGGGTTCGTCCTCAACTCGCCCTAGGTTTTTGCTGGGCGAGTTTAGGGAATGAACACGGATGTCAAATGGCATGTATTTTTATTCAAATGACATGGATGTGTGGTGATATCGGTCCGACCCTGAGTAGAAGTCACAACTGCTGCTGGCAACAAGTTTGTTCGTTTAAGACCTAGGTTTGCCCTGTGGCCACAAAGCGTTTTTTCTGAAAAACCTTAACTCGCCCTGAATGTCAAACTGAATATTTTTTGAACCCTGGGTTCGCTCTCAACTCGCCCTAGGCTTTTGCTGGGCGATTTTAGGAAATGAACAGGGATATCAAATGGCGTGTGTTTTTATTCAAATGACATGAAAGTGTGTTGATTTCGTGGTCCGATCCTGAGTAGAAGTCACAACTGCTGCTGACAACAAGTTTGTTCGTTTAAGCCCTGGGTTTGCCCTGTGGTCGCCGCAAAGCGTTTTTTTGAAACCTGGGTTCGTCCTCAACCCGCCCTAGGTTTTTGCTGGGACGGATTAAGGAAACGAACAGGGATGTCAAATGGCATGTATTTAAGTTCAAATGATATAGATATGTGGTAATTTCGTGGTAAAGCGTTTTTTTTTTGAGAGTTGAAAACGGAGGTTTTTATGACAACTCTGGCTAAAGTTCAACGAACGAATGAACTGATTATTTCCTGCGATGAAAGCAACCATTACCGACTATTATTTAGGTGCGTATTATACAGTTCGGCGTAAACCTTGGCCGCCCAATTTGCCAACAATTTTGATTTCGGGCGAGTTCTCTCCAGCTCTGAAATAAGTTGATCGAGCTCTTTTAGCACTTGATTGCAACACCTTAGACGAGATCTTCCGCAACTTTCTTGAAATATGCGTTCAAAAACCCGAGCGTTCATAGATATCCGCTTTACTCGTCCCAGTAATCGTAGTCCCGCGATGCGTACTCTGCTAGCTATGCTCATGTGGGGTACAGCTTATATAGATCGTTGTTGAATTTTCTTCTCCACAAATTATGTTCACATACGGGATCAAAGATAACTTGGGAATTTTTTTGTTTCAAATCATTTCATCCGTGATGAGTTTCATGCTTCCGCGGCGTATAGCAGAACTGGGATGACCAAGATCTAGTAAGGAATCACCTTGATTTTCTATAGATCAAGATCTATAGATCAATATGTCAATTGCCTTCTTAACCCAAAAACAGCGATTGGGAAGATTGATCTAACGAATAACGTTTTTTGAAGTGTCTATAGCAGAAACCTAGATAGATGAAATCCTGTACCACCTTGAAGTTATGTGTGTCCATTGTGAGTTGTGACGTTCTGTCCTCCATTTCGCCTGTGTTATCTGTCCTTGTTTGAAGCAGCCATGTACTTTGTTTTGACCTTATTGAGAATTGAACCCATTTCTACCGCTTTTGTTTCAATACTCGCAAAAGCACCTAGGAGAGCACGCTTGCCCCTTATCGCTAGCGTAACCGAGTAATTGCACAGTTTTGAAAGATTATGCCTCTTGGGTTGACATTAAAGGTTTTTTTCAAGATTGTCGATTGTAGACTTTTCTGGCCCAAAACCGCATTAATAGGGATATATCAAATTATTGACTGGAGTTCCTTTTAAATTAGCACAATCTTGAGGGTCTTCAGTTTTTAGGATCAAACATACCATTCTGCCTATAAAATGAAGATCAGCTGATGCATGCTCCTTTCTGACTGATATCCAGATGCTCTGAAAAGCTCGGGTTGAAGGCCATCTGAACCTGCAGTTTTATTTGATTTAAGCTCAAATATGAGAAACTTAATTTCTTCTAGGCTAAGAGAATGGCATTTATGATCATCGCAGCAGCTGAAAAGGGCATTATGTCCGGCAGCAAGATTGGTGTAAAGTCTGCAGAACTGGTTTTTCCAGACCCTCAATAGCGACTGCGATTCTATCACAATATTTCCCTGCTGAACTTTAGAGACTTCAGTTCGGGGTTTTCAACGCTGGCATGGCCTTTTCCATCTTGGTGAAACTCTCAAATCTCGTTCCTGTCACGGCATCTCTCAATTTTCTCAAACGAGTGCTTCGCATGCAGCTTCACTCCTTTTTTGAAAATTCGCTGTTCTTCCCTTCTTTTCTGCTTCTAAATCTCTTTGTGCTGGTCACAGGCAGGAGGCAGCACTGATTTTCTTTTCCATCAACTTTTGTGCTGTTGGTTTGGCTGCATTTGCTTGCCTACAATCTTCATTAAACCATGGGTTTCGTTTTGGAAGCTGAGTGAAACCCAAAACTAGGCTGCATATCTGATGGCTTGTCGAAATAGTTGCCACTGGTCTTCAATGCCTATCTCTTGCAATTGTAACTTTCCGATGTGATATTGTTTCACTGCGTTAGTGCAGGCTGGTCGTGAAAAGGATATCATCACTCGAACCTTGGTAGTGGTCCGAATCAAAGTTGGCCCCCGGAAATTTCGCACATCAATAACACTGGAAGAGCGTCTTTTGTCGATCGAAAGTCGAATCGAAACATGGTTGAAGGGTTGCCGCATACATTTATGAACATGGTATTAAAAAACTAGATCTATTCCCGCTACAAAATCGATTAACCTTTTTTGTCATGTAGACCACGCTTAGCGATTGTGTTCCCAAAGATGTCCTCCTGCCCTATAGCTTCGCGCTGAAATTGCGAACGACGATTTTCACGGCATGTCTAGGGCATTGCTTAAATGTTTTTTTCGAAGAACTCGTAATGTCGTCTTTCTCTTCTGTGGGAATGTGGGCGCATATTAGGCTTATTTTGGCGAATTCAGCCTTTAGTCTTGATTGTCATCATACGCTTATTAACCGGATTTTGACTGATAAATCTCTCAGTCTACTCTCATGACAGATGCGCACCCAAATAAGCGATGTTTCTGCTGTCTGTCACCATGATAAATGTCGCAGTTTTTCATCATCTTTATACCCGGTCCATTCCATCGTACTTCTTTGATAGCGATTATGTCTGCTTCGATGTCCGCTAATTCTCGACGTATACTTATCCGTACATCTTCGTCCTTTTTTCGTTTGCTAGGGTTGTCAACGGTGAAATCGATATTTCCAGTTTTAAGTTTAAAACACGTCATTGCATCTTTTAATTTCAAAGAACATCCAGGGGCGGAGTCAGCAAAGGTGATTTTTTTATTGTTAATGCAATAAGCAATGTTACTTTCTATTGAACAAGAAGAATCGTCCAAGAAGCTCAGGGAGAATTCCCAAACCGCACTATTGATGCAAAAAGATCGCTTCTCACGGTTCTGTCTGTTGTTTCTCGATTGTATTGGTTAAGGGATATTTGTTAGGTTAGGTTAGGTAAGGTAAGGTAAGGTAAGGTAAGGTAAGGTAAGGTAAGGTAAGGTAAGGTAAGGTAAGGTAAGGTAAGGTTAGATTAGATTAGATTAGATTAGATTAGATTAGATTAGGTTAGGTTAGGTTAGGTTAGGTTAGGTTACGTTAGGTTAGGTTAGGTTAGGTTAGGTTAGGTTAGGTTAGGTTAGGTTAGGTTAGGTTAGGTTAGGTTAGGTTAGGTTAGGTTAGGTTAGGTTAGGTTAGGTTAGGTTAGGTTAGGTTAGGTTAGGTTAGGTTAGGTTAGGTTAGGTTAGGTTAGGTTAGGTTAGGTTAGGTTAGGTTAGGTTAGGTTAGGTTAGGTTAGGTTAGGTTAGGTTAGGTTAGGTTAGGTTAGGTTAGGTTAGGTTAGGTTAGGTTAGGTTAGGTTAGGTTAGGTTAGGTTAGGTTAGGTTAGGTTAGGTTAGGTTAGGTTAGGTTAGGTTAGGTTAGGTTAGGTTAGGTTAGGTTAGGTTAGGTTAGGTTAGGTTAGGTTAGGTTAGGTTAGGTTAGGTTAGGCTAGGTTAGGTAAGGTTAGGTTAGGTAAGGTAAGGTAAGGTTAGGTTAGATTAGGTTAGGTTAGGTTAGGTTAGGTTAGGTTAGGTTAGGTTAGGTTAGGTTAAATTAGGTTATGTTAGATTAGGTTAGGTTGGATTGCATATAGGGGTTTAAACGGAAAGCGGTAACATCTTATTCGAATTGCAAAATATCCATTGTGCTCCCCGGGACAACAGAAAATAAGGGGTTATTGAGTTGGAGGACATAACTGAACCATTTGGAATCGTGAATAAACTTCAGATTGCTGTTCTGTGGAGAGTAAGAGAAGGTCTCCTGTTCGTCAAAGAAGCATTCTTCGAGGGCTTTTTTCCTAGTGTGGGTCAAGCTCGCGGGGGCTCACAGATAAACTGGAACGATCCTTCATCTGCTTCTTCTTCGTGGCATCCTCTACATAAGTTCAATGTGCTTATGCCCACCTGACATTTGCAGTTTTTAGAAAGTTTCGCCGAATTTTTTTTTTTAATCTGGTGGCTTGAGTACAGAGGTGTTGGTCTCGCTTGATTCGAATGATAAACCGATTTTGACGAGCTGTCTTTCCTGCCATTCCGTTACGATTTATGTCACGGTCACGGTGTTCTGGAATCCTAATTAAAGCTAAGGTGTTTATTGCAATGCGTTGAGCAGTCTTAAGTTACTATGACAGCTTTCTACTAATTTGGATTTCGGGATGGATGCTATGGCTTTTTTGGCCTTCTGATTGTCTATTTAGATGCCGCTGGATTTTTTTTCGGACCAATTTTCGCTCAGTGAGTTGTTTTGCGGATTCACAGACTGCAAGTATTTCTGCTTGGAAGACACTGCAAAAGTCTTCTACTTGTAAGAGAATAGCCCCTACCCATCCATTCATTTTGGCTGTGAAGACGGAGTCGTGATGTTTATCTTCATTGCCTTTTTTTCCTGAAAGCATTCCTTTTTCGGGATATTTGGGTTGAAATCAATTTGTGGTGGAGTATAGTCCAGTTTGTATATCTATATCAGTGTGATTTATAATAGTTCTGTGGCCAGATAGACCTACTTTTTAATTGTAACATTGTATGAGCCACAATGCCCTCTTGGTCGCCATCTCTTTGGCGAAAAGATCTTGGGGAGCTAACGACAGGAATATTTAAGGAGCTCAAAGTTAGTGTAGTTCTCATGGCAATAGTCAAGCCAACTCATTTAGACTTAAATCGTGTTTTTGAGGTTTGACACCTTTTCTAATGAGGGCCAGGATACCAAACAGGCAAATTGGTTTTAATCCAGTGCATGGTTTTTGGACCAGTTCTCCGCCACGACAAAATCCGGTGAGAAACGGTGGAAAATCGATGGATCGAGCTTATCGATGTAATAGTTACAGAACAGGCTTACAAGTCCTCGTTTTTTTTCTCAAAAATTCTATTGCAGAAGGCGATTTGGGCTTTTCATTCTCGTTCTTTTAAGTTTTCTTTCCAGTTGAGTTTACTATCAAAAACAATTCCTAGATATTTTGCGGTACCAAATAGGCGAACAAGGATACCATCTATGGTGGAAGCATGTCTGTAATTTCTTTCTTGTGAACAAATTTTTGTTCTTGTGGTGTTGACTGTTTTTGGCCCAGTTGGTGACATTGCTATAAGCTGGATGAGAGAGTTTTTGTGAATTTTCTCGAAGTAATGATGACTTAGTCATCAGCATAGGCTAAGATTTTGACCCCGCTTAGATCCAATTAAGCCAGAGTAGCGGAAATAAGCCCCACCTTGTGTAATACCTCCGCAAGTTTTGACGTTTAGAGTGCTTACTTATGGATTCGAACCAGTTTAACAGTGTTGGCTCGATATCTGTGGAGCGTAGTGCCTGGCGAATAGCACTGTATTCAACATTGTTGAAGACCCCTCTATATCGGGGAAAGGGCAGCAAAGTGTATTTTTTCAATAGGATTGATTGTTCAGTTGTTTCGACTTCTGCGCTAAGTTCAGTTCCAACTGATTTCCATCTTGCACTGAAGACATGACGTTATTACTACTTTTTGTTAGAATATGCCTTTCTGTTACGAATTAGCCTTTCTAGAGAGCCCTGTGTAGAAATGAGGGTAAGACTATTAATCTGAAATCCTCTGTTTTAGTGTGCGAGAGCATAGTAGCTTTAGGGATAAATATGACTTAAACTTCTCTTCAACAAAGTAGGAATAAAGTTTTATTTAGACTACGCTGATACAATCGACTGAATCAAGTTTCTAGGGCTTTGGAACATCATTGCAATGATGCCATCAGGGCCTGCAGATTTGTATACTGAGAATGAGTCGATGGCCCACACAACTTTCTTTTTATCTAATTGATTTCCTTTGTTGGAGGTTGGGTCACTGGGTTCTAGAGATGTCACTTGAATACACCCTGAGAATTAAGTACTCATTTTGGAATTTCAGTCAATGTGTTGGCACGCCTTCTAAGAAAACTTTAAACTATATTTCTGTGTGTATCTATTGAACTTAACTTTCGATACCTAAAAAACGAATGACCCTTTACCTTAAATTAAAACGAGTGAACGATATTTCCGCCTTTGCGTTTTATTCTGTGCGAAGCTGAAACAGTTCAGTACGAGAATAATATACAGGGTGTCCTGTAATTCGTGTTACATACTTTGGGATGTGATTCTTGGTCATATTAAAAAAAAAATTTTATACAGTAAAGTCCGTTTCTCAACTTTGACTTCACTTTTTGACAATTTAAAAAAGGCTAAGTTTGAACATTCCTACCCTAAACATAAATCTCCCTGAGAAGAGGTAAGTCAATTATAGATTTTGGTATCAAGTCAAAAGCGTCAAACTTACAAAACCCTGGCTTACCGATAGAGGCCATGTTGACCCCACATGGCCTCTATCGGTCTATCTATTAAGAGCGCTTTCATGGAAACTGGATCTGAAACTGTACCAAGACTGACAAGAGTGAGAAATTCCTGGATATCCCAAGATACCTGGGACAAAATTACACATCGAAGATCACTTAAAATAAGGATCAATTCAGAAAGTGATGCTCAACGCAAATTGATTCTACGGAACGAGTATAGAGCATCTCATAAGACAGTGCATCGGTGTGTGAGGCGAGATAAGAGGGCAAGGGTGGACCAACTTGCGCAGACGGTGGAACGTGCTGCAGAAAGAGGGGACGCAAGGGAGATGTATAAAATCACTAAGGACATTGTCGGACAGCGTAGTAGCACTAACACTAACCATCCCGTCTTGGATCTGAACGGCAACCTTTTAATGACGATAGAAGATCAGCTGCAAAGATGGAAGGAACACTTTTGTTTGCTGCTAAATGATGACAACCATGCAGGCATGAATCCTGAACTGAATAACATTAGTAGGTCTTCTAGGGGTATTGACACCAGCCCCCCAACAAGTACAGAGATAAGAGACGCGATCCATCTCCTTAAGAAAAACAAAGCAGCTGGACTTGACGGTATTCCCGCAGAATTCCTTAAAGTAGACCCTGAAGCAGCTTTCCGTATTTTGCTTAAGCTGGTGCAAGCTGTTTGGGAGAGTGAAACTTTACCAAGGGACTGGAAGGATGGAGTTATTGTGAAGTTACCAAATTACAGTCTTTGAGGTTCCTTTTCAAAGACTGTAATAACTGGCTCGGAATCACTGTTCTGTCCGTTTTTCCGAAGTTAATGGCAACTATTATTCTCGAGAGGATAAAGTCCAGGATCGAGGCTACCCTCAAGAGGCACCAAGCGGGGTTTCGCAGCGGTCGATTGTGCGTCGACCACATCAACACCATGCGAATCATACTTGAACAATCGTCTGAGTACCAATCACCCCTGTACCTCATGTTTGTGGATTTTGAGAAGGCATTCGACAGGGTAAATCGTGAATGCATCTGGAGAGACCTCAAGTAAAATATCGCTACGCACCAAGTTGAAACTCTTCGAAACCAACGTGAAATCTGTGCTGTTATATGCTTGGAACATGGAAATGCTCTGTCAACATCTCCAGCAGGCTACAGGCCTTCGTCAACCGTTGTCTGCGCTACATTCTGAAGATCCGGTGGCCGCAAAACCATGTCAAACGTTGAACTATGGAATAGGACCGGACAGATGAAACTGGATGCAGACATCACCCAACGAAAGTGGCGTTGGATAGGCCATACACTGATGAAACCTTACGACGATTCATTCGAATGGAATCCTCAGGGTGAGAGAAGCGTTGGAAGACCAAAAACAACATGGAGGTCATCTGTTTTAAAAGAAGCTCAGTCTCAAGGTATTCAATCGTGGTCACAGCTAAGACCCGTTGCGGAAAATTGGGACAGATGGAGGGACCTGGTTGCTGCCCTATGCTCCAGGAGGAGTTAAAGTGCTGCTACAGTTGCAGTCGGACAACATATATATCAAGTCAAATACACTTTTTACCTTTTTCATCATAAAAATTACCTGGGAAACTAATCCCATTCCAAGCTTTTGCAATAAAAGTCCGTGAAACCCCAAAATTAGATTTTTAACCTGTTTAAGATTTTTCCAAGTATCATAAGATGTATGGTTTTTTATTATTGTTTTGTTCATCTGTAAAAAAAAAGAAATTCTATGTGTAACAGGCATTTTCTGAAAAAAATTACATCAAACACAAAACTTTGCTTTTTTTCTTTGGAAGACTATCTTTGAACAAAATCTGGCAACTCTATGCCTATTAGTGCCCAATTTAAATACAGTTTTAAAGATCATTATTTCTACAAAAAACTAAGTCTAAAGTTAGGTGTCTACCATCAGTACTGACAGAGAAATCGAATTTAACACAGGGCCACCAGAGTTAGCCTTTTTTTAAATTGTGAAAAAGTGATGTCAAAGTTGAGAAACGGACTTGACTGTAGAACAATTTTTTTTCTTAGAATATGACCAAGAATCACATCCCAAGGTATGTAACACGAATTACGGGACACCCTGTATAATATGAATTTGTTGCATGATTTTAAACCTTATGACCAGAAAAGTTACCAAAAATGCATCAAAAAGTCCATTGCATTGCATACATATCACAGAATTATGGCTTGACAAAAAGGCTCCTCAAAGGCACAATTGTTACAATAAGTCGCAATCGCAAACATGCTTATGTAAATTTACTGATGAAACATCTAACTAAGCGTACATATCTTAAAAAAGCTTTATCCGAAAGACATAAATATAAAAAAATTTAGTTTAAGCTTTAGTCGCACATGATTACAAAAACAGGGGCCGAATTAGGGCACCAGTGATCGAGTAACGGCTGCCAATCTATCTTATCAAATTGCGTTCTTTGGTGAGAGAATGTTAAATTATGGAATTAGATTGCTCGATCACGTGAGTGATATTGCCAAACTCAGATAATTCCGTCACGTATTACTCGATAACGTGTGCTCTAATTTGGCCCCAGCTTTCTTTAAAAATGACATTATAATTTTTAAAGACAAAACAAAAAACGTTCCAAAAGCAGCAGCATTACATTCACATATGCTCAAACATTCCACCATTCACGAGCAACAAAATTGTAAAAATAAAAAATAAATAAATAAAAAAAAACTACGATAGTATTGAGCAAATGCTAACCTAGATGGCAGCAAATTTGCAAGTGATAATCTATTGGTTGACCCATTTGCACACGGTTTAATGTATTGCAACAATTCGTTTTGTTGGTCGCGTCCAACACCAACATTAATTCCACTGTTGCCACCCAACGACAAAATGTTGACATCGTTTGACAAGAGCTTGTCGTTTACTAAATTATATGATGTTGACATTGAGTGTGCTGTCGAAGAGTCGTTTTTCGCAGAAAGAATGTAGGTCGGAGATGGTGCTCGTTCTGCCAATGGCGAAATATCGAAAATCATTGACGATGGTGGACTCTCGACATTGTAAATCTGTCGCATCATTTCGAGGCGATAACTGATAAATTTTGATAAAACAGATTTCGTTTTTCAAAAATGAAGTATGTATACAAATTTCAAAAACAAAAAATAAAGACAATTCAACTAAAAAAGTGAAATGTAAAGTTTGTGTAAAATAATGAAATTTTAGTGAGAAAGAAAAGGACGCAATGGTGGTGAAAAAAATCAGTGAACTACTCGATTGATTATATTCAATTTCTTTTTTTAACAAGCAAACTATGTAGAGGTCATTACTGAGATTTTGAAGTATAATTACATAAACGATTTTAATAAAACCACAAGTTATCAATAAACAACAGCAACCACCATGCACGCCCAAAAGCTTTTGATGCCTTATAAATGCCTTTGAGGAAACAATAATTGAAGTTTTTTTTCTTCTTCAAAACAAATATATAAGAACACTCTTCAATACAAGTTTCAAAAATGCTCTTTGAAATTACCTTTTTCTAAATTTTCCATAACAAAAAAAAAAAAAAATACCAAGTACTGACTTGGTAATTGCAAGAACTTACCGTAGTTTCTCCAAAGACCAGAAGTGAGTTGCCCCATTTTTGGTATCAGTTACTTCAACAGCAACAATTGTCTTCGAAATGGGTGGAGCACCAAATTCGTCTTCACCCTGAATGGGAGTCAGAGCGCTTGGAATCAATTCCGGTGGAAGTGGTGAGTAAAGAGTGTCCGTAAGGAGAGTAAATTGGAACTGAACCTGAAAAAACAACAAAATACAAATTTTTTGTTAGAAACGAATTATTTACAAATTGGAGTCGTAGTCAGTTTTTTTGTTCAACGGTAACTCTTACCTTCTTTTTCAACTCCACGGAAATTGCATTGGCTTCCTTCAAAAATATAGCATTTCCCCATAGATCGTCACGTAAGGAAGTAAATTGATGATAACGCCACTTGCGAAAAGCCCAAGCCGCCAAACCAGCCTCTCTTGCATTCCAACACGAATCATACAGTGGGTTTTCTAAAAATAAAAAATGAATTTCAATTATTCTACAATATAATGAATTTGTTGCCATTTGTCTTCAAATTGCTGTATGCCAAGTAGGTACTTGGCAGTGAGTTATTATGAGCATTTGTCTTCGATGTCTCTTGAATTGGTGGTACAAGGAAAGGTGTGGAATATTGTTAGTGCATAACTGCATAATGCAAATGCTCCTCAAATTGGATATGAGCAGATGTAAGATGAGAAAGATGCATTTTGGCTAGATTTTCACAATTTAAGGATTTCTTAAAGATATCCCCAAAAGAGGAATTTTTGTTCCTTGGCGGAGATTTGAACAGACATATTAGAAAGACTAACGAGGAAATGACGATTGTCATGAAGATATGGTATAAGGTACCAGGAAACCTCCTGGTGAAGACATTCTAAGTAAGCGGAAGTCACGACAGCATGGATCGGGAGCTGGAAGAAACTTTTGCCCCGATTACTGATGCAAACTAAGCTATTCGACAAATACGACACAACATCTTGAATAAGTAGGCAACGACCTTCAAAAAAGCCACTCAAAGAAGGAGAAACGCTCTGGAAATTCGTTTGCCGAAGTTCATAAGCAATGCTCAAGGATATCTCCTAGTAGATGACTATAGAGTCCCGCACAGCAGGTGGCGACAGTATTGTGATGACTTATTAAACCAAGTCATTACACTTGAGGCACATTCTAAAGTTGAACCTATTTTAATGAAAATATCCGACATCACATAACAGTCAAAGAAGTTAGTGAATCTGCTAAGAACTCAAAAAAAAAAAAAAAGGTAATGGTGCTGGGCCAGACGAAGACGAGACTATATGAGTTTTGATGGGAGACATCGGTTGATGTGGCTAACAATTCAAATCTCCAAAGCTTAGGTGGTGATAGTCTGCCTAAACAATTCTGGCGACGGGAAAATTCCCTTCCACAATTAGCGCACAATTGATATGCACTAACCAAGGTAAGCGCTTGGACAAAAAGCTGCGGCCTTGCAGTTTACCCCCTCAAAACAGAGCTGGTACTCTTTACAAATAGAAGAAAAATACTTACTTTTGAGTTACCTATAGACTAAATGAGACCCCTCTTAAGACTCTGATCAAGCCAGATACTTGGGAGTGATCTTAAACAAAAAACTAAATTGGGGTCCCAATATACAAGAAAGACACAAAAAATCTATGATAGGGTAAGTGCACTAGTACCCGGACACTTAACTTTTTTCTCAACTTTGACTACAAACCATTTTGTAACCATAAATGCTACCGCGGAAACTTTTATTGATTGTAAGAAAATAGACATTTCTCAATAATATGGCGTTTAAGTCGATTGCAAAGAAATCACTGTTAAAATTAATAAAATAACAATTCAGAAAAGTTCCATTTGCGTTAGTACCCGGACAGCAAAATCTAGTACCCGGACGCCTTTGTTTTAGTACCCAGACACAATCATTTTAAGAGACAAGCCCTGTCTGGATACTGAAAATATAAGATAAGCGCACATTTTTTGTATCCATACAGGGCTTGTCTCTTTAAATGATTAAATCTCTCAATGATTGATCTCTTAAAATGACTGATCTAGTATCCGAACGCTTTTGTTTCAGTATACATACACAATTATTTTAAGAAACAACCCCTGTCCGGGTACTGAATATGCATGATAATCGCACTGTGTTAGTACCCGGACAGCATGTCTGGGTACTGAAAAACATATTCAATTTTGGTGTTAGTTCCCGGACACCACAAATAATGGCAAAGATTTTATTAAATTTGGTTTTTTTTTGCAAATTGTTTTAGTTAATCATATTTCCAACGAAACCAATGACTTTCCATTACAATAAATTAACTATTACTTGTTCAATTGCTTACTATTAAAAACTGTTCCTACTATTTTTTTTTACCTAAATCGACAACGAGACCGCACCTTCAAACCTTAAGCAATAAAATGACGCGTAGTTCTTAAAGTACGCATTTCGAGTACCTGAAACTTTGCATGCATGTACAGGACACATTGAAGAACCCATGTTTGTTGTTGTTTGTGGATTTTTGTGTGTGATTTATCTATTAATCGCAAAAAAAGGTCAAAGTGTCCGGGTACTAACACTGTCCGGCTACTAGTGCGTTTACCCTATCACTGTAATCGTGCAAAAGGATTTTTGGCAAAAACCAATATCATCCTGTGGATGTATATACTGCTATATTGCCATTAGACCTATCCTCTCTTATGGCAATTTGGTCTGGTGGAAGGCGCTGGAAAAATCCACGCATTTACAAACCCTAACCAAAGTCCAAAGATCAGCCTGTATTTGCGTAACTGGTGCAATGAGAACTACACCAACCGCGAGCTTGGAAGTAATCCTCCATCTCACACCTCTTGATCTCTACGTTCAAGAAGCGGCAGCAAATAGGGCACTTAGACTAAACCAGTGCAATGTCTGGAAAACCAGCAAAACAGGACACGTACAGATTTTATCACGATACGCAGATAACAATATCTGCACGGATTACCTAACTCCATACCTGGACTTTAAAAAATCCTTTACAACCAGCTTCCCCAATAGACAGGATTGGGAGAATCAAAACCCCTTACCTGAACGAGACGTCTATATCAATCTATACCGACGCGACGGTTCTAAAATGGAAGTTGGAACAGGGGCAGGTTTCTTTTCAAAAAGCCTAAACGTAGCCAGTTCATTCAGACTTCCAAATCACAGCAGCGTCTTCCAAGCCGAGATCTTAACAGTTACAAACTCTGCAAAACAGGTGTCCATGATGGCGGTATCATATGCTGATATCACTTTTTTCATTGATAGCCAAGCAACAATAAAAGCGATTTCTGCCACTCTTGTCAAATCAAAGCTTGTTTCTTGCTGTCGCGAAGAGCTAAGGGTTCTTGGCACACAGCATATCTGTTATGTTCCTGGTCATAGTGGTATACCGGAAAACGAAAAAGCGGACGAACTAGCGAGAAAAGGATCAGCACTTGACACTTCTCTCATTGATCAATCAATCAGGATTCCACCCTGTGAAATGAAACAGATCATTGGTAAAAAAATAATGCTAAAATCCAATGAAAGATGGGTATGCCTAGACTCTTGTGTTACTTCCAGGAAACTATGGCCGAAATACGATAAGAACGGATCTGAAAAGCTGCTATCATTGAATAGACCTTCATTACAAATGCTTATTAGTATCATAACTGGACATAACCTACTAGGTTACCACAAAAATAAAATGGGTCTTTGTATCGATGACCTGCGCAGAGGATGCAATGACGAAGATGAACATGAGGATACAGCTCACTTCCTTTGTCAATGCCCAGCAATCTGCCACATTAGGAAAAAATTTCTAGGCAATTACTTTTTCAATGAACTAGAAGAATTATCAGACACTTCAAAAAGAAGCCTGTTAAACTTCACTAAGGCCACAAAATGGTTAAAAACTGACCAGACATAAACTCATAGGTTTCTAGGACGTTACAATACTCCAGGGTATCACAATGGATCTACATTGATCTAAGTGTGACGGTAATAAGATCAAACGTCAGCCCATTCTACCTAACCTAACCTAAGCAATGGAGAGAAAGTTGTCCCCCATCAATGTACAAATGAAAGGAAGTTACATAAAATTTCATTAACTTATCTGTTCGATCAAGCTAGTGTCCCACCCTTTAGAGATCATTGGATAGGCAATTGAACCAATGTTTGTTTATCGCGGGGAGATCAGCGACAAATGCAATTCAAAGTTAAAGAATCCTAGTACATAAGGTCGAGAAGATTGAATCTTTAGAAGAGAATATTCGGCGCGTTATTGTTGACATACGACCTCAAATGCTGTAAAGAGTGGTCGAAAATTGGGATCCTCGGCTGGAATTAATTCGAGCCAGCAGCGGTGGACACTTCACCCGAAATCATTTTAAAACATGGTGGCATTCTCTTATTCGTTACCTATAAGTGTGTTTAATGACCTGCTCTAGATCGATCTAGAGCAGAAAAAAGCAGCTTTTTGGTGTTTAATGACAAATTTTTCTACTCCGAGCAAGAACTTTTTGTGTTTAATGACCTGCTCTAGAGCTTTTAGAGCAGCATTTTCTGCACTTGCTTTTGAGTAAGAGTAGAGTGGAGCAAAAGTGTCAAAATCAGCTGTTGACATTTGATTCAAATATTTTTGTTTATATTTTGCGTTTTGCAATCTATTTGAAATCGAATTTAATTTAAAATCAATTGAATTAACATCGCATGTTAGTTTAGTTTTGATTCCAATGTTTCCGCATATAGATTTTTATTATAATAGCATACCAAACATAATTTTGCAAACTAGCAAAATGTTTGTTGCTTTCTTATCAGCTGACTTTTGACACTAGCTGTTCTGCTCTAAATTGCCTGACATTTATCTTATTTCTTGCTCTGCTCTGAGCTACGCTGCTCTGCTCTTTTTTTCATTAAACACGCCTTATAATTTTCTGCCGATTCCGAACGACTTATCGATAAAGCGCTTTTCATGGCAATGAAATAAGTAACGGAGCACTTGCCAATTTTGACTTCATGTTAGTACTTAACTTTGATCAAAAATTTCAATTTTGAAGACCAATCGTCTAGAGCAGTTGAAAGACTTGAAGTCAAAAGAATGCAATACTTTTTAACTGGTTGCAATCTTGGAAGTCTTTTAAAAGTCTTCCAATTTTTGCAGTCATGAAGTCATTTGATTGAAATGAAAATAATGCATTCATTTGACTGCTTTGAAATCTTTTGACTGCTTGAACAAGAGCTAAGTCTAACGAAAAACAGAAAGAATCAAAATTAGATTTTTGGCAAACATTTTTACAAAAAAAAAACAACCCAAATTTTCGGTCAAAATATCTCTACACTTTTTGTCTAAAAAAATAGTTGTAATCGAAAAAAACTCTTTTGTCCAAATTCTTGTGGAGTGTTATTCGTTGAAAAGATAAAGATCGGTTGAGTAGTTCTCGAGAAACTTTGACTACGTTTTAAACACACAGTTGTAAGAAAATTTTGACTTTTTGAGTGAGTAAATCTAGCTGGCATCGAGTGTGTGACTTCTCAGTGTTACATCTCCAAAACTATCACTCGGATCAACTTGAAAACTCAGGACAATATTCTAGAGGCATTGTACATTTTTCGTCGTGAAAATGAAACCCATGTTACCCCCTTAAGAAGCAAATAAATTATTTTATAATTACCAAATATATTGTCTTGTTGATAGTCTTCAGGACTGCAACTGCTGTATATAGACATTGTCATGCTTTGTTCCATTACTTGCTTCTGCAAGGCATCGATACGAGCTTCGTACGTCTGCAATTAAGTTCATGCATTTTAGTAAGAAAAACAAGGTTATCAATAAAATGAAATACAGGTACTGACCTTTCTCTGCTCTTCAAATTCTTGATCTGCTTGTATCTTCTCTTTTTTATATTGCTCTTCCAAAGTATCCAATCTCTTTTGCATTTCTGCTTTCAAATCAATACCTTGTTTCTCTAATAATTCACACTGAGCGAAATTCCAATCAACCTGTTGATTGGTCTCCTCAGTGACTGCTTTTTCGGTCTCAGCTTCATTTGTTGTTAATATCTTTTCTCTGATTTCTCTCGCTTGTTCGGGATGAGTATATCTAAAAACATGGTTCTTGCCCAAGATGACACGTGAACCAGTCACAAGAACCTCTGGTTCAGTTAGTTTTCGACCATTGAGATAAACTAAAGCATCTTTGTGGGGAATCAATGTGACACTGTCGTTGCGATTTTCAAATGTGCAATGTTCTTTGAGAATGTGAGATCCAGAGAGCTGAATGTCTTGAGGAACATTAGCTTCATGAGTACCAAGTCTTGTGATGCCTGCAAGTAGTTTCAATCGTATGATGGGTAAATAGAAAATGTTTTTACTTGAGCCTCAGAGGGCCGATTATTGTGAAATGTTTCTTAGTTAATTCAAATTTCGAAAACAGGTATTAACTCACCATCTTTGATGTAATACAAGAGACATTCAGACAAATTGGGATCTTCATTGAGATTCACTAAATGAGGAGTTTTCTTTGGAGAAAAAACTCCAACTGTTATTCCATCTTCCTTAACTGCTACACCCATTTCGGCAAAGACAGCTTCACGTTGAATACGAATGGCTTCTGTGCGTTTAAGTTTTTCCTCCCATGTTTCGTTGAGTTCTTAAATTAATAAATTGAAAGGACAGATAAATCGTCAAAATAAGAACATCGCAAACTAGAATTAAAGCAATTCTATTCATTCTACTCCTGCTACACTCTGTTCAAAAAAGATTGTCAGTACAGGGTTGATGAGGTACTCTCTTTTCTCACTCTGACTAAAGTGAACTTCAACAACTTTGTTTATTGCATGTTTTTTATCGAATCTGTCATAGACCGATTACAGTATGGTGCAAAAATATACCGACGACGCTACTGATTTCGGAAAAAAACCCCTTCCATGAGAGCTGTACTGACAATCTTTCTTGAAAAGACTATAGAAAGTTCCACTTTTTTTGTCAATCTTACCTGCAATCAACTTCTCACTGGCCTGTAGCTGATCAACAGCCATGTCTGTGGTAGAGCCATTACGATTACGTCCGTTATTTGGAGACTTAATGTCATTGGGGTTACCATTCTTGTTGAATTCGTCCTCTATAAAAATTTGATAAAAGTAAAATGAAAAATCAAGTCATTTAATAGACGATCACCGTATTGAACGTGCATATATTATAATGGCCATATAAATGCATTGTTAAGCTTGTGAAAATAATATCAAAAGATTTATGTATATACAGTGGTATAAGTGTTTTTTTGGGCTAGAGCAACATCATTGAACATGTTGCAAAAGTTTATACATTGAGTTGTTTTGGATGATATGAAATGTTTGAAGGTATTTAGCTTTTGCTAGCTCAATCAAAGATGTAGTTTAGTTTAGCCCAAGCCTGCAGCCATTTCGAATGCTCATTTTAAGGTATGTCGAAATTTTGACTGTACTAAACCAGAAGAATCTAGATCGGTGTCTTAATTTGATAAGTCACCGTGAAATTACATAGTTGTGACTTCGTTGGAAGTTATGACGAAGTATGCTGATTCCCCAAACGCAATGAAATAATAAGAAAGACATGCCAAGATACTCCTATTAAAAACTTTATTCAAAGGCACTACGAAAGAAGTTGTGCTTTTGGACTTGAAACAATCCAAAACCGTAAGAACGAGTGGGAGATTTATGAAGCTTCAAATAAAAAAAAAACCATTTCTCAATAGCCCTGTTCACACTGTACAATTAGTTGGACAGACTTAGGTTTGAACGACCAATGCTTGATAGTGTGAACCCTTCAGACGACCGCTTGTCCAACTTGTTGGATGGTTTTCAAATATTTTTGAAAACTTTGAAGTTGGGCTAATGGCAGCGTTTAAGCTGTTTGAAAGAAAAAAGAGTTTGAAACGTAGTGTTTTTAGAATGAAAATGCTTATTAAGGTGCCAGCGCACTGTGCGAGGAAAGTACTTCCGGCTAGTTTTCCAAAAACTGCGATTCTGAAACTGGCATGCAAGTGCTCGGTTTCAGAGAGCGATCATGCTATGTAAGCAAAGAGCTTGCTTGGAATTTTATCGATCTGTAAAATGGGGTTTCTTCTTTTTCGGCGTTACGAGCATTGCGATTTAGAAGAGGCCCCACACTTAACTGCTTCGGACTATGATCCGCTCTGAGTGTTAAAGCCGCAAAATTATAACAAATTTGAGACCTGAGGGGAGTAATGCTGCTCAGTGCGTGACCGTGTCCTTAGAAAGCGTCGCGTCGCCGTCGGTAAGTTACCCATTTTAGTATTGTTTCATGTCTGAGACAAACCAAATACAGATGTCGTTATATTTGGCTTTATTAGGTGTGTTTTGGTGGTCTACCTTTTTGGGCGATCGTGTCTGAAAGTTGAATGATATTGCCTTTTTGACGCGGGATCTCTCCTTTGAATATAATAGTACCAACTGAGCCGATCCTGTTCTATTTTTTCAAGGTGATGTTTTTGACGGGAAGGCTTCAACGTATCTTGGGGCTTCTAATACTATCAAGCCTTGTTACACCTGCTTTCATACGGAGCATCTTCATCGCTATCCCACAAACTTTTCATACAAATAAATGACTGAAATAAGCATTTGTGGGAAACATAAGTACTCAGTCTTTTTAAGACTAATACGGTACCCGCACAACATTCTAAAATTTAAAATGGCTCCATCGTTGTCCAGTAAAATGGTTTTTTTTTTTTTTTTTTAAATTATATAGGGTGAAGGTGAAAATTACCTTTACAAGCACGTCGACCTGAAAGATCTTTTGTGCTGTTCCCTTAGGTTTAAAAACACGTAGTGTATAGGTTTGTTCATTCGAAGCTGAGGTCATGTAAGAACCTTAGAATCTTCGAGGAAGAGGTGTTTCTGATATCAAGGGGACAGGGGAACCCTTTATTGAATATTTTAAGCCTGGATCTAGCTAAGGCAGGGCATTCACATATAAAATGTGTTCAGCTGTTTCTATGTCTTCAAGACAGAGACGACAGGTGTCATCTTGGCTGATGCCCATGTTTTTAAGATGATACTTGAGAGAGCAGTGTCCAGTGAAGAAGTCCGTAAGTAACTTTGCGTCACGTTTGCTCATGTCAAGAATTTCTTTCATACGTTTGTGGGATAAGTCAATGAATAGTTTTGACTGACGATGGCCATTTGAGTTGTTCCAGGTGCTGATCATGTTCTGTCGTTCCCAGGTAGCTAATTCGTTTTTAAGGCTACCGATTGGGAGACCACAGTAGGGTTCAGGGCCTTTGAATTGGGACTGAGAGCCAAGTCTCGCAAGTCGGTCAGCCTTTTCGTTACCCGGTACGCCTTCATGACCAGGCACCCATGAAAGAGTTATTTTATTGTGAGTAGCTAATTGAACTATACATGGTCAAAATTTTTTCTAAAATGGTTACGGCAATGAAAACGAATTTATTGCTAATATCACCGATCTCGTCAACTAGCAGAACAATGCTAGTGTCATTTGGTATTGTCTATTGTTGTGGTCGAGACATTCGAATGAAAAAGCTGCATTCTTAGCACATACGTTCCAACAGAAAGGTGTTTTTCCAAAAAGGGCTCAGAGTTTGAAAGAAAAAATATGTACCTACTGATGTATAAACTCTAAACGTTCGCATACAAAAGCATTCGCCATTCTTCCAAATTGTTAATTTTGGATTTGCACTTCCCTAACTGATTCTAACTTAGTTTTACTTTTCGATTTTAGTATCTTATTCTACTTGTATGTATTATGAAAAGTTTATCATGTGTCCTTTAATCTAATGAGAAATTGACAGAACTTTTGAACTTGGGCTAGGTTAGCGAGCCTAACATCGAGGTCGGGGCTGTGTAGTGCTCGAGCTCCCATGCAATATATTTTCAATTCGCTGTTTAGTATGTGCTTAGTAGTTATGGTCCATCAGAACAAATCTAAAAGCAATGACTTTCCCTCTGAATTATAATTCGGAGGGAAATGCATGTTCTAAGACAGAAAGAAAAGGCATTAGAGAAAAAGAAGTCAGAGTCTAATAACATCCTTTTAGGCGGATATTGTAATTTTTAACAAAATTGCTAGATTCAAAAGGAAAAAAAACTGAACGACTTCGATTGTATGGGTCTTTCTTCAAAACATATGAACTTATTTTCATTTTGTACAAACTTATTGGAACTCACTAGTGCTACAACCCTTTCTAGATTGTAGATGTATCTGCGGAGTAGGTTGGATCTTTGTAGTGAAATGTAATCCTGTATTATCTCCTTTTGAATTCACCATACCATTTTCCTAAAGCCATACTTTAATTTGTCAGCAAATATATAAGCGATGTTTCAAAGTTATTTAATAACCATAACGTTGAACCATCGCTTAAGTTATCTAGGCGGATTTGATTTGTTCACTCGAGTATAATTCTTTTGCTAAGTGATCTTTTTTACGTATGAACAGTATTGTAAAAAATAAATCTTGTTTTGTCTTTTTTTTTAAATTTCCCTTTCCAATGGTGAGATACATTAATGATACAAGCACTTGTTGGTATGCAGCTTACACATAACGTCATACAGTAAATAAAAAAATAAATAGAAAGGCACAACACAACCCTAGGGCCAAGCCCATTTCTCTCAATTACACTTTGATTATTTTTATTGCACTGCACTGTGCTTCCCAAATCCGACAAATTGCATTTCTAATAGTTTTTCATTAGACACACTAATAACGACACTCATGTATTCAAATTGCATATTTGGAACTCAAAAGCTGGCAAAAAGTCATAAAGTCTTGAAAATTTTTGAAAAAAGCCTCTGCTTTAATATTATATTTATATACGTATTTTTTTACTTACAGGCAAACGGATTCATCGAAAAATAATGACAAAACAACCATTTACGGCCAAATTTCTGCTTTTGGCGGTTTTACGGCAATGCCTGGATTAAATGCCAATTTGAAAAAAATACATCAAATCTTTTAGGTGAGTTATTGAATTTTTATCTTTTTTTTTTTCCATACTCAAAAGTTTTCAAAAGAACTTCTTTTCCCTATCAAACGTAACATCTCATTTAACCCTGATTGATACGAATTACAACTTAACTAGATTTGAAACTTTTTAAGGAACTAAGATCGTTTCAAAAGCTGCTCAATTATCAGCAAACTGCCAGAAGGATGCGGAATACAATTTGGTATTCTAAAATAAAATAAAAAAACAAGCTCAAACTATCACCAATTTGACTTCTGAAAGCTAAAAATCAATTGCATTGAATAAGTTTAACTAATTACTTAAATTTGTATTTACTTTCAAATAGAAAGAATAGATAACTCAAATCATAAATTATCGGTTTGATTTTCGCCATATACCATATTTTATCGCTGGTTCTAGTTAGAAAAACTATCGTTATATCTGTCTACATTTTGTCAAATTCGTCGATGTTATCTGGCCTTGCTTGATGACAGTATATAGTTCATTTTGCCTTCGTTAGCCGTCAAACCCATTTTTGTACCTTCTGTTTCAATGCTCACACACTTAACTCTTCCCATTATGTCAATATCGTTTTTGAAAAAGTGAGTAACGTACAGACTCTTGAAAGGTTATGCTTCTGATGTTACGTTTGAGTTTTGCAGTCTTTTTAAGTATGATAAAATCGCATGACAGTGTGTCGCTTGTGGAAAGTCTTTTTCAAAATCAAAGGTCTTGGTAAGTACTTTACCGACCTTAGTGGAGCACCGTGAATGCTCCAGTCATCCTGCATAGTCGTAAGCGTTTTGCAGAGATGCATAAGGTAGACATGGCTATGTACAGCTTGTCTCTGTAAATATCTTTCATACGCGGCTTTGAATCGTGTAGGGTAAACGCACTAGTACCCGGACACTTAACTTTTTTCTCAACTTTGACTTCAAACCATTTTGTAACCATAAATGCTACCGCGGAAACTTTTATTGATTGTAAGAAAATAGACATTTCTCAATAATATGGCGTTTAAGTCGATTGCAAAGAAATCACTGTTAAAATTAATAAAATAACAATTCAGAAAAGTTCCATTTGCGTTAGTACCCGGACAGCAAAATCTAGTACCCGGACGCCTTTGTTTTAGTACCCAGACACAATCATTTTAAGAGACAAGCCCTGTCTGGATACTGAAAATATAAGATAAGCGCACATTTTTTGTATCCATACAGGGCTTGTCTCTTTAAATGATTAAATCTCTCAATGATTGATCTCTTAAAATGACTGATCTAGTATCCGAACGCTTTTGTTTCAGTATACATACACAATTATTTTAAGAAACAACCCCTGTCCGGGTACTGAATATGCATGATAATCGCACTGTGTTAGTACCCGGACAGCATGTCTGGGTACTGAAAAACATATTCAATTTTGGTGTTAGTTCCCGGACACCACAAATAATGGCAAAGATTTTATTAAATTTGGTTTTTTTTTGCAAATTGTTTTAGTTAATCATATTTCCAACGAAACCAATGACTTTCCATTACAATAAATTAACTATTACTTGTTCAATTGCTTACTATTAAAAACTGTTCCTACTATTTTTTTTTACCTAAATCGACAACGAGACCGCACCTTCAAACCTTAAGCAATAAAATGACGCGTAGTTCTTAAAGTACGCATTTCGAGTACCTGAAACTTTGCATGCATGTACAGGACACATTGAAGAACCCATGTTTGTTGTTGTTTGTTGATTTTTTTGTGTGATGTATCTATTAATCGCAAAAAAGGTCAATGTGTCCGGGTACTAACACTGTCCGGCTACTAGTGCGTTTACCCTATATCGATATTTTATTCCCGGGTTTTTTCTAAGATCTGCCATAATGTGAACATTTGGTCGATTGTGGGGTTTACTGATCAAAACACATTGAAAAGAACCTATCAAATTGTTAATGTGGAGTTTCGACGCTCACATATGACAACAGACAAGATCGTCTGTATGCGACGCCGACGTTAAGAGAGCATATTTCCTATGATTGGCGCAATTATGAGTTTCTCCTTTTGATGATCGAACATGCTTTCTTCCCATCATATCATGCTGATCAGCAGGTACAGGTGCATGCTTTTTTATAACTGATCTCTAGCCGCCTTGAAAAGATCGTTGGCATATGGCAAGCTTATATTATGTTTAGCTGCATTTGCCTGCCTGAACTCTTCATCGAACCATGTCTTTCGTCTTGGAGGCCGGTGCGATGGCTTGTTGGTTGACATTGTGGCCATTGGTCTTCGATGCCTACAGGTGGCACAGGATTCAAGGATTGTTGGAGCGACACTCGATGGCCAAAGGCATTGGCTATCTCTTGCGATTGTAGCTTTCCAACGTCATATCGTTCCACAGCATTTGTAAGGGTGGCTCGTGAAAAGGATATCATCATTCGTTCCTTGGCTTCAACAAGTTCCAAATTTGGTACTTCGGGAAGTTCGGACATCAGTAATACTGGAAGAGTGTCTTGCGTCGATCGCAACATACTCAATTTGGGTGATCGTATGATGAATTTTGAGATGGGGGAAGGTGCTAATAACAAATTGATATAGACTTGCAGCAAAATCGATTAACCTGAATCTGTTTTCGGAGGTTTTTTTTAAAATTAAATAGGCTCTGCTTAGCGGTTGCGTGTCGAAAGATGTTCTCTCTCTTTAGTTATGCGTTAGAATCGCCTAGAACCATTTTCACTGCACATCTATGGTGTTGCTCAAATGTTTTTTTATGAGGTCATAGAAACAGTCTTTGGAATTATCGTTTTTTTCTTCTGTGGTGGGGTGGTGTGGTCACATATTAGGCGATTGTCATTTTAAGCTCATTAACCGGATTTCGGCTGTTAGCTTTTTCCCGAGTGCACCTCTAACGACCAATTCGAATCCAGTTGTTTCTGTTTTCTGTAGCAGTTGCCATAATAGATGTCGCAGTTTTTCATCGTCCTTACGCCCAGCAAGTGTTCCATCGCATTTCTGATATGAAGGTTCTTTCTGATTTGCAGCTGTCAAAGGCCTCCGATGTTTTTCCGGCTGCACGTAGTCCGTTGACGGGTTTTGAGTTCCACGTGCAGATTCGGAGGTCTTTGTCTCTTTTTCTTTTGCTGGAATCGTCAACGATGAAGTCATTATTGTTTTTTGAGGCTGTTGGTTGTTTCAGAATCAAATGCTTTTTACGCGGTTGGGTGTTAACCCCACTCACAACCCATCTGGTGTCAGCACCCTTTTTTTTAGATTCTTATGTCAGTACCCTAGTGTAAAGGTAGAGATTAGTCAATATCTCACCAAGAGTTCATCCGCAACCTTCTTTATTTCAATACACAGCCCTAGTATGGGAAGACCCTGCAAGATCTTCAAATCAAATAAGTCGGAGTAGCCTCATTCAGAAGTTTCTAATTTTTTCAGTGCTGAAATCTTTCGTTGTTTCTGTAAGTCGAATTCATTCCTCATAAGCTGTGTCAAACCACCGAGATTCAGGCATTACTCGCAGAGCATTAAAGTGTTGCTCCTTGTAAGCCACTTCTTGTTGGAGGAGACCAAGGGGATCACTATGTTACTCGATTCTACAATAAAAGTGTTGGAATGTCCTAAATGTCTTCTCCGTAACTCTTAAAGCCCCTGGAGTAAATGGGAAACTTGAATTAAACAGCCATAATAAAGCCGACTTTGCTTTCATTCTTATTGGCAATTAAAAATTGAATCAAAAAACCTTTTGAATGGTCTGAAAATGGAATAGAATTACATTTTTTCACTTTTACGTCCAAGATTGACTGAAATATTGCTCGACACATTCATTTAAGACACAGCGGTTTTTTCTAAGGGTGATGAAGTTCAAAAATACAAATTTGAAAAAGAGACTGAACAAATGCATTGAGAGCGGGACAAAACCTGTCATTTAATTTTGGACTTGAAATGTGAATGTCATACCAAAATCAGGAAAATCTTTTAACCCATTCCTATTAAAAAAAGAAGATGTACAACGTCTTATTCATACAGCCTCTTTATTTTTATATATTTTTTCTTTGTCACACTTCCTTTTCTGTCTGAACGGAGTGCGGTAGGCTTCCACCACCCTAACCCCACTAATTTTTCAAAGTATTCATGGACATCAAGGCTCAAGGCAATGCGATTTGAGCGGAAGTTATACAAAGAGGACACACATGATGATGTATAAACTTTATCTTTCTATGTTTTATCTTCGGTGTTGCTCCAGAAATGTTTTAATTTTACAAAAGAAATAATAGTGAAAAAAAAGCTTAGCGATTGATTGTAATTATTCAACTTTACCAAGCAAGCAAAGCGTTTTCAGATTCAACCGAACAATGTGTCAAATCTTCGTTTCTTGCTTGGAAAAATTAATGTTTGTGTATGTGTGGAAAAAAATACAAGACTGTAAATGTGTGATTCTGATTATAAATATAAATTATATAATATGTAATATAAATATAGTATAATGACTGTTTAGCATAAATCATTTTACAGCGCATTAGTCTAAATGAGTGGGTGTTAGAGACAACGCCAAAACGTCGCCGTCATTTGGACTTAATCGGCAAGTCAATTCAGCAATTTTGAAAATTTCAAGGTACACAAGTATACTTGCAGTTGGCCAAATTTGATTCTATGATTTTTAAATGAAATCTAAATTAGTTTCTAGTCCTGCGTGGTCTCTACACTTGCATGGCAATATACACACATACATATAGACAAATTAAAGCAAAATTGTAGAAAAATATACACACTGTCAAAGCAGACATGTTCGCTCATGTATATGTTTCTTTTTGAACAACACAAAGAAGCGTAATAGTGGTTTTGAGGTTTAAAACAACGATTAAACGAATATCCATCAATAAAAACATGGCGGCTTATTTCTTCAGTACGGAAATTACTTCAGCCAAATAATTTGCACCTAACGGGATTTATAAGAAAAAAAATTAATTCGCTTTGATAGCGAAAAATAGAGTGGAAAATTACACAGGGCTAAAAATCGTTCTTTTGCGATAGAATCTTTTTCTCTATAAATTGAACGTCAATCGATGTAAAGCTTGGAGCTAAGTAAATAAATGAACAGCGTTGTGCAACAGACCAAGAAGCCCCAAGTCCCAGCACATTTCTCTCAACCATACCTTGTGAGGAATGGAAGGGACCTACAGTTTTTTGCCGATTCCGACCGGCTAATCGAGAAAGCGCTTTCATGGCTTTGAAATTACTCTCAGATGCAAGTAAGACTTGCCAATTTCTCGCGAAAGGTAACATCCGTGGAAAAACAATTGAATGTTTCTGTGGAACATCGAACTCCCATGTAAAATTTAGGCAACGCAACCATTACGTCACGGGCACTATTGGATTGGAGTTACTTTTAAAAGAATTCGGTTTGTAAAGGATGCTTTTTTTTTGACGTGTGGTTTTCAAATGAAATAAAACATATGTAGTTTAGTATTATAACAAAGTATTTAGTTTTGTTATAAAGACGGGCGTTGGCCATTATGTTTGAAAATGAACTCGGGCAAGTGGCCGCCGCGGCTGCCTCGAATGTATTCCAGCCGATCGATAGGCCCAAATCTTGACCACTTTTTGCAGCATTTGGGGCCATGTGCCAGCAGTAATACTTTAGATATTCTCTTCTAAGGCGTCAATCGTCTCTGAATAATCTGCGTAAACAAGTGACATTATAAAGCCCGACAAAAAATAGCCCAGCGGTGTTAAATTGCCGATCTTGGAGGTAACTTGCAAGATTGAAACTCGAAATTATGTAAAAATCGGCCTCAACAGCGATTTCGTTTCGAGACAATTTAACGGACGTACGTAATGCCCAGTGGTAGTGCGGCTTCAATTCTTTCACGAGAAAATGGGAAATCAAACTGAGCATAAGCGAACCAACTCCGAAAAGAGGATTAAATAAATTAATAGGGTGGCGCAAGAGAGCGAGAAGCCCCTGGGCATTTCTCACAACCATTGCCTTTGTGAGGGAATGGGGTGGGCATTCAATTTTCTGCCGGATGCGAACGGCTAATCGAGAAAGAGCTTTTCATGGCACTGAATCTACTAACGGAGGACTTGCCAGTTCTTCGCGAAAACCGATACTCGAGGAAAAAAAATTTTGCCTCGAACCGCGAACCTCTAATTTAACCACAGACATGCTAACCATCATGCCACGGATACCGAAAAAACTATTGGTGGATTGAAAACCACACGTCTAAAAGAGGTCTTTATTAATAGAGCTTCATACAGAACAACTCTAACTCTTACTTTAAATGGCGTTTATTTCATAGGGAAAAAGATATTCACTTAAAACTGAGTCTTGTGACCCTGCATATAACTTTTCACAGCTTCAATTTTTTGGCATCGGAACGAATATTGATTTTTTTTCTTTTTAAAGCCCTTTAGGTTTTTTTTAAATAATTTCCGTTGAGTATGAAAATTGCGTTTGTTGTTTTTACTGTTTGTGGTGGCATAAGCGCATTTGCGAGGGCAAAGAAAATATAAAGAATACGAAAAGAAGAAATGCTTCGAATTGCGCCGACACAACAAAGTAAAAATTACATTTTTGGCCTGATTATTTTATATTTGTAATAACAAAAGATGGTTTCGTAGTTTTTACTTACTATTTGGATCTCGCTTCTCACAAACCACTTTACCATCTGGCCCTAGATGAAAATATTGTTCGTTTTTCTTATCTAGTTGATTTTTTATGATATTTTTTTCTTTAAATTTTTAAAATCACAATGCCGCCGAATTAGATTTAAAGTAAAATAATTAAATAATATATTTTTTTTATAATAAAAAAGAATATACGACCCTACTTCAATTCAAACACAAACATAAAAGTCAACAAAACAACTAATAGTTCAACTAAAAAAAAAACAAAATAAACCGAGATTTGACTTTGTAAAACTTACCCTCTTGCACTTCAATGCCTTCGGCCTTAAGAAGATCGCGTAGTTTTTGAATTTCTTCTTTGAGTTCTCGAATGAGTTTGGCGTTGGCATCTTCATTGACAATGGCCTTGCAGACAATCTGTTTGGCGCGATCAGCATATCTGCAAAAACAGAAAGAATATACTCAGTTATAAAATAAAAAGAGAGAGGAAAATATTGTAGTCGAGCCAAAATGTAGGTAATCCCTAAGCTTGGGGCCAGATTTTGAAAGAGAGAATTTTTATTGTGTAGCCAGTGATGGGACTTTTTGGAAAAATGCCCGAAGTAGATTTGAAACAAAAATGCAGTAGATTCGACTGTTCTGCAGTAGATTTTTCATTTTTAAAACATAAACATTTTTTAACATAGATTCACATACATAAATAACTTAAAATAACAAAATAAACATTTTTCCTTAAAACAAATTCACATAAAAATTCATACGCTAATATTAACATCAGCTTAAGAATAAAAAAAGTATCGTCAAAATTGCTAGCTATTTATTGCTTTTTTTTAAATTGTCCGTCGACAAATAAAAACTTATTTAAAAACTCTATAGGGCCCACAGAATCCGAAGGTTCCCAACAATCTTTGTTTACGTCGTCGATTTTCCTTACACAGTATAACATTGTGTAAAGTGGTTGTATTTAATTACAAACAGAAACAACAAAATTGAAAAAAACTTAACCGTCAATTCTAATTTAAAAAACCAATAACGTGGTTTTCAAAGTGGGGTTTTAAGCTTTTATTTACAAAAAAAAAAAACATTAGTTTAATATTTTTATTCGATAGTTGCAAGTTTATTGAACAGATGTTGAAATTCAGCGGTCAAAAAAATAGTAGTGATAGGAAAATCTACCTTGAAATGTTACGAAATCGAAAAATTAGGTCAACATTTTTATTACAATATGTGGCTGAGTGTTCGTACCCTTAATTGGTATTTAGTTGCATGTCCCTTGTAAGCTATAAAAGCAGTACAAAGACGCTAAATAGAGCTTATCAGGTTTCCACACCTTCCCGTGCTTATCGAACTCCATGAGCTGTAACGCTCCGCAAAGGACTGTGTTGTTGCTTGGTTTACATCTAGAAGCATATTTTTTTACAGCGCTTCATAGGTTTTCAATGGGATTAAAGTCCGAAGACTGTGCGGGCCACTCCATCACTACTTTACTTTCCTCGAAGCATCTTCATTTACGGTAGCATTCAACTTCAGTATACGGTAGCATTACTTCCTGTATTATCCTAACATAGAGATGATGCTGATTCATAATGCCTTCAATCCGCATTATGGGTCCAAATCCGTAGAAGAAAAATCATGCCCATACCATTATGATTGTAAAGTGTGGATTTTATTCGGTGTTTGGAGGTCTTCTTACATATTGACGAGATTCTTTTCCACCCCTTAAAACAATTAAAGTGTTTTCACTATCAACGCAATGCAAAGTGGAAAAATACCAATCTGTGCAATGCTTTTACTCACACTACTATTATTTTGATCGCAACTGTATGTACGTTGTACAATGTACATGCACATATACTATAAAATTTTTTTTTCGAAATTGTTTTGTTCATTTTTAAGTTGCTGTCATAATATTTATCTAAAAAATATTGGTTTCCCAACAAAGACATCTAAACAATGTTTAGTTCTTCAGGATTTTCATTATAGAACGGAAAAGACATTACAATGGCCAAAACGATGTCATTGTATACAGGTACCCTCTATTACTATCTTTGTATCTAAATACTTAAGAAGATTTAATTGTGTATCATTAAAATTAAAACGCTTTTTTATTTGACCACAAATTTCTACATGAAATTGAATCAAACATTTTTTTATCACAAAAATTTTGCTTTCTTCACAGTCGTGGAAGCAATATATCGCTAGAACTCGATACCAAAATCCATATCCGTAAAAAAAAGATAATGTAAGGTACTTTCTAAACCTTCATTGGTACTGACTGAATCCATACTAATATAATTTTTTAAAATTTCAATATAAAGACCTGTTCAGTTATAGTAAGAACAAAAGTGCAGTAGATTTTATTTAAAGGCAGTAGACTTATTTTTCGAGAAAAGTGCAGTAGATCTACTGCAATTGCAGTAAAGTCCCAACCCTGTTGTGTACACGAAAAAATGTGTACACTCGCTCATTTCGGTTCGATAAGGGTGAAGGAATTAGCAAGTCCCCCCGATAGTAGTTTCATTGCCATGGAAAGAGCTTTCTCGGTTTGCCTTTGGGAAGAAATCGGCAAGAAATTGTAAGTCCCTTCCATTCCTTACAAAGAATGGTTGAGAGAAATGCGCTAGGTTCACTTAAGGGCGAAGGCGATTTTTTTGACAAAAGTCGTGAAGTTTATCCTTCAAATTGATTCACAGTTTGTCAGAACTTGCGTTTTTTTAGAAGGTCGTGAGTGTGAATTTTTGAAACTCATTCTTGCTCAACGCTGATGGATGAATTTTAAAGTGATATTTGGTTTTTAAAAAAAGTCAATGTGAGGATCTACTATAACCTCATGGCAGAAGGAAAGCAGCCTAGAGAAAATGTGAAGCAATAAATATTAGCAAAATGAATTTTGCCCACCAAAGATATAATTTTTGTTGGACAAAATACCCTTTTTTCAGTTTTTCATCAATTTCTTCAAATTTTGTGAAGAACCAAGTTTCGCAGCGAACCTGCACTTCAATACGACCGCATCTAATCTGACAGGTCGTTAGCGTGACACTTGGAAATTCAGTCCCTATGAAACCTGCCTCAGGAGCGAACAGGATACTTTCTCAAGCTTTCAATTCAGAAGGATGCAATTTAAATGTGAATAGTTTATCATTAGACCGCATTTTGCATAAAAATCCACCAAAAGTGATTTTATGGGCTGCAATGTCAGCACAAGGTATTATCGGACCTTTTTTTCTACCGGAGGCTTTTAAAATACTAACAGGAGCACTCAGACCTAAGTACCGGTCCATTGCACTACCAGATAGCAATCTATTTTTGTTAAAGCTTTCCAGATATTAGGACAAAATCCAAAAAACGCTGCCACGATGAGGTACTTAGGTTAGAAACTTTCACCATGTCTTTGCCGATGCAGGGCATTCACAGAGGAAATGCTTCACGGTGTCATCATCTTCTCCATAGGATTCACAAAGCCTTACACGTTTAAATGCTTGAGAAAAGTGAAGTGCCACGTGATAACGCCAATGAGCTTTAATCTTTTTGGAGTAGCAAATATATTGCGGTTTTCTTAGTAACGTTGGGGAGTATACTTTTAGTTTAGTTAACAGATCCAATCGCTGATTGAAGCCCTCACTGAGGACCCTGGCAGACTAAGCGCTGGTACAGGTCCTGAGAAAGCTGTTTGAGATCCTTTGCTTGCGAGTTCTTCAGCGATCTAGTTTCCAATTATGCCGTGATGGCCTGGAACCCAAATTAAGTTTTCCAAATCTAGTTTTTTGGCCGCATTCTGAAGAGTCTTGTATTGAGTTGAGTAGACCACAGCTTGGCTGTCAATGCAGACACAAATACTTCTCCCCATCCAGCCACTGTTCGTAACGTAGCTCAAAACAATTTGGATAGCATGTCTCCGATTGGAAGACGGATGCGTAAGTGGCTAATAAGGCGTGCAGTCGTATGTCATTGCTCTCCACTAAAAGGCCAGCGCCAGATCCATTATCGGTTTAAGATCAACCTTTGAGGATTCTATAACATTCTATTGGCACAGATTCTTAAGTGGTCTAGTCCTGAACCGATGGAAGTTGACTGTGTATTTTTGGTGCAGTTTATTCGCCAAAGAAATCGTCTTAAAAAACCTAAAAAAAATTTCGTGACTTCAAGCATGTGGTCATTTTAACAAAGATCATCTTTTATCACACGCCAATTACTGACAACTTTTCGTTTTCTTGGATACAGTCATCATTCATGGATAATTGTAATTGGGAAATGTTTAGCTTAGCGACATGCGACAGCATTGAGTTTTCGAAGCATTGAATTCTACTCGGTTTTTATGACCCCATGTAACAATGCTGTCAAGGTCAGAATTCAATAAGCTTATCGTACGCAACTGTTCCAGTTCCACATTCGAAGAGCAGGGACGTGAATTTGGAAACGAATATGAAAAGCTGAGGGTCGAAGCGAATTAGAAGTTTCAGACGAGAGATCATTTATCATTCTTCAAGATATTTCATAAGTCGACGGTTTATCAACACGATACCCATTTCCAACAGCAAATTTTAGTTTTACTATAAAAATATTGGGTAATAAATATCAATTTATTACACACATACATTTATGTACATATATTGAATAAGTTTCATATAAGTCAAAATTGACTGAAAGTAAGATCGAATTCGCGATCTGACGTTTCCAATCACTGTTGAAGATATTTGACTTTGCTTAGACGATGAAACATGTGTGTGAAACATTGCCATCGAATACGAGCATTTCCGGTGGAGATTGTGGCTCCTTTTCGTCAATGGCTATGTTGTAAAGGACGGCACAAGCAATTATAACCAACTGCACGGTTTTAACTCTGCATCTTAACCCATTTGCTTATACTGGAAACCGTCTTTTTTAAATTGCATGAGAACGCTGGACTGGATTTTGAGTACGAATCTGCTACTCGTTGTATAATAAAATTTTAACACTTTCTTAAACATTTTGAAAAACCATTCTCTTCGTGGGTTGCAAGGTTACCAATTGCCCAAACCTTGACTCACAGCAAGGCAAACAAAAAAACCTCTATCAATTCCAACAGCATCATTGTGGTTCGCTTCGAAATGCGAAATTGGTAAATGAAATCATGGTCAAGCCCGACCCGTGAACACATTGTTATTCTTTTTCATCTTCGCTTTCGGAAGCAGACGATGGATGATTCTCCCAATAATAACTTGATCGCCGAAATTTCCGCTTGGAACACGCTACAATGGTTTGGAAGGCGGAACGAGAGGCTTACATTAAGTCGTTTTGAGTACACCCCGCAGCCTACCCCTTCTTCGGTTTTTGAACCATCTGTATAGAAATGAATTGAATCATCTCTCAAAAATTCTTCGTCTTTCCAGGTCGTTCTCGGTGGGATTTAGACTTGGAACTTATTATCAAAAACCAATTGGGGCATGTTGTAGTCGGAGTGGCAAGGGATTGATCCGAATAAATTCAGGATTGTAGCGTGACCGATGTTATTTACGGTCCATTGGGAGATAGCTCTCATACGAATGGCTGCACTGGTGGCCATTTGTTTGCTGAAGATATCTAGTGGCCTTACACCACTAGATATCTTCAAGGAGTGTATTTAGGGCAGCTGAAGGTGTTGATCTCAGTGCTCCGCTTATACACAAACAGGCTGTTCGTTGGACCTTGCTTAAATTATCGCAGTAGGTCCTTTTATCAAGAGCGGTCCACCATACCACTACTCCGTATGTGAGTATTGGTCTGATGACCGCGGTGTAGAGCCAGTGTGTGATTTGGGGGGATAAACCCCATTTATTACCAATGGCTTTTTTTACAGGAAAATAAAGCTACGGTGGATTTCCTGATTCTTTCCTGTATATTGGCTTTCCAATTTAGCTTTTTGTCTAGGATTATACCTATATATTTGGCTTCGTTTAATAGTACAAGTGAGCTTCCATTTACTGATGGAGTTATTAGTTGAGGAATTTTATATTTCCTGGTAAAGAGAACGAGTACAGTTTTCTGAGGGTTGACCCCTAGATCACATTTTCCCGCCCATTTTACAAGTTTATTTAGAGTGGTGAGCATTTTTGCCAGACACCGCAATGAGGACGTCATTTGCAAATGCAATCACTTTGAATCCCTCAGCTTCTAAGTCAACTAGACGTTCATTGACGACTATATTCCATAGAAGAGGGGATAGGACTCCGCCTTGCGGTGTTCCTCTACTGACAGATCTCTTTGCAGAGAAGTTTCCTAGAGTAAAGTTGATTCTCCTGCTTTTTAGCATTAGATCTATCAACTCCACTATGGAACCATCTACTTTGAGCTTCGTCAGTGCCTTTGTAATTGCAGAGTTGCTGACGTTGTTGAAGGCGCCCTCTATGTCGAGGAAGGCGGCCAGAGTAAATTCTTTGTGATGGAGGGAATATTCTATAGTACGTACCAGGGTGTGTAGGGCCGTTTCTACAGATTTTTCCTTACAGTAGACGTGTTGTGCTGCAGATAACAATTTTGGATCTACAGCTTTACGCAGGTGGAAAGCAATCAGTCGTTCTAAAGTTAAGAAGGAAAGATGATAGACTTATTGGTCGGAGATCTTTCGGGTTTACGTGGGATGATTTCCCAGCCTTAGGCATAAACACAACCTTGACCTCTCTCCACTGCGTGGGGATATAATTCAAGGTGGTACAGCCGATGAGAATTACTTCCAGGACAGGGATAATAATATCCGCGGCCTTTTGAAGTTCGGCTGGAACTAAACCATCAGGTCCAGGGGATTTGTATGGGTCAAAGCTGTTAATGGCCCAAACTAATTTTTTTCTTGTAATCAGATCGGGGTTGTTTGTTATTATGCTACCTGGTTCTGTGGAATCATAGTTGCATAAATTCTTAGAGCTTCCTGGAAAGTGAGTGTCCAGAAGCAAATTAAGCGTTTCTTCGCAGGATTCTGTCCAGCCGTCAGCTGTTTTCATACTGCTAGGCATGGTGAGACTCTTTGACAGGATTTCCTTAATCTAGAAGATTCTGAAGTATCTTCTATTTCACCACAGAAGTTTCTCCATGAAGTTCTTTTACTTTTCCTCAGTTTATATTTATATGTTTTGAGGGATTCCTTTTAGGAGTCCCAGTCTATTGAGATTTTTGATTGTTTAGCTCGGTTGAAAAATTTTCTGCATTCCTTCCTGAGCGGTTCTGGCCCCGAAAAATGTAGTACATATCTACAAAATTAAATTTTACAGACAAAACTGTCAAGTTTACTTATTCAAATTCTACTTTTTTCCGAAGTTGAGAAAATGGGAAGATGATCAACTCGAGAGCTGAAAATCGACAGTTGACGCTGTCAAATTTGAGTGAAGAAAAACAAAATCACAAGTTGAGAATAAAGATCCTCCAGTTGACTTCAACTTTTAGTGAAGAAAACGGCCCTTAGTTTATCTTTCATCGAGTTTAAAAAAGAAAGGCGTATATAAAATAATTTCCCATTTTCCTTCTTTTTTTTTGTTATAAGTGAAAAATAAAATTAAAAAAGCTCACCTTAATGTGCTAAGTGTTTCGTCGTAATTGATATCAGCTGGTGAAATAGCAGCAATCATAGCGGTCTTTGAATTTCCACCCAAATTCTCACGGAGCAACCACGTAAGTACCGAATCACGATACGGAATGAAATCAGCTTTCTTTGATTTCTTACTCTTTGAAGCCTGGAAAATTTAGTTTGAAAAAGGAAAAACAAATCGATAACACAACATATTTCAAATCACTTGTTCGTTTAACAAAACCACTACAAAGTATTTACAAAAAAAAAGTACAAACACAATGCAATCAACAATGTGAGAATTTAACGTGTGTAGAATGGAGGTTATATGTTATGTTTTTAATTAAAGAAAAAGCATACTTATGATGAGAGACAGAGTATCAGTAGATAATTAAAAAACACCAACTGTTAAAAATCATACTTACAGACTATTTTATTGATTTGAGTTATTGATTTTTAAGTTCATAACGAGATTTATTAAATGATAGAATGATGAATCCGGATTTCAAATAATTTGCAGTGAATGAAGAAATTAAAAATTTGTTTTCAAAGTTTAAAAATAATGTTTTCTTTTAAAGTTTCATGTTAATTTATTTAAAAAAATGCATTCATTCAGAGGAAAGTACATAGATGGCAACAAGCACTTTGTATGAAAAGAATTACTTACAATTTCGGCCAATGCAGAAATAACTTTTCCCAATGTAGTAAGCGATTTGTTTATGTTGGCACCTTCTTTTAGACGAGTGCCCTTTGCTCCGGTTGAATCAGCACGTTCAGATCCGGCCAAATCGACCAGACTTATTTTGGATACTTTTTCAGTAGTCAAATCGGTCATTTCGTCGTGTCGTCTTTGTGTGAAGAAGATTGTAAAAACTGCGTGAGAACGAGAACTAGTTTCGTTCATGTTGGTGGCGGCAACAGTTCTAGAAGGAGAAAACGTTTATAGATTGTTTGATTGGAAGGTTCTTCACTTAGTTTACCTTGCTTTGTTGCCTTCATCAATGAGATCATGGATGTCCTGATAGTCAGTAACGGCCAGTTTTGAAAGATCTTCTACATATGGACCAAGCAAAGGATGCTCCCTTACGCGAAGGTTGCCCTTATTCTTTGGATTCAGCAAGTCACGAACGCGCTCACAGTAGATTTCCATGTAGGAAACCTCAACCTTAAGTGAAATAAATCAGTAAGCATATGGCGCACCTCAGGGAGAATGTCCTCAAGTTCACACTGTACAATTTGCACCTACTTCGTTTGACGGATGTTGGATGGTAGGATGCAGTTTGCCTTCAGACTTATCAGACTTATTGTCTAACATTATGACATATTTTCCTCCGCTCCGTCCAACTTGAGAATTTTCAAAGATATTTGAAAATATTTGTCCAACAAGTTGGACAAGCGGTCCTCTGAGGGTTCACATTATCCAACATTGGTCGTTCAAACCAAAGTTTGTGGAAATAGTTGTACAGTGTGAACTCCGCTAAGTGCGTTTACTCACCGAGTATTTCAAATCTCCCGACTCTGTGTCATGAATGCGTGTGAACAGATCCTTGCAAATCATAGGGATGATACCTTCCTGCAATTCTTCTTGTTTACCCATCATTGTATAGGATTTTCCGGCACCAGTTTGTCCATATGCAAAAATGCATACATTGTAACCATCAAAGGAATGTTGTAACATTTCTTCTCCAATGTCCTTGTAGACCATTTCTTGAGTGGAGAATTCCGGATCTCTGGGCTGTAAATGATTTATTGTAATTGTTAGAAGAAACCGTATGCAAGTGCAACATTTCTATACTCACATTGTGCGACCAGTACGAGTAATCAAAGTTAAACGATTTAATGGCTTCATTTGAATTTGGTGGTACTTTGGGATTTCTTATGCCTGAAAGAATCGTTTTTTATAATTATTGAAATTTATTTTTAGTTAAAAGTTTTTTACATGTTGTCGCTCCACTCATTTCTATAATGCATTTTGATTCTCGTGAAATCTCGCGTGAGTTGAAGGGTCGCACTCGAACCGCCACTTTGACAGACGACATGACGGCGAGAGGCCCTGGGCCTTTTCTTCACTTCTGAAACAAAAAGAAAATACGAGTTTATGTACATTTCAGATTTTTCTGTTGGCTTTAAATTGACAAAATTCGGAACTACTCGAAAATAAAATTAAAGTAGAAATCACTTTCAAAAATACGCTGAATTGAATAATCGTGAGGGTACATGAGCTTGAACTCTAACTTTTTGGAGACTGAAGCCACTGTACTGGTCGTGTACTATTCGGGAAGACTCTGATTTTTACTTTACCTCTGAGCGTTAACCACGGCATACTCGTCTCTTCCAACCAAAGCAGTGGTAACTGCCAAATTAGTAACTGCAAGTGTTGGCAAAAGGACGAAGAAAAATAGAGTAGGTTGTTGCTCTGTGAGTAATAACTGGCTGCCCGAATTTCAGTGGCCCGCCAGAGCTAAGGGGAATGCCACAGCGGATGAATTCGATTTACAGACCCAACGGTGTACTGCAGCAGACAGAAAGCAAAAACTCCTGAATAAGCTACTCCGACATATTCGGTTTAAAAGTCTTTCAAAGTCATGCAATACTAGGACAGGGTATTGAAACAGAGATGGTGGCGGATAAGCTCCTAGCGAACCAACGGTAGCTCGCAAACCCCTGCAGCAGGGTACTGACACCAGATTATTCGTACCTTTTTGTGCGTGAGGTCAACTACGCAACTACGTAAAAACTAAATGGTTACGAAATAACCAACAGCCTCGGATAACAATTATGATTTTAACTTTGACGACCCAAGCAAACGGAAAGGGACAAAGACCTCCAGATTTGCATGTGGAACGTAACATCCCTACACCGCGTTCGTACGTACATACGTATCATCTACCATGGCAAGTGCTATAGAGGAAACAGAAAAATGACTTATTCGGAAAAGGATCTGTCGTAAGAGATAGACTCAGGGATATGGTTTTGGTTGTCAACTAAAATGCAGCTAATTAGCGTATTATAATAATCTGAACCAGAACTAAATATGTTAACTACAGATGTTAATCCAAAGACTGTTTCTACGAACTCTTCAAAGAAACATGAGCAATGCCCTAAAAATGACTAAAAATCGTCCTTGGCAAATTTAACGCAAAACGAGGGATGAAGAACATCTTTGGAAACACAATCGGTAAGCATATAGTCTGCATGGCAAAACCTCCGAGAACGGACCCAGCTTCATCGATTTCGCTGTAGGGTTAAATCGTATTTTGGAAGCAAACACTTCCCTCATCTGGAAATTCATTAAGGCACATGGCGACCCTTAGATCAATTCACCGTCATCTAAATTTACCAGTGTTACTGATGTTCGAATTTTTCGAAGGACCACCTTTGACTCGGACCTTGTTGTAGCCAAAGTACGATTGAGGATATCCTTTTCAGGCACTAATGGTGCGAAACGATACGATATCGGAAAACTATAATCGCAAGAGATAGCTAATGCTCTAATCGAGTGCTCCTTCAACTATCCTTGCATTAAGCATTAAAGACCAGTGGCAGCAATACCAACAAGCCAGTTCTGGGTTCCATTCGGCCTCCATATCGAAACAGATGGTACGATACAGAGCACATGCAGGCAAATGCAGCCAAACAAAAAGGATGATAAATGTTGATGCAAAAGAAAATCACTGCCTGTCACCAGCACAAGGAGATTTTCAAAGACAAAAGAAGGGAAAAACGCTGAATTCTCCGAGCTTGCGAGATCAATTGAAAATACTGCTTAAGTTGAATTTACACTTTTTCACCCTCTAATTTAATTTCATACTGGGCTTTTATAATAATCCCAATGATAAATTCCTGCAATAAAAATTCACCCTTTTTCTAGTCCCTTAAGATGTGATAATCAATAATCTACATAACTTGGAGGTAATACAGGACTTGGCCTACCTTGAACTTAGGATCTGCAACAAAGACGAAAAATAACATCAGTAGGTAGATCAAACAGAGAATCATTACTCTTCCTAATCACTGGTACCTTGGGAAGCAAAATCCATTTCGAAAAAAACCTCCAAAAAAACCAAGCTCATCCTTTATAGAACCTTAGTCATTCCGGTTCTGCTTTAAGGTGTGGAAGCATGGACTCTATCTAAAGCGGATAAGGGAACGATTGCGATTGGTCGTTTCGAAAGAAAAGTACTCCTGATGATCTTGGTCCCGTATTTAAAGACAAGAGAAGAAGATTTAACAATGAACTGTACTGCGACGGGGACATAACTAGAAAAGTAGGTATAGCAAAAATGCGATTGTTGGGACATGTAGAGCGACATCAACGCTTTGGTTCGACGAGGTCTCGAAAGCACACTGCAGGGTCACAGAAGGGTAAGACCCGGGTCAATTGGTAAAATCAAATGGAAAAAGATCTCAGTGCAAAACTTAAGAGAGCTCGCCCGAAATCGAAAATGTTTGCGAAAGATATTGGTTGAGAATCAAGCTCAGCAATACTCACCTAAGTAAGTAGAGGTTATATGTGAAATTACAACCACCTTATTTCTATTCACTGCACCACAAAAAAATGCGAAGGCGGCTGTCCTGATAGTACAATGGACCGGTAATTAGGTCTGAGTGCCTCTGATTAGCATTTTAAATTTTTTTCAATAAACAACATTCACAGAAATTTCTCGTATAGCTGAAGAAAAACCCGTTAGTAAGCCCTCTTTAAAATTCCGACGATGTTTAAATTTGGTGGAGAAGTTAATTTTGATTTCATACGTTTATATTTGAACTTTTTTTTTTAGATAAAAGCGGCAAGATATCGGAAATCGTAAATGATCCTATTGTTGGAATCAGCATTTGAATTCCTTGGCATGTCTGCCTATTACATGGGACGTTCGTGTTTCAAATCCCAACAGAAAACAAAAATGTTTGTCAACGGGTATTACCTTTTGCGAGAAATTGGCAAGCCCTCCGATATTAAAATTGGAGTTCCCCTCCATTCCCTCACAAGGTAATGGTTGTGAGAAATGCCCAATGATCCCAAACTATTCTCTGTTTTTCCCATAAAGAAACGAAGATTTAAAATTAAAAAAAAAAGTTAACACCTAGGAAACTCCAATAAAAACAAGAAATTAAATATTTGACCTTAGCATAACAAACTTAGGATCGGCCAAAGCCTAGTGTATTTTTCTCAGGCATTTGTGTGACAAATAAGGAAGGAAGGAATTCGATTTTCTGTCAGGTTACCAACAATTTTGGCAAACGGTTAACTTCTATCAATATTATTGACTTTTTAGTTTTCCGTTCTTTGAAGAGAGAAAGAAAATGAATATTAGTCTCAGAAAAATTATAAAAATTTTTCTAATGTGTAATTCTAATAATCCTAGTAATTCTAGTAAGGGGTTTTTTGAAGGGGTTTTTTGAAGAAAAGGTACAAGAATGGTTTATTAGAAATGGGTCAATTTCCTATTTAATCTAAGTATTTGCTACCTAAAAGCTTTTGGCTTTTACAATTTGAATTATCTCGATTATATGTGATAACTTAAAAAAATGGGATTGCAAAGAGGTTTAATGTAGTAAGTAAGTTATCGTGATTACAAATTGCCAGTAACGACAATGGCACACGCAAAGCAAAGTGTCCCAAAAATTTATTTTCTTTGTGTTTTATGACTTCTTATAGTAAAATAGTCTGGTTTAAAAAAGAATTGTGACCACGTGTATGGAAAAGTTCAAACATTTTCAACATTCAAAACGGGCTCAGTAAAGTGGGGGAAAATACAATAGTTATTTATAAATTTAACAATTAAATTTTCAATGGATTTTCCCCTGTCCAAACTTTTCTTTTGTCAAAATGAGGTGGCAAAAATAAGCTGTAACTCTCAAACCAATTTGGGGTTCGTTGAACTACCAGGATAGCAAAGTTCCTTATTTTGTTGGACAGTAAATGGAAATAAGTTGGTTTTAATTTCACTTATATAATCTCGAGAACGAAGTCCAGATGAAACTGGGAGATTGAAAGAAAAATAGAAACCTGGAACGAGAACCCATGCGTCCGACCTATCGACTTAACACTTGATTTCATTGTGAATTTGTATTCGCTTTTCTTCAAGCCATGAGTCTATTGGTTTATATATCATTTTATCTGCATTGACATAATTTGACTTGAGAAGCTAAACCTCGGACTTTTAAAAACTTTATTATATTTTCCTGTAAGTGTTGCCATTGTTAGACTAAAAGAAGACTCGGAGAAGTCCGGCGACGCCGACGCGACGCGACGGTGCCCAATGCATTCATCTCAACCATAATTTGTGAGAAATCGAAGGGACCTAAAATGTTTGCCGATTCCAAATTTGCAAGTCATAAGGGGCTTTTCATGGCAGCTGGCTTGACAATTCCTCACGAAAGGTCATACTCGTGGAAAAACAGTTCTTTAAGTTTCTGGGAACTCAAACTCCCACGTTTTTAGAGGCAGACATGCTAATAATTATGCCGTATTGTGGCCATCTTTGCCTAAAGATTAATAATAATTTATTTGACATTTTAAAGATCTTTCGAATAAACGGCTTTACTGGGTGATTTCAGCTTTGTAGTACGGCAAAATATATCGAACTTGTTTCAACTAGAAAGGAAATATTAAATAAACAAAAAGAAGAGCCCAAATCACATTCTGCACTTAAAATAAAAATTTTGTGCAAAAATGGGAACCTGGTCGTAAAACTATTCACTGGATGTACTAATCCATATGACTAATCCTCCATTCACACATCAGAGAAGGCGTCAAACCTAAAAACCACGAACAAAATCCAAAGGATTGCATCATGCATCATTGGCTCAGCCCGTGCCACGAGAACGACACCAGCTTCAGCTCTGGTAACTCTTTACACTAAAGAGATGGCCGCAAAAAGCTCACTATGGCTCGAACAATGCATTAACTGGAAAACAGGCCTACCATGCCACAGACCTTCTATGAATTATACTCATTAAACATTAAAATAGACTACCCAAAGCTGGATATTGATTTCAACCCTATAGCCCTTACAAACATCCCGACTAAGGAATGACGGGAAGTAAATCATGACTCCTTCTCCACAGACGGTTGCAAAGCGAGGGGATAGAGTCAGACAGTTTCTCAGATTATCCTCCCATTAGTAGATCAATAAACTGCGGAGGCTCTTGCAGCGTGTTTCAAGCAGAAATACTTGCACTCTGTGAAGCTGCAAACATATCGTTACGCAAAAGTGGATCAGCAAAAACATCTAGGTCCTTCATAGCCTAGCGACCATAAAAGCTATCTCATCCATTGTCACAAAATCTAAGCAAAATATAAAGATGTCGCAGGAACTTGAGATTGCTCAGCGTAATGAATACTGTAACTTCAATTTGGATTCCAATACATCGTGACAGAACTGGCCAAAATCGGTCCATTACTCGAATGCAGTGAGACCAACACCTCTGTACACTATACACTAGAGCAAAAAAAAAAACACTTGCCGCATTTTTGTTCAAGCTTAATAGGTCTCGGCTCTATACGTTGGTTCGCATTCTCACATCAGGTCACAACTGATTGGGTACCCACATAATGATAATGGGCATTAGAACATCCGACTTATATGTAGGGGATGGGAAGACGAAAAGGCACTGAAAGGATCACACCACTTCCTCTGTGGGTGCCCAACACTAGGCAAATACCCCTCGTAGAATACTTCGTCGACAAACTGAACGACCTCTCTAACTTTCCACTGAACAGCATGCTTTAGTTCGTTCAGTGCTTCAAATGGGTCGAAGAGGTTTTCCAACCCCGATAACTAGGCTACCAACACTATCCTCCCCTACTTTTTACATTTCCTTACTCCCTCCACCGCCTCATCCTTCGTAATTCTATACGTTTTCTTTGTGCTGGCGTTTATTAACTTCTAGCACTTGCATTTATGATAAAGAGCGTGATCTAAGCTCCTTCCGACTTAGCCTGAGCAAAAAAAAAAAATATGTAAAATTCCGTGGATTGGATTAATGGATCCTTGAGATCCGAGTGGCCTAATCTAACAACATTGCAGTCATTTAACAATTTTAATATTAATGCCTCATATCTGTCTACAAACAACCGGTTTTTGACAAAGTTTGTGATACTCATAATAGCTCAAGAACTGGACTGATTTTCATGGTTTTTGACTGGATGTAAGGATGTGTTTAAGACCTCTGGTCTGTCAGTACTTTTTTCGGAGTCTTTTTCCAAGTTTGGTTTGCCATTTTACCGTTGAAGAATTGAACCCGCTTGACCACTGGGCACGCGTACATTTGGTAATTTGTCTCGAAACGAAATCGCTGTTTACGCAGATTTTTTTACATGATTTCGGGTTTTTAACCTGAGTTTCCCCCAAGATCGAGCGCTTTAACACCGCTGAACTGGTGTTTTGTTATATACTTCGTCCGCAAGAATTGACAAAACTTTTTTATTTATCAACCGATTGCCATGAAATAAAAACTAAATGTTAAGTGAAGCTTACCACAATATATTACTGAAAACCCCATTTAGATAGGATAAGCCGTTTCTGAGATTAGCGTGCACAAACAAACAAACTGTTACGTTTTTATTATATGTATAGATATAGAGTATAGATAGAGTATAGATATAGATATAGATAGATAGATGTTATGTGAATTTGCTTGTCTTCAAAGATAAGCCCGAGACGATTGACGTCTTGGAAGAGAATATTCGGTGCGTTATTGCTGACATACGGCCCCAAATGCTGCAAAAAGTAGTCGAAAATTGGTCCTCTCTGCTGAAATTTATTCTAGCCAGTCGTGGCGGCATGATTCATAAAACATAATGGCAAACCTTTATTTTTATAACTAAGCTAAATTCTTGGTCATATCATTAAGTTATGCCCAAGTTAATTCCTCTTGAAAACCACACGTATAAAAAAATACATTTTATTAAAAACATTGGATTTCTAAGGGAATGGGAACTAAAAAAAATTAAAGGTTCGATGTGGAAAATTCTTTCAACACTTGGATGCTGCATTATGCCTCAGAAATATAGAAGAGAAGCTTTTCATGCAAACTTAGTTTAGCATAGTATTTTTTTTTTTTTTGCAATTCTGTGAGGACAACACCAAAATAAGTTAGAGCCGAGCAACGATGGGCGGATCCGCTAGTTTTATTAATTGTAAAAAACGCTTAACTATGTAACATTCGAGTTGTTTGATGTTTGACTACAGTGAAAAATTTCGTTCACAGAGGAAATAAGTAAAATTTATTGGACCACTTAGAGCCCACATAACGAACATTAAAAACATATTTGAAAGACTTTTCAATACGGCAGATAAATTCAGAAAAATTTGGACCCTTTTATGTTTTCTGTTTAATTTTTTAAATTATGCCATTTGTTTGCGAGTGCATAGATGAAAATTGATGACGATAAATTCATTCAACGAGCTTGAACCTGTGGCCTCTTTCACCAAAATGAAAGTTACAACCACAAATTCATACTTGTAATTTACTGGAAACCGGTTTTTCGTTCCAGCGATTGCAAAATCTTAGTTCACAAACTTGTGATCGATCCAAATAAAGTTGTAGAAAAAAGAATTGTAGCTCACAAGTGTTAAAAATTCCCGTTGCAACGGCATCAAAAATAAGTAGTTGTTTATAACTGTTTTTTCACAATATTGTTGAACGTTGTACTGCGTAGACATCAAAATGAACAAAGAAAATAAAATATTTGCAGCCTCCTTGAGAAGAGACAAAAAAGATATATTGTTCGGAAAGTTTGCCGATTACTTGACACATTCAGAAAAAGTATGAGAATGGAAAAACATAATCTTTGAAGTCTCAAGCGCTTCTCATCAATAAAGACTGAAAATATTGATGCTCGCTAGGCCAGGATACAACGTTTTCGAACATTTAACTGACGACTGCGGTGCAAACACTATATGTATGAGTCTCTAAACTGCTGACTTAGATATCCCATGTATATCGGCAACTCCATGGTATTATCCTCCATTCCCTAGTCTATGCAAAGCTGTTAGACACTGCTGCCTTGGTGTAAAAGCACAGTTTTTTCACTCAAGTGGGCTGTTTGCGGTCCAATAATTGGAATTATTTCCTCTGCCGTGCATCGACTGAGACCAAATTTTTCATTTAAATGAAATAAGTCATTTAATTGCGCCGGATAAATTTTTTTTTGTCTATCGTTGGCTGCTATCGTTGCTGCTATGCCTTAGTCGCAAAGACACTTTTGTTATGAAAGGAAAGAATAACAAATTTGTAACAAAAATTACACGTCAACCTTAACCTGCAGAATATTCTTACAAATTTTGTAAATCTTTTTCCTTTGGTGAAATGAAAATTCACCAATTAGTGTTCTATCAACAAGTTTGTTACTTGTAAAGAACAACTTTAATTTTGTGTTGGTGAAACCGAAAAGGAAATTTTTCCACAAATTTCCTTTTGTAAAATACAACTGCAACATTGTAATTAACAACGTACCTATGGTGAAGCAACATTTTTACAAAAACTCACAAACTTTGTTAAAAAACGCTTGTAATCACAAATTTGTGAGTTGGTGAAATAGGCCACTGGTTGTAACTTTTATTTTGTTAGGCCACAAGCAATGTAGACTTTCACTTTTTGAATAACTTTTTTTTGTTTTATGTATGGCAAGCAAATTTTGAAAACTGTTCCATATTTTTTGAGGTACACGGTTAAAAATTTTGATATACTTTTTAATACAGCCCTTGTATTACAGCTGTATGCAATACAGTCAAAATTAGTTTTTAATATTTCCCAAATATTAAATTTCTTTCTTAATTATTTCGTATTACATTTTAATATTTCTGTATTAGGCTTACAATTTGTAACACGAACCCGATTAAAATGTAATCAACACGATTAAAAAACAATACTTTAGTATTCAAATCTAATTGTTCAGACCTTTTTTAAGATTGTAGGCCAATTTGCTGTTTAAATTTAATACCACAATTCTTAGCTTTCAACTTCTTCTATATTACAAGTCAATAATCAGAGGTTATTTTATTCCATTTGCTATGTCAATGTACTGATATCCAGTATTACATTGGTTTCAAACGTTTGGTGGTACCCTCGTGGTGTGATGGTTAGCATGTCCGCCTTTCAACCCAAAGGTTCGCGGTTCGAATCTCAACAGAGGCAGAGGCAAAAATGTTTTTCAACGAGTATCGCCTTCGGAGAGGAATTGGCAGTGTGTTGGTATGGTAGTAAATTCATTGCAATGGAAATTGGAGAGAGTGAGAGCAGTTAGTAAAAAACAAATTAAAATGTAATAATGAAGATATTAAAAAGTAACGCGTATTTTTTTCATTACCATGCAGCATTACTTTTTCATATCTTAACATTATTACATTTTAATATATTTTTTATTAACAGCTCTCTTTTAATATTTGCAGTTTATTAGATTCTAATAAATTTTTGGTGTTGTCATATATGCAACCCAAAAAATATTAAAATCAACACCAAAATTTTTAACCGTGTACATATTTAATATTGAAAATTTTCACTATTTTTGTTTCATAGAAATCCGTGTTTTAAGGAAGACCCTTAATTACTACTTTAATTTTCCATTACATGACTCAGTCACTCATCAAAGAAAAAAAGCACCCCTTCCCCCTCCCCCTCATGATCATATAACATTCATCAAAGAAATACAATTAACTTTTTGAAGAAGCCTGTCCTTAGTCCTTAACAAAGCAATTGTTCATTTACAGTTCAATGTTCAATGCTCCCCCAATTAACTAAATCAATAATGTCATGCTCCTCCTTGTAACACATCAAGTTTATTCCTCCACAAGAAGTCATCAGCTCACCCACCATGTTTCAAATCTAAAGTGTTTGACATAAAAAATCAACATAAATGAGCAATAAAAATAAACTTTCAATAAAACTTGGACAGTGGCAAGAACGTGTGTATGTATTTTATATACTTTTTGAACACAACACAAGACTTCTACAAGTATAGGAGAGTATATCATATGACTCATTCGTTGTTGGCTTTTATTCGTTACAATATCCATCAAGACATTTTACAGTCCCCAGAGCCGCAGTATCATCACTAGGGAAAGAAAAGCTGAGAGTTTTGGTAGAAACTAAAAACAATGCCGCGAAGAACAACAACAGCATAAACTAAAAAATTAACTGTTCATGTTTAAATAACAGAAGTGTATTAAAAAAATTCCATTATAGATTTTTCAATTGATTTGTTTTTGAGCTTCGACTTTGTTTTCGTCATCTCAATGATTCGGAAGACTCAGGTATTCAATTAATCTAACATCAGAGAGGTAGGCATATTTTGAAATAAAAATATATATAAATTTCAAGAATATACTAAAAGTGTGTTATGCAAAACGTGTCGCATCTTTTTCTGCACTTGCTTCCCCCACATGAAGCTTTCTTCTTGCATGAGTCATAAGGGTTGTTGTCGCCGTTGTTCTCCTCGAAAATGGGTGTGTGGAAGGGTGTAAAATGGTAAAAAAAAAAATTCAAACAAAGAAAAACTAGGAAAACTTTAAATGTATCCCTAACTACGCATTGAGATAGTTTTTTCTAGAATTATTCATTTGCATAATTACCTTGGATATTAAAAGTTAAATGTGTTAATCCGTTTTGCAATTAAAATTGCCTAGCTGCGGTATGTTGAGTGGGAAACTAGTGTAATCCAATTCTTGTGAAAAGAGCACTGCGTTTGTAAATTGACATGAACTTCTTTGTTTCGAGTTAATCACTTGATTTTATTTTATTAACTTTTTTTCATTTCGTTTTAAAACAAAACAATATGGCTAATGGCTATGCAGACGAACAGTAAAAGAAAAAAAAATTAATTCATTGGAACACAATAACTTTACAGTTTTCAGTTTTCAGACAAAATTTCTTCTCACACAATACAGCACTACGTTTCGTTTGAACATTCCATGTATTGAAAATAGAGCTTTTCTTTTCCTTTCTCATGCCTTTTAGTTTTTCACAAGTTTGTTATTACGGTTTTTTTTTTTGTGCATTTGGGAGAGGAATACAAATGAAATCCAATTGTCTCTGCAAGTAGCGCATGCTTTGTATGAGACTGAGAAGTCCTTTGTATGATAATCCACATCCACACTCCACTAATGTGGTATGCGTAGAGAGAAAGAGCTTCGTCGCAATCGACAAGAAAGTCCTTTCTCTCACTCTCTCTCTCGGATTTGACTTAAGGATACATTGTGAAAAACTTTTGCTGAGAAAGTCAGAGAAAAAAACGGAGAATTCAAACTTTTCATGACCTTTATCAATACTTTAGGTTTTTCGTCTTATTTTTTTTTTTTTATTAAATTAAATTTTGTTGAATAAAATAAAAAATAACATTTAGAACAATATTTAGCAAAATTTTTGTTGTTTTTACCAATTTTAAAACGATAACGAAAAATTTCGATAGAAAAATTCAAAATTTTCAATTATTGGCTTTTGTGTTGTTGCAAAAAATAAAAATATTATGATTATTGTTGTTATGAATGTAGAAATAATTATTAACCATCCAAAAATGCACATCGGTTTGAGAATATATTTTGGTTTTTTTTTCTTTTCTTTCTTTTCTTTTGAATTGGGGATTGAAATTTTTCTTTGTTATCCAATAGATTCTTCCTCACTTTTAACTTCTTTTTTTTTTTTCTTTTTTGGTATAACAAAATCACTGGTTTTTCACTAGTTTTTTTTTTCTTCTCTCTCTGGGGGAGTTTCGATTCGTTTTCAGTTAAATCGGATAGGAGATGAAAATTCAAGAAAACTATATTCGAACGAATTTGAGTATTATTTAAACTATTTCGTTTTTAGAAAATTATTTTGCAACAAAAAAAATTGAAATTGGATCGATTTTTTTTGAAAATAACAAATAAACGTTTCTACAACCGAAGTGAACCCAGTCAGGGTTAACTACGTATTAAAAGTCCAAATGGCAGATTTTGGTTTGGTATATCGGTAAATTATAGAGAATATTCAAGAGGTTGTGTGAGTGAGTCCTGCGCATTGGGACATTGGAAGTCTTTATCGATTTTCAAACAGTAGTGGCATTTGCCAATTGAAGAACAAAAATTTTTTAAATTCTTCAACTAACTCTCATTGTCAATATGGAAGGGTTGGTATTGATATTCAGCATGGGGTGAGATTACACAAACTATAGAATAATTCTTCAACCTGGTCGATTTTCAAATCGTTTGTTTTTAAAAAGACCTTCTGTTCATTTCTTCCGTAAAAGTTGAGCAAATACGATTAAAGAACAAAAAACGAAAATTATAAAGATCTTACACGTCGCGTCTTGTGGATGACGACAAAATTCTTCACAGGTGGCGACAGTATTGTGATGATCTTTTGAATGAACAGTTTCCTCGGCGCCACTTTCCAACAGCTGCACCTAACTTAACGGAAGTATCCGACGTCACAGTCGAAGAAGTTAGGGAGGCAGTTAAGAACTCCAAAAAAGGCAAAGCGATTGGGCCAGACGAGGTACCATATGAGTTTTGGAAAAATATGGGAGACATCGGGTTGAGATGGCTCACGATTCTCATCTCCAAACTTATAAGAGGTGACAGTTTGCCTAATCAATGGAGGGAAAGTTTTCTTCTTCCAATGTACAAGGGAAAGAGAGATACCAGAAGCTGTGACAACTATCGTTCGATCAAGTTGATATCGCACACTATGAAGATCGTGGAGCGGGTTTTGGATAGCCGACTGCGGAAAATAATAAGGCTGTCTGATGACCAATTCGGGCTTGTCGCGGGTAAGTCAACTACAGACGCAATCCAAAGTATAAGGATCATTATGGAAAAACACCGAGATGAATTAGAGGATTGCATATTGTGTTGGTTGACTTCGAAAAAGCATTCGATCGACAACCACGAGATCTGATATGGGTGGCTCTCAGACACCGAGGAGTTCCTGAAGCCTATATGCGAATAAGTATGAACATGTACGAGGGAGCAGTTACAAAAGTGAGATGCCCAGCTGGAGTCACCGAAGAATTCCAAATAACAGTAGGTGTACATCAGGGAAGTGTCTTGAGTCCACTGCTCTTTATTGCTGTTCTGGATTATTTGCTCGAAGGAAAAGTAACGGACAATAAAGTACAACAACTATTATTTGCTGACGATGGAGCCATCATAAGCGAGGATTCTACATCCCTGCAACGAGCGCTTGACGTTTGGATTGATGTTCTGGAAGGAAATGGGTACCGTATTAGCGCTAAAAAGACTGAATACCTGTGCTGCCCTTTTCCTGATCCAGACAAGCCTATTCCAGACATTTATTTGAACGGAAATGTGCTTCCCAAGTGTGAAAAGTTTAAATATCTGGGATCTATGATCAATAGTGAAGCAACTTGTGATGACGACATCAATCATCGAGTAAGCGTAGGGTGGATGAAGTGGCAAGAAAACTCCGCTATCTTCTGTCATCGAAAAATGTCCCCTAAGCTGAAGGGAAGACTCTACAAAGCAGTTGTCTGTCCAGCTCTGACATACGGTTCACAATGTTGGACAATGTACAAAAAGTATGACAGCAAATTGACTGCAGCCGAAATGAAGATGCTTCGGATGACAGCAGGAGTAACAAAGCTTGATCGAATTAGAAGTACTAAGATCCGTGAAAGCCTTCATGTCAAAAGTACCATCTTGGACAAAATTCAGCACGACCGGCTCAGTTGGTATTGTCATGTTCAAAGGAGAGATCCACAGAACCCCGTCCAAAAAGCAATATCGTACAACGTTTCAACTAATTCGCGACGAAAAAGAAAAGGCAGGCCAAAACACTCCTGGTACAAGCAAATGCAAAAACAGCAGCATTTGGTTGGCCTCAGACATGGAACAATCCAAAACCGACTTGCCGACGGTTTCTGAGGTCAACGCGGCGTACCCCACAGGCGGATCACTAGTGTGAAGCAGAAAAGTGGGAGAGTTGTGATCGCTTCAAGATCACTACTCGCAACGCCGGAAATGAAAAGAAGAAGAAGACACGTCGCGTCGACGCACACGTTTTTAAATGTTGAAAAATTGCTATTGGACATCCAAAAGTTCATTTTGAAGGAGAGATTGAAAAATTTAGTGATGCAGAGCTACACAAAGCTGTGGATCGAACACGTTTGGCAAATGTTTCACGACACGAGGATCTAATGTGCTGTTAAAAAAGGTGAGCGGAAAATTTACCTTTTTAAGTCCAGAGTTGGTTGTCGAAGAATGTTTTAGAATGCTCTTTTTTTCTTTTTTTTTAACCTATTCTAGAAAAAGATCAAACAGTGAATCATTATTTCTGATGAGCTGGATGGAGAACCATACAATAAAGTTCTGATGTGCAAATATTTAAGAATTGTTTAGAAAACGCGGCCTGCTCATCGAACTTTTATGTTTTCTATGCCCGTGTCCCGTAATGGTCAGCATGTCTAAGTGCTACGTGGGAGTTCGGAGTTCGAATCCTAAAGACATTCAATTGTTTTTCAACGAGTATCGTTTTCGATTTTCAAGTCCTACGAGAGTTCCTTCACTGCAATGAAAAGCTCTTTCTCGATTAACCGTTCGGAATCGGAATTGTAGGTCCTTCCATTCCCCACTTTGGTATGGGTGCAGGAATGCGCCACCGTACGTCCTTCTATTCCTCACCTTGGTATGGCTGCAAAAATGCGCCACCGTAGTCTTAGGTGGTATTCCTTGATTATAGTTCTTCATGCAGATTAGTCTCTTTGATGAAACTTAGGAACTGGGTTACCCTTCTAGGTTCCCTTTCTTCTATGTAGTATAATCCTAAGCACTTTTTCCTTTGTTGTATTAGAGCTTCGCAGTCTCTTAAGAGGTGGTTCGGAAATTATTTCTGTTTACAGTATCTGCATTGGTCATCGCTCTTCACGCCTTGTATTTTGAGGTGTTTCCTTAGTCTGCAATGTCCAGTTAGGAAACCGGCTAGCATTCTTACATGAGGTTTATAATAGGTCTCTGTTTCGTTTTATGTTGTACGTGATAAGCAGAAGCTTGGTTTGGCCCATTTTCGAAATTTCTTTCCAGTTGTCTTCCTCCGACTTCCTGATTTCGTTCTTGATTTGGCTCTGCGTTACTCCACAGAATGGTTGCGGTCCTATAAGAGATCATCTGGCTCCTGTCTTTGCTAGTTTGTCAGCCAAGTCATTTCCTTTGATTCATACATGTTTTTGTACCAAATGGATTGTTACAATATTGTTAAAGCTCAGTTTGTCAATGCATTTGCTGACAAGTTTTGAGGTGATTGTGTAGGATATTATGGCTTTAACTGCAGCATGACTGACCGTCATTTTTGCAATGTGTATATGTTTTTATACTTTGTGCGTCAATGTTCAAAACCGCGCATTTGCTAATTGCATAGACCCCAGCTTGGAATATGATTGACAGTCTACCATTGAGATTTTTCCTGCTCCTAAAAACAACACTCTAGAAAAACATCACTAGACCTTTCCGTCTGCATCTCGATTGTTTTTATTCATACATCACCAACAGTGGACATCATAGTAATAAAACAGAAACACCTGAATGGCATATTCGGTGGAAGTTCTTTCAGGGTCTTTCAATACTAAGAAAGGATATTGATTTAGAGATGGTGGCAAATAAGCTCCTGGCGAGCCAACAGCAATTCTCAAACCCCACACCGGAGTCCCAAAATAACTTCGGTCCACAGGTTGAGAGTTGTGCCTGAGACTGGATCCGAAACAACCAACAATCGTTGTGTTAGGCTGTTCAATTTAGTCTATGAAGATGTTGGTGTTTGCATGCCCAGCCCAGAGAACCATTTAAAAATATTCTAATGGAAAATAAGCATTTATAAATTCTAGTTATAAAATTGTATTTTTGTAATGAATACTACTTTTAAAAATCTGTTGATTGAGAGATCGTAGATTGAATTAATAAATACTAAATAAATAAATACTAACAATAACGATTTGATAATTCAAGCAAACGAAAAGAGTGCAATATTTCCGGGTCTGAACGTGGAACGTAGTATTCTTTACTGGACTACGTGCAGCCGGAGAATCAGCAAAAGTAGGGAAGGGGGAATTCTATGAAAATACAATCAGGAAGCATAGTCAGCATGACATCCGCCGAAAGCGTACTTAGACTAATAAATTTTGTTGCGGAGCTTAGTACGACCACAGAGACGATCACAGAGACGTCGTGTGAGCGACATATTTTGGGTTTCTGCAACTGAAGCCTCAGCGGATGCAATATTCTCGACACTACGGGCACTTCTTTGTCTCACTGGCGGTAACAGTTTGTACTGTGCCTGTGGACTCAAAATTTTCCACTAGACGCTCAATTGTTGGTCTTCTAGGACGATTATGACGACCATAAATTGGACATAGCGGTCTTAACGTTAAGGCCACTGACTCCGAATTTCGGTAGTAAATTTTAATAATTTCGATTCGTTGTTGGCTCGTATATCTTTCTATCATGAAATGGCAAACCTTACTGAAGAGAAATGTCAAAAGAGCGGCAAGAAAAATGTTGTCGTTTGCTGTTCCTGTTGCTCTACTTTTGTAGCGTCCCTGTTGAAAAACACTTTATTTGCCCTGCACACATCGTCTGCACACCACCCTGCAATACCCAAGAAGAACATTCCCGTCATGCCAATAATTCTTACGTCCCAACTAGAGTGTGTATAAATCCAAAAACGAATGAAAAACATATTTCGGTAGCCGTATTGAACCACATTTGAGAAATTTGAAGTAGAAATCAAAATATTAATTTTAATTGGCAAGTAAATGTCGTATTAATGATTCGACCGGTTTTTGACGCAGTAGACGCATTAGGATAATAGCACTGCCATAGAAATTGAGATCCGATATCATAATGTGAAAAAATGAAGGAGTACCTACTAACTTTTGTGTAGGACCAGACATTAAAGCTGTCACCAAGTCTAGCTAGTACCAGGTGTAGCTAGACCAGGAACAAATTGGCCGCTAAGGTTGCGGTCACCGACTTATTTCGGTAGAAAAATTTTATAATTTGCAAATGTTGCGCGTTTGTGCAGCATGAAAAAAATGTTGAGTTGACTGGATAAATTGACAATGACAGTTCGATGATTATTGAAAGGGTGTGTTCACAAATTAAATTAAAAGTTGTCATTCCCTATTTGAAAACCTTTTACAAGTTGTACCTCCGATGAAAACTAAAGATATATTGCCCACATTTCAAGGGGGAACGCTGGTCTATAGAGTGTGAAAAAATGGACATAATCATGGCTGTTCTGATTTTCGTACGGATTCTAAACGGAAACCGAAATTGAATCCGTACGGATTTAAAAAGTGTGTTCTTATTTCCGAACGGATTCACTACTGATTTTTTGTCACAAAAACGTGTTGGAAATTAAATTTTTGTGTTTATTGGAACTATTTACAGCTTTATTGCATGTTAGTGCTAATATAGTTTATTATTTTTCATTTCTAGCAATAAATAATGCTCTACAATTTTCATTAAACGGATTCAATTCCGCTAACAAAATGATAAGCGAATTGAAAACGTACGGATTCGGAATTGAGAATCGCAAAAATTCTAAAACGGGAGGATATGGTATCCGAATGAAAATCAGAACCGGGGTGAATTTATGAATTTTTTGTGACTCAACAAAAAGATCTATCGAAAATCTGTGAAAAAGGTTTTATAATTTAGGTTTTAATATACAAATACAAATTTTTTTGTGTCAATTAAATTCAAAATGGCGGCTGTCCAGCATTTCTTCGGAGGCACCAAATTTTTTAGATGGGTCCATGGCCGAAAATGTAACCTCCTTAATTTTGATCCTGTAACAAAATCCCTAAATAACAACAGCAAGAGGCGTACGTAGGATTTTTTTGATTTTGTTTTTTCGGAAAATAATGCACCTTTGAACAAAAAACTTAAATTTTCAGTAAAAAAAGGACAAAATAGTTGATTAAAAAAAAACTATGCAATATAAAAAAATAAAATTAGACCAGCGTCCCCCTTAATGAGAAATCTGTAACATTTTTTAATAACGTAGCAGAAAAGACTGTTAAAAGCTTGTTGGAGTTGTCACGGGACTTTTGTGAATTCTAAGAAGGAGATGATGATACCGCGGAACAATTTCTCTGTAACTGTTCTGCATTTTCTCCAATCAGATTGCAGATACTCGCCGCAGACTTAGTGAGAGCTAGTTAGACCTAGACCTAGAAGCAGTTTCTTCTGGCTTTTTTATGGAGATCCAGAAAGCTATAACAAAAGAAGGATGCTGTCTTGTATAACAATGACCTGGTATTTAGGTCTAAGCATTCAAACACACACATTTCTAATTTTATTATTTAAAAATTGCTATGATTAATGTCACTCAGCTATAATTTTACATGAGATATGAGAATCATCAACATACCTGTGAAAAATAAACCAATATTCAAATTCATAAAAGGACTCAAACGAATCAAGTGGTCGTCGTTTTAGGTCGCAAGGCATAGATACTATTAAGTTATAAATTAGTTCAGATTATCCGTTAATGTTTAGTAAGTTAGCCAAGTTAATACCTAAGTTAAGTTAAGTTAAGTTAGGAAGATATCAGACAAATGAATAAAAATTGAAAATTAAATGAAAATTGGTAGTGGTGGTGTATGTGCGTATTCAACTTCGAAATCCTTTTTAAAATTCTCAAGTGTGGAGCTCATGTCGTAGTGTTCTGAATGTCTGCCTGTTAAGTGGGTGTTCGAGTCTTAAAAACAGTCATATTTTAATGTCTCACTAAACAAGACGCTACTGTTAGAATCGGTGCCAAAATTATTTCAACTCTTTTTGGTAATGCGCTTGCCCGTTATCTACACTCACAACTTTGACGTAAAACATGTTATTGATTTTTGCAGGAAAGAAACAATTTTTTTAATTTTAAAAATCTGCGTACCTACATATGTTTTCTCCCCCATTTTTCTTTGCTAGCTTTTTATCTCTCATGCATCATGAATGTTCTTGTGATGGAATAAAAGATTTTTTTCCTTAAACAAAGACCAAACAATCGAAAAAATGTTCGTGTCCTTTCCAACGACCTGTTTTCGGTTAAAGTGGCTAGTCCAACAGGAGTAAGTCAAGTCGCTTTTGTTCACCAGAAGGAGAAAAAAAACGAGACCCATGAAGTAGGTACTCAAAATCCAAGCAAATACAAGGCAAGCCATTCTTCATTTTCCACTCCCCTCTTTTTCAGTCATAGCAAAAAATAAGAAACCCCAAACGAACTTTTAACATACAATGGAAATGAAAAAATAAATGAGTGGGCGATACGTCACAGACGTCAACTCTCACCCTTGCAAAATGAGCAACACAAACTATATTACATTGGGGATGGTCCTGAACCGACATTACAGCCTCTTCTCATCGCCAAGCGCAAGCATGTCGTCCTTTATAATTTGTGTAAGAATCCTTAACCATTTATAGACGACACCCACGTTGAGACATTTTATGTTTTGTTTCGTAGGTAGTGTTACTGCGTTGCAAGAATTTTCAATTAGGATGGACTTAACGGTTTGCCAACGTAATCTACTCAATAAAACAGTCCGTAATCCATTGGTGCGTTCAGGCTAAAACCATTTTCGTATACCTACAGTGGGGTACAATGGAAGCGAATGAATGTTACGCGAGACTGGTGTTCAAATAAAACAAGCAAATGACACAGGTTCTTCCCTGACTTAGCATATGGTTGGTGTAATTTGAAACATTCAGTAGCAACTCCTTAAGACTCATAGACTCATGTACAGGTAGGTTTTTATTTTATTTTATTTTAATCGCCTTTGTGAGGTAAGAGCTGAGTTGAGATTTTATTCAATCAAACATAGTGCGGTTGCGATTGTACATACATTTTTATGTATATGTGTATATTGTACATATATGGGTGTTTTAATTCGCATTGATAGCCAATTTAATTGAATTCTGGAAAAGCAGAAACGATAGGAGTAGGGGTTGATCGGCGAGATATGAGGGTGGGTTTTGTGAAATAGGATTAGTAGACGGCAATGGTATTGTGTTAATGAAAATAAATGCAGTTGTATAAAGGAAGCTATTAAAACGGAATAGAAAATTTATTTCAAGGACGTTATAGGCTTTGTGTAGCTGAATAAAGACGTTGCTCTTTTTTTTTCTATAGAGACACGCATGTTCAAATGGTGATTTGTTTGTTTAAATGCTTTTATAAAATGGTTGGCGGTATCTTATACTGGTTTACCTAAAAGGCGATAGAAGACCAATGAAATAATCCACGAATCAGTTTGAGTTTTCTCACATTCCTTAATACAAGACAGCACGACGGAGTTTTAAAGAATTCGAATTCAAATTCCGGTTTAGTAAGCGAGGCCCTTATTCGTACTAGGGTAGACAGCAGTGGCGAGGGGTGAATAATTCCAAAAGGTAACTCGAAGGAAACTTAGTCACCAACAAAAAAAGTTTACTTAAAATTTTTTTTTGTGCAATTTTTGTCTTCGCATCAAGCCAAAAAGTCAAGCATTTCAAACCAACTTTGCTATTAGGTAGAGCGTCATAACTTTTTTCTTCATAAAACTAAGCTAATTAAAACTATTTGTTTCCTCTAAGTGAAAATCAGTTAAGTAACAGTCAACAGATATTAAGGCCATAATCAAACCACTGAAACTTACCATCGGAAAACTTTTCAGACTTTTTGCACTTTTCAATTTTTAAAGCCTTAATTTGTAATATTTGAAAAAGTCACGAACAGCACTAAATCAATTTAAATAAGTATTGCACTGCGTTCTGCTGGTAAACTGCGTTTTTCAAATAAAATACGGCTCATTGGGAACTGAATTCATTAAGGCCAGTTGTGCCACTTTAGAAAAATTCCAATTATTTTTTGCATTTTCTCCCAAAAATATGCTTTATGCTATGAGATTTAATATCCACGCATATTTGTTACCAAAGTGGCAACCTTTGAGCTTTGACACATGAGTCCAGTGCAGATACACATACAAATTCATGAAATAAGTCGGAAACCATCGTGTTATTTTCTTGTTCTTCAAGCAGAGACCTACCTCAACCTGCAAACCTGCCATATACATTTTTGTTTATAAGCATGTGTCCATGGGAAGAAATACGAAGGAAAGCGTTTTTTTCTTTTATAAAACCAATATCATGCAAACACCGAAGTGTGCAGAACTGCAGAAGGAGAAGCAATGGTGCAAATGAGTACTGGGCTACTGCGCCGGCGCTATATTCACGTGCTCAGAGCACAAAGAGATAACAAACAACTGATTTACCAAAAAATATGACGCTAGAACACCGGGTTATTTTCTTCCATAAAAAAGCATGTATTGAACAGAGAGGTGCCTAGCGCTAGGCTCTTCTCTGTTCAATACATGCTTTCTTATGGAAGAAAATAAGACGATGTTCTACCGTCATATTTTTTGGTAAAAGAAAAAAGAGGAGAGAACACAAATTTGTTCTATCCAGCAACAAGTTTTATAAGACGTAATATTTGGGGTTACCTTGTATGTTGCTAAAGTTTTGTGTTTGTTTATGGAGTGAATTGAAGAGCCAACATGTGTGTAGAATAAAACGGAAAGCAGAGTGGTAGTTGTTAAAAATGTTGGCAGCGAGTTCATGTGTATGATTAAGTTTGATTCATGTTGCCAGAAGTCTGAGATGTTTCGGATGAGAATTTCAAAAGGTAAGTCGGAAATAATCGACTTATATGGACGCTTCGCCACTGGTAGACAGAGTTTGCTAGTAAAAGGTTTTTCAACAAAAACGCTACAAAAGTGAAGCGACAAGGACAGCAAACGACGCCATATTTCTTGCCGCTCCTTGGACATTTCTCCTCCGTAGGGTTTGCCATTTCATGATGTCGAAATTATTAAAAATTTACTACCGAAATTCGGAGTCAGTGGCCTCAACGTTAAGAGCGCTACATCCAATTTATGGTGATCATAATTGTCCTAGCAGATCAACAATTAAGCGTCTAGTGGAAAAATTTTAATCCTCAGGCACAGAACAAAATGTTTCCGTATCAGTGAGATACCTGCCTGAGGCTTCAGTTGCAGAAAGCCCAAATGTGTTTCCCACACGTCGTTCTCAAGGGTTGGGCAATGGGCATCTCTGTGAAGTCGTTGTGGCGAATTTTGTGAAAAGAGCTTGGCCTACAACCTTACAAGTTTAAACTGACGCAAGAACTGAAGCCGCTTGACCACCAGATCCGTCGTATGTTCGTGAATTGGGGGCTAAGCAACAACTTGAAAATGATTCGGATTTTCATCGAAAAATCATCTTCAGCGTTGAGGCTCATTTCTGGTTGAATGGCTTCGTCAATAAACAATATATGCGGTATTGGTCAGGCAGCAATCCACACGTACTACATGAGTCATCATTGCATCCCGAAAAATTACGGTTTTGTGTGGTTTATGGACCGGCGCGGCCGGCGGCGTCATTGGGCCGTACTTCTGTGAATGGGGATCGCTGCCGTTCAATGATAACCGAAAATTTATATTGCGAAGTTCACACTGTACAAGTAGTAAAACAGACTTTGGTTTGACCGGCCATTGTTGGAGTTGGGCAATATGAACCCTCAGACGACTGTTTGTCCAACTTGTTGGATGGTTTTCAAATATTTTTGAAAATTTTGTAGCGGAGGAATATATGTTATAATGTTAGACGACAAGTCTGACAAGCCGGAACTGAACGCAAACTACATCCGACCATCCAACATCCATCGAACGAAGTCTGTCCAACTAATTTTACAGTGAACTCCGCTTAAAAAAAAAGCCAAAAAGGCAAATGGTTCTTTCACCTCCGCATTACCGATTGACGCTACATTTGGGTCATTGAAACAACTTTACGCTCACACGGTGCGTCGAGGTATGGTGAAGAGCCCTGGACAACGGATACATCGCAATGGTCTAAACTAATTCCAAAGTTTATCGTGTTTGTCCTCACAACTCCCACTGATGCTGGAATACATGGTCTACTTAACACCACTTGACATTTATAAGACACAAAAAGCTGCAAATTTACATTTGATTTATGGAAATACTACCCACGCTGATTTTCTTAAAAGAATTTCACTACTTGAAACAGAATTCACGTAATCTCCTTCCATATCGGACTGGGAAAAACATAAGTTGCTTGGAGGACATTTAAGCTCAAGGTAAACATGAGCCTTCGTCATAATCTTTCGTCAACAATTTCTTTTTCCAGTTTCGCACTCTAAGTGGGTTGAGATTGTCTCCCATTTGATTGCACCACCGCCACATATCAATTTCCCTGTAGTGGGCAGTCTGTGTCTCGTTTTGCCCTCTTTTATCATTAGATCCATCGCTGCCTTTCAGGCTGCGCCCGCCGTAGCAAACGATACAAATTAGTCAATTCAACGGCGTCGTCTAATTGTGTCCGAGGAATCGACCGCTGCAATTTTGCCGCGATGGCGATATTAACAAAGTCGAGTTCCAGGGGAGAGTACGATAACTATGGCGACAAAAAATAATAACGGTTTCTGATAGAGGGGTTCAATACAAGCATTTTTTACTATGGGAGGGGGGGGGTCTATCTCCCCCCGTTTAGGCGGTAGGGGCAATTTTATAAAAATTGACTTAAAATCTAAAAAAAAATATTGTAGAACAACGGAAAAACTTACAGATACAATTTATACTTTTTATGAAAGCCAGAAACTTGCACTTTATAATAAAATTTAAATGAAGTGGTTTCAATTTATAGTTTTTGAAATAACTGACTTCAAAGTCAAAATTTATGAAAAAAAAATTTTAAAAAATCACTTTGAGTACTATGTTTCTCGTGATTACAAATGCCAATAAAAAAAAATTAGATGCAGTTAGTTGCTTCAATAAATTTTTTATCAAACGATATAAATTACTTTTTTCTATGTCTTATAGTTTTTGAGATAATTGAAAAATAGTAAAACTATATTTCTTTTTTAAAATCAAAAAATTTTCTAATTTTAAAAGAAACTTTTCATATAAAAAATTTGCACCCCAAAGCTTATGAGCAGCTTAACCCTGCGGAAAAAGGGTTAAAATAATGAGCCCCGCGAAGCGGGCCATGCGGAAAGCTGTTGCATACGGAAATTAATTGCTACTTTCATATTTAGCATGAGCAGCTTAACCCTGCGGAAAAAAGGGTTAAAATAATGATTCCCCGCGAAGCGGGCCATGCGGAAAGCTGTTGCATACGGAAATTAATTGCTATTTTCATATTTAGCATGAGCAGCTTAACCCTGCGGAAAAAAGGGTTAAAATAATGAGTCCCCGCGAAGCGGGCCATGCGGAAAGCTGTTGCATACGGAAATTAATTGCTATTTTCATATTTAGCATGAGCAGCTTAACCCTGCGGAAAAAGGGTTAAAATAATGAGCCCCGCGAAGCGGGCCATGCGGAAAGCTGTTGCATACGGAAATTAATTGCTACTTTCATATTTAGCATGAGCAGCTTAACCCTGCGGAAAAAAGGGTTAAAATAATGAGTCCCCGCGAAGCGGGCCATGCGGAAAGCTGTTGCATACGGAAATTAATTGCTACTTTCATATTTAGCATGAGCAGCTTAACCCTGCGGAAAAAGGGTTAAAATAATGAGCCCCGCGAAGCGGGCCATGCGGAAAGCTGTTGCATACGGAAATTAATTGCTACTTTCATATTTAGCATGAGCAGCTTAACCCTGCGGAAAAAAGGGTTAAAATAATGAGTCCCCGCGAAGCGGGCCATGCGGAAAGCTGTTGCATACGGAAATTAATTGCTACTTTCATATTTAGCATGAGCAGCTTAACCCTGCGGAAAAAGGGTTAAAATAATGAGCCCCGCGAAGCGGGCCATGCGGAAAGCTGTTGCATACGGAAATTAATTGCTACTTTCATATTTAGCATGAGCAGCTTAACCCTGCGGAAAAAAGGGTTAAAATAATGAGTCCCCGCGAAGCGGGCCATGCGGAAAGCTGTTGCATACGGAAATTAATTGCTATTTTCATATTTAGCATGAGCAGCTTAACCTTGCGGAAAAAAGGGTTAAAATAATGAGTCCCCGTGAAGCGGGCCATGCGGAAAGCTGTTGCATACGGAAATTACTTGCACATAAGTACCTGTCTTATGAATTTTTATACTTTTACTAGTCTATTTCCTAACATTATTGTAAATTCGTACGTATTTCCATAATTTTTTGAAAATAATGCATACTTCAATAGTTTTACTATTTTTCAATTATCTCAAAAACTATAAGACATATAAAAAAGTAATTTATATCGTTTGATAAAAAATTTATTGAAGCAACTAACTACATCTAATTTTTTTTTATTGGCATTTGTAATCACGAGAAACATAGTACTCAAAGTGATTTTTTAAAATTTTTTTTCATAAATTTTGACTTTGAAGTCAGTTATTTCAAAAACTATAAATTGAAACCACTTCATTTAAAATTTTTTATAAAGTGCAAGTTTCTGGCTTTCATAAAAAGTATAAATTGTATCTGTAAGTTTTCCCGTTGTTCTACAATATTTTTTTTTAGATTTTAAGTCAATTTTTATAAAATTGCCCCTACCGCCTAAACGGGGGGAGATAGACCCCCCTCCCATAGTAAAAAATGCTTGTATTGAACCCCTCCACCAAAAACCGTTATTATTTTTTGTCGCCATAGTTATCGTACTCGTGCCGAGTTCCATTTAAAAATCTTTTGATTACTTCAAGCGGATAGTAAAGTTTTTGAAATATCTCATTTGTTTTGGGTTTAATAAAAAGTTGTCAAGTCTCTATTAGTAAACCCGATAAAAGTTAGTTAAAGAAATCGCATGACGTTTGCCATCAAAGGTCACGTTGAGCTTTTTTTTTAAGTTTCACAGTCAGTCGTACATGGTCGATGAAAAGATAGATAATATTTTATCCCTGGATTTTGCCAAGTTTGCCGCAATGTGAGACCTTAGTCGATTGGGTTAACTTTTCCGGCCTATATAGGCCTATCCGGCCTTGATAAAGACTTATCTAATTGTTGATGTGAAGTTTGAGGCGTTCACATGTTACAACAGACAAAATCTTATATTTTGAGGGTCTTCCTTTTTTAGGGTCGGATATATACGATTCACCATATTTTCTCCCGACCGTATAAAGCAGATCAGTTGGTGCAGCGGTAAGCAGTCTGCAGAAGTATTTTTTCGATTCTTTTGCTGTGTTTCCCTGCTGCTTTTTACCAGCTTCATTTCGAAGTTTGCTACCCTCTCATGATCTTTTTACCTTTTGGTAAAACTTTCGAATCTCATTTCATTATGACAACTCTCAAGAATGTTGTCATGCTGCTTCTTTTTCTTTTTGGGGATTCAGGTCTTTTTTTCTTCATATAGAGCTCCTTATAATCCTCAGTAATAGCCCTGTTTTCTTTTCATTAACTCTTGACGAGTTTTTTCACTGAATGCATTAGCCTGCGTTCTTTCACTGAGCCATGGAACCCATGAATTTGTTGGTAAAATTATCAACCATAGAGGCTGCGATTCGTTCTGATGGCTTGTTGGCATTATTGCCTCTGGTCTCCGGTGCTTAAAGCTGGCGTCATACGATTCAAGCATATTTGGAGGGACACGACGATTGGAGAAGGCACTAGCTATCTCTTGCGATCTTTCCGATGCTTACCGATTTTAAAATCGACAAAGGGAATTTTCACGTCATGTCTAGGGCATTGCTCATAGAAACAGTATTTTGTAGCGACCGACGTAAGCGCATAGTAATGTTGGCGAATTAAGCTTTTATGCCGATTAATAAAATACCCTCATTAACTGATTTCGGCTGACCTTTTGCCTGAGTCTAGCTCTATTGAGAAAACGGCACCCTAATAAGCCTTGCATCTCTTGTTTACAACGGTTGCCATTGTAGTAAATATCGTAGTTTTTTATCTTTTTTTCGCCCAGCGCATCTTGCTAGTCTGGTTTGCATGCTTTGATGAAACTTCATGTGGTAAATTAAGGGGCCTAACATTCCACTTCTACGTAGAAGTCGTTTTGTTGGGTCGTCAACATTGAAATAATTATTGCACTACAGTTGTAAAAAAAATAAAAAAATTGCTCAGCAATACATAAAAATAGGTACAGCGATCAGCAAGGATCTAGCCAAAAGTCATGGGTTTTTTAGGGGTGTGAAAAGATTGAGTGACCCACAGCGTGTGGATTACGCCGAAGGTCCTTTCAACAGCTTTATATATTTATTTTGGGAAGTAAAGGTATCCATCTAATCTCCTTGTCTTTGGAAATTTTGGGAATTGGTATAAGATTGGATAGTTCTCAGTCCCCAGGAAGAATACCTTTGGACTGTGGTTGGTGTTAAATTAAAACTAAGAGTTAAATGATTGAAAACAGCCAAAGACACATTTTGTTTTTTGAAATTTCACGCCAACAAGTATTTGAGTAAGTTGGACACAAACAACGTTGCGGTGGGTAAGCCAGTCCTTAAATATCTTAAGAACGATCAACAAGCGATTGAAAAATTTGGAGCTGTTACATCTGAAAGTCGAAAGAATGTTACTACATTTTGCAATTTTCATAAAGGGTTTACAAATAAGAGGTATTATTTTGAATAGCCCGCTATTTCGGCAGCTGTCGCTTTTGACAAGTAAAAACTACGCCATTAATAAAAATGAAGCACCTTGTTGGACCGTAATACAGAAATTGGTGGAAAAATTCGAGATGTTGGGACATGTCAATGTTGTGAAGGATAAAACCCTTGAATGTTGCTCAACAGGAACTGAGAACATTGCTGCTGTAGCCCAAAGTGTTAGAGAAAAACCAGGTTTGGTCATTCCTAGTCGTTATTTGGAATTCGACATTCCACATTCGTCGCAAAACAGTATTTGGCATAGAGACGTGTTAAAGAAAACAAAGGTTTGATCATTCCTTGTCGTTTGTTGGAATTTGGAAATTCCACTATAACGTTATTGTACCGTATACACTGTATTTCGCGTAAAGACTTGGGTTTTAAGGCTTACAAAGTTCAGTTAACACAAGAACTCAAGCCGGCCGAGCATCAAGAACGTCGTTTCTTTGCTGATTGGGTGCTTGAAATGCATGAATATGATCGGGAGTTTCATCGTATAATCATCTTGACTGATGAGGCCCATTTCTACCTCGGTGGTTTCTTCAATAAGCAAAATTGCCATATACGGGAATCGGAAAACCCAAAGTTTATTTTTGAAAAGCCTCGCCAGCGGGGTCATTTGACCTAACTTTTTCGGAAATGGCACTGCAGCAACAGTTTGGTTTGCGCTATCGAGAGATGATTAATGGTTTTTAAAGGCCGGAATTCGATGGTATTGATCTGGGCAACGTTTATTTTCAACAAGACGCGCATTATGTGCAACACCAGCAACACACCATCGATCGAAGGAACTGCAGCTGAGTAGTGCATTCCACATTCGTATAGTACGGGTACGGTTGAAAAAAGAGTATTTGTATTTGATACAACACTAACGGACATTCCTAGAAGGGCGAGTATTAAGATAAAATAAGGCGAGAGAAAAAACTCTACACACCACAAAGACAGACCATTAGTGTACCAAAGCAAAATCGAACATGAGTTCAGTTTAATTGAACTGACATCCCTGTAAAATTATAAAAATAAGGCACAGTGAAAAGGTGTCAGATTGACAAATGCATAATTATAAAAAGACTATATACTGTCCGATGTTTTCTTTTCATAAATTAACACTTCTTGACACTTTTCTGAAAACAAAGTTTTTTTTGTTGTTCAAATGAAGGTCACTAGAACTGACAGTAACATCACAACACAATGTCTCTACCTAAAGCGCGCACAAGATAACATCCAAACACCTACTCATAACGTTGTTGAATATGTATGCCTCTTTATACAACAGAACTTTCAACGGCAGCAGGGATGTGGTAGACACCAAATTCTCCACCCCCTGTCTTCCTATATTCGTAAATGAAAGTTTATAAAAGTTCAGTCCAGCGGAATGTGTTATGTGTCTTCATGGCGAAAATGAGAATGTCCAAAAAACAAATAAATTAAAAGACTACAAAGCACGATAAGAATACCATTTGCTCATTCAACTTTAATACTTCCCCCATTCTCTTTTTTCAAGATTATAATTTCCAATGTAAGAAACCAGAAGTCGTAAAGCCTGGACGAAAAAATAAATATACATACCAGCAAGTGTACAATAAGACTTACTGGGTTGTGAAAACTATGAGTCATGAGTCATCGTTGTGTCGTGAGTCATAAATGTGGCGCTCGCGATTCCTTTCTCGTAAACTTGAGGGCTTTCCTCTCTCATTCCTTGTATTTCATAGTTTGTGTGCTCTGCTTTCCTAGTTCTCGTCTTACATGCGGTTTTCGTCGTCTATGTCGTCTATCGGTGGAAAAGTATGACTAACGTTGAGTGGAGCGCATAGTATGTATACAGAGGTTGATTTTGTGGTGCCAAAAAGTCGATGATGTTATGATAATATTTAAGTACACCTTTACCAACCGAACTGCACCTCATATGAGTAATAAAGAAAGAGACCGACCACTTATAAAAATGCTATGGTAAGTGCCTCAACATAATTGAGTTTCTTGTCATTTGTTTTTTATTATGTTTAAAGAGGTAACCTTGGCAGAAGCATCCTGTGTAGTAAGGATTTGCTCTTTTTTTCAGTGAAATTGATTTCGTTTGAATACGGAATGTTAGAAGGCAGTTATGTATTGTCAAAGCAATTTTTTTTTCTGTGATTGCGATTCAATGTTGAGCATTTTGGTCCAGGCATTCAAGACATTTAGCTTCGCCGAAAGCAAGAAGAAGTCAAAGGTCCTTCAAGAGTTTTTCAGTAAAATGTCGTTAAGTTGTATTTTAAAGAAAAAAGTGAATTTTAGCTTGGAAAATTTTCTATAAAAAATATATAACATTTGTTACGGTAAATTTTCCCGTAACAAAAACCATTCTTACATTTAGTTAGTTACATTTCGATATCCCTCTCTGTTCCTCAAACCCTTCCCTATCATTTCTTCGTCCCATCATTTCTCCGTTGTTTGCTCTTAGCAATGTGATCGAAACATAGCTTTGAGCAAATGACAAAATAGGTGCATGTCGTAATCAGCGGACGAGCTGAACTGATGCCGGCGTTTGGTGTGTCGAGCCAGATGCCTCTGGAGACTCGCACACCATTTTCGTACATTGAATGTTATGCTTCGTCGCTAAGAAACATCATCATTCTCATACATCATCATTCACAAACATTAACATTCACATCATGATCATCGGTTACACATACCTACATCCATGCACTTATAACATCATCCACCCATTATCATCATTCACGTATATCATCTTTACACTCATCATCATTACACACACTAAACAAGCAGGATATCACACACACGACGTTATACACATACATACACATATCACAGAGGAGATCAATAGAAATGGCACTTGTAAACGCCATACTTCGTTATGAGACACGCTGTGCAGCGTAGTGCTGCAAGTGTAAACATCCTAAATTTAACTTTTGTTTTGTAAAACCAAATCATAAGAATGAAACGTTAATAGTTTTCCCTTCTCCCCAAATCTGCGCAAAGATCCACCGAATAGGGTAAAGTAGTTCATTTTGGTTTTATTAGCTTTTCCTCCCTTCTTCAATTTTCGAAAAGTTGTAACATTGAGAATTTTATCCTTTCCCTGACTCAGTAGAATATATAGTAGAGTAACTGGGAAAATGCCCAGATGTATTATTTTCAACTTTCAGGAACTTTCATTTTTCTCGACATGTTTTATGGGAGGGGTCTGATCTCGACTAATGAGCTGGATAAGTTTTGGGAACAAACCCCCAACAACTTTTTCAGTTCAATGTGCTTGGAAAATTGTGCGAGTGAAAGGTTTCGCTGGAATTCGACAACGGAGGTGCTTGTCAGCCATAAGGCTGCATGTGCTAGAATCCGTGACAGAAAACCTCGAGACACGATTGGCCGATTGTATGAATGTGTGTGTGAATTTCAAAGTCGAGAAAGGACAAATGGACAAGATCAAGCACTTCTTGGTTGACCTAGTTCACGTCAAGTGGTTTTTTGGCGAATTTGAAATTGCAAAAAGAGAAAAAGAAAGTTTAAAAGTGAAATTTGAAGATAGTTTGAAAAATAGTTTTTTTGATTAGTTAGTTTTAAAATTGTTAGAAAAGCTTTAAAAATTGTAGAGTCAGTGGAAGGAGAAATTTCAAGCAGAAGTAGATATCGTCAGAGGGACGAAAATTTAGAAAATAGAAGGAGGAAGGAAGAGCTACAAATAGAAAAGATAAGTAGAGTGTTTTAGTTTTTTTTTGTGTTGTCAATTAAGATTCGGCTGATCTTTGCCAACGATATTCTCAAAATTGTGAGACACGCGACCCCTTATAAATTCATATTAATTGTTCTTTTCGGGAAAGAACAATTAACGTTTCATTTTTCCGGTTGTTTCATTTGTTTACCTTTCTAAACGGTTCGGCTAACCGTCCACCATTGTAACATTTTATAGTTGAAAAGATTTGGGTTTTTAATCCAACTTTTTGTACGGTTTTCCCAACACTCAAACAGTTTACAACAATAAATAGCTTTAAATCCTTTTGGGAATTTAATTAAATTGTTTCTTTATTCAGTTCTTAAAATTTCAGCATTTATTTTTGGTTTGGAAATTTCACCACAAAATTTCCTGGCGCCCACATTTTCTTTGTACACCCTGTACTTAGAAAATACTTTTAATTCTTCTTTTAATTATTATTCAATCGATCATTTTATTCGCGATCGTCTTTTATCGCGCTACGCAACCTTTTTTTTGTTTACGAACCCGGCCCAGCTGAGTTTAGCCGTGGTGTCAGCAGCCTACCTGCTGAGTGTTACACTTTTTAGTTTATCAGCGCGTTTGACATTTCGTCTGTTTACCTCGCGGCACACCGGTTGTGCATTTCTTCCGATCGTTTATAAATTTCGTTTATTTTATTGTATTAATTGGATTCGGAAAATCCAATCGCGACAAGTAGTTTCGATTCATCGTAAAGTTTAGTTTTCGCGAAATAAAAAGTGTAACAAATTGGCGCCCAACGTGGGGCAAATCTTAGTGGAAAACATACATATACCTGATTGTGATTGTACATACATTATTACATTTGTACATTGTGCATTTTTGTGCATATTCGTGGTACTTGGTACCTGTGATTTACGATACCTACGAATTGTTTTAGGGAAGTAAATTGTTTTTTGTGTGGTGTTTTTTATTTTGCTTATGAAAGAACTTTTTACTTTTGCTGTTTTTTCTTTCCCTTAGGTAAATTATTGTGAAGATTGGAGTGTTTATTGTGCGAGAGTGATTGTTTATAACCCAATTTTCATTACTTGGGCAACGTTTGGAATCCCATATCAAAGGCATTGTTTTTATTGGTCTGTATACCACAGAACCAGACAAGTGAGTTTTTTTTTAATTTTTATTCTTGCATTAGGATATTGTCTGCTGTGTCTGAGTGACACTTGAGAGTTTTTTTTTGTTGTTTTGGTGTGATATTTGTTGCACACGGAAGTGCAGATTTAATTTTATACAGTAGTTGTTATTGTTTTGTGTGGTGTACTTGGCCACAGAATAATTAATTTCATAGCTCGCACGGTTGGCGAGTAGAAAATTTGACAGGGTGTTTTGGGTTGTCGGTTGCAACCAACGCGTATTATCGTTTTTATTTATTTTATATTTACTCCTTTTACTATTACATTTCTTTCTATTCTATTCTATTTATCAATATATTATTTTGGTTATACATTTTTTTTTTATACATATACTTTTTGGTGTTATTTTTTTTTATTGCTTTGGTGTCAATTGACATTGATTTTTATTTGTTTTATTTTTTGCTTTGGTTTCAAGCATCCAATTGGAGCTTGACAGTGCTTATTTTGAGATTTCTTAGACTTAGTTTAATTTTGTTGGGAGTCTTTTTTAAAAATTTTATTTTGAGAATACTTTTTAGTTTTGTTGTTTTGAAAATGGATATATATAGATTAGCGCAGGACGAGCTCGCCTATGAAATGGAGAGCCGAGGGCTAGAAGTAGGGACTGTAGATGAGATGAGGAAATCTCTAAGAGGAGCTAGATTGCTTGAGCGTAGGGGTTCAGGTACTCCCGCACAGTATCCGTTCAGTTTTGAACAGGATTACGAAGCGGTTGAGGAAAAGTTAGGAGAGATAGGGAAAATTTTAGAAAGTAGACCAAAAAGTAGGAAGTGTAAAGAATATTTGAAGAGTTTAGCAAAGATAGAGTGGGGTATAGGTAGGTTAGATAGGTCGCAGCCAGAAGATGGCGAACAAGAAAAAATAAAGTTAGGGTTGAAGAATAAACTGATAATGGCATTAGCCGATTTAGAGGAAGTCATTGATATGGAAGAAGTAGGAGACGCGAGGGAAGATGGTGGTCAGCTATCAACCGATAGTCTGAGAGCTTCAGCGGTAGGACCAGCGCCATCAGCAGCATCAACATCGTCAGCATCAACAGCATCAGCAACAACCACATCAACAACAGTAGCAGCATCAACATCATTAGCAGCAGCAGTAACAGCAGCACCAACTTTAACACCAGTCGTAACTGAAAATAGGGAAGAGAATATAGCTAGGGAAATTAATGTAAATAGGATAGATGAGAATAGGGAATTTAACAGTAGGGAAAGAGTATACGTTAGTGAGAGGTTTGAGAATTTAGCTAAGTGGGATGTGAAGTTCACCGGAGAGCGTTGTGGAGCTTCCGTGAACGCATTCCTGGAGAGGGTTGAGGAGATCCGTCAGGCTCGTGGTGTGACGGAAGCAAAGCTGTTGCGGTCGGCAGCAGATTTGTTTGTAGGTAGGGCATTGATATGGTTTAGGGCAGTTAGGGTTTCGATAGGTTCGTGGCAAGAACTCGTCAGCGAGTTAAAGCTGGAGTTCTTACCACCAAATTACGACGATCTGTTGCTAGAGGAGATTAGGCGTCGCACACAGGGACGGGACGAATCCATCGGGGTGTATGTGGCGACGATGCAGAATATGTTTGGAAGGCTTTCCGAACCCATCTTGGAGGGTAGAAAGTTGTCGATGATTCAAAAGAATCTCACACCTTTCTACCAGACGCAGCTCGGATTGGCTAATCCAGCTAGCGTTTCCGAGTTGGTTAGATTAGGGCGCAATTTGGAGTTCGTCAGGGCTAACGTGGAGTCATACGTTCCACCGCCCAATAGTAGAAGTAGGAACCTACTTGAGCCGGATCTGGCTTATGTAGGAGTTGAACCCCCCAGAGTTTCGGTGGTTGAATCAAACAATCGAACTCGACAGGTCGTGCAGGAGTCGAGTCCTAACTCGAGTTTCAGGTCAGCGAGGCCGGCTGTAAGGAGAGTTGCGGTTGTTGAGGACAACACCCAATCTCGTCCGCCCGTCAACTTATCAAGGTCGTATAGGTGCTATAATTGCAATGGAGAAGGCCATCTTGCAAATAGGTGTTCCGCTGTTAGGCAATGTTATGGGTGTGGGAAGCAGGGGGTTACAAAAAGTAACTGCCCGCAGTGTTCGGGAAACGGCAGACGCACTCTCGGGTCAGTAGGACGAGAGCGCCGTTAAATGCGTCGGGGTTGCCTACTGGTAACCAGTCGGCAGGAGTTAATCTGAGTTTCGCGCTTGAGCACGTAGGTAGGGACAAGAGACCATATATAGGTGTTAGTATTTATGGGATTAGGTTAGTAGGGCTTTTGGATTCGGGCGCTTCTCGCACAATCATATGTAGGGATGGATGGAAAATTTTACAGGGCTTAGGTATAAAGTCAGGCACTAACAAAGTAGGTAGGGTTAGTTTAGCTGATGGTGCAGGAGTGCAGGTGGAAGGTGAAGTTTCACTTCCAATTATAATAAAAGGCAAGGTAGTTTTAGTAGGGTGTTTAGTTATACCTCATCTTCCTCAGAGTCTGATTTTAGGAGCCGATTTTTGGGCTTTAGCGGGAATAGTCCCGGATTTACAATCAGGGGAATGGGAATTTTCGAATCAGAATTCGTTGAATTCGATTTCCCATTCTGAACATTTGACTGAGGTAGGAGAGGTAGAAAAACAAAAGTTAGAAAGTTTTTTAGACAGGACATTTAAAGAAATGCCTGAAGGATTAGGGTGCACACAGATGGTGGAGCACAAGATTAGGACGAAAGCTGAACCCATTAAGCAGAGATATTATCCGGTATCTCCTGCCATTCAGTCTTTCATAGATAAGGAGTTAGAAGAAATGTTAGCAGAGGGGGTTATAGAAAAATCTGACAGTCCATGGGCTTCACCCATTGTCATGATTAAGAAGAAGGATGGTACGTATAGGTTTTGTGTAGATTTTAGGAAGTTGAATGCGGCTACAGATAGGGACGCGTACCCCCTTCCATACATAACTGCTATCCTGGATAAGCTGAATAACGCGAAATTCTTGTCTTCTTTGGACATCAAGTCGGCCTATTGGCAGATTCCGATGGAAAAAGAGTCAAGAAAGTATACTGCCTTTACGGTACCTGGCCGCGGTCTGTTTCAGTTTTTGAGAATGCCGTTCGGGTTGCACAATGCTCCCGCAACTTGGCAAAGATTTATTGATAACGTTTTAGGACCCGAGTTAGAACCATATGTCTTCGTGTATCTGGATGATATCATTATCGTCACAGATACCTTTGAGAAGCATATGGAGATTTTAGAAGAAGTCTTCAGAAGACTTATTAAGGCAGGTTTAAAAGTTGGTAGGGACAAATGTCATTTTTGTAGGCCATCTCTGAAGTTTTTAGGCTATGTTGTAGACCGCAATGGTTTACACATGGATCCAGAGAAAATAGAAAGTATGTTAGGGATTCCATCACCAAGGAATGTAAAAGAGGTTAGGAGTTTTATCGGCACGGTGTCCTGGTATAGGCGATTTATACCAAACTTTGCGAGTTTGGTGAAGCCGTTGTCCGAATTACTTAGGAAAAACAAGAAGTTTGAGTGGAGTAGCACTTGTGAGGAGAGCTTTAGGAAAGCTAAAGAGTGTTTAGTGGCAGCACCCATTTTGACGTGTCCTGATTTTTCGAAGCCGTTTGTCGTTCAGACGGATGCTTCTGATTTCGGGATCGGGGCTGTTTTGAGTCAGACCTTCGAGGAAGGTGAGAAGGTGATTTGCTATTTGAGCAGATCACTTAATAGGTGTGAGCGGAATTATTCCACCACAGAGAAAGAGTGCCTGGCAGTTTTGTGGGCGATTGAAAAGTTGCGGCCTTATCTGGAGGGAGTTAAGTTTTCGGTAATTACCGATCACTACTCCTTGATTTGGCTTAGCAAGTTGAAGGATCCAGCGGGAAGGCTGGCGAGGTGGGCTGTACGTATGCAGCAGTTTGACTTCGATATCATCCATCGTAAAGGGAAGGACCATGTAGTGCCGGACATGCTCTCAAGGAGTGTGCCAGTTGTTTCTGGGATTTCCGAGCCAACAACCGACCCTTGGATTGGAAAAATGATATCGGAGGTGGAAAAGAAACCATTGTCTTTTCCAGCGTGGAGAGTAGAAGACGGGAAATTATATAAGTTTGTTAGGTCAAGTCATGTGTTAGTCCATGACAGTAGTAGCGAGTGGAAACTAGTAGTAGGTAGGGAAGATAGGAAAAAGATTTTATTTGAGAATCATGACCATCCATTAGCAGGGCATATGGGGGTAAAGAAAACATTTGCTAGGATAGGAGAAAAGTATTACTGGCCTAAGATGAGGTCAGATATTACTAAATATGTTAGGTTTTGTAAAGTGTGCCAAAGCGTGAAGCCGATTAATGAGAAACCGGCTGGGTTGATGACGGAGAGGAAAGGGGTTACCGACCCATGGGAGATGGTATGTGTGGACTTAGTTGGTCCATTACCGAAGTCTAGTAGGGGTTTTATTTATATTTTAACCGTTGTTGATTATTTTACAAAGTTCCCACTTTTGTTTCCCTTGAGATCTGCTACAGCCAAATCGGTCTGTAAAGAGTTGGAAGACAACGTTTTCCTTCTGTTCGGCGTACCCAAATTTGTTGTCTGCGACAACGGTCCCCAGTTCAAGAGTAAGGAACTGAAAACGTTGTGTGATGCCTACGGTTCGTCGATTCGGTTTACCGCGCATTATCATCCGCAAGCGAATCCCGCGGAACGTATAAATCAGATTTTAAAGACTACACTTAGGGCTTATGTGTCAGATAATCATAGGGTCTGGGACTCGCAGCTTGCGAAAGTAGCGTGCAGTATTCGCACGGCCCAGCATGAAGTTTTAGGAGTTTCACCGTACTACGCGAATTTCGGTAGGGGAATGGTGACGTTTGCTGATTCCTCCACCGCAACGCCCATTCAAAATAGTAGGGATAGTGATAGGGACCAGAGTAGGAATAGCGATAGGGACTTCAGTAGGGAACAGTTTAGGAAGCTTAGGGAGCAGATAGCTATGAGGTTAGAGTCGGCGTCTAAGAAGGCGGCGAAAACATATAACCTTAGACGCAGGGACGTTCAGTTCCTTCCAAACGAGTTGGTTTGGCGACGGAACTTCGCGCTTTCAGATGCAGCGAATTATTACGCTGCAAAGTTAGCTCCGAAGTTTGTAGGCCCGTTTCGGGTGAAGAAAAGAGTGTCGGCTTGGACATACGTTCTCGAAGATGCCAATGGTGTCTCTCGAGGAACGTGGAATGTCAAGGACCTCAAACCTTATTCCGACGACCCTGAAGAGAGGGCGTAAGGTAGTCGCGTAGCAAGGATGTGCTCGCAAAGAGATACTGAGAGCAGTAAAAGCTCTGTGATGTACTCATACTCTCGCTTGGAGCGATTGAGTTCTGGTTGTGTTGTCTGCTAGTGTGTGCTCTATTTTGTTGTGTTGTCTTACCTTTTCTTTTCCTGTTACTTCGGCTTTTCTTTCGAAAAGCCCAGTTTCTCTCTTTGGTAGGTAAGGGTGGAATTTGTTACGGTAAATTTTCCCGTAACAAAAACCATTCTTACATTTAGTTAGTTACATTTCGATATCCCTCTCTGTTCCTCAAACCCTTCCCTATCATTTCTTCGTCCCATCATTTCTCCGTTGTTTGCTCTTAGCAATGTGATCGAAACATAGCTTTGAGCAAATGACAAAATAGGTGCATGTCGTAATCAGCGGACGAGCTGAACTGATGCCGGCGTTTGGTGTGTCGAGCCAGATGCCTCTGGAGACTCGCACACCATTTTCGTACATTGAATGTTATGCTTCGTCGCTAAGAAACATCATCATTCTCATACATCATCATTCACAAACATTAACATTCACATCATGATCATCGGTTACACATACCTACATCCATGCACTTATAACATCATCCACCCATTATCATCATTCACGTATATCATCTTTACACTCATCATCATTACACACACTAAACAAGCAGGATATCACACACACGACGTTATACACATACATACACATATCACAGAGGAGATCAATAGAAATGGCACTTGTAAACGCCATACTTCGTTATGAGACACGCTGTGCAGCGTAGTGCTGCAAGTGTAAACATCCTAAATTTAACTTTTGTTTTGTAAAACCAAATCATAAGAATGAAACGTTAATAGTTTTCCCTTCTCCCCAAATCTGCGCAAAGATCCACCGAATAGGGTAAAGTAGTTCATTTTGGTTTTATTAGCTTTTCCTCCCTTCTTCAATTTTCGAAAAGTTGTAACATTGAGAATTTTATCCTTTCCCTGACTCAGTAGAATATATAGTAGAGTAACTGGGAAAATGCCCAGATGTATTATTTTCAACTTTCAGGAACTTTCATTTTTCTCGACATGTTTTATGGGAGGGGTCTGATCTCGACTAATGAGCTGGATAAGTTTTGGGAACAAACCCCCAACAACTTTTTCAGTTCAATGTGCTTGGAAAATTGTGCGAGTGAAAGGTTTCGCTGGAATTCGACAACGGAGGTGCTTGTCAGCCATAAGGCTGCATGTGCTAGAATCCGTGACAGAAAACCTCGAGACACGATTGGCCGATTGTATGAATGTGTGTGTGAATTTCAAAGTCGAGAAAGGACAAATGGACAAGATCAAGCACTTCTTGGTTGACCTAGTTCACGTCAAGTGGTTTTTTGGCGAATTTGAAATTGCAAAAAGAGAAAAAGAAAGTTTAAAAGTGAAATTTGAAGATAGTTTGAAAAATAGTTTTTTTGATTAGTTAGTTTTAAAATTGTTAGAAAAGCTTTAAAAATTGTAGAGTCAGTGGAAGGAGAAATTTCAAGCAGAAGTAGATATCGTCAGAGGGACGAAAATTTAGAAAATAGAAGGAGGAAGGAAGAGCTACAAATAGAAAAGATAAGTAGAGTGTTTTAGTTTTTTTTTGTGTTGTCAATTAAGATTCGGCTGATCTTTGCCAACGATATTCTCAAAATTGTGAGACACGCGACCCCTTATAAATTCATATTAATTGTTCTTTTCGGGAAAGAACAATTAACGTTTCATTTTTCCGGTTGTTTCATTTGTTTACCTTTCTAAACGGTTCGGCTAACCGTCCACCATTGTAACATTTTATAGTTGAAAAGATTTGGGTTTTTAATCCAACTTTTTGTACGGTTTTCCCAACACTCAAACAGTTTACAACAATAAATAGCTTTAAATCCTTTTGGGAATTTAATTAAATTGTTTCTTTATTCAGTTCTTAAAATTTCAGCATTTATTTTTGGTTTGGAAATTTCACCACAAAATTTCCTGGCGCCCACATTTTCTTTGTACACCCTGTACTTAGAAAATACTTTTAATTCTTCTTTTAATTATTATTCAATCGATCATTTTATTCGCGATCGTCTTTTATCGCGCTACGCAACCTTTTTTTTGTTTACGAACCCGGCCCAGCTGAGTTTAGCCGTGGTGTCAGCAGCCTACCTGCTGAGTGTTACACTTTTTAGTTTATCAGCGCGTTTGACATTTCGTCTGTTTACCTCGCGGCACACCGGTTGTGCATTTCTTCCGATCGTTTATAAATTTCGTTTATTTTATTGTATTAATTGGATTCGGAAAATCCAATCGCGACAAGTAGTTTCGATTCATCGTAAAGTTTAGTTTTCGCGAAATAAAAAGTGTAACACATTTTTTAATGGAAATTATTACTCACGACAATCCTTAGAGTAACGTATTACATTTTCCTTTATAAAACGTTTTCGTTTCTTGGGGATAGGGATTAAAATCCATAAATCAATCAATCGTGTTATTGATGTCCAAATTTTCCAAGGGCCAACTTTGATCGGACCACTTTTTAGCCTTTTCCAATCGAGCGTCCCTTCAACTATCAAGTGGCATCAATGTCAAAAAGGAATGAGACCGCAGCAAGTTTCTGAGTTTTCATTCAAATACAGCCAAACAAAAAGAACCACAAATCTCAATGCAAAACAAAACTAGTGCTACCTTTAACCAGTACAAGGAGATTTAAAAATAAATAAATAGGGTGGCGCAACAGAGCGAGGAGCCTCTGGGGCTGGGCCTAGTGCATTTCTCACCACCATGTCTTGTGAGGGAATGGAGGGGACCTACAATTTTCTGCCGGTTCCGAACGGCTTATTGAGAAAGCTCTTTTTATGGCAATGAATTTTCTAACGGAGGACTTGTCATTTCCTCGCTAAAGGCGATACCACGGGTTTCCACAAGGAGATTTACAAGGAGAAAAAAAAGGGAAGAACACCGAATTCTCAAAAAAGAAAAAAAAAAACAGCATTGGAAGCGCTCTTTTGACCAAACTGAAAAAAGCCTTGATAGAAATGAGATTCGAAAGTTTTACCAAAAAGTAAAAAGTTAATGCCAGGGTGGTAAGCCGAGAGCTCAATGAGATCAGCAAGGAAACATAGTGGTAGATATACAGTCGCTACTGAGGATCTGGAAAGACCACTTCTGCAGATTTTTTAATTGCGTTGCAGACACAATCTCTGCTGTCAAGCAGAATTCTGGCGATGATAAGGAATGCCGTCCTCTCGACATAGAAGGAGTTCAACTTGCCTATTAAGTTTGCTTAATTCATACATATCTGCATGTGCAGATGGAAGGTAGGCTTCAGTTTTTAAGAGCAGCTGAAAATCAGTTGGAAAGGAGCATGCACAAACTGATCTGCATAATATGGTCGGAAGAAAGCATGCCCGATTAAGGGAACCGCAGTATCGTATGTAAGGTCCTAAAAAAGGGAGACCCTCACAATTGGGCCAATTATAGTGGACAAGCCTCCTTAACGTCGCATATAAGTTCTTATCTGCTGTAATATGTGAACGCCTGGAAGCCTACATTAACAATTTGACAGGTCCTTATCAATTTATCAATGTCTAGATTTGTTTAGAATGCGAGTAAAACGAACTATATGTTTTCAACAAACGAGGACAGAGAACATCGACAAATTGGAAAAAATTTACAATAGACAGACATAACTTCGAGGTAGTATAGGACTTCGTCTGCCTAGAATCCGTTATATAGAGTGTTTTTTTAGAGGTATAAAACTTGAGGATTAAAACAAAGATGATTTTTTTTTATTGATATGAAATTTACTTTATTCGGAAGACAATCTTCTGGCATTATAATTTAATATAATTTTTGGGATATAACCTCCACGGCTGGCTCGGACGTACTCTAATCTGGAGGTCCAATTTTTATTTTCATCGCTAAACAAAATTCGCTTATGAAAATCCGGATCAGCGACAATTTCATTTTGGGCACATTCACCGCATCTACGCCTTGCTAGGTGATCGAGAGGTTTCAATTCTTGCACGAGTTGGATTTTGTAAGCACGCAAACCAAAGTTTTTCCTTAAAATCTTCCATAAAGTGAATGGACACGTATCCAATTCCTGTGCACGATGGCGGATAGACTGATTCGGGTCTTCTTTACAATTTGGAAGCGTTGTTCGTTGCATACCTCTAAAAAACACTTTATATTAGACACGGCCAATAAAATCAGTGCAGAGATCAAACGGAAAATTGCCTAACGCTGCTACTTTGGGTTAAGAGGGCAATTGAGAAATAAAATCCTCTCTATAAACCTAAGGTAGCTCTTAATAAGATCCCATTAGCGTCCCAGTTCTTCTCGTACTATATGCGGAAACATGGATCTTTTCTAAATCGGATGAAGAAACCCTTGCTCGTTTCGTTGTGCCCAATGCAAAGACAATGTGCGTAGAAAAGTATTCAACAACGAACCGTATGAGATGTACCGCAACATGGGCATAGCTATAAGAGTAGCTATCGTTACTACGATGGATGGACATCAACGCTCAGGATCGATGGTGTTTTGAAAGCACAAAAGAAAAGACCTTTTTAGGTGGCGCAATCAAACGGACCGTGGTAGTCTGGCGTGATGGTTAGCATGTCTGTCTGTTAACCGGAAGGTTCGTGGCTCGAATACGACCAGAACCGAAAATGTTTTTCACTGGTATCGCCTTTCGCGAGGAAATGGCAAGTCATTCGATAGTAATTTTGTGCCATGAATAGCGCTTTCTCGATTAGTCTTTCGGAACCGGCAGAAAATTTAAGATATACCCATCCATTCCCTCACAAGACACAAGGCATGGTTGTGGAAAATGCGCTTGGCCTTGGGGCTCCTCGCTCTGTTGCGCCACCCTATTTATTTATCTATTTATTTTATGTGTGAACATCAGTTTAACCTCCAATGCCAAAAAAAAAACCTAAAAACATGTTTCATTGAAAGGACTAGTTGTCAATTTTAGAGTAAATCTATCGAATTTCAATGAAAAACGATAAAAGTTATCACTTCTGCCCCGAGAGGCACACTTATTTTTTTTACTACCTTTTGACGCCAGATGACTTCTGTTTGCCTGGAATCTATATATATAAAAGAAAGTCGTGATAGTTACACTATTCATAACTCAAGAACGGCTGAACCGATTTGTCTGAAAATTGGTGGGAAGGGAGCTTTGGACCAGGAGACGGACATAGGATACTTTATACCCTATGATCCTTTGGCATCAATACAATGCGCTAGCTTTCGTTTTATACAAAACAATGTTCTTTAAAAAAAAAAAAAAATATTGACTTATTGTGAGAAATAAATATGATTTCTGTATGAAATCAATATTAAATAAATATAATATAATCTATTAAGAAAAGCCATTTCCTATTTAATAAAATGAAGTGAACTATAAAAGGTTAAAAGGTGGTTAACCAAAAACGCATCAGAGTTTTAATAACAAAACGCGCATCTCGAGCAGGTAAGTAATTTTGTCTATGAATGAATGGTTGAAAATTTGAGTTTTGAAATAAATAAATTTTTAGGTGAATTGAAGTGAAGTGAAGTTTGATTAACAATGCCGCCACCAAGACGATCGAATCTTTCCCGACAAATCCGTAATGCAAGAAGGATATACGAAACACTGCAAATGAAAAGACTGAAGAAATTACACGAGAACAGCGCCGCGTTAGTATGGCTCGACTTCGTGCTTCTCAATCACGAGAGCAAATTGAGGCAGCACGTGAAACGGGTCGGAACACCATCCGATTTGTTTGTTTTTGCGCCTTAAAATACAACAAAAAATGTCGTGTATCACAAGGTGCTTAAGTGAAGGGCAACCAATGTACTTACAGAAACAATGATGAATGATTAATGTAGGTACTTAATTTTTTTTACATTGTTGGAATAAAAAAAAACTTAATAAATTAAAAAATCTGCTTATTTATTGCCTTTAATGCGGAACAGAGATTTCAAAAATTCTTTCAGCATTAGTGGTGCTACATTATCCTCCTCCATCTATATTTCATTTCTATAATCTCATGGGAACAGAAACGGGAACGAGAACGGGAACATTAAAGTTAATGTACCGATTTAAAGAATTTTTTCAACTCTAGGATGTTACATTATCCCTCAGTGACATAGACTTATATTTCATTCACATATTTCCACGGGAACTGAACTGGAACCGTGTCGCAAATTTAAACTTGGAAACTAATGAACAGGTTTCAAAAATTCTTTCGGCGTTGGGATGCCTTATAATCGCACAGTAAAAAAGATTGTATTTCATCCCCATATTCCCACGGAAGCGAAGAACGAGAACGGGAACCTCTAAATTACAGACCCGAGCAACGCCGGGTGGCTCAGCTAGTTTTTCATAATTCTGTTCTGTTTCGGACTGATATTTTCTGTTCTCTTTTATCTTTCCTTTAGATCCAAATGTTTCGAGAAGCTGAAATGGGTTTTTTCAAAACTTACAAGCTTTCAAATTCGATACTGGAACGCTGACTGCAGTCTTTTTGGTACTGCAGTTAAGTCACGACTAATGCTGGGTTTACATGCATCTGCAACTGCGGAAGTGCAGAAAAGCAAAGCGAGACGGATGAAGATAACAAAGCACAAAGGTTAAAAAGAGAGACGAATAGGATTATGGTTGCAGATGAAAAATTATGGTTGCAGATGAACATGTTCATCTGCACCCATAATTTTTTATCTGCTAGGAAAAAGAACGAACTAGGAAGTTCGTTCTTTTTCCGATTTTCATCTGCACTTGCAGATGCATGTAAATCCACCATAAAACTAATTTTTTCATTCTTTTAACTTGCTGTAGTACTTAGCTGTAAGTGTGTACAGTCAGCAGTTAGTACTAACTTTTTGACTGTGCACTTAATAAATGAAGTTAATCGACAAAAAGTTAATTAATTACAGCACATTTAACTGGTTAGTCTTTTTAATGATAACAAATTCTTTTGTGCTGGTCTAGTAAAATCTTTTGTCAGCAAGTCTTTTGATTGTGCTCAAATAACTTTTAGTCATTTGACATTCTTTTAGTATTTGAAAATGTTGAATTAAAGTTCAGAACACACCTGCAAGGATTATATGAAATTGAAAACTTTGACCTTAAAATTCAAATTTTTTTTTTTTTAATTTTCAAAGAATTCAATAAGTTATGTAGTTGATTTTGTTTCAAACTTGAATCAATGAGGTTTTTTGAACTGTTCTCGTCTAAACACAAAATAAAAAAATTAAAATCTTACGGCTCGCATACACTGAATCGCAATTATTGGCTGTTCGGACGGTCTGTTGTTCGTCTACATACATTGCTGCCGTTCTCTGACGATAACTGACATCTTGTTATTGAATTTATTTCTTGACGGCTTTCGACAAATGTGTTTTTGTTTTTCTATTTTAATTTTTTATTTCTATTTAAAATTTATCCCACAGTTTTATTTATCCTACTAAAAACGAAATTTATTCATTCACTATCCATTGCTTGTAGAAGTAAATACCAAACTGACGTACGAGGTACGACGTACGATAAATCCAAACAAGTTCGGATTTGTCGGTTGATCGGTTGTAGTCGGACGATATCGGTTGGAGTAGTGTACGTGCTCTCTTTGTCTAACACATGGTTGGTTCGACCGTCCGATTTCGGCCGACGACAGGCGATCATTATTCGAACGGTGTCTTATTTAGTGTACCGGGAGCCGTTACGGAACACTAACTGCAGTCAAAAGTGTAAATGACTAAAAGTTAATTGACTACAGTCAAAAGACTTGCTGACTAAAAATTTTACTGTACTGTCAAAAGAATTTTTTCTCACTAAATAGCCTAAGGTCAGTTAATTGTACTGCAGTTAATTATTTTTTAGTCAATTATATGCAATTATTAACTGCACACTCAAAAAGCTAGTACTAACTGCTGACCTCTTTTTGCAGTTGAATAACTGGTCACAATAGATTAACTTACATTCAAAAGATAAGTTGGCTAACGTACAAACAACATCTAACTGATGAGCCCATTGTTTGTACCTGGGCGAAACGCATTGGAGTGAAGGTCAATTGCACTTTTTCATTTTTGATTTAAAAATCATGACACTCCGTAAGAAAATAATAAATTCTTTTATTTTTTCTTTTTTTAATAAGTTGACTAACTGCAACTGCACAAGTACTAGTACCAAAAAGACTGCAGTCTTTACAACTCTGACGCTGATATACTTATAATTTAGTAGTCACCCGGCACCCAAAAAATGCTGTGGCTGTGGCCTCTCAGTCTTCGTGATAGCATTTATTTTACTTTTTTTCCACAGAAAAAAGCGTATAACTTCTTTTCCTTGTCTGAAAACAATTTAGTCATTCAAGTTAAGGGGAGAATATTGTCAATTGTTTAATAGTTTCTCCGAGGCCCAGAAGAAATTTTATCACAGAGCTCACTAATAACATGAGATTTTTTCGGCAATCCTTTTATCTGCTGGGATGATTGTAGGATTGATAATTTACGACACATTTAAAATATACCTCCAATTTTCTTTGGGTCTTTTACAACATCTTTTTTGAATAGAGTACGGAAGATATTCTGTCTCAAACTTTCTGGAACTTTTTAAATATTTAAAATGTAGATAATAATAATCGTCATACTCTTTGTGATGTGGTTCCCAGCAGGACACAACGTAGTGACTTTTGACTTTTAGGCAGAACCTTCTTTTTGGAAAGTAAATATTTCGGCCCGTATTTGTAAGACTCATAAGCAGATCGATTTTCCCATGGAACTGACGTCAAAATTTTGCGCTGTGGAGCTCTTTTATGAAAAAACCACTGTCGACATGAATTTGGTTGGCTGTTGCGTTTAGCATTATATGTCGTTATGTGCTTTTCATCAGGGACAACATTGATTCTAATAATTGTGCATCAGGTGCTAGGAGTAATAATGTTGCTTGAAAAAGAAGTAAATGGACCGGCGGCGCTACAAAGCTGTGGGAACTTTGAGGCCTAACCGATTCCAAACGGATAGTGAGAACACGCTTTTCATGAAGTTTCATTAATATCCGAGGTATTGTCAAGGCGATACCCATTGGAAAACTTTTTTATGTTCCTGCGAGTCAAACCTCGAACCTCCACGTAACGGCCAACATGCTGAGCATTATGCGAAGGGTAAATATTTTATATATAACACTTTGTTTGCTAGTGAGTACATTATCTTTGATTGTTTTTCCCTGAGACGACTAAAGAAGATTTTTCCTACTTACCTCTTAAACTGCGTCTAAAAGTCTGCAACTTGATTTGAATAAAACAAATTAATATCTGCCTTCTTCATCAAGTCAAAAACTTCTAAATAAAGACTTCAACTCATAATCTACAACTTTCCTTATGGTCATGGAACCACTGAAAAAGATGTTAAAAAGAAACACAAAGGCCAGATATACTCCTTGTGATCGCTCACACTCAACATTCCTTGTTTTAAATATAGTGTTTGCTTTATATTTGTTTTATATTTTTGAACTCATAAGCTTACATGATTAGAAATAAGCCTACAGCCGAATAATTTACTATGAATTAAAACTTTTACCTTCATTAAAGGTTGCTTATACTGCCATGAGAAATAGGAAAGGATACTTTTTCACGGCATTGATTTTTCACAGAAATTCAGTATCCATTTGGAAAGTAATATTCGAATGAAAGTTGGTAAATTTATGTATATTAAAACCATATTAGCAATTAGTCATAAACTTTCCTTCCCTTCTTTCTTTCAAACAATTAAAAAAACAAAACTGCTTTAATTTTTTACACATTATTGTAAGGATAACTTACCTTAGCAAAAACCTAAGTCTTATTGAATAAATGCACAGAAAATGTGTGGGTTCTTCACAAGTGGTTTCAGGTCGTTTTGCAATATATGTAAAACAAAAGAACTTTTCACTTAATTAAATTCGCAACAGCCTCTTAATGATTTTTTAGAAAATATTTCACAGTTTTTTCCCTGGTTTTTATATTTTCGCAATTATTGTCTTGGAAAATAACTAAACGATGTCTAAGGACTTGTTCTTTTCATTGAACAACAACACTATGAAACTTTTCCTGAATCTGCGCACGAATGAAAACTGCAAAAATTTTCATTTTCGTGAATCACACAAGAAAAGCCAATGTTATTGTTTTTGTTTTTCGATGTCAAAAATTATTTAAAACAAAAAAAAGAAAACATCTTCAGCTGTCAGTTTGGTACTAAAAAGGGAAATTAATTTTTTTTTAAGAGCTTTGAGGGACATCTTTTGGCAAATAGGAGTAGGTAGAAGTAATTGAAGAGCTTTTGAGACGGTTCACACTGGATACGGATGTTTTTAACTTTCACACTGTCAGAATTGGCTTCAGATTTTTCAATAAATATTCCATCATAGCTCATAGGTTCGTTCGTTGAACTTTCCCCAGGGTTAACCTAGGTTTTCCTGTCAACCCTATGATTTATCTAAAAAACCTTTCCTCAAAAAACGCTTAACCACAAATCACCACACATCCAATTGACAGCACTCAACTCGCCACCGCAAAACCTAGGACGAGTTGAGGGAAAACCTAAGTCAACCCTAGGGCTCAAAAAACACTAATTTTGAAATTCAGGGCGACTTTAGGTTTCTCAAAAAAACGCTTTGTGGGCCCAGAGCGACCCTAGGACTTCAACGAACAAACCTCATATAAGACGAAATCGTAGCAAAATTAGGTTTGTTCATTAAAGCTTTAGTTTTGCCTAAACCTCAACTCACATAGCAAGACAAACTGAGTGTTTTAAGGGTCTTGGTTTGCTCTCAACTAGCCCTAAAGTAACATTAGATTTGTGGTACGCGTGGTGTGATGGATAGCATGTCCGCCTGTTAATCCAGAGGTTCGAGGTTCGAATCCCAACAGAGGCAAAAATGTATTTTCTACTATTTTCGCTACAGTACTTTTTTTGTCAGTTGTACTGGCCGTCTTTGGCTTTTTGTTCACGGACATTGGAGGGGGGGGGGGGGGGGGTCGAATCGTTGTGTCTGGCTCTCTTTCTTTGACTGCTTTCTTCGGGCTTTTTAAACTTTTCGGATTTGGGACCATCCAGTGGTGGTCTCCCTGGTGTTTTTTTGGACACCGCAGTCTTGATCAGTATGGTTTTCTTTTTGTTTTCTTCTTTAGTGACTCTACCTCTGGGCTCTGCCAAGGGCAAGGTCTTGGCTTCCATCTTCTTGATGAATTTCCGAGCCCAGCTTAGGCGTTTCCAATCACGGAAACACAGCGTTGAGGTGTCACCTTTGCCGAATCTTCGTACGGTCCTTCTGGCATTCTCGAGCCTCTTTTGACCTGGGTCTTGGACATCTTTCCTATTCTGTACCCTCGGATTAGCGTCTTTGCCTTTAGCCGGCTCTGATGAGCGATGGCTTTTGGTAGGGGCTTTATCCACACAGACTTTAGGATGAGCGCTTTTTTCCGGACCCTTGTTTGGAGTTGAGGTCACTTTGGCCGAATTTTCATTTTTCACCAGGAATTCGCTTCTTTTGGCTTCTGGCCGCCTTGGGTCAGGATTTTCGGCCACCGTGACATCCACGATAGAGTCGTCAGAACTGGCGAAAGATTGATAGTCGTCTTCCTCAAGGATGCGATGTTCCTCTTCCGACGTTATCTCTCGTCCACCTGTACCTCCTTCTCCATCATCGGAGTCTGTGAAATCCATTAGGTTCTCCGTGAGTCCCTCATTGGTTTCAGTGGCTTTCCTGCTGCAGCCAGGAATGCAATCTTCTGCATTGTCTATCTCTATATTTCTTTTTGTCACTGGCGACTCATCTTCTTTCGAAGCCAAGCCATCGCCGACAGCCGTAACTACTGCCGACTTTTGAGCGTATATCCCCGCTCGAGTTTTCTTCTCTTGTTCAACTTTTTCCATTTTTTTTTTTTTTAGATAGACATCTCTGTTTGAGGTTTACTTGGTTGTTTGACCCTGCAACTGGATTGCTGGAGTGTCGAAACGTAAGCTCCCCCACCACGTCAAGGTGAAACCTCGTGGGAGAGTGAAACGTATCTTACTCATAGTAAGATACGTTTCTTATCAACGTATCTTACTCAAAGTAAACTGAGAAACTCGGGGCCTTAGCAAACGGTAAACTCGTGTCGATTCCGAAAGGCTCATTGAGCCCTTTTGCTTTTATGGCTGTGCAGTTACTTTCGGAGGCTTACCGATTGCTCGTGAAAGTCAATACCCTGTGAAAAGCATTGATTGCTTCTGAGATTCGATGCCCAAACTTCTACGTTTTAAAATTTTCTAATAGTACTTCATCTTCCTTTTTGGCGTTACGAACATCGTTATCTCTTAGGAATAACAGTCCTCCGAATTATCTGCTTCACACTAATGATCTATCCTCAGAGTACACTCAGTTGCCCTCAAAAAGTGTCACGAAGCATCCTGTTTATGGATTGTTCCATGGCTAAGGCCAAAAAAATTTAAATGTTGTTGCATTTGCCTGTACCTGGAGTGTTTTGGTCTGCCTTTCTACGCTGATTTGGCCTAGTCCGTGTTAACGGTACATAACTCAATAAGCATCTAAATTCTAAATGATGAAATTGGGAATCGACATAACTCACTAATGGGGACGGTGTCATGATATAGATTCCAGTGAATGTCCCAGAGTAGTCCAGGCAAAAAGAACACTGAGAATATTGATCACTATCACTATATTAAGGTAGTCACTACAGTTCTGGGCCTCAACTAACAAATATCGGTAATGATTTTGAGTCTTCTGAAGCTGTATTCACTTCCCCACTTCAAATTAATTACTTTCCACTGGACTGCGACACTGAAATTATATCGCTCTCTTTTGCATCTCTGTATAGTTTGTTTCCGAAGACGCGTATGGTCAAATCGTTGGTGTCCATCTCATTTACGCGAATACTATACCACTGATTGATAAGAAATTTCAGAGTCCCTAGCTCTTCTCTTGTAAACACATGAGAAAAGAAGTTATCCGCAGTTAGGAATTCAAAAAATCGCTTTTAAAAAAAATCTAAGTAAGACAGTTTTTGTCTTTAGCCTGTTTCAAATAATAACCAAATTTTAATCTCCAGCAATTGCTTGGAACCTTTGAAGAATTAAAAGTGCGTCAACTTTAATAATTTTATATTTAACTTGGTTCGTCATTACAAGATCTAAGATATGAAGAAAGTGCCTAGCCCCTGGCTGTGAATGACACCACATTTATTAAGGGCGTTAAAAGCTAGCTCGAAGTGATTTAGATCTTTACTTTGCTGCAGCATACCTATTCGAAATGTCCTTCCAGTTGGCAATTTCAAAAATGGCTTCAACATAAGAAGGCCTCACATTTTTGTACTGCAAGTAGTAAGCATGCTCCCAAACATCAATACCAAACAATGGAACAAGACCTTAAAATAAGAAAATATTCACATAACCAATTTTTAATTTTGATTTTGAAAAGTTATAGAAACATACCAGTGCTGGCTTCAAGAGGGTCTTGGTTTGGTAATGCGGCTAATTGAAGTTTTCCAGTCTTCTTATTGTATCCCAACCAACCCCAACCAGATCCTTGAATGGCGACAGTAAGAGTAGTCAATTCTTTTTTGAAATTCTCCAAACTTTGAAACTGTCCTTCTATAGCTGCTTTTAGTTCTGCCGATGGTTCAGTACGGTCAGGGGTAAGATTTTGCCAGAAAATTGAATGATTGATGTGACCACCGCCATTGAAGCGCAAAGCACCACCCAAGGATATTATTTTAGTAACGTCGTTCTTACTCTGGGCATCTTTTAGCTGTTCTTCGGCTGCATTCAAATTAGTGACATAGGTCTGGTGATGTTTAGTGTGATGGATCTGAAAAACTATCTTATTAGCATTGTTCAAATGTTTGAATTTCTCCTTTTAGGAAGGTACCTCCATAATTTCCTTGCAGATAATTGGTTCGAGAGCACCATAGTCATAGGTCAACGATGGTAAGGTGTGTTTAGTCCTAACAGCCGACCTAGAAGCATACCATTTTATAAAACATGACACAAAGAAAACGGATTATTTGGCAAGAGAATAGAATTTATGTAATCAACCAAGTTCATGGCACTTCATATAAATACATTGACTTACCTTGCTGCGTTGGAAACATTGCGAGCCAAAGAAAACATGATTTATCTGGTAAAACAGAAATATAAATACAAGGGTAAGAAATTAATGGGTTGCTAATTCGATTACCGTTTGTGTAAATTCAAAGTGAATTGATTTTTAATTCGAGAAACTTGGAATCCAAACGAACTAGTTGCCCGGCTGCTAGAAAATAAAGATCTAAAAGCTTCTGTTCTGTCAAATAAAATTCGATGTGTCAAAAGATAAATTAGAGCTTTATACCAGTTATACTAATTTGTTGGTCTACTTTTCCTCCCACTAGTTTGGTACGTTTTTTGAATACCTTTCCGGGATCGAACCTCGTGTAGTTTTTATTTTGGTGAAACAAAAAACGATTTTATACGAACCAAAGCGTTTTTAGTGTTGCGGCAGCGGGTCAAGTAGATGAAGTTCACATTGGTCGATTTGTTGAAGCTTTGTGCGAATAAATGCGATTGTTTTCTTGCTCTCCTTCTCTGTTACACCAATTTGTTGGTATTTGCGGTCGATTCGTTGAACAATGTGAACACTTTGGTCGATTTGTTGCTTCAACAAATCGATCAGTATGAACATCGCCGTAGTTGTAGTTGTCAAAATTAAGTTATACAGCGGATATAAGAATACTCACTGACGCGACAAAAAGCAGCGTTTTCATACATTTGTACTGTCGCTGTTGTAAGAATTCAATTTTCCATTAAAAAACGCATTCAAAAATATTTTTAACTAAAATAGTACCAAAATCACAGATTTCATGAATTATTTTGGTTTTCGAAATTCAATCATGCTATTTCAAACTAAAAAACAGATTTGTAATTTAGAAAAGTATAGAAAAAAAGTTATTAGCATTTTAGTTGTAAGGCTGTGTGTGAATTGGGTTAAAATTGGGTTAAATGGGTTAAAATATGACACTAGCGTGGTGAATAAGAGGGAATAAAATTTTAACCCAAATATCCTGCTCAGGGAGCAGGCTAAAATGGGTTAAAATTTGACGTTTGTCACGAAAGAGAGGTGTGTCTAGTTCTTATTGGATTGATGGATTCACAACATTTTTTTTGTTGAGCTAACGGCAAGCAGTTGAAGCAGCATGGATGGCACAGGAAAAATTTCACAAAAGGAAAGGATTATGAGAAAACCTTATAATAGGCGTGTTTTTTTTTATGCTAGTATATAGTACAGTAAAAATTTCCCTTGGGGAACAACAACAAATCATTTTACTGCCGTAATTTTCCACAGTGAAAACAGGGATGGCATTGCTGTTGATTGATAGTTTCCAGCTTTGAAAATAAGATGGCTCCACCAATGATTTCAGTTCATCAAAGCTTTTTCGAAAGGACGTGTTCAAAAAAATGTGGTATTCGCAAAGAAATTTTTTCTCTCGATTAAAAATTAAAGAAATAAAAACTATAGGCGTGTTTTTTTTTAACCTAGTATATAGTACAGCATTCGAGTTAAAAAAAAACGATCTGTCCACAGTAATTTCAGTTCTATTTTCAGCAACAAGATGGAGCTCAACGTCAAAGCTTGTTGCTACTTTTCAAAGCTCTCTGTGAAATTCAAGATGAAACAAAATCAAATTCATACCAGGTTTGTTTCGTTAATTGTTCTATCAAATGAATAACGATACAAAGCCAGGTATGAATTTGTATTTTTTTTTCTTATTTTCCATACATCAGATTCTCTCTTACAGCTCTTTTTAGCTATTTTTGGAGGCATCGTCCAGCAGTGAAGAAAGCTCTATGTCAAAGTCAGCTGTTTTGTTGAAAAAAACTTTCGGGTATGTTCGGGGAGTATGTAAGATATTAAAAACTAATCTTTGATGAGATTTTCCATTGGCAAACAGAATCAATTTATTTTTTATCCAAACCTGTGGTAAAGCAATTTTACACTATTGACCAGTCTTTTCGATAGGTTTAGAAAGAAAATAAGTTGATTCTATTTACAAAACCATGAAATTGAACTATAATATTCCGCACAAATAAACACAACCCAAATTAAATTAAGTTGAAACACGTACTAGCAAGACTTGAATTTCTATTGAAGAATGTTTAATTTTCATACATATATCTTTCCCTTTTGACCATTTTTTACTGCTTCGTTTGTTTGTTTGATTAGTTTTTTGCTTGCATTGGGCTATATTTTTTAGTCAAATAATTTCATGAGAAAAGCTATTAGCTTCAGCAAAAAAGAACTAGTGCAAAATCCTGTATTATATACACCACCAGGTAAGAAACAGGGCGAAAATTCAATATGAATATAGTTTTTATTTCTTTAATTTTTAATCGAGAGAAAAAATTTCTTTGCAAATACCACATTTTTTTTGAACACGTCCTTTCGAAAAAGCTTTGATGAACTGAAATCATTGGTGGTGCCATCTTATTTTCAAAGCTGGAAACTATCAATCCACAGCAATGCCATCCCTGTTTTCACTGTGGAAAATTACGACAGTAAAATGATTTGTTGTTGTTCCCCAAGGGAAATTTTTACTGTACTATATACTAGCATAAAAAAAAACACGCCTTATATACTAGCATAAAAAAAAACACGCTTTATATTCATATTGAATTTTTGCCCTGTTTCTTACCTGGTGGTATATATAATACAGGATTTTGCACTAGTTCTTTTTTGCTGAAGCTAATAGCTTTACTCATGGAATTATTTGAATTAAAAATATAGCCCAATGCAAGAAAAAAACAAATCAAACAAACAAACAAAGCAGTAAAAAATGGTCAAAAGGGAAAGATATATGTATGAAAATTAAACATTCTTCAATAGAAATCCAAGTCTTGCTAGTACGTGTTTCAACTTAATTTAATTTGGGTTGTGTTTATTTGTGCGGAATATTATAGTTCAATTTCACGGTTTTGTAAATAGAATCAACTTATTTTCTTTCTAAACCTATCGAAAAGACTGGTCAATAGTGTAAAATTGCTTTACCACAGGTTTGGATAAAAAATAAATTGATTCTGTTTGCCAATGGAAAATCTCATCAAAGATTAGTTTTTAATATCTTTTTACATACTCCCCGAACATACCCGAAAGTTTTTTTCAACAAAACAGCTGACTTTGACATAGAGCTTTCTTCACTGCTGGACGATGCCTCCAAAAATAGCAAAAAAGAGCTGTAAGAGAGAATCTGATGTATGGAAAATAAGAAAAAAAAATACAAATTCATACCTGGCTTGGTATCGTTATTCATTTGATAGAACAATTAACGAAACAAACCTAGTATGAATTTGATTTTGTTTCATCTTGAATTTCACAGAGCTTTGAAAAGTAGCAGCAAGCTTTGACGTTGAGCTCCATCTTGTTGCTGAAAATAGTACTGAAAATACTGTGGACGGATCGTTTTTTTTTAACTCGAATGCTGTACTATATACTAGGTTAAAAAAAAACACGCCTAATAAATGTAAGTTAGAGGTTTTTTTGAATTGTAAAATACTTACTTACTTAAGGTGGCGCTACAGTCCGGGTCGGACTAGGGCCTCAACCAACATGCTTCTCCAGCCAACTCGGTCCCTAGCTAGCTGTCTCCAGTTTTGCACGCCAAGTTGGTTGAGGTCCTCTCCTACTTGCGTGCGCCACCTGAGTCGCGGTCTTCCTCTACTGCGCCGTCCCTCGGGATTGGAATCGAAGACTTTCCGGGCCGGAGCGTTGGTGTCCATTCGCTCTACATGACCCAGCCATCTAAGCCGCTGGACCTTGACTCGTTTGACAAGGTCAGTGTCGCTGTACAGCCCGTACAATTCGTCGTTGAATCTTCTTCTCCATTCTCCATCTATGCAGACGGGACCAAATATCACCCGAAGAATTTTTCTCTCGAAGCATCCTAAAGCGTTCTCGTCTGCCTTTGACAAGGTCCATGCCTCTGCGCCATATATAAGAACCGGGATGATAAGTGTCTTATACAGGGACACTTTAGTTGCTCGAGATAGGACTTTACTACTCAATTGCCTTCTTAGTCCGAAGAAACAGCGATTGGCAAGAGTTATTCTTCGTTTAATTTCAGCGCTGGTGTCGTTGTCTGAATTAATAGCGGCGCCTAGGTAGACAAAGTCCTTAACTACCTCAAAGTTATAGCTGTCAATCGTGACGTTCTGTCCAAGACGTCGGTGTTGGGTGTCCTTTCTTGATGACAGCATATACTTGGTCTTGCCCTCATTTACCACTAAACCCATCTTCTTCGCTTCCGTCTCAATGCTCATAAACGCACCATTGACATCACGCTGCGTTCTTCCGATTATGTCAATATCGTCGGCATATCCGAGCAATTGAACGGACCTTTGAAAGATTGTGCCTCTTGTGTTGACGTAGGAGTTTTGCACTATTCTTTCAAGAACGATGTTGAAGAAGTCGCATGACAGTGCATCGCCTTGCCTAAAACCTTTTTTGACATCGAATGTATCGGTGAGATCTTTTCCGACCCTGATGGAGCAGCGTGCGTTCTCCATCGTCATCCTACACAATCGGACAAGTTTGGTAGGGATGCCAAAACTAGACATGGCTCTATATAACTCCTCTCTATAGATGCTGTCATATGCGGCCTTAAAATCGATAAAAAGGTGGTGGGTATCGATTTGAAGCTCCTGGGTTTTTTCCAAGATCTGCCGTAGTGTGAAGATTTGGTCTATGGTGGACTTTCCTGGTCTAAAGCCGCACTGATAAGGACCTATCAGGTTGTTGACGAATGGCTTCAGACGCTCACACAATACGGCAGAGAGGATCTTGTACGCGATGTTAAGAAGACTGATACCTCTGTAGTTGGCGCAGTTCAGAGGGTCTCCTTTCTTGAGGACCGGGGAAACGATGCTGAGGTTCCATTCATCGGGCATGCTTTCTTCCGACCATATTTTGCAAATGAGCTGGTGCATACTCCTGACCAGGTCATCGCCGGCCGATTTAAACAATTCGGCAGTGAGGCCATCAGCTCCAGCAGCTTTGTTGGACTTTAGCTTGAACACTGCTGTCTTCACTTCGTTCAGGTCGGGTTGGCGGAATTCTTGGTCTACGTCGCCTAACTCGAATGGTTCTATCTCTCTAACAGCGGAATTGGGTCCATCATCGCCGTTATAGAGCTTGGAAAAGTGGTCTTTCCATATCCTCAGCATAGACTGCGGTTCCACCACGATGTTCCCTTGATCGTCTTTGCAGGCTTCGGCTCGGGGCTTGTAGCCCGAGGCTGTTGTTTTTACCTTCTGGTAAAACTTCCGAACCTCATTCCTGCTGTGGCACCCTTCTATCTCCTCGATCGCGCGCTTCTCATGCTCTCTCTTTTTCCGTCTGAGAAGCCGGTGTTCGTCTCTCCTCTTCTGCTTGTAGAGCTCATAAGCAGTTCTAGTCTTTTTGTGCAGCGCCGCTTTGTATGCTTCCTGTTTAGCTGCATGTGCTTGCCGGCATTCGTCGTCAAACCAGGGGTTTCGTTGTGGTGGCCGTGTGAAACCCAGCACTTCAGAGGCGGCATCTCTGATGGCTGATTGGCAGTGCTGCCACTGGTTCTCTATACTTGATGCTGGCGGCATAAGACTCCTTGAGAGGTTGTAAGAGACTCGATCGGAAAAAAAAATTGTAAAATATTTCTTCAAATTATTATTCATTTTGCAAACAGAACTCAAATCGATGATTTTTTTGATTGAAGTTGTTGTCAGTGCTGTTAAAACAAGTGCTCATAGACCCGTTATTAAACATTCCGTAGTAAAGGAACGAGAGAAATTAAGAAAAATGGAAATTTTAATACTTTTTAGAACGTAATATTAAATTTACATTCTTAGGCCGTGTGTGAATTGCGTTAAAATGTGTGTTAAAATTTAACCCGCGTTAAAATTTGACACTAATGAGGTGAATAAAATGGATTAAAATTTATCGAGCTGTGGAGCAGGTTAAAGTGTGTTAAAATTTGACGTTTCTAGTGATAGAGAAATTTGCTCTTGCTTTGCATAAATTCCAATTCAATTCATACAACGAAATATGAATAAAAAAAAAAAAAACGAAGGCAGGCTGGAAAACCATACATTAAATGTCAGTTAGAAATCAATTAATTTATGTATATAAATTCGATGCTTTTGTTTTCTAGGGTCTCAAGAAGAAAAATTAAAATTAATTGAAACTAGGATAAGTCTGTATGAAAAAAGAAAACAAGAATTAATACAAAATACTTTTGTCATTTTTCTAAACCAAATACGCATTTATTGTTTTGTTTCTTTTGAAATGTATGAAAGATATCAGCCATCAAAACTAATTTTCAGTGTTACTATACCGAATAAATCAATTAATCAAAATGGGAATTTCGTTTGAATATTTTTCATTGTTGTTTTAAAATATGACATTAGAATCGAGAACAATAAAAGAAAAAGATTTTTTTCGGTTTCAGAGACTTTCCATTAATCCTGTTTTCTTAAAAATATGTTTTGTAACAGAAATTATTTTTCCGTGAAAAAGAAAACCAATTTTTGTTCAGGGAAATTTCAAAAATTGTCGGGGGAAATTTTTTTAACCTACGCAGAAATCTTGGTTAAAATAATTTTTTTAACGCAATTCACACAGCAAATGGCTAAATTTGATCCCACCTCAAACAAGACGTCAAATTTTAATCGTGGTAGAAGTTTTAACGCAAATTTTAACGCAATTCACACACGGCCTTAAGGTAGCTTTATTTTGAATAAAAAAAACATTAAATTGAACGATAAAAAGGAATTTTTGCAGGAAAATTTCTTAAATTTTAAAGGAATTTAAAGAGGAAATAGTGTTCAAAAAAATCCCTTTTAACCCAATTCACACAGCAAAAATTTTACATCTGAATCCACCGCAAAACAAATGTCAAAATTTAACCAAGGTGAGAAATTTTAACCCAATTCACACAGCCTAAAAATTCAATTTGCTAGTACAGCGGCTCATCAATATTCACCCCTATTATGGAATCCGGCGAATGCTATTGAGCGTGAGTTTCAACCATTCGCGAAAATTTCGCTATTATGGAATTCGACGAAAGGAGTTGAATGAATGTCGGTAACAAAACCTGCACTACCGACTTTTCTGTTCAACTTATTTGGTATTAGTGAATTCGCAAACCATTCGCACTCCATATAATTTTTTCCATTTCACATTCGCGACATTTTTGTAGCGAATCGGAATTCGTAAAGACAAGAACTTACTAGAAAACAACAAACAAAACATGAAAAGTGCAAATATGTTAGTTGAAATTTATGATATGGAATGTTCAGGTATTTATTTTACTTCTTTTTAAGAAAGCGGACCACAAATAGTGAAAAATTTCGTTAAATAGTTGAGCTGAAGAAAACTGAGCCCGATGTTGCAAAAAACTTAACAAAAAAGTATTCGGAGCAGCAACAATTTTGGAAAGGCTGCAAACATCACTTATCTAATATCATGGGTCCACCATTTATGGAGATTTTCAAATGGAAAAAAGTATATAGAAAAATTATGATGTGTATGCAATCTAAAGAGTTTTTTATTTTAATGTAGGCTCTCATTCGAAACATCCAAAACACTCTTAATTTGGTATCGTAATTCTATTCGAGTATATCTCGATGAGTTTTTTCTTACATCAAAATAATATGCAATTGAATCCACTATAAATAAATCTCAACTACAAAACTCATATAAATATCACTTTTAACTTAAAACTGAAACTTGCTTTATTTTAATTTCAAAATTGTTTGCGTATCAAGTCAAATGAATTTTTTCGTTTTGTCGACATTAATGACAGCAGCACAGAGTAGAACCACAGAAGACAGCAGCAGTGAAAAGCAATAAGGTAGTTCTGGTATTGATAATACAGCTTATTCGTCGAATTCACTAATACCAAATAAGGAGAATACGAATCTACCGCGAATCCTGTCAACTCCCCGGGAAAAATCCTGCGAATTCCATAATAGGCATGATTATGTTTTTGCATTTTTTAGCAAAACTCGTTTTCCGAGTTTTTCCAAATTGTCCCCGACAGATTGCCACTAGATTTTCTCAGTTTCATTGCTAGCGCTGCCAAGTCTACGCCAAATTTTAAATTTTAATAACTTTTTTTTGAGACTTCCAAATAGCGAAGTTATTTTCCAAATTTTTCCAAATTATTTGCACAAAATAATCGAATTCCGTGTTATAGCGCTGTATGAAAATTTTCAGGTCGGCTGTAAAACAATTTGAGTAGCCAATAAATTTACAGCTTCATCAAAACATCAAAAAAACATTTAAAAATTGTAGAAGAAAAGTTTGAGCTGTTGTGAAATCAAATAATAAAAAAATTGATTGAAAGCCAATTGCCTGGCGAATTGTAAGTCGCCTACGTCACATGCAAAACACGGATAGCAATTTGAAAATTTATGTATGTGAGCCGATAACTTGTCATTTGTTGATCGCGTAGCCGGAAGGTTATATCCGCGTACAAAAAACTGTTATCTTCATATTGTGCAATTACAAAATTTTTTAGACCATCCCTTCAACTAACAAATTCAAGTATGGCAATGCTTTCGTTCAAAAAACATAGAAAACATAAACATTGCACACAAATGTCAGTGAAAGAAATTAAACAAATTAAATAAACGAATCCAAGCAAAACAATCCATTTTGTTGTTGCGTTCCGTTCTGCGTGTTGGTGTTATTTTTTCACTCTGCTGCGAATAATAAAAAAAAGTTATTTAACTAATTTAAAAACAAAGTTCAAGTGCGTATGACTCATCCTGTGATCGATTCCAATAAGTTGCCAAATTATATTCGGGTTAGAATACGAAAAACATGACTTTTCACAACCTTCTTACCACCACGCCACACCAGACCTTGTAAAATCTGAAAATTAAAAAAAAAAAAAAAATTGCGAAAGACCTTCGACAAGTAATATTAAAAAAAAGTTAGCTAATAAATTACAACAGAGAGAAACAAAAAATAAAACAAACTCGGAGAAAGTTTAAAATCAAGTGTGATTTTCCATCCGAAAAGAAAACATTTCGTGTAATATTTTCCATTTGTGTAAGTGTGAAGTAAAAGAAAACTGCATGCTTTTTTGTGATTATATTCCACAGTACATAAAACAAAGACAACAAACAAAAAAATATAAACAAGAATTTCCAGACGGATTACAAGTTTCGATTATTCTTTTAGTCTTGTTTTAGTTTTATATCGATTTGAACCAAGCTGGAGTTTTTTTTTTTCGTTTGAGTTTTCCTGAAAAGCCATGAAAGTGTGTTTTTTCGTCTATGATTTTTAGATGGTCTTGATAGACGATCGATTGTTTAGAGTACACTTCCCACAAAAAATAATGGACACTTGCTTTCGCAAGTGTTTTTTCAACAACATAGGATGATGTGATTACAAAACTAATTGGAGGTGTTTGACCTTGATTCTTTCTTCTGGCGATGGCGAGTATATCTTCTTGAAATGTGTAGGTACATTTGTTTTGAGTACAGTTTCAGTAACCAAGCGCTGAGCTCTAATAACCGCGAAATAAGCCTTAACAACCAAGTTTAGTTCTTATTCGGGATTTCCCAAGTTGTTTTGCTTTTGGGAGCGAGGTTTAAGGGCCTTCCGAATCAAAGCGTTTTTGCAGTTTGATTGCAGTTGTCAAAATCAAATTATGCAGCTACATATAAGAATATCCACATCGAAGTGACAAAAAAACCTAGTGTTCATACATTTTTGCTGTCGCAATTGCAAAAAAGATGAGAGCAGCGTTTTTGCAGTTGCCGCAGCGGCAATGGTTTGGTAGAACCTTTACTTTATTCCAATTACTCTTTTCCACACTCTTTGAGCAGAAAGTTACAGCTTTTGATATTCATTGTCATTCTTCAATGACAAATTTCCTGTTTTGGCTAGTGTTAAACAAAGCTGTCTGGAATAATTTAGAACACAATTTTTTGAACAAAAATTTATTGAATAGGGTGGATTCTTGTATATTTCTAGTGGTAGCATTTTACGGCGATCGTTTTAAAATGTATACATACTAAACTGGGAGCTTTTAGCGCTTGTTGATTTCAAAACACTGTAGAAGGTAACTTGTATAGGACATTTTAAATATTAAAAATGTAAAAAATAAATTTATTAATGAAGTAGATGAATTAGTTTTTTGACAAACCTGAGTTTCAACCAAACATATTTCGGCTAAAGTTTCGATTTTGGACGACCACTCCAGTTTTGCACTCCAATAAGCCAGTTGAACCCGTCTTTTAGTTTATTGACGCCATCTATCTGTTCCTGCCACGATGTTCCTACAATGTGCTTTCGAAAACCCGTCGAGCCATATCGTTATTGTCCATTCGTGATATTTTCCATGTATACTGCGGATCCTAGGTAAACGAAGTCCTGTACTGGCTGGAAGTTATGTCTTTCTATTGTGACGTTTTATCCAATTCGCCGATGTTCTCTGTCCTTGTTTGATGACAACATTTACTTCGTTTTGCCCTCATTAACCAACATCTTACGCCAACAATTTCGATTTCAGGCGAGCTTTCCAGGTTGAGGTCTTCTTCCTTTTGATTACGCCGAGGTCTTCCTCTTCCGAAATATTTGTGCAATGTGCTTTCGAAAATCCGTCGAGTTGGAACTTTATGTACATCCGCTCTACATGGCCCAGCCATCGTAACCTCGCGATGTGTACTCTTCTGGCTCTGCCTATGTCGCGGTACAGCTCATACAGCTGGTTTTTGTGTCTTCTTCTCCACACATTTTTTTTTTCGCATACAGGACCAAAGATCACTCGGATTATATTTCTTTCGAATCGACCAAGGGTTTCCTCATTCGCTTTCGATGAAGTCCACGCTTCCGAGACTGGGATAATCAAGGTCTTATGGAGGGTCTTATGAGAGGGTTTTGTTTCTCAATTGCCTTCTTAACCCAATAAAACAACGGTTGGCAAGAGTTATTTTCCGTTTGATCTCCGAACTAACGTTGTTTACCGTGTCTTACGCTGATTCTTATTAGACGAAGTCCTGTACTACCTCGAAGTTATGTCTGTCTTTTGTGACGTTTTGTCCAATTCGATGTTCGGTGTCCTTGTTTGATGACAACATATACTTCTTTTTACCCTCATTAACCCCATTTTTTTCCCCTTCTGTTTCAATGCTCGCAAAAGGACCTACGGCTTTGACATCAAACTTGCTTCTTACCATTACGTCAATGTAATTGTGCAAACTTTTGAAAAATTATGCCTCTGGTGTTACGTTTGAGTTATGCACAATCTTTGCAAGTATGATGCTAAAGAAATCACATGGCAGTTTTTTATTATTGTTTTGTGCGTTCGAAAAAAATAAAGAAACTTTATGTTTATCAAGCATTTTATGAGAACTAAATGACCTCAAAGTCAAAATTTGGCAACCCCAAAACCACATTAAGTCCAATTTATATACAGTTTGAAAGATTAGATATTTCTACTGGAAACCAAGTCCAAAATTAATTCTCTACCATCAGTATTGACAAAAGTTTTTTCTTAGAATATGACCAAGAACCACATCCCAAAGTATGTAACACGAATTACGGGACACCATGTATACTGCCATACGTGGTTTTGAAATCGATGAAAAGAAAATAGGAAATAAAAGAATCAATTTTATTTCCGTTTTTCTAAGATCTGCCGTAATGTGAAAAGTTGGTCGATTGTGGACTTTTCAAAACCACATTGATAAGGACCTATCAAATTGCTGACGTCAACGTGACGTTAAGGATAAGTTTTTAGGGGCGGACATACGATACTTAGGTGCCACCATATCATGAACATCAGCTGGTGACAGTGTCGCTTTGCAACTGATCTTGTACTGCCATCTACACCTGCAGTTTGATTTTATTTGAGCTTCATGGTCGGAAGGATATTCTGCCTGGCTGCGGAATTTGTATATTAATCATTGCTATGCAGTCTGCAGAAGTGGCCCTTCTATATTCTAAGTAGCGACTTCGATTGTATCAGAATGTTTTCCTGCTGGTTCTTACAGTCTTCGTTCGGGGCTTGTCATATTGCCATGAATTTTTGTAAAACTTTAGGATCTCATTAGCGGTTTGATGGATGTTAGGTGGTCGGATGTAGGTTGCGTTCAGACTTATCAGACATGGCTTCTTCCGTTCCGTCAATTGAAAATCTTCAAAAATATATGAAAATCATCCAACAAGTTGGACAAGCGGTTGTTTGTAGGTTCACACTATCCAGCATTGGTTCCGAAAATGCAGACATATTCTCTGCTAGTACCCTTGGTGTGATGGTTACCATGTCCGACTGTAAACCCAGAGGTTCGTGGCTTGAATCTCAACAGAGGCAAAAATGTTTTGCCACGGACATGGCCTTTTGCGAGGAATTGGCAAGTCCTCCGTCAGTAAATTCATTGTCATGAAAAGCGTTTTCTCGATTCGCCGTTCGGAACCGGCAGAAAATTGTAGGTCCCCTCCATTCCCTCACAGGGCATGGTTGTGGGGTCCTCGCTCTGTTGCGCCACTCTTTCTCTGTATCAAATACATAGCAGCTTCTTTGTATGGAACAAAGCTGAACCAGAAACTGAGCAACTGGCGTTTTCAGTATTGTTATGAATCATTTAGATTGGGCATTTCAACGTTTTCTCTACAAAAAATGTCTCTCAAATTCTATAAAAAAAAACCTTGCAATATAGTCTATTTTATTCCATGATTCGTCTTATTTGCACCCATTTTATAGCAAATCCGCTCTTTTCTTTGTTCCTTTACAACTGACGTAAAAAATAGCCTTACTAGCCGTTCAGATTAGGAAAAGAATGTTAGGCTGCTCGAGCTCATCTGTGCAAATCTATTTATGAGATTTTTTCTGTATAATAAAGCTCACAGCATCAGGACCTTTTGATGTTATGAAACACAGTGCGAGCGTTAAGAAAATAGAAAATTGAGTAGGATGTAGGAGAAACCGATTCACTTTTATTTTAAATCTTTGTAGACCATAAGAGCGGCATTTCTAGCAAGCGATAAACAAAATAAATAAATTTGATAGCGCAACAGAGCAAGCATCCTCTGGGCCTAACGAATTTATTATAACCATACTTTGTGAGCAATGGACGGGATCTACAATTTTTTGACGATTCCAAACGTTTAATCGAGAAAGTGTTTTTCATGGCAATAAAATTACTATTGCCAATTCCTCGCGAAAGGTGATACTCCTGGAAAAACATTTATTTTGTTTTCTGTCGGGATTTGAACCTCGAAACTCCCATGTAACAGGCAGGCGTGCTAACCATTGTTTCAATTAGGAATGTAACTGGCTGTTTCCCTAGAGCACTGTTGTGAAAAGCAATCATAGAGAGACAAGCAAAAAAGAATCAATCGATCCTACAACTATATAACTTTTAAGACTTTCGCGGTTGTTTATTGACATATTAAAATTTTTAAGTTTTCGGATTAGCCGCGTTAAAATTAAAAATATAAAATGAGTGCACTACTGTACTCACCCCGAACGTTTCGCTACAAGTTACATTGAGCGTGGTCACCGGGAAGTTTGAAGTGTTATTCTCTTCTTTGACTACGCAAGTTATAGCGGTGCGTAGACGGTTCTATTTGAAGCTGTTGTTGTTGCTAAGTAGAAGATTGGGAGCAAACAGTGCTCACTATATCGATGGATGTTTTTATGGCTATCTGTATAGGCCGTGTTATGTGAGGGATATATATTTTTTTTAAATCGATTTTTTTCGATCCTCCAGGTGCGACAGTGCCTTAAGAACTTAAAACGTATCTTCGACTTTGTAAAACTTATTTAATTTATGTTTATGTAAGAAGAGTGTACTCTAAACTTGAAAACAAAACACATGACTCTTTTTTTCTTTGGTTTTATATTTCTTCTATTTTCTTTATTTTTCCTCTCCTATCATTTCTATTTTTTCATAAAAAAAAACAAAGCTAGAGAAAAAATGGAGGTCTTTAATACAAAATATGCAGTTCTAACAAAACGCACGGAGGTGCGACTAGATCTCGGCGCTCTCCAAGACGAAAGAGAAAGTGAAAAAATACCAATCGAACCAGGTACACTGGTGAAAGTTTTTGACACCAAAACCACCACAACTAGCGTCGGCGGTAACAACAATACCCTTAACAACAATAGCAATAGCAACAGTAAAACAACATCTGTACAGATTCTCGATTATTTCAATCATAATCCAATCAGTGAGAACTTATACGAATGCCCGACATCACATTTAAAACGTATACACCAGGACATCTGGCCATTCGGCATTGCTATAACAGATCCGATTCGACGCCTTCAATTCTTTCAGAGTGCAGAACAATGTAAGCATATTTTGTATCTGAGAGAAGGTGAATTGGTAGCCGTGAATGGAGCACTATTCGGAAATGCAGCGATGCGCTACGAATGCATTGTTCAATATATTGGCCTTGTGCAGGAGATGGGCCCGGGCTACTATTTCGGGCTACAAATTAGGGTAAACAGCTTTGAAAATAGCGCTTTATCTATTTGTTTTTAATCTATTTTTTCCTTTCATTTAGTTCTTAATCGTTTCTTCTTATTTTTTGTTTGATGTGTAATCATTGAATTCGATTTTGTCATAATTTTATTTTCCACTTTTCTTTGCACTCTATGGTGATTTTGGTTATGTCTTTGTTGTTTTCTCTACTTTTCATTTCGGGATCATTTGTATTAACGTTGTTTTTTTTTTTTTTAACTTCAAAGAGCTATTTACAATTCAGATGCTAAGAACGTCACTAGCACACCATACACACAGCTAACATACTTTCTCATTTGTCATTTGCTGTCTCAAATGGGTCCTAGATTCTAGATTAAATTAGAAAAAAAGTCAGTCTAAACGTTGTGGGACAAAAGGAAAGCCAAACCTGCGAACGCATTGTGTGCTGGTTTTAGACACTATAGAAGACGGCAAATGGTCAAAAGAAGCGATGCAATTGGTTTGGCACTGTCTAACTTCTGACCATAAACCTGTAATCGAAAACTTCTAAACCATAAGTTTATATTTTACTGAGCTTTGCCATTGAACACACACATTCATCTTGCACATGCTTATTCAAAATCTTAAACTCATAACATCATAACATCATCTTTTCATCTCAGTACCACAACGTTTAGACTGATTTAAACTATTTAACATTTTCATTTTACAAAAGTTGATCTTTGTTACCAAAATGTTTTCTGATTTATTTTTGTACAGAGTTCAGAGAACGTCAGTTCACCACAGGAGCACGAAATTCCTTATGTCATCAACTATATGCAATGTGATCCACGAGTCGCATTAATTGTTTCCGCCGATTGGATCGAACCCATTGATGTGAAGAAAAAATCGTTTCCTCGAGAATTACTGTGTGGCACATTAGACAAAGCTCGTTCGGCTATAGGACTAACAGCTCGTCAGTCGACTTCTCGAAAAAGTTATAAAAAATCACCCACCAAGAAAGATTCATTACTGTTTCCCCAGTCTGAGACGCAGTTTTACGTACCTAGTCCAAGTGCAGCAGATGATTACGCCAGCAGCAGTGGTTGTGAAGAAGTTGACACTGCAATGGAACGAGGTGGGCGTAGTTTAGCAACAGCACAAAATGCAAAACATCCTAGAAAAGATAAACCCACAATAACACACACTTTTACCAAAGAAGAATCCACGATCTCACTTCCTACCCCTGCGCCGCCGCCGACGACGACGCAACATCACGACCAAAAGGACAAATCGAATCATAGTGACGAAGATTTAGTTCCATTAGATAACGAAGACTACAATAAATATGTTGAAAATTACGAACGTAATCTAGAACAGCGCCAGCAGTTCGAACAAAACATTCCACCGGGTATTTTAAAATCCAGCAAAACTGTTCAGTCTGTGAGTAATCCGGGAGGGGTAGGTACAACTGCTGTAAAGAAAAAACTCGTAACAACCAGCATTGAAGCACCTGTTAAACCTATAACCATCATGAGCTTAGAAGATCGAGATATTATTGTTATTGATAAGGCTGACATTAAAGAATCTACAAAGAATGAGGCCAACGTTATCGTTGTAGATAACCCAAGGCAAACAAAAGAGGTCGATTTGGCGGATCTGTTGGGTGGCAATTGGCCAAATAATGCTGGTGACGCTGCAATGGTCTTGAATACAACATCCGATCAGACAAAGTTGACAAATTTGAATAACGGTGCTAGCACAGCAGCTGGTGGGAGTACCACTTACGTCAGCAGTAGCAGCAATAGCAGTGTTAGCAGCAGCATGAATCACAAAATGGAAACTAGAAGTAAATCATCAAATCCGATTTCACACTTGGCTGGCACGAAAAGCTTGGATCGAAGGAATCGGGAAACACACTGGGCGCAAAATGAGATGGCGTTAGTACCAACGTCGTCAACTTCTGGCACAAGCGATGGAATTAAAAAAGAGAAAAGTGAGTAACTGAGTTATTTGATTTCTGAATTTAAAAACTGTTAATTAAGTAAGAAAGGTTGCACTCAGGTGTACATTTGCTTACAAACTGACACAGAAAATTTCGAAATGTTTACTTTTGTCAATTTGTTTTTATGTGAATTTTTCACGAAAATCAATATTTTCTTGCTTGCGAACGAAGTATGTGACATAATAACTTTTAAAGTGAATCACTCTTCAATTCATATAAAACTGGAAGAGCTTACATGTGGAATTCAGAGTAGATAAGATTAATTATGCCCGAAAATGATTCACGTGTTTTGATAAACAAACTTATCTGTGCAATAGAATAAAAATTTTATTCTCCCTGAATAAGTACATTGAATTACAAATTTTGATTAATTGCTTAATGCTTTTCGAAGCGCGGGCTTTGCAGATAAGAAAACCAGTTTGTTTGTATACCCAAGGGCTCATTAGAAGAGGCACACGGAGACAAAATCAGATTTGCCAAGAGTAGATTCGGAGTACATTGAATTCCTTCGGTTATCTCGAGTTCTTTTTACGTAACCTTAAATCCAAACGGAACATTTCGTACTTTATGTCTGCTGTATGTAGGTATGAATGTAAAAATAAAAATAGCTTTGTATTCATTCCCACAAAGTTTTGTTATTAAATACTTCGAAAACAGTTTTTATATTTTTATACCATGTATAATAGGAAGCTCTTTTGCGACTGTTTTGTTCACCTCGGAAACCCTTTGATCCATGCCTGAATCATTTGTTTTACCTGGAGAATTTTGGTCTGCCTTTCCTTTTGTAGATTTGCGATCGTGTCTGAATGTTTAATGACATTGCAATTTTATTGAGGTTCTTAGGATACCTCCCAACTTAGCCAGTCGTGCTCGATATTTTTTAAAATTCAAACTTCTGCTGTCATAAGCATCATATACAACTTAGGTGCCGTTAACTTACACCCATTACAAGGTACCTTTTAAGCTAAGCTTTAAGAAAGTACTCTCGATAAAGCTGTTTCTTCAAAAAGCTAAGCTTCTAGAGAACTCTCGATAAAGCTGTTTCTTCAAAAGGCTATTACAATACTTGTGCAGAATTTTTTCGTCATTCACAAGAAGATGTTAATGAATTTCTTCGAAACTCCTAAACAACCTCTTGGCAAGGTGTGTCATCCCTATTTGCAAGTACATATTTACATATTGAAAGAAGTGGTACAATCCAACATTACAACCTACTTGTCTCAATTTATGATTTTTTTACGTTGCTGTATTCACACAACGTGGGGTGTATGTAGACTATGCATCGGTCGAGGAATTGACAAGTTGTCTGTTATTAAATTCATTGCCATGAAAAGCGCTTTCTCGATTAGCTGTTCGGAACTGGTAGAAAATTGTAAGTTTCCCTCACAAGGCATGGTTGTGAGAAATGCGCTAAACCCTGGGGCTCCTCGCTCTGTTGCGCCACCGTATTTATTTGTTTATCTATTTTCACATAGCACTTTTTTGGAAAATGAAGCAATACACTTCTACACCGATGGTTCAAAAACCAGCGAAGGTGTGGGAAGTGGAATCTACTCAGAAAAGCTGAATCTCAGTCTTTTCTTCCGCCTACCCGATCATTGTAGTGTGTTCCAAGCGGAAATTCTGGCGATTAAGGAGGTGCTGTCTTGGCTCAAAGAAAACGTCATATCCTCCACGGATATTCGGATCTTCTCAGACAGCCAAGCTGCCCTTAAATCTCTTGCCTCTGTCTCTACAAAATCCATCACGGTCCAAAATTGTCAGATGTCTCTGAGGGAGATGTCAAATCAGTTTAACATTCACCTTTCATGGGTGCCAGGGCACAGGGACATACCAGGCAACTGTATGGCAGACGAACTAGCCAAAAAGGGCACGACCACTTCCCTACGCTCAGAATGGAACAACATAGGTGTACCTATCGCTACATGTAAACTCCTGCTTAGACAGGACGCTTCAAGGATAACAAACACTAGATGGACTGAGAGTAACACATGCCTTGCAACCAAAAAAGTTTGGCCGTGTGTGGACTCAAAACGATCAAAGAGTTTGTTGTCCCTGAACCGTCTGTGTCTAGGTTCTACCATAGGTGTTCTTACAGGACACTGTCTAATAGGGAGACACGCCAAAAGACTTGGTGTGTTTTCCAATGATTTCTGCAGAAGCTGCATGGACGAGGAGGAGGAAGAGACCGTTCAACACCTTCTTTGCTCATGCCCTGCACTGCTTCATAGGAGGAAGGCTCATCTCGGTGAATTCTTCTTCGATGATACTAGCGACCTAGCGTACATAGACCCTAAAAGTCTTTCAAAATACATTAAAAGTTCCACGTGGTTCGACTAGCAGGTGATTAACCGGCTAGTACCGTAATGGAAGATTAATAAGTGATTAACTCGTTAATCTTACATCGGGTTTCTGAGATCAGTAGGTGATTAACTTGCTGATCTCTGTGGTATCACAATGGGCCCTAGCGGCCTAAGTGTGTTAGGCAATGTACTCATTGACTGACAGCCACTTCCACCTAACCCCTAACCTTCACATAGCACTATCTGTTTTCGAAAGCCTTAAATGCATTGCGGAACCAGATATTAGCCCTCTGTTTTTTAACTTTAAAGGTGTTCATAGAAAAACCGAAAAAGTCGATGTCATGATAAGGACCGACCATAAAGGTACCACTCACTAATCTGCTACAACAGGAAAAAATGTCTTCAACGAGCTAGAAAAACTATCAGACCCTCCAGGCAACAGCCTTTTGAATTTCATTAGATAAGGTCACAAAATGTTTAAAAATTGACCAACCATAGACTCATAGTTTTTTAGGACGTTACAACACTCCAGGGTATCATAATGGATCTACATTGATCTAAGTGTGGCGGAAATAAGATCAACCGTCAGCTCATTCTACTTAACCTAACCTTGTGGCAACGATAACAATCTTTCTACAGTCTTTTCTACTCCGGTATAATCGATATATTGTATTTTTCTTATAAACGACGCAGAGCATACGTATGTAACAGAGGCATGTCATCTACGGTACTGCCCTTGAATTCAATTGTTAATTGAAGCTCTTACTGAAGACTCCGGCAGACCAAACGGTTCAGGTCCTGAGAAAGATGTCTGAGATCCTTGCTGTTCAAGTTAATAGGCGCTCACTATTTCCAGTTGTACCGTGAACCGTGATACTTCTGACTCAAAGACCTTAGTCTCCCGACCGCATCCAGAGTGGTCTTAAATTTCTGAATCACTTTCAAATTAGTTAGATGGTTGGGTAGAACTATGTGCACAGCTTGGCTGTTGCTGCAGACACAAATAACTCCCCTCTAACTTAGAGATAGCCTTTTGGCATCGACCCACTAATTACTGTTGAAAGTAGTACCTAACAATACTTTTTGTGTGTGAAATTTGAACTCAGTTCATTAACAACCCGATTCCTAAAAAACTCCACCAACAGGTAGCAACCTAGCAACTCAAATCAAACAAATGGTCTGCAGTCTAGTCTACCGACGAATTGTTATGTTTTTTCGAGCAGTTCCGATCGTCAACATCTGAGGTTTGGACAGAATAGACTGAAAAAGCATACATAATTTCCATTAAATTTATTTCAAGGTTTTTGCATTCTACAATAAATTTTTCGGTTTTGTTTATGAGTGAATCACCCGGCATTTTCCTTTATTTAGCTGACTTTCGTTAAAAATATTATATGAACATTGAACACAAACAACAATTAATCTTCAATCTTTTTTCGACAATTGTGTTTTTTTAAAGAATTTAATTGCTTTAAATTCTTCCAACATTATTAAGCTTGTATATCTTTTAGTTTCTACATCGCACCATATACACGCATACATACATTGGTAGAATGCATTCAAGTGTCTTAACAAAAACCATAGATGATCTTCTTCTAACGAACCAATTTTTCTATTTTCACTGGGAAGTATTGGCCAATCATTGTTGACATCAATCGAAGTGTTGCTTCACTATTTGGAATAAATTGTCGTACACACTACTGAAACTGACCCGTGGCATTTTAAAGGCTTTTCTTCATAAAAAATCACTATTCTCTCTCTTTTCCTATTGTTTGATATTTGTGTTATTTTCTCTCTACGATAAAATTATTGCGACGGGATGTAAAGGCAGGCACGCCTGATGCCAACGTTTTGAAAACAAGTGAGAGTATTACTTGCGCGTCGATCTATTTTTGGTACTCTCCCCATAACATAAATAGAAAAGTTTTACACGTTCACTTGACACATAATGGGTGAGAAAAAGGGAAAACCATTTGCCAATACTAGTTAGTTATTCATTATTTATTCTTTAAGTCGGTTGCGTCAAAACATCACGGACGATATTTGAATTGTAAAACAATTGAAGAACAAATTCCTTCTTTCGGGCACCAATTGATTTATTGGCGATTGTTTGCCTTCATGACATCAGTTCCGTATTAGTTATTTTAATATATTTCAAAAAAGGAAAAAAACAGCAAAAGTTTTGGCACAAAAAAAACGAAGATATAAGAAATGGAAACAACAACAGAATGGTATCACCAACACACGAATGATATTCCACTCACGGTTCTTGAGCTATTTTCTTTCAATGAAAGTGAAAACTCTTCGGATGGATATGGGGGTGCTTTTCTTTATGTCGATTTATTTTGATTTTTTTTTTTTACTTATGTTTAATTTTTTCCTTACAGAGCTGAGAAACATAATTGAACCACTTTACGATAATGTCAACACACTACCATCAGTGCAGCAAAACATTGCCCTTGCATCGCCTGAAGAGGAATTCATTCAAGCTTCTCCTATGCACGATGTGCCTGGGACCAATTTGGGAGTTGGATCAATGGTTGAGGTATCAACAGACACAAGTGAAGATCTATACGGAGTTATACGATGGATTGGATGTCCACCGAGTACAAAAACTGTCATGGTTGGGGTTGAGTTGGAGGATGAGCAAGAAGACAAGCGCTTGCCTCTAAGTGATGGTGTTTACAATGGAGCTAGGTAAAAATATACAAAAGAAAGGCGACTGAAATTGGATATTCTCTTATGCATGCAATTTTTTCAGACTCTTTAAATGCCAAGAAGGTCGCGCTCTATTTCTGCTTCCAAATCAAGTGACAAAAGACAGACGATTTGTTGAGATCGATACACCGCAAGGGGCAGCCAAATCGGCTGCCAAAACTTTGGATTCGAAAATGTTTGGCCAAGTGGAATGCCCGTCGGTTCCAGGAGCCGTTTCGCCGTTGAGTAAGTTTCTCTTTCCATATTCGTCCATGGAATATGTAATATTCTTTTTTTTTTCCTTAGAAATCTACAATCTGGATGAGCTAGAAGAGATGTGTGGTAAATTCAAAGGAATACAAGGACATCACAATTCTTGTTACTTGGATGCCACACTGTTTTCAATGTTTACATTTACTAGTGTGTTCGATTCTTTGTTGTTTAGACCACCGGAACCCGAAGTAAGTAAAACCGAATATTCTGATGAGTATTACCTAACAAAATTTTTTTTAAGGACATATCACACTATGAAGAAGTACAAAAAGTTCTCCGTGAAGAGATTGTTAACCCTTTGAGAAAGAACATGTTTGTCAGAGCTGATCGAGTGATGAAACTGCGGCAACTATTAGACAAACTAAGTTCTGTTAGTGGATTGACAAGCGAAGAGAAGGATCCTGAAGAGTTTTTGAACAGCTTACTGGCACAGATAATGCGAGCTGAACCATTTCTTAAGGTACGTCATGTGGAAGTTGCCACCAATCCATTTATTCATATTCTTTGGACATAAGTAAGAAAATGCTTTTTACTTAAAGTTCGAATCAAGCTATGAAAGCCGCTTTCTCTTAACTTATCACTGCTTTATCTTCATCGCTATAGCACAATGTTTCTTTGGCTTGTTGGTTCTGTCATTTGAAACCTATAGCCAAGTTTTGGCTTTGTTGAAGTAAGTTTTCTGTTCAATTCCAAACACTTTGTCTTGTTCTCCCAACATTTTGGCCTCAGATAGTTTTCCATATAAGACATGGAATGTTCTTCTCTCAGATTTAAACAATTAATTTTCTGAGGAAATGATGATGTTTTAAGTAAGGATGAAGTTAGGTTAGGACCAATAATAAGTCCATTGTGATACCATAAAAGATTTCAAAGAATTCTTTATACCACTTTGAGTTTTGTATAAATCGCCGATGACTATGTATGTTTATGTTGATAAGATCACTGGGATCGTTGAGAAAGAACTCTCCTAAATGTGCCTTACGTCTTTGAAGGAACGCAGCATACGTACAGGGAAGACCTTGAACGGTTTCTCCTTTTTGTTAGTTCACGCAGCTTCCTCAAAAGTCATTTGATGGAAGTTTGAGCCTTGTGGCATGTTTATGTTTATGAAGCAGTGTCCGGTTATAACATCTCATATGGAGCTAAGGCGCAGTATGGTAGAGATAGTTATTAAAATTTGGTACGTTTCTTGCGACTGTTTCACTCCATGCAAAACTTCTAACTTCTGTTCAGTCGGTTGTATGTATTATTTTTCTGATTAAGATCATCATTTAGGAAAGCTGTTTTACTATCGATTTTCTGTTTATCTAGTTTCTTTGTTGCTGGTAAGGGTGCGCGAATAATGCGAAAAGCGTTCGAATACGCGTACAGTGAAACGAGTCGTTCGCAGGCTTCTCGCGCAGAAACTCTTCCGCACACTTTTTCAAGCGATTTTGTGCGAGAAGTGTTTAGTAAAACAACCGCACAAAATGGCTTTTATTGTGAGCGCTTTGTCGCATCTCTAACCTCATCGCTTTTTCGCGTAACTGTAAGCGTAGACTTAAATATTGAAAAATTATGAACGATCCGTGGTTGCTCGGAGTAACTGTTTACATTTTAGTGTTTTTGTTACATCAGTCTTAGATTCATTGTTTCTTTAATCGGATAGCTTCTCCTTGGTCTTAGAGCTCAGATTCGTTGTTTTATTCATCTTTGTTTTTTGTTGGTCACTAGAACAGGTTTCATGTATTTCGATTGCAACTTTATCATGATTCAGAAGCAAAGGTTGTCAATTCGTGAGATTCGTCTATTGATTTCATTTTGGCTTTGGTTAATAAACGAAATTTCAACTATTGCATTTTCTTCCTTAAATCCAAATACATAATCCCATGGTTCTGTCTCATATTTTGTATTATAATCTTCTTTTGGTTTACCTTATTGCGAGTGTCTATTCGAGTACCTATTTTTCGATATTATTATAATAAAAGTTGTTTTTGGGAAATACAATAGATTTTCTGAACTATGTGAATCGACATTCTTAATCATTGGTTTGAATTTTAAAAAGCATTTGAATCAGATTAGTTTTATTATCTGAAAGAGATCCGGAAATTCACAGAATCATAAATCATTCCAAGAGTTGTATTTTTCACACAGATATGTAGTAGGTAGATAGTGCATTCAGCGTACAGTTTTTTTTTTTTTTTTTTTTTTTTTTTTTTTTTTTTTTTTTTTTTTTTTTTTTTTTTTTTTTTTTTTTTTTTTTTTAAATATTTCTTTCGTTCATAAGACCGGCAGTTGATCCTTTTAGATGTGCATAGGTCCCTTATCAAATTGAGTAACAGTTATATATTTTGTACTGACAATTGCAGTATTCTGCAGCAAGCTGTACATTATAGAGTTACTTTTGTACATATAAGAGGATTTCCCAAAATCAACACAGCAACCTCTACAGGCTTCACGGTTCAGTAGTGATGCTGAAGAGCGACTGTTCAAGCACGGGTCGCACAAGTCTGCTAAGCAGCCATTTCTTACCAAGGCTGAAAAGAGCAGACACAAGCAGCGGCTGCCAGTCCGGTCACACTATCGACTACTACTCGTCAGCTTTTACCAGGAAACAGATACAGAAAACCGTAAAAAATTACTTTTGAACTTTATTTTTACTTTTTAAGCCTATTCAAATTGTATCAACAAATTTTAAAAGAAATCTAGCACCTACAATTTTCTGCCGGTTCCGAACGGCTAATCGAGAAAGCGCCTTTCATGGCAATGAACTTACTAACGGAAGACTTGCCAATTCCTCGCGAAAGGCGATACCATTTGCATTTTCATACCCATTAAATATGATAAAAGCCCAGAAGAGTGACAGAAATAGTTCTCTGGTTGCAAATGAAAAGACTGTATCAGCTTGCAAATTTTTTAGCACCTGTGCGGTAGTCCAGATGTGCTGTAGCAAATGGTATGTATTCGTTACTCAGTAACAAGTATTCTCTTTTGTACCGAATAACGAAACGTTACTCGCAAAAAAATGTCGTTACTTTTACGATGTTGTTACTTTTACGATGTCGTTACTTTCGTTACTTTCGTTACTTTCGTTACTTACGTTACTTTCGTTACTTTCGTTACTCGGTATCGGTATCTTCATTTCGTATGTTTAGTTACTTTGGGTAGTTTGGTACTCGGTATCGGTATCTTCATTTCGTATGTTTAGTTACTTTGGGTAGTTTGGTACTCGGATTGGTATTTCGCATGTTTAGTTACTTTCGTTACTCGGTATCGGCATTTCGTATGTTACTTTGGGTAGTTAGGTATCGGATCGGCATTTGGTTTGTTTAGTTACTTTGGGTAGTTTGGTACTCGGGTTGGTATTCCGCATGTTTAGTTACTTTCGTTACTCGGTATCGGTATCGGATCGGCATTTGGTATGTTTAGTTACTTTGGGTAGTTTGGTAGTCGGGTGGGTAGTCGAGTTGGTATCGATATCAGTAACAGTACCTGTACCTTGTGTGTGTACTGTGTAATGTGTATAGTCAGTGTATTGTATGCCTGCTATGGAGATGAAGGGAGCAACAAACAGACTTATTTGTGTGTCTAATTGGGAAACAAATGTATTTCTTTTTTTTAAATGGAGCTAAATTAGCGTTTGTAATAATGTAGATGAAACCACCTCTTTTTCTTATGTGGTGCTGTTATGCGTTATGGCTTGTTATTGGAATTACTTGTATCTTTTATTGTATCTTGCTTTATTTAATTTATTTCAACGATTATGCGGGCATTATTGCTTTTTCTGAGTTTTAAAAATGGCAAATTTTTGGTCAGGTCTGCCAATAAAGTTTAGCAATGGCATGTTAAGATAACATGATAAAAAAGATGTTTGGAAAATTGTGGAGAACTATTGATCTATCTTAAATTTTTAAACATCTATGTACATATTATTATTTTGGCGATAGGTTTCTATGGTTAATTATTTAATTTTTGAATTTGTAGGCAAAGTAGAAAATTTGCATATCAATGAAAAAAAGTTGAATTCCCATGGGTTGTGTAATTTTCATTGAGTAAAATTGCTGCAACGATGAAACTGAAAAGTTTTGTTATTCAATCAAAACGGTATGTGTGGGTAGTTTGCATTTCTAGCAGAAATTCGAGGGTATCTACACCATTTCTTCCTTTAAATACAGTTTTATAATTAGTATATGAAAACGCCAGGCATATATGACTGAATATAAGGTAATAACTTTTACGCAAAAATGTTCTACAATTATGATATAAATATTTTACCCTTTACAACTACACAGCTAAATATACCATTTTTTAAGAGACTTCGCAATAAAAAGTACTTTTTTAGACACCAATACCAGCTTTTCAAAAAGTAACGAAAGTAACGACATTTTTATACTGAGTACTCAGATCAAAAGTAACGTATACATACGGGTAGTCATTTTATCGTTACTTTTACAGCTCTAGTCCAGAAGTTCAATTGAACAGTCTAGTCTGAGAGTTTCAAGAAGAATCCCTCACAAAAACCGGTATTAATTTTGGAACCATCTCTGTATGTACATGTGTAGATGTTTGTTTTCGATCTAATTGTTTTCTTGTCATTCTTCCCCAATAGAAAAACGGCCTCGAATGGCCTTTGACATTTTAGACATGATGCTATTTATTGTTTGCGAATGTTTTTAAAGTTTCCGAGCGTGGCCTATTGGACTGTGTTTCCAACTTTCAGTTTGACTTAATCGAACAGCCCTACTCTCTACTGATTCCTGTACAGGGAATGCTTTAAAGGCATACTTGTCTGCTATTCTATTTCCCTTTCGACCTATCGCCGAGCCCTTAAATTTTAGCTACAAACTTTTTGAATTTATTGGAAGACATCCTAGTCAGTTTTAGCTTTTCTATTTAACTGTGGATGTGTCTGTTTGAATTCTATTATGTCTTTAATTTATTGCAGCTCTTACGACACTGGGCACATAACCTTAATTTTACAAAAACAGTCCCGTTTACAAATTGTAATTTCACAAAACAAACATTATCTTTGAAAACTGTTTTCCAATTAACAATTAAATTAATTTGAAAAAAATAACTAGCTAATTTTATATTTTATAGAAGTACATTAGCTTTTCCTTTTTTAAGCTAGTGAGGCTATTTACTTATGCATTTTAATTTCTTATTTACAGCTCAGTTCGGGTCAGGATGCATTCTACTATCAACTTTTCGTTGAAAAAGACGAACGACTCTCGTTTCCATCAGTTCAGCAACTGTTTGAGCAAAGTTTTCTTTCATCCGATATTAAATTGAAAGAAGTTCCGTCATGCCTTATAATCCAAATGCCACGTTTTGGCAAGAATTTCAAAATGTATCCGAGAATACTTCCATCACAAGTCCTCGATGTGACTGACATAATTGAAGACTGTAATGTTCTATAATAGTCGTCCAACGCGGGTAGTGTTTCACTGCAATTTTTTCTTTTTTTCAGCACCTCGCCAATGTTCAGTTTGTGGAAAATTGGCCGAGTACGAGTGTAAAGAGTGTTTTGGAATTTTGCAATGCGGTGTTGGATTGGAAAGCACCGCGTTTTGTAGAAAGTGCCTAGAGACCGTGCATTCTCATGCAAAGAGGTAATCATAGAAAATTTATTGTGGAAATATAATTTTCTAATAATCAGCACAATTATTTCAGAGCAAATCATACCCCCAAGGAGATCTCAGTACCCCATGATTTTAAGATAATGGTCGAACACCTCAATGTTCCGCGATTGTTTATGGAACTTTTTGCAGTTGTTTGTATTGAAACATCCCACTACGTAGCATTTGTCAAGGCCGGTTCAGGATTGGATGCACCATGGTGCTTCTTTGACTCCATGGCTGATCGAAAAGGTAAATATTCTTTTGTCCTGTTTTTTTTTTTTTCAATCGAAATAACAACCAGTTTGCCTGGTTAGGTGAACAAAATGGCTATAATATCCCTGAAATGATATCAGTGCCAGACTTACCACAATGGCTCTCAGAGGACGGAGCCCGGGCGGTAAATGAGACATCATCCAACGACAAAATGTTACCCGAACATGCCAAACGGTTATTCTGTGATGCGTATATGTGTATGTATCAAAGTACCGACGTCATGATGTATCGTTAGGAGTAGGAATGAAAAATAAAAGAAAAATTTTACGATTATAATAATTTACAATGCAAACACAAACCCATACACATTAAAACAAAAAATATACAATTAGATTACATCAAATCCACTGTGAACACATAGTTGAACTAAGCTGTAGAAACTTATTTACTAAGAAAAAACAAAAAAAAAACATAAACAAAAATGCAAAGCATAACTAATTTATTGATAACAAACAATATTTTATTATTAAGCAAATATACGTCACTAACTGAAGATTATAATTTTGTTTAACAAACAAAACAAAAATAATTTCTTAATTATCAGTAGCTTTGGTTTTGTTACGGCGGCGCGGCGGCGTCTGACTCGTTCATTATCAACGATTTGAGAAACCGAATTTGTTAACTGGCTCGTTGGTCTAGGGGTATGATTTCCGCTTAGGGTGCGGGAGGTCCCGGGTTCAAATCCCGGACGAGCCCAAGAGAAATTTTTTTATTTTTTTTTGTTTTCATACGCTGTGCATCATAGATTTATGGTGGAATACTGTTTAAATCAAAAACTAATGTGAAAACTGTACGTACATAGAATTTTTTTATTTAGTTTTTTTTGTGTTGTTTATTTACTCCTCCCAATGTCCCAATACTTTACATGAGTGTTTTCTCTAAAATAAAATAAATGCAGTCTCTAAGGTAACTAGCTGGTTCCAAGTAAAGACAGGGCAGAACTGGAGACAAGTCGTATGTCTTGATATATCTTTTATAAACAAGTTATTTTTACAATCATTTTTGTCAGGAAACCATTTTTTGGGAGTTTGTTGAGTGAATGGGGACTCTGGGATAAATTTATACTATCCATTCAAAAATATGTCAATGGTGTTAATCGTATTCGCGAAACTGGCGTTAGAGCAACTTCAAATCGTGATGGCAGGAGTAATGGGAACAGCAAAAGTTCATCCTTTAACGTTGTAAGCGTGGTCTTTTAGACATTTCACCTATAACGCTCATTTTATACATCGCCGAAAAGGTTTTTGAAATTTCTAAAACTAACCTTCCCTTGAATGCAGCAGCTTTGCAATCACTAACCAAGCGATTAGTCAAACATGGCAGACATGGACTGATTCAAGGTATGGTCTACCAGGCTTCTGTCTACCGACTGACGGTTGGATTTTTCAAGAGTTGCAATCCGTTCATCACAGTTGAGGATATTTTTGAGATCAACACAAATCAAATGATGTACAAATTCTTGCACTTGAGTCTGCAGTTATTGAAACAGCGACGAATGGGGAAGATTACCCGAATTGCGGCACCTGAATCGAGAACTCAAATGACATCTGATGCACCCAGCTTAGTTGATTTAGTATCATACAGATTACTTAATGGGATATGCTTTTGAAACAAACGATGGATAATGGTGCCTCCACGGTGAGCAAAATCTAAGCCGCACTTCAACACCTTTAAATACTTTAAAATTGATAGTTAACTCATTGACATTTGATTGCATTCCAGACATTAAACGATATTTGATCATTAACAAACTTGCAAGACAAAGATCTCAAAGATGCTGAAGAGCGCATAGTTTGACAGGCTTTAAAAGTACAATCGTCTCCCTTTCCTCTGCAGCTTTCTTGTTTTTATCAAACGAGGTTGCAGGCACTTGGCGCAGATTTGAAGAAATCTGAGAGCTGAAGTTCCCTATCTTCGCAGAGTTTCCTGTGTAGTTACAAAAATTATTATTAGAAGAAAAATATGTATACAGATCTGAGAGACTCAGCGCTGCAAAGAGAGTAGTGGTGATGTGAATATCAAGTTGAGCAACAAAAATAATAGAATATTTTTTGTACCAATAATGAGACATGTAATGGCCCGAACATAATCCTGCCAAATGAGAGCGTAATTTGTTCAATTCGATTCTGTTAAAAATTTGTCCATTTTTTTACAGAATCATATTGAACGTTTTGTTCAGTTTGATTCTGTTTAAAATTTGTCCATTTTTAACAGAATCAAATTGAACGTTTTGTTCAGTTTGATTCTGTTAAAAATTTGTCAATTTTTTAACAGAATCAAATTGAACGTTTTGTTCAATTTGATTTTGTTTAAAATTTGTCCATTTTTGAACAGAATCAAATTGAACGTTTTGTTCGATTTGATTCTGTTAAATATTTGTCCATTTTTTAACAGAATCAAATGGAACGTTTTGTTCGATTTGATTCTGTTAAATATTTGTCCATTTTTTAAGAGAATCAAATGGAACGTTTTGTTCAATTTGATTCTGTTTAAAATTTGTCCATTTTTTAACAGAATCAAATGGAACGTTTTGTTCGATTTGATTCTGTTAAATATTTGCCCATTTTTTAACAGAATCAAATTGAACGTTTTGTTCAATTCAGTTTGATTCTTCAGTTCAGTTTGATTCTGTTAAAAATTTGTCCATTTTTTTAACAGAATCAAATTGAACGTTTTGTTCAATTTGATTCTGTTAAATATTTGTCCATTTTTTAACAGAATCAAATTGAACGTTTTGTTCAATTTGATTCTGTTTAAAATTTGTCCATTTTTTAACAGAATCAAATTGAACGTTTTGTTCGATTTGATTCTGTTAAATATTTGTCCATTTTTTTAACAGAATCAAATGGAACGTTTTGTTCAATTTGATTCTGTTAAAAATTTGCATATTTTTTAACAGAATCAAATTGAACGTTTTGTTCGATTTGATTCTGTTAAATATTTGTCCATTTTTTAACAGAATCAAATGGAACGTTTTGTTCAATTTGATTCTGTTAAAAATTTGTCCATTTTTTTAACAGAATCAAATTGAACGTTTTGTTCAATTTGATTCTGTTAAATATTTGTCCATTTTTTAACAGAATCAAATTGAACGTTTTGTTCAATTTGATTCTGTTTAAAATTTGTCCATTTTTTCACAGAATCAAATTGAACGTTTTGTTCGATTTGATTCTGTTAAAAATTTGTCCATTTTTTAACAGAATCAAATTGAACGTTTTGTTCAATTTGATTCTGTTACAAATTTGCCCATTTTTTAACAGAATCAAATTGAACGTTTTGTTCGATTTGATTCTGTTTAAAATTTGTCCACTTTTTAACAGAATCAAATTGAACGTTTTGTTCAAATTGATTCTGTTAAAAAGTTGCCCATTTTTTAACAGAATCAAATGGAACGTTTTGTTCAATTTGATTCTGTTAAAAATTTGCCCATTTTTTAACAGAATCAAATTGAACGTTTTGTTCAGTTTGATTCTGTTAAAAATTTGTCCATTTTTTAACAGAATCAAATGGAACGTTTTGTTCAATTTGATTCTGTTACAAATTTGCCCATTTTTTAACAGAATCAAATTGAACGTTTTGTTCAGTTTGATTCTGTTAAAAATTTGTCCATTTTTTTAACAGAATCAAATTGAACGTTTTGTTCAATTTGATTCTGTTACAAATTTGCCCATTTCTTAACAGAATCAAATTGAACGTTTTGTTCAGTTTGATTCTGTTACAAATTTGCCCATTTCTTAACAGAATCAGATTGAACGTTTTGTTCAATTTGATTCTGTTTAAAATTTGTCCATTTTTTAACAGAATCAAATTGAACGTTTTGTTCGATTTGATTCTGTTAAATATTTGTCCATTTTTTAACAGAACCAAATGGAACGTTTTGTTCAATTTGATTCTGTTAAATATTTGTCCATTTTTTAACAGAATCAAATTGAACGTTTTGTTCAATTTGATTCTGTTTAAAATTTGTCCATTTTTTTGACAGAATCATATTGAACGTTTTGTTCGATTTGATTCTGTTAAAAATTTGCCCATTTTTTAACAGAATCAAATTGAACGTTTTGTTCAATTCAGTTTGATTCTTCAGTTCAGTTTGATTCTGTTAAAAATTTGTCCATTTTTTTAACAGAATCAAATTGAACGTTTTGTTCGATTTGATTCTGTTAAATATTTGTCCATTTTTTAACAGAATCAAATTGAACGTTTTGTTCAATTTGATTCTGTTTAAAATTTGTCCATTTTTTTGACAGAATCATATTGAACGTTTTGTTCGATTTGATTCTGTTAAATATTTGTCCATTTTTTAACAGAATCAAATGGAACGTTTTGTTCAATTTGATTCTGTTACAAATTTGCCCATTTTTTAACAGAATCCAATTGAACGTTTTGTTCAATTTGATTCTGTTTAAAATTTGTCCATTTTTTAACAGAATCAAATGGAACGTTTTGTTCAGTTTAATTCTGTTAAAAATTTGTCCATTTTTTAACAGAATCAAATGGAACGTTTTGTTCAATTTGATTCTGTTACAAATTTGCCCATTTCTTAACAGAATCAAATTGAACGTTTTGTTCGATTTGATTCTGTTTAAAATTTGTCCACTTTTTAACAGAATCAAATTGAACGTTTTGTTCAATTTGATTCTGTTAAATATTTGTCCATTTTTTAACAGAATCAAATTGAACGTTTTGTTCAATTTGATTCTGTTAAATATTTGCCCATTTTTTAACAGAATCAAATTGAACGTTTTGTTCGATTTGATTCTGTTAAATATTTGTCCATTTTTTAACAGAATCAAATTGAACGTTTTGTTCAATTTGATTCTGTTTAAAATTTGTCCATTTTTTAACAGAATCAAATGGAACGTTTTTTTCAATTTGATTCTGTTAAATATTTGTCCATTTTTTAACAGAATCAAATGGAACGTTTTGTTCAATTTGATTCTGTTTAAAATTTGTCCATTTTTTAACAGAATCAAATGGAACGTTTTGTTCAATTTGTTTCTGTTTAAAATTTGCATATTTTTTAACAGAATCAAATTGAACGTTTTGTTCGATTTGATTCTGTTAAATATTTGCCCATTTTTTAACAGAATCAAATTGAACGTTTTGTTCGATTTGATTCTGTTAAATATTTGTCCATTTTTTAACAGAATCAAATTGAACGTTTTGTTCAATTTGATTCTGTTTAAAATTTGTCCATTTCTTAACAGAATCAAATTGAACGTTTTGTTCGATTTGATTCTGTTTAAAATTTGTCCACTTTTTAACAGAATCAAATTGAACGTTTTGTTCAATTTGATTCTGTTAAATATTTGTCCATTTTTTAACAGAATCAAATTGAACGTTTTGTTCGATTTGATTCTGTTAAAAATTTGCCCATTTTTTAACAGAATCAAATTGAACGTTTTGTTCAATTCAGTTTGATTCTTCAGTTCAGTTTGATTCTGTTAAAAATTTGTCCATTTTTTTAACAGAATCAAATTGAACGTTTTGTTCGATTTGATTCTGTTAAATATTTGTCCATTTTTTAACAGAATCAAATTGAACGTTTTGTTCAATTTGATTCTGTTTAAAATTTGTCCATTTTTTTGACAGAATCATATTGAACGTTTTGTTCGATTTGATTCTGTTAAATATTTGTCCATTTTTTAACAGAATCAAATGGAACGTTTTGTTCAATTTGATTCTGTTACAAATTTGCCCATTTTTTAACAGAATCCAATTGAACGTTTTGTTCAATTTGATTCTGTTTAAAATTTGTCCATTTTTTAACAGAATCAAATGGAACGTTTTGTTCAATTTGATTCTGTTAAATATTTGTCCATTTTTTAACAGAATCAAATTGAACGTTTTGTTCAATTTGATTCTGTTTAAAATTTGTCCATTTTTTAACAGAATCAAATGGAACGTTTTGTTCAATTTGTTTCTGTTTAAAATTTGCATATTTTTTAACAGAATCAAATTGAACGTTTTGTTCGATTTGATTCTGTTAAATATTTGCCCATTTTTTAACAGAATCAAATTGAACGTTTTGTTCAATTTGATTCTGTTTAAAATTTGTCCATTTTTTAACAGAATCAAATGGAACGTTTTGTTCAATTTGTTTCTGTTTAAAATTTGCATATTTTTTAACAGAATCAAATTGAACGTTTTGTTCGATTTGATTCTGTTAAATATTTGCCCATTTTTTAACAGAATCAAATTGAACGTTTTGTTCGATTTGATTCTGTTAAATATTTGTCCATTTTTTAACAGAATCAAATTGAACGTTTTGTTCAATTTGATTCTGTTTAAAATTTGTCCATTTCTTAACAGAATCAAATTGAACGTTTTGTTCGATTTGATTCTGTTTAAAATTTGTCCACTTTTTAACAGAATCAAATTGAACGTTTTGTTCAATTTGATTCTGTTAAATATTTGTCCATTTTTTAACAGAATCAAATTGAACGTTTTGTTCAATTTGATTCTGTTAAATATTTGCCCATTTTTTAACAGAATCAAATTGAACGTTTTGTTCGATTTGATTCTGTTAAATATTTGTCCATTTTTTAACAGAATCAAATTGAACGTTTTGTTCAATTTGATTCTGTTTAAAATTTGTCCATTTTTTAACAGAATCAAATGGAACGTTTTGTTCAATTTGATTCTGTTAAATATTTGTCCATTTTTTAACAGAATCAAATGGAACGTTTTGTTCAATTTGATTCTGTTTAAAATTTGTCCATTTTTTAACAGAATCAAATGGAACGTTTTGTTCAATTTGTTTCTGTTTAAAATTTGCATATTTTTTAACAGAATCAAATTGAACGTTTTGTTCGATTTGATTCTGTTAAATATTTGCCCATTTTTTAACAGAATCAAATTGAACGTTTTGTTCAATTTGATTCTGTTTAAAATTTGTCCATTTTTTAACAGAATCAAATGGAACGTTTTGTTCAATTTGATTCTGTTAAATATTTGTCCATTTTTTAACAGAATCAAATTGAACGTTTTGTTCAATTTGATTCTGTTTAAAATTTGTCCATTTTTTAACAGAATCAAATGGAACGTTTTGTTCAATTTGTTTCTGTTTAAAATTTGCATATTTTTTAACAGAATCAAATTGAACGTTTTGTTCGATTTGATTCTGTTAAATATTTGCCCATTTTTTAACAGAATCAAATTGAACGTTTTGTTCAATTTGATTCTGTTTAAAATTTGTCCATTTTTTAACAGAATCAAATGGAACGTTTTGTTCAATTTGTTTCTGTTTAAAATTTGCATATTTTTTAACAGAATCAAATTGAACGTTTTGTTCGATTTGATTCTGTTAAATATTTGCCCATTTTTTAACAGAATCAAATTGAACGTTTTGTTCAATTTGATTCTGTTTAAAATTTGTCCATTTTTTAACAGAATCAAATGGAACGTTTTGTTCAATTTGTTTCTGTTTAAAATTTGCATATTTTTTAACAGAATCAAATTGAACGTTTTGTTCGATTTGATTCTGTTAAATATTTGCCCATTTTTTAACAGAATCAAATTGAACGTTTTGTTCAATTTGATTCTGTTTAAAATTTGTCCATTTTTTAACAGAATCAAATTGAACGTTTTGTTCGATTTGATTCTGTTAAATATTTGTCCATTTTTTAACAGAATCAAATGGAACGTTTTGTTCAATTTGATTCTGTTTAAAATTTGTCCATTTATTAACAGAATCAAATTGAACGTTTTGTTCGATTTGATTCTGTTAAATATTTGCCCATTTTTTAACAGAATCAAATGGAACGTTTTGTTCAATTTGATTCTGTTTAAAATTTGTCCATTTTTTAACAGAATCAAATTGAACGTTTTGTTCGATTTGATTCTGTTAAATATTTGCCCATTTTTTAACAGAATCAAATTGAACGTTTTGTTCAATTTGATTCTGTTTAAAATTTGTCCATTTTTTAACAGAATCAAATTGAACGTTTTGTTCGATTTGATTCTGTTAAATATTTGCCCATTTTTTAACAGAATCAAATTGAACGTTTTGTTCAATTTGATTCTGTTTAAAATTTGTCCATTTTTTAACAGAATCAAATGGAACGTTTTGTTCAATTTGTTTCTGTTTAAAATTTGCATATTTTTTAACAGAATCAAATTGAACGTTTTGTTCGATTTGATTCTGTTAAATATTTGCCCATTTTTTAACAGAATCAAATTGAACGTTTTGTTCAATTTGATTCTGTTTAAAATTTGTCCATTTTTTAACAGAATCAAATGGAACGTTTTGTTCAATTTGATTCTGTTAAATATTTGTCCATTTTTTAACAGAATCAAATTGAACGTTTTGTTCAATTTGATTCTGTTTAAAATTTGTCCATTTTTTAACAGAATCAAATGGAACGTTTTGTTCAATTTGTTTCTGTTTAAAATTTGCATATTTTTTAACAGAATCAAATTGAACGTTTTGTTCGATTTGATTCTGTTAAATATTTGCCCATTTTTTAACAGAATCAAATTGAACGTTTTGTTCAATTTGATTCTGTTTAAAATTTGTCCATTTTTTAACAGAATCAAATGGAACGTTTTGTTCAATTTGTTTCTGTTTAAAATTTGCATATTTTTTAACAGAATCAAATTGAACGTTTTGTTCGATTTGATTCTGTTAAATATTTGTCCATTTTTTAACAGAATCAAATTGAACGTTTTGTTCGATTTGATTCTGTTAAATATTTGTCCATTTTTTAACAGAATCAAATTGAACGTTTTGTTCAATTTGATTCTGTTTAAAATTTGTCCATTTTTTAACAGAATCAAATGGAACGTTTTGTTCAATTTGTTTCTGTTTAAAATTTGCATATTTTTTAACAGAATCAAATTGAACGTTTTGTTCGATTTGATTCTGTTAAATATTTGCCCATTTTTTAACAGAATCAAATTGAACGTTTTGTTCAATTTGATTCTGTTTAAAATTTGTCCATTTTTTAACAGAATCAAATGGAACGTTTTGTTCAATTTGTTTCTGTTTAAAATTTGCATATTTTTTAACAGAATCAAATTGAACGTTTTGTTCGATTTGATTCTGTTAAATATTTGCCCATTTTTTAACAGAATCAAATTGAACGTTTTGTTCGATTTGATTCTGTTAAATATTTGTCCATTTTTTAACAGAATCAAATTGAACGTTTTGTTCAATTTGATTCTGTTTAAAATTTGTCCATTTTTTAACAGAATCAAATGGAACGTTTTGTTCAATTTGTTTCTGTTTAAAATTTGCATATTTTTTAACAGAATCAAATTGAACGTTTTGTTCAATTTGATTCTGTTTAAAATTTGTCCATTTTTTAACAGAATCAAATTGAACGTTTTGTTCGATTTGATTCTGTTAAATATTTGTCCATTTTTTAACAGAATCAAATGGAACGTTTTGTTCAATTTGATTCTGTTTAAAATTTGTCCATTTTTTAACAGAATCAAATTGAACGTTTTGTTCGATTTGATTCTGTTAAATATTTGCCCATTTTTTAACAGAATCAAATGGAACGTTTTGTTCAATTTGATTCTGTTTAAAATTTGTCCATTTTTTAACAGAATCAAATTGAACGTTTTGTTCGATTTGATTCTGTTAAATATTTGTCCATTTTTTAACAGAATCAAATGGAACGTTTTGTTCAATTTGATTCTGTTTAAAATTTGTCCATTTTTTAACAGAATCAAATGGAACGTTTTGTTCAATTTGTTTCTGTTTAAAATTTGCATATTTTTTAACAGAATCAAATGGAACGTTTTGTTCAATTTGATTCTGTTTAAAATTTGTCCATTTTTTAACAGAATCAAATTGAACGTTTTGTTCGATTTGATTCTGTTAAATATTTGTCCATTTTTTAACAGAATCAAATTGAACGTTTTGTTCGATTTGATTCTGTTAAATATTTGCCCATTTTTTAACAGAATCAAATTGAACGTTTTGTTCAATTTGATTCTGTTTAAAATTTGTCCATTTTTTAACAGAATCAAATTGAACGTTTTGTTCGATTTGATTCTGTTAAATATTTGTCCATTTTTTAACAGAATCAAATTGAACGTTTTGTTCGATTTGATTCTGTTAAATATTTGCCCATTTTTTAACAGAATCAAATGGAACGTTTTGTTCAATTTGATTCTGTTAAATATTTGCCCATTTTTTAACAGAATCAAATTGAACGTTTTGTTCAATTTGATTCTGTTTAAAATTTGTCCATTTTTTAACAGAATCAAATTGAACGTTTTGTTCGATTTGATTCTGTTAAATATTTGCCCATTTTTTAACAGAATCAAATTGAACGTTTTGTTCAATTTGTTTCTGTTTAAAATTTGTCCATTTTTTAACAGAATCAAATGGAACGTTTTGTTCAATTTGATTCTGTTAAAAATTTGTCCATTTTTTAACAGAATCAAATGGAACGTTGTGTTCAATTTGATTCTGTTACAAATTTGCATATTTTTTAACAGAATCAAATTGAACGTTTTGTTCGATTTGATTCTGTTAAATATTTGTCCATTTTTTAACAGAATCAAATGGAACGTTTTGTTCAATTTGATTCTGTTAAAAATTTGCCCATTTTTTAACAGAATCAAATGGAACGTTTTGTTCAATTTGATTCTGTTAAATATTTGTCCATTTTTTAACAGAATCAAATTGAACGTTTTGTTCAGTTTGATTCTGTTAAAAATTTGTCCATTTTTTAACAGAATCAAATGGAACGTTTTGTTCAATTTGATTCTGTTAAATATTTGTCCATTTTTTAACAGAATCAAATTGAACGTTTTGTTCAATTTGATTCTGTTTACAATTTGTCCATTTTTTAACAGAATCAAATTGAACGTTTGTTTTGTTCAATTTGATTCTGTTTAAAATTTGTCCATTTTTTAACAGAATCAAATTGAACGTTTTGTTCAATTTGATTTTGTTTAAAATTTGTCCATTTTTTAACAGAATCAAATTGAACGTTTTGTTCAATTTGATTCTGTTAAATATTTGTCCATTTTTTAACAGAATCAAATTGAACGTTTTGTTCAATTTGATTCTGTTTACAATTTGTCCATTTTTTAACAGAATCAAATTGAACGTTTGTTTTGTTCAATTTGATTCTGTTTAAAATTTGTCCATTTTTTAACAGAATCAAATTGAACGTTTTGTTCAATTTGATTTTGTTTAAAATTTGTCCATTTTTTAACAGAATCAAATTGAACGTTTTGTTCAGTTTGATTCTGTTAAAAATTTGCCCATTTTTTAACAGAATCAAATGGAACGTTTTGTTCAATTTGATTCTGTTAAAAATATGCCCATTTTCTGTTGCTAACATTATGTGCTCTGTTAAGGTGTAACAGAGTGCCATGGCAAATGTACACTCCGAATGTCATGGGATTGTGTATATGAAAAGCAAAATTCTCATGTCTGAAAGTGGCAAATACAGAGCAGAATCTTCAAAATTTACATTGAAGCTTTTTACATCAAGCTTTATAATTTTTTTAAGTATTGCAAGGTAGAAATCTAGCATTACTTGATAAAGCAAATGAATTTTAATTGATTCGCTCTGAAAAAGCTCATTGCTCTGGTTTACTAGATTTAGCACAAATGAAAGAAAAAAAAGATACAGCTTATTTAACGGGTTCATAAAAAATTTGGCAATTTCTGTTGCTGAACTTTGATTTTCGAATAATTGCAAATTGAAATAATATTGCTACGGTTGCCACTGCTCCAAAAGCCTATTGATTCCATAGAAAGCCAACGTGTTGAAGATAAACCCAAAATACTATTGCTTCTCAAGATTCTTGAAACTCTTTAAATGCACCAATGCTATGTTAATTAAAAATTCTTTAAATAGGAGCATATTCGTTTTGCTGTGCAGTAGATTTTCATTTTGGCCTAAACGCAGTAGATCTACTGCTAAAGGAGTAAAGTGGCAGCGTTGGTTACCATTGAACTAAATAATAAACTTAAATGGCAGAGGCATGAGGAAAACACATAGGTACTCAATGAAGTCCATGCATTTCAATGATACACAACACACACAGACAGTCCAAGAACAGCGGGATACACAGGAGCAGGTATTTTTGAGACCAAGAACAAAAGTTTTGGTACCCATTGGCTAACTGTTAATGCGTTTAAATGAACATTGATGGAAATTACATAAACAAGCAATAATTACTGACAATAATTTCAAGGACCTTCACAGTTACCTCCAGACTTTGACAGCGAACGCTTAGACAAATTCAACTAACAGGTTGAATTTGGGAATAATAATGGTATGTAGAAATTGACGAAAATGAAGAGCCAGACGAACTGGGAAAAACAAGAGCAAGGCTACCTCTCATATGAATGGAAACCTTTGGGAAGAATGAAATCAAAAATTTGGAGTAAGAAAGCCGAGAAGCACATTGGAATGAACTCCCTAAATTGCGTCTAGTTTCCTAGTGAAGCTTTACGTTCAAAGAAACATTGGAACAGATGTGTTTTCCTAACTGGGCTGAGACCTCCAAATACTAGTTATTCTATTGCGACAGTCAATGTTGATACAGAAGTGTCTTAGTGCTGCATACATAAAAAGAATCTAAAATCTTTAAGCGTTGTCTAGATTCATCAAAGAAACTAAACTGGACGAAGTACTTTTAGAATGACCATTCAATTAAGCTGGAGAACAACAGATCTAAAATGTCTAAGTGCAATACAAAGCCCTAAACTATTGATTCAATTATCAGTAAAGCCTGTGCTTAACATGCCAAGAAAACGCTATTTAAGACCCTAATTATCCCGGCCCTGCTCTATGTTGCCGAGACATTTGGCCCTATCGTGGTAACCGTCGGAGCGGAGTTTTCTCCGCAACGCATCTTTTTTCGGAGATTCAATTTTGCTTCGAAGTAGTTGTCAACGTAAGAAATTTTTCACAAATGCGGCAATGCATTGCATTCCCAAAACTAAAATCTCCGCAACAAAAACTTATCGGAGAACGTCGGAACGTCCGATCGGAGAACTACCACGAAGCAAAATGTCTCCGTTCGGAGAGAATTCCGCTCCGACGACGGTTATCATGATAGGGCCCACAACTAGAGGTACATCTGCTGGGTTGGCTTAATACAAAAGTTCTTTGCGACATGGAGTATGTGGGAGTGATTTCAACAAAAAGTTATACGACACTCGGACCTTGATTCAAAAGTTGATAATTCTGTGGGTGAAACCGCTGGCGCTGGCTGGGACACGTAGAACTTATGGACGAAAATGCACTAGCCCTCCGAGTTATTGTTCTTCTACGTTTGGGATTATGCTGATTATGCCATCAAGTGGTGAACAGCCTCAACCGCCCTGAAGTGCGATACTGGAGACTAACTAGGGATCCACCCAGCTGGAAGTGCATGTTGTTTAGAAATTTCTTACTTCAGAAAAAAAAACTGCAAAATTTATTTTACCCAACGGAGTTTGTGATTTGTGTTCACTTAGTTGATGTTTAACATAGATCCAGAGATGAAAGTTTTTTATAAGTGGGTTCCATTTTTCGTATTGGGGAACTCTTTTGGATTTACGGGAAGCTCATTTAACTCAAAAATAAGTATTTGCAGAATGGGATAAGGAACTTTCAACCAAGTACCTAGTTAAGTTTTGATATTGAGTGCGAAAAAGGAGCTCTAGTCTTTGCTTTTCGTTTTTTCCTATGAGTTACTCTTGAGTCAAACAAAAACAACTAAAGAGTCTGTAAATTCCAAACCAGATGCTTCATGATTCAATTCTTTTATTTTCCCATAAACAAAAACCAATCAGGAATAAAATTCGTCCATATGTGTATATTTGATAAAAATAAAGAGTTTAAGGCACAAAGTACAGTAACAGTTATTAAAATTTAAAAAGCTTATTAAAAAAATAACGAGTGTAAATAAATGCAATTTCAACAGCCACTTGAAATTTAGTTTCAAGTCACTTGAGATTAGTCATCGTCTTCCATGTGAATAATAGGCTTCCCTTTAACAACATTGTCACCCTGTTTTCCATCCACCTTCTTTATAACACCGTCTCGGGGTGCCTTCAGCACATGTTCCATTTTCATTGCAATAATAACAGCAAGATGGTCACCCTTACTGACAGTATCTCCAGCTTTCACCAATAACTTTTCTAGAACGCCTGGCATTGGTGATGCTACGAACTTTTTACCTTCGCCAGCACTATCTTCGCTGGATGTTAAGAATTTTGGTTGTCTAACATTGAAAGTGTACCTTCCACCGAGTTTGAAAACATCTATATTACCGTTATAGAGCACAGAGCTGAAACTTGAAATGTCTCCGTCAATTTCCAACTGGATGGTGCATTTCTTATCACAGTGCACCATTAAGATTTTGACATTTCTCCATGCTCCACCATTCATTCGCATTTGAACTTCATTTGAGCTGCTTTTAATGTCAACCTTGAAAGTGTTTCCATCCATTTCTAAGAAATATTCTCTTACAAAGTCATGATTCATTCGAAAACTAATTGAGTCCAAGAAAGGATCCCCCTCGGCGAGTGTATGTAGGCTTGAATTTTGTTTAATGGAGGTATCTTCATTGAGGAACAAGGTTACGGCAGCTTTAATGGACAATTCTTCGGAAACATTAACTGGAGGAAACAATGATTTAAAGTGTTCGTCAATGAAACCAGTGTGAACGTCACCAGCCTGAAAATGGGCATGCGACGCTAGGTCAATAAGGAAGTTAACATTTGTATCAAGTCCAGCAATGTGATATTCGCCAAGTTTTGCTATGAGTAAGTTCAAAGCTTGCGTACGGTCCTCTCCCCATACCACTAGTTTTGCAATCATAGGATCATAGTGCACAGACACTTCATCACCTTGCCTTACACCAGTTTCGATACGTACGTTTGTTGCAGGTTCCGGTGTCGATAAGTGTCGGAGAGTTCCGGCCCCTGGAAGAAATCCATTCCTTGGGTTCTCTGCATATATTCTGGCTTCAAAGGCATGACCTTTTCTAATAATTTGATCCTGAGTAACTGGTAGTGGCTCACCTGAAGCTATTCGAATCTGCCATTCAACCAAATCGGTATTGGTAATCATTTCTGTGATTGGATGTTCAACCTGTAAACGGGTATTCATTTCCATAAAATGAAACGAGTGATCAACTTTATCGAGTATGAATTCAACGGTTCCAGCACCAACATATCCAACTGCTTTAGCAGCTCGTACACCAGCTTCTCCCAGAGATCGGCGTAGTTCTTCTGATAAACCGGGCGCAGGAGCCTCCTCAATAATCTTCTGATGCCTTCTTTGAACAGAACAGTCTCGTTCAAAAAGATAAACAGCGTCTCCGTACTGGTCTCCAAACACCTGAACCTCAACGTGACGAGGTGAGCGAACATAGCGTTCCAAAAGCACCGAACTATCTCCAAAAGATTTTGCTGATTCTGTTCTTGCTGAATTGAGTGCGTCCATAAATGTTTCTTTACTCTCAGCTATCCTCATGCCTTTGCCACCACCACCCCGTATCGCCTTGATCATCAAAGGGAATCCAATTTTGTCTGCTTCTTGGATCAGTATCTCATCACTTTGATCTTCACCATGATAACCATTTATAATTGGAACACCAGCTGCTGCCATTATAGATTTCGATGTACTTTTAATGCCCATATCACGAATCGCCGACCCGGGTGGCCCGATGAATATCACCCCTTCTTTCTGACACTGCTCGGAGAATTCAAAGTTTTCCGAGAGAAAACCATAGCCAGGGTGAATACCTTGACAGTTTGTCTTTTTCGCTATATCTAAAATTACAGAGCTTTTCAAGTAAGACTCGGATGATGCAGCTTTTCCAACTCGATATGCTTCATCAGCCATTAAAGTGTGCATGGAATTTTTGTCTGCATCTGAATAAACTGCGACTGAACGAATTCCTAGCCTTCTTGCAGTTCGCATTACTCTACAGGCAATTTCTCCACGGTTGGCCACTAATATTTTTTTAATCGGTTTAATATTAACATCTTTGTGCGAGGGTCGGGTCGAAATGTGTAATTGTTTAAAATTATTAAGCGTTCTTAAATGTTTAAGCATTATAAATTCTTATAATTTCTAATTGAACAACACAAATTTAGACGGAAAGTGGAAGACGACGTGTAAAAGAAGTTGTTTTGATATATTTTTTTTCTTTGCAAATTGATAAGCACACTTGTTTGCTTGTTTCTATCTTTTTTGACACTTGACAGGCGAAGTCTGCCAAGTGTGTAATGGGTTCGTTCAGCCGACAATGAAAACATTTGTCAGTAGTTACACACACGCAAAATAACAACGTCAACTGAAAAATTAAACTGTACACGTTTGTAATTTTTTTTTAATTTTAAACAAAAAGGAGAGAAACCGATGAAGATAAACTGAGATCAAGTGAGAAGAGTTTTACTTGTCGTTTGAAATTGAGGTAGAAACGCTGCAAGATGCAATGAGCATTTCTTAAGATTGAAGAACGCTGTGACATTCATTGGGGTAAGTAATATGAATTACAGTAGGATGTAAGAAGAGGTAAGAGACTGCGAAAGTGTATCTATTTTTTCTATTTTCAAATTCATGACTGTAATAAAAACATACAAAAGTCAAAAAGAATAATCTGCTAAACATATCAGGCGGTGGTTGTTCTAAAAGAATTTTTAAGAACCGCCTAATTGTATGCTGTATTTGTAGCTAATACAAGCACCTCCCGACACACCTAATTATATGCTATATTATTAGCAAATACAAGAACCTCATTCAAAATGGTGTTCTCAAGCGCCTAGTTATGTGCTATATTTACAGAAAATACAAGATTCAGCTAGTACATTTTTCAAAAGATACGAGGCGAGTGTATGAACTAAGTGTGCATAGGCTAAATTATCAGCTAGTACAAATTGGGGTGCCTGCTGCCTTTCTGATAGTTATGCGCGCCTGGTGCAATAGGAAAATTTTCATTTTTACTTTTTAAAATCATAGCACTGGCTTCCGCATTTTTTCATTTTTCAATAGAAAACGAAAATCCTTCACAACTCTGAAAGTACTGAACCGATTTGAAAAATTTTTTCTGCGTTGGAATGCTACACTATCCCCGATTAAGACGGGATAAATTCCATTCCGAAGGTATTCCCAGGGGAATAGCAACTCAGGAACTACTGACCTGGTTTCAAAAATTCATATGCTATATTACTCCTGATCAGCATGAGATTCTGATCTGAAGTATTCTACGGGATAGGTTACTTGTTCGAATGCTACAAAGTCCCTGATCAGCACGGGATAAATTTCATCTCATATTCTCCCACAGGACTTGTAACTCGTAAGCCACTGGGCCAATTTGAAAAATTCTTTCACCGTTCGAATGCTACAGTGTCCCTGATCAGCACGGGATAAATTTCATCTCGTATTATCCCACAGGACTTGTAACTCGTAAGCCACTGGACCGATCTGAAAAATTCTTTCGCCATTCGAATGCTACAGTGTCTCTGATATGTATGGGATAAATTTCATCCCGTATTATCCCACAGGACTGGTAACTCATAAGCCACTGGACCGATTTCAAAAATTCTTTCGCTGTTTGAATGCTACAGTGTCCCTGATATGTATGGGATAAATCTTATCCCGTATTCTCCCACAGGACTTGCAACTCGTAAGCCACTGGGCCAATTTGAAAAATTCTTTCACCGTTCGAATGCTACAGTGTCCCTGATCAGCACGGGATAAATTTCATCTCATATTCTCCCACAGGACTTGTAACTCGTAAGCCACTGGGCCAATTTGAAAAATTCTTTCGCCATTCGAATGCTACATTGTCCCTGATATGTATGGGATAAATCTTATCCCGTATTATCCCACAGGACTTGGCACTCGTAAGCCACTGGACCGATCTGAAAAATTCTTTCGCCATTCGAATGCTACAGTGTCTCTGATATGTATGGGATAAATTTCATCCCGTATTATCCCACAGGACTGGTAACTCATAAGCCACTGGACCGATTTCAAAAATTCTTTCGCTGTTTGAATGCTACAGTGTCCCTGATATGTATGGGATAAATCTTATCCCGTATTCTCCCACAGGACTTGCAACTCGTAAGCCACTGGGCCAATTTGAAAAATTCTTTCACCGTTCGAATGCTACAGTGTCCCTGATCAGCACGGGATAAATTTCATCTCATATTCTCCCACAGGACTTGTAACTCGTAAGCCACTGGGCCAATTTGAAAAATTCTTTCGCCATTCGAATGCTACATTGTCCCTGATATGTATGGGATAAATCTTATCCCGTATTATCCCACAGGACTTGGCACTCGTAAGCCACTGGACCGATCTGAAAAATTCTTTCGCCATTCGAATGCTACAGTGTCCCTGATATGTATGGGATAAATTTCATCCCGAATTATCCCACAGGACTGGTAACTCATAAGCCACTGGACCGATTTCAAAAATTCTTTCGCCATTCGAATGATACAGTGTCCCTGATCAGCACGGGATAAATTTCATCTCGTATTCTCCCACAGGACTTGGCACTCTTAAGCCACTGGACCAATTTGAAAAATTCTTTCGCCATTCGAATGCTATAGTGTCCCTGATCTATATTTTTGGAGCGTTTCAATAGCATGGTAAGATGGGGGTGCTCTAACAGGATCCCCAAAGAGATTCCCGAAAATCGCACTTTTCGGGAATTGTGAAAAAAGCCTCATAACTCGAGAACGGAGCGAGAAAGACGCGAAATGACGATATTTTTGGAGCGTTTCAATAGCATGGTAAGATGGGGGTGCTCTAACAGGATCCCCAAAAAAATTCCTGAAAATCGGACTTTTCGGGAACCGTGAAAAAAGCCTCATAACTCGGGAACGGAGCCAGATAGACGCGAAATGACGATATTTTTGGAGCGTTTCAATAGCATGATTATGAGGCTTTTTTCATTTTTTCCGAATAATACGATATTTGAGAATCTCAATCTAGGCAAAAAATAACGAATTGAAGGGGTGATTGTAAGAGGGAAATTATGGTTACTTTACTCCTTAACTTTTTTTTTTGTTATAATAAACTTATTCATTTTAAATGTGATTCTTAAATCATTAAATAACGAACCTGAAAACGTCTTTGTTGAATTATTTTTTTCGACTTCAACTACATCCAGCAAAACAGGTAAATATTATGTAATTTTGATTTGACAGTAGCATACTGCTTCTTCGAGTGAAAAATGAATAAGGCAATTTTTTTAAATTTATTTTTATTCTGAACTGAATTTTATTTACAGCAATTAAAACTAATGACAATATGTTGTACATTCCTTTGACACATGTACATATAATTCAATTTAATTTTTTTGTTTTATTTTCTAGGTTTATATGATTTTTGTTTAAGTTTTGTTTACACAATCGATGTACTTGTATGCTAATTTTTTTGTTATTTTTAAATATATGTTTCAGTAAACATTTATCATACTAAGGATTAATAATTTGATATTAATTTATTTCTTGGCATAGATAATAATTTGAATTTGAATTTTATTAACTAAAGTCAAAATAAATTATAACATTTATTTTATTTTTTTCTATTTGATTAATTTGTGTTTTATATTTTCCATATTTTATACAATAATTGATTTACATTTCTTATAATTTCATTGTTCAATCATAGTTCACGTTGCTTTGTTGTTTATGTCTACTTGTCCACATTTAACTTTGTTAAACATAAAAGAGATTAATTCTTATTGATATTTTAAAATATTGATCTTAAATTGGCTCATTTTTTGATAATAATAATTAAGAATTTTTAGATATTATTTGTTTCTACTTTTATATTGGAGCAACCTCATATCGAAGTTTATATTTTTAAATTATTTTTTTGTTTAATTAGTAATAGCTAATTCATTTTGTCTAGAAATAAAATCGTTTGATGGAAAATAAACATTCATTTTAATTAGTAACAAAAACTAAATGTATGGAAAAATCATTGGAAACTTAAAACCTACTTTTCTGAAAGACAGTGCAAAAGATATCTGATAACAGCTCTCCCCTGTATATATAAAAAAAAGGAAAAACAAACCATAGCAGGGTTCTCAGTACGTAAAGGCTATTTCATTAAAATTCTCTCTTGGATGTTTAAATACAATGAACTTAAGAACATCTTAGCTAATTACTTTTTGTACTTTGATAACACCAAATTTTATTACACACTTACATATTGTATAAAACGGTTTGTCACAAACTGAGATATTAATATGTACATTTGACTAGAAGTACTCATAGGGTGGCTCTTTTGGCTTCAAAAAAAAAAAAACAAAAAAAAAATTGCAATGAAAATCAAAAAGGTAGACTTTACAAATGTCTAGTCGTGATACACAGAGACATGGCCATTTCTTTTCTTGTAAGCTGAAGTGAAGGTGAAGTGGGTTGAGTGCTGAGTCGATAAGCTGGACACATGGGTTCAAATCCTGCGCCGAGTATTTATTTGTCTTTTAGACTTACAGTTTTATCTGAATGCCGCCATTGAGGTTATACGTGAAATTACAACCACAAAAAATGGAAGATTTCCAGCCTGGTAGCACGATTGGTCACAAAGACTAACGTTCATATAAATGTTAATAGAAAGTGGAAAGTTCTGGTGGCATTTGCCTATTTTATGATTTTTAACCTCCTGACGAAGATTCTTCGTCTGTTTTACGAAATTCTTTCCGACAAATTTGGAATAATTATAAAAAAAAAAAAAAAACTGTGGTGCCCGTGGCGTATTGGTTAGCATATCTGCCTGTTAAGCAGGTGTTTTGGGATCGAGTTCCAACAGAAAATTAAAATGTTTTTCCACCGTTCTCACCGCGCCCTTCGCGAGAAATAGGCAAGTACTCCAATGGTAAACTCATTGCCATGAAAAGAGCTTTGCTCGATTAGCCGTTCGGAATCGGCAGTAGGTTCCCTCAATTCACTCACAAGACATGGTTCTGAGAAAATGCGCCGGGCCTCGGGTATCTTCGCTCTGTTGGACCACTCTGTATATGAATGTAATCGAAAAAAACTTTACGGGCAATATCTTGAAAAGTGAGTATATTTCTTTATAGTAGGGGAGCCCAGGAAGGAATTTTGCGCGTTACTCGAGCGCGTCAGAAAATCATATGGGGAGAAACCTTGCACCCTGTAATGTACTCCTACCATATATGAAACCTTAATGTTGGGGCGTTCGTAGAGGGCAGCCCGTCAGATTAGTAAAAAAAAGTCGATCCTCGGAAATATTCGAGCGCGTCAGATTGAGAGATGGTAGGTTGATTATAAAATATATGATGGCTAATATCTCGGTTAATATTGATATTAGCAATTGGTCCGAAAGACCTTTTTTGTACAAAACTAAATTTTTTACAAGTTTGTAATTTACAATTTTTCCGTAGCTTTTGTTATTTACGAGATAACTGCGACAAAACGTGAATTTTATGGAAAATCTGGTTTAGTGGCCCCATAGCCACAAAGAACATTATTGTAGAGCGATCAATTTCGATTAAAAAACCCCTTCGTTTAAAGCGATCTCATGAAATGCCGCTGAGCTATAGAATTTTAAAAATAAAAAATCAGTTAAAATTGTCAGACTAGGAGTACGCCCTCATATAATTGTCAGATTATCATCCTGGAGGACGAAGACATCAAGTTGATCACTCTGTATAAAAATCTGACGCGCTCGAGTATTTCAAGGTCACGTGTTTTTTTACAGTTTTAAAAATCAGCCATGACTTATGGCCCCACTCAAATTGTCAGATTATTGAAATATACACTTTTTTTTATTTTTTTTAACCTCTCTTTACGCCCATTTGCTTTTATTTTTAAAAGCTCAAACACGCCCATCGCCCCACTAAAATGGAAAACTACCATACACTTTTTTATCATGCGATAAAATCGCCGCGATTTTATCGCATGATTCACTACTTGAACATATTTGTTTTGAGGATGTTTGCAGGAAAATGCAATACAAAGAGTAAACATAAAATTCTTTATAAAATTTGTTATGTTTATTAAAATGAAAATACATTTTTATATTTTGTAAGTTAATAAAAAATATGCAAAAACTTGATATGTTACTATAATGCGAACAAAATAAGGTCCCTTTCAAAGTTTTAAATGAAATGAAAAGAAAAATTCAAAAAAAAAGTTTCTCTTTATTCTTAATGTTTTATAATGAAAAAATATTCAGTTTCTTATAACTAAGACACTGCACAAGAAGATAATTTCATGAAATTTTTCGGAAAAATAAATGCACTTAATTTAGATGTACGGCGTGTACTGGGGATTTGGAGATTTCCTGCGGATTTTGGCAAAAAAGATTATGCAGGTGTGGATTTCATCCATGTTCAATATGTCTGTGGGGATATTGGCAAGTTGGATTTTAATTTTTGGGGATCTTAACCGATGGGGATTTTTTTTTGGGGATTCTGTACCACTCCCCTTTTAATAACAGGGTAGATCATATAGCGGTTTCATTTCAAAATCTTAGGTTATTTTGACAGCAAATCAGTATCATACCTCCGCAGAACAAAATGAGACGCGAGCCAAAACAACGTGGCCACGACATAATCCGATTAGGAATTACGAGAAAGTATCTGAACGATAAAAAAACGACCACCAAAAGCAGTCGTTAAAGACAGCGAGTACCGTGAAAGGTAATCGCAACGTGACGATAACTAAGTTTTTTTTTGCGAGTATCGTTATTCGCAAAACGGGCTCTTTGTAGCTTAAACAGTTTTGTTTTTTGAAACGAAGCCCTCAATGTACCGACTGTGGACAAGCTGGACTCTCATGGCCTCGTCGCTCTTCGTGCGGTGCGCATAGGCACCGAGAAAATGACATTCGGCCCTAGCGAGGTATCTGTTCGGAGCGGAAAAATGTCCACAACATCGGACTAAATCGGAAAAACTATTGCATTAAGCTGCCAGAAATTTCTAAAAAAGGTTCATTGCACTTCAACACAGTTCGCCTTGTGTGTTGAAATAATATTGGAGAAAAATTCCAAGCTGTTCGGAAAAATACTTCAAAGCAAAAACCTCCGAATCGTACACAATCGGCAAATTAGAAAGTTACGCAGTCAATTTAACTCCATTGGATTTCTTTCTTGTGAGGAAGAATCGATGTTATGGCAGAATTCCGAAAACGATTCAAGTACTAAACCCTTTCAGATCTACCTTGCACAATTAAGGACATTAAGTTTTTAAAAAAACTTCCTTATACATTTTTTTACGTAATTGAAAAGAAAATTTCCGTGAAAGAAGTCTACGCACTCCCACGAATGTATAGGCAATCCTCGAAAGACAACGGGTAAAAATATCTGTATCAAAGACTGTTAAGGGGGGAGCTGGATTTATTTTGTCTTAAAAGGTACTTTAGGGTCTTAAAAATAACATGCCAAAAGATGGATGCCGGCAAAAATATCTAAATGCAAAAACTTTCCGTTCTGCGGTAGCACCCATCAGGTATGCCATATGATTTTATAGTACTTTAAACTTTAAACGGTTTTTTTCGAAATCACTTTTTTTGAACTGGCCGAAGACATAACTCGAGCAAATCTTGACCGATCTGTATACGAAATTTTGACAGTACATTTGAAATACCTTTCTCCGGAGACGTACGTAGGATTTTTTTTTTATATTGCATAGTTTTTTTTCAATCAACAATTTTGTCGTTTTTTTATAGTGAAAATTTTAATGTTTTGTTCAAACGTGCACCATTTCGCGAAAAAACAAAATATCGAAAAAATCCTAGGTACGTCTCTTGCTGTTGTTATAGAGAAACTACAAATTTTCGGGATTTTGTTCCAGAACTAAAATTAAAGATGTTACATCTTCGGCCATGTTAAAAAAATGTGGCGCCTCCGGAGAAATGCTGAAGAGCCGCCATTTTGAATTCAATTGACACGAAAAAATTTGTATCTTTTTGTTGAGTCACAACAAACTCATAAATTATATCCATTTTTTCACGCTCTAGACCAGCTTCACCCTGCTTCCCCCTTAAGGATATCAAAGGGTTGCGTTCAATCGCCAGGGTCCCCAGATTGAAGGGAAAAGCACCATTTTTGCCGATTTTATTTTCCAAAAGGGGAAAAAAAGGGACAAGCTTACAAAAGGGGGAAAAAATTCAAAGAACTATTTGAAACATATTTTGCTTAAATTAAACATTCAGACATATTTTCATCACGAAATAATTTGAAAGGTACTTCGAATAGTATAAGACTAAACTGAAAGTGCTCATCTAAATGTATATCATGTACGAAAATAGCCCATGTAATGTTTTAAATTGAAATTGAAAAATTGCAATATGCTGCCGTGAAATATATGCACATTTTAATTGTAGTGCAAAACGTCAGAATATATTAAGAGAATTTCAAGTATTTTGTCATGTTAAACCTCACAAAATGCTTCATCCATCACAAACAAGATGGCTATCACTTCATGCGGTTATTAAAAGACTTATTGAGCAGTACAACGCACTGCTTCTATATTTTACTGGTACTCATTTAGAGGATAACGTCAATAAAAAACAATTTGAAAAAATTTATCGTACTTTGGAAAAACCATCCACAATACTCTATCTAGACTTTTTAAACTTTTTTTTGCCTTTATTTACGAAACTGAATTTGGAAATGCAGTCTGAAGATTTGAAAATTCACATATTATATGATCGTATAGAACTTACTCTAAAAACAATAGCCGACTGCTTTTTCAAAAAAGACTATTTAGATAGCTTGCCAAATATTTTTTTAATCGATTTGAACAACAATGATAACTTCGAAGTTTTGGAAAATTTGTATTTGGGCTCACAGTTATGTTCAAAACTCGAAAATTCTGATTTAAATCAAATCGAAAAATATAATTTTAGAGATAACTGCAGAAACTTTATTATAAAATCGTGCAAGGAGATCCTAAAGCGTTTTGATTTTAATGATAAGGGAGAAGTTTTTAAACTTCTAAAGTTCGTTAGCCCAGAATCACTTAAAAACAAAACTGTTAGTTCTCTGGGACCCCTCTCTAAATATTTCTCGAACATTTTTTCTGAAAGTGAATGGAACGAACTGGATCTCGAATACAGATCTCTTCGAAATCTAAATTTAAAAGATATTTCGACAGGAAATGTGCAGCGGTTCTGGAAAAATGTTTTAAGCATTAAGTTCGGTGATGGAACTGAAATGTTTCCCAAAATGAAAATCCTTATTTCATTTGTTTTTTGCCTACCACATAGTGGAGCTGGGGCTGAAAGAATATTTTCTGCAATTAACCTTAACAAAACTAAGCTAAGAAATAAGCTTCAAAATCCCACTTTAAGTGGAATTCTTCACACGAAAACCCTCCAGAAGAAAAGCAAATGTGTGGATTTTGAAATTGAAAAGGACTGCATAAAACTACATTCTAAAAATATGTACATAGAAAAAACGTAAGCCTTAAAGATGTTTGTAAACTTGCAATATCAGTTTTTGTGATTTCTTGCCTTAATATTTATTTTTTATGTTACCAAGTACAAGTATAGGTACTTGTAGTCTGAATTTTTGTGATTATTTTTTGTGATTTGTTTTGTTTCTATTGATGTAGGTTGCGTTAATTAATAATAAAAAAAAATAAGAACAACTCAATTTTTTTTTATTCAGAATTTATGAACATTTTATTAAAGGGGAAAAAAAGGGGATTTTTTTACGAATGAGGGGAAAAAATTTGGTTTTGGTGATAAAAAAAGGGGAAAAGATTTCAAAAGTCTGGGGACACTATCAATGTGCCTTTGAGCGACAAACTCAAACCGGACTGCTTGAAGATAAATCACAGTCAAGACGCCCTAGATCTACAACTCAACAGGAGTCTCTACTAATAGTTACACCCAACATGTGCCGGAACGGTTAAAAGAAGTCAAAAAGACAAGACTATTTTGACGAGTGCACCTTTTTCGACCACAAAACAAGGATAATAGTTAGGCTCCGGTTCACCAAAGCTATTTTATAGTTGCGACAGCGACCTAAACGCTGCTGATAGCAATTCCGTCGACGCGACAACTACGAGTTTGTGCAAACGAGGTGTTCTTTTTGTCACAGCAGAGTGGGTATTTTCATGGTTTTACAGTTGAATTTGTCGATGTCACAACTACAAATTCGCTTTTGTTAAGGAGAACCTTGTAGGACTGCTCGAAAGGATAATTCAGCAGTGTTTTATAGAGCACTGAAAGCGAGTTCAAAGGGGTGGACACAAAACTGAATGTTTCCGTTTGACGCAGGGCTAAATAAAAGATGCTACCTGTTTGATTCTCACCGGTAGGCATGAGGGAGGTTCTGGTATGGTCTGCTTTGTTTTTCCTCAACTGGAATGGGAGATATAACTCGAGTTATCGGAAAATTGAACAAAATGTCTTAAAAGACGATAATATACGCCTCCATGCGTACATCTTTCTTGATCGCTGGACTGAAATTGTTTAGCGAAGGATTTCTATGTATCTCTGCATATCTGACCCTAAACACAATTTCAGGTTTCATCAGAAATACCCTAAGCAAATAGAAGACAAAGTAACCTTACATGGCACGACGTGGTCGCCGAAATCACTCAGTATAAACTCGATAGAGTTGTTGTACATGGTGGAGTACTTTGCAAGGCTACTGAGACAATAATATAACATTAAACTATTCAAAAACTTGAATGCAAAGAACGGTAAAACAAAGTATTAAATATCTGTGCTAAGATCTAAATGCCAATTCCTTTTTATTTTGGATTAATACATGTTCCTCAAAAGCTCTACATACTCCAAACTGTTAAAGGTGCGTCCACACATCGTATTTATTTGATTCAGTTAGACTTTTGGTTGCCTTTAGGTAGGTAAGAAAGTCGTTAGGAACTAACTCTGTATTGCCGATCGACATGTGTTGACTGGTGCCGTTCAGCATAGTTATATATTGAATAAAAAGGTATTTTTTCACTTAAATTAGTCTTCTGAGGAGGGTTTCTCTATTACGTACCGCTTTTAAGGAGATCGGGTTTTGTATAACGTTCCGATGCCTTACATGGGGGAGGGAAGGTCTAAAATTTTCAAAAATTGCGTTCCATAGCGTTTGAACTGCCCTTATATGAATGTTCCACATTGAATTCCTTCTGCTAATAAAAGACAAAAGTGACAATCAAAAAATTTAGTTACGATCATGAAACTCCATTTCGAATCTTTATAACGAATTAATTAACTTCTTATAGTCCCAGCTCTTGAAAATGCGCAAATAATTTCAATTATGTACACGGGCAGCACACAATTTCAACAATTGATTCTATGTATCAAAGTAAAATTGTTCTCTTGTATTTTTATCTAATTATCGCCTGGGTGTAAGTAAAATAATGTCATTGGCGCCCCACAAATTACCACCCGTCAGGATTTTTATATACCACCTCATTCTGCAACCAAAATAACAGAGACGCGCCAGTTGACCGGCTTGTTGGTTGGAGGGGTTGGTTAAGCGTCACAAGATTCAATAAAGTGCGCAGCTGAATGCCGGGGTCTAGCTTTGATGGAATGAACAGAACATGACATATACCTATACAATCCTATTTTAGTTGGAAAATAAAGTAAAACATTATCTGATATGTTTTTTTTTTTTTTTTGACGTTGATTACGGATACTAACATCATCAACTTTTTTTCTTTTTCGTTAAGATGCTTTTATTAAGTTGCACTCACTTTGAGGAAAACCATCGAAGGAGAAGAGGATGGGACTGGAACAGCAACAGGATGTTGAAAAATTGAAGTGTGTTTTTACATTGAGGGTGAAAGTCATACTTATGCAGTTACTAGCCATAAATTTTGAATGTTGTATGAATTTAACATGATTTTGAACTACTTTTTTATAACTAGTGCCTGATTTACACGACCTATTTAAGTGCAGAGTGCAAAAGCACCCGAATATCTACCACTTTTTGGATGTCAGAAAAATGAAGATGCTCGTTTCTCGACATTCGGGTATTAAGGTCCTTGTTCCTTATTTGTCTCTCCAAGTGTAATGTGCGTCTTTTTCCCAGTGTCCTTTAGTAAATACTTTAGCAATGGTAAGTTGAATTAGAATAATTAACCAGAAACCTGTACAAATTCTCGTAAAAACCTCAAATCTGTTTATTTGGTATCTAGGACGTTCTACAAAAACCAGGTGAAGAGTCTGAAAACGATGACCTTGTCGAAGAAATGTGGGCTATGAAAGCCATGGAACATGCGGAAGTGTACTTTAATAATACTTTTTCAAAATAGTTCTAGGTTCCAATGTCTAATGTCTACTTTTTCTTAATTGCAGCTTATCTCCAACACTGATCCAAAAAGTGTAAAAATGTCTCCATTTGTTGACATCATTTACACAATAATAAGACAAGATTTCCAAAATTTAACAATCGATGTGGTTACGGAGGACGACTTCAAGAACAAAAAATCAAATGGAAAGCGTTTATAGAAAATTCAAAAAACTAGAGGACTTTTCATGTGGAACTCTCCTAAATTCGGAGTCTCGAAGGAATTCTCACCTGAAAACTCAATGCTTGTTTTTCGTTTGCAATTCTTGGCCATTGAAATAGAAAGAAACCGTGAAGATTTTTATGATGCTGTTAGAGAAAAAATCAAACCTAAAGTTTTACCAACTCCGACACCGGTTGGGGAGTATCGTAATAGAATCTGTTGGCTAAAACCAAATCAGCTTGTGACTAAATTAAAAAAAAAACGAGTGAAAATATCTGGCCAAAGATTTCTGGAGACTCAGCATGTTTCTAAAGATAACCACCTGTCATTGGCGGTTTTTAGAAAATAATGTTTGAGTCTGTTTGAGGTTGAGATGTAACTTCTAGTGTAGACATGGATGAATTAGGTTGATAGATTACGTTGACATTTGCATGTGTGTAGCTTTTGTGTCAAGAAAACGTTCGAGTACTTTTATGTACATCAATCGCTCTCAGAGAAATTTTAACCCCATTTTGCCCTCAACTCGCCCAAAAATATCCCTAGGTTTTTGCTGGACGAGCTGTCAAATGACATCTATTTTTTTTATCGAATGATAGGCAAGTGTGGTGATTTTCTGATTTGACCCTGGGTAAAGTTCAACGAACAAATCAGACGAGAAACCATATGAGTTTTGGAAAAAGATGGGAGACATCGCACTTAGAAGGCTTGCAATTGTCATCTTCACTCTTAACTTACAGGAGGTGATAGTCAGTCACAGCATTGTGGGGAAAGTTACCATTTACCAATGTACAAAGGGAAGCTAAATATATGAAGTTGCTATAACTACCGTTCGATCAAGTAGATGTCTTTCAAATTTAAAGAGTCCTAGACTCGGAATAAAGATTTTTTTGCTAAAGAAAACTTTTACCAAAATTGTTAATGTTCGTTATGACTATAATTATAACGCATATCATACGAGTTTTGAAATTTTTAGTGCAGCTGTTTTATTTATTTTTGCAGTTATAGGAAAATTAGCTGCTATTTTGTCATTTATAAAAAAAACTCGTATGATAAGCGCTATAGCTATCGCCCTAAGGAACATGTTAAATTTTTTTATGTTTTAAATCACTTTTTATGGCAATGTATTTACTAACGGATGACTTGCCAATTCCTCGCGAAAGACGTACCCTTTTAAAAACATTTTTGCCTCTGTTGGGATTTGATTTGAACCTACTACGGAGATGGACCCCCTTCTTTACGATATATTTCTTGTCTTGACGCAACCTATCCATCCTGAGCTTTTGTCGCATCTTATGCAAAACACCCTCCACAAAAAAAAAATTTATTGTGTATTTATATTATGCCGGCCTAAACAATTCGTGAAAAAAGCCTTTGTTTACCCGTCCAAAGATAAAAGACCCCTTAAGATCATTCTGCATGCATTTTGTAATTAACTAATGAAGGTAATTAAAAAACAAATGCGGTACCCGTGGCGGAATGGTGAGCATGTTTGCCTGTTACGCGGAATGTTCCTGGTTCGAATTCCAAAAGGAGTCAAATATGTTTTTCCAGGGGTATCGCCTTTCGCGAGAAAGTAAATTCAAGTAAATTCATTGCCATGAAAAGCACTTTCACGATTAGCCGTTCGGAATCGGCAGAAAATTGTAGGTCCCCTCCATTCCCACACAAGGCATATGGGTGTGAGAAATGCGCTAGTCCCCGGGGCACCCCTTTCTGTTTCGCCACCCGATTTATTTTATTTTTATTCATTTAACTAAAAACCGATGTGAGTTTGTCAGGGCTAAGCCAACAATTGATGGAAACCAAAGTATAAGGATCCTGATGGAAAAAACATCCTGATTCCTTAGATGCCGATCCGCTATCAATCGCGACAGCACGCACCGCGCTAGTGTCCGCTAAAATTAATCACCGCGCCGCACCGTATGATATTAAAATCACTTCTGTGAATTAAATTTATTTAGTGCTGTGTGCCACCCAAAAAAAATAGTATTAAGGCGCTTTTCATGGCATTGTATTCACTCTTGAAGCACTTGTCAACTCTTCGCAAAGGGTGATACCAGTGGAAAACCAATTTTATGTTTCTCCCACGTAGCAGCGACTCATGATAACCACTAGATTTAGATACAGATTTTTATTGAATCACAGTAAAATTTCCATTACATCACTAGTTTTTGCTTAACAAAAATCATTATAGCATGGCAATTGCCGTCTGCCAACCACTACCTCACGGGATCCTCTTCAAAATTTTAGCACCATAACATTTTTAAAACACTTCTCCAAATTAATGCGGTTAAGGTTTTCCACACTATAATGCTTTGATGGTTTATCGCATTTAAAAATTTTAACATTTTGTTAGGGGTCAGGTAAAATGACGGGGTAGACTGTTTCAGTGTGTATGATAACCAACCAAAATTTTTTTTTTTTTTTTATTTGAAAACGTTTGCTGAGAAAAATTCCTATTGCAATTTGTCCAACTTGAACGGACGTAGATTTGATTTCCAAAATGATATTTCGCTGGTCAATTGCATTGCATGAAGGCAAACAAAAATTTGTATTCCTCTTGTCTATTTGCTTGACAGTAGAAGCCATCATGAAGTTCTAAGTTCGGGTGTATTTAGATTTCAGTTGAGCAACAAATTGTAAAGACCAAACCAACTCTCTTTTGTTCGAGCTTCGAGGACGACGATCGTTCTATCTTGTGGCTATGTGGAAAAAGACACTCGTGTGCCTTTAGCCTCATTAGGACAGATTCCTGTCATTTGTTTTAATTTTGCCTGATAGTTTTAAGTTTTAACTGATCCCTAATGCGAACTTAATGGCGACCATGTTTCGCCGTATTTGTTTGTACTTTTTATAATTTTAATTTAATGATGAAATGAAGATGAAAAAATAAAGGTCCTTGATATCGTTAAAGGCTTTAGGCAAAGCGACAAACTATCATTAAATTTCTTTAAGATCATACTTGAAATTATGGCACAAAACTTCAACATCAACACCAGAGGAACAACGAACAATCTTTCAAAAATCTTTATAGTTGCTTACGCAGACGAAATTGACGTAATGGGAAGAAGAAAGCGTTGTCATAGGTGTGACGCTTTGTGATTATTGAAACACGAGCGGCAAAAATGTGTTTGATGGTAAATGAGGACAAAACGAAGTATATGTTGTCATCAAACAAGGACATTAATTTACTGGACAAAACGTCACAATAGACATACATAACTTCGAGGTAGTACCGGACTTCGTTTCCCTAGGAACCGCTATAGACACGGAAAATAACATCAGTGCGGAGATCAAACGCCGAACAACCCTTTCCAACCGCTGCTTCTTTGGGTTAAGAAGACAATTGAGATAGAAAACACTCTCTACAAACACGGTAACACTTAAACGAACACATCCCAGTCCAGTTGCGCGGAAGCGTAGACCTTATCGAAAGTGAATGGAGAAGCCCTTGGTCATTTAGTTAGACAAACACTAGTAATCTTAGGTCCCGTTCGTTTAGACGATGTATGGAGAAGAAGATTTAACTTTGGCAAAGCTAGAAGAGTACGCATCGGGAGTCTACGATGGCTGGGACATGTAGAGCGGATGGACATCAACAATCCGGCTCGACGAGTTTTCGAGAGCACATTGCGGGGAAATCGCGGAAGAGGAAGACCTCGTCTTAAGTGGTGCAATCAAGTGGAGGAAAACCAAAACCGACTTACAGAGCAGAACTGGAAAGAGCTCGCCCGAAATCGAAATTGTTGGCGTAAGTAGTTGGTTGAGGCTCAGGTTCACCCCGACCTCTAATCTTAAGTAAGTAAAATGAAACAAATGACATGCAACAAACGAGATATAAGTATGTAGCTTTGGGGGCTGAATTTTATGTTTTCGTTCAGCCTTCAATTTGAAAAATTGCGATCACCTCTTCTGCAAACCCATAAATGAATTGTCAAAGAAGCCCTTCCGCCTTTCATTTCAGTCCCAACAAAAATTTTAAGTCAACAAGTCTTCTTTTTCATTCAAAAAAAAAAACAAAATTTAAAAACTATCACCCTATAACTCGTTGAGAGCTCTAATTTAAAAAGAAGTCGAGCCACCAACATATAACGTTTAGTATTTACATTTAGCATACCATTAAATCACATTTTGTTTTTGTTTTAATTCCTCTACAACTGAAATATTCTTATTTTTATATGTTTAACTCTACGAAGCCATCCACTTAGCCTTTTTAATCAACTACTGTAGCACTTCACTCGATGCCAATGAAAAGTATTGTTATCCCTAACCCTAATAGTAATGTAACAATAGTAATGAATTTTTTTTTTAAAGACTTACAAACAATAAAATAACTACATATTTTGCTTGGATTAGAGTTTTGCTTACTGAGAAAAATGGGCGCTGTTATGGGTATGTCCTGTGCAGGCTTTTTCTCCCCCCCAATTTACTTACTCTGTGGTGTTAGTGTTTATGGATTTTGTAGTTGGCGGATTTATATAAATTCCCGGAATGGCTGACCATAGTTTCCATTTGTTTCGTTGAACACTGCTGCTGTGCTGTCAGCCATGATATTAATGTTGTTGATGACTGTCATCGGTTGCTGCTGCTGCTGCTGCTGTTGTTGTTGTTGCTGATGATTTTGTATAATACTTGCGTTATCTGCTAAAATACTGCAGTCAAAATGCTCTGCAGTCAGATCAATACCATCGCTTGCTGTGGGAATTTCTTCGCCACGCATCAAAAGGATAACATCCGTGAGAGCGGTAATGTAGTTTTTGGCCAGTGTGAGTGTCTCAATCTTGGATAAACGCCTCTCCTTTTTAACATGTGGTATAACCTCTCGCAAGGACTGTATATAATTCAATTCAAGTCACAAGATTAGCTATATTGAATTAATATTCTTACCTGAAATGCATCATTCAAACTATGCATCCGCATCCGTTCCCTCTCGTTTGATTCGAGTCGACGAAGATTCCTCTCCTTAGCGTTGAGTGCACCCTTCCTTCTGCGATTTTGGGCTGAGTTTGAATTACGACCCCGACTCGATGGTCGAACACTGCCACCATTGCTGCTGCCACCACCACCACTGGTGTCATCGCTCTGGCAACTTGAGTCAGTCATTTCAGGATCATAATTGCTGCTACTGATTATTGGGTTAATGCTGTTTGGGGTGTTGTTAATTTGTGAAGTTCGACGACTTGCTCGTCGAATCGGGCGAGAAACCCTCTCCTGAACGGATTGTGTGGTGTTTTCCGAAAAATCCAAAGTCTGAATAGTGAAATCCTGCACAGCAAGAAGTTCACTAATTCGCTTCGTGTCCATTGTGTTATAGAAAAGGCTGCTAGCTTTGGGCTTAGGGGAGGTCGCTTTTAAAAGTGATAGCTCAGAAGTTTATGGTTGAGATTGATTTTTTTTGTTGTCAAGCGAGAAATCTCTTGTGGTTTTGAAATTTATCTACCCATTTTAGTCTGGAAAGAAAAATGTAGAAATTCAATTTATTGTAGAGGCATATAGAAAGGCTTAAATTTGGTAAGCAAAATTTTAGTTGTAAAATGTTCGGGAGGTTTGAGGACAGTGGGTGGTTCATCGTTCAAATAGAATGAATGTACTGCCTACTGTAAGCATATTAACAAAACAGAAAGTATTGGACAAAGATACTAGCCGGATCTTTGATATTCATATTTTTATAGGAGCCTTAAAATAAAATAAATAAAATAAATAAGGTGGTGAAACAGAGCGCGAAGCCACGAAGTTTAGCGCATTTCTCACAACCGTGTGGTGTGACGGAACGAAGGGGACTTACAATTTTCTGTCGATTCTGAAAGGCTAACCGAGAGAGCGCTTTTCGTAGCAATGAATCTTATTATCGGAGGACTTGCCAATTTCTCGCGAAAGGCGATTCCCGTGGGAACATATTTTCAGTTTCTGTTGGGACTCCAACAAAGAATCTCTAGAGTAATAGGCAGACATGCTAATCATTACGCCAAAAGCACCATACATTATACTGTGGGAAGATACTTGAAACAACTGAGTGTGATCACTGTAAACGAAATCTATACATCTTTCAATTATATTTTTCTTTTTTACTATGAGATTTAATTTTAGATTCTGAATTAAGTGAGGGAATTTGTTTTGCTCAAGCTCAAGTTCCTTAACGATTTGATTTAAAAAAAAAGAAATCTAATTGATGGCATAGAATCGAATAAAAATATTAACATATAGTGAATGAGCAAAAAATCATTAACACCCACTGTAAAAAGGAAGAAAGAAAAATGATTTGTATTGAGAGACACAAAAAGAATGCAGTCTGTTTGGTAAATGCAAAGAAGATCCATCAAAAAGGTACATAGTAACAACAAGAAGTACATATTTGTGTATGTACATTATGTGCATATGTAGACTACAAAAGACATCAATTTTTGAATTGTAAACTTTTTTAAAGATTGCTCGACGCAGAGAGTGAAAATATGACATCGTTAGATTTCCAGTGTTTTGTTTGATCCAGATAACTCAGGACTGGAGATCTAAAAAAACATAAACTGACATCAATGGACGGACAAGGAATCTCAATACCAAGGTTTTGATGCTCTACGTGATTTAAAAGATAAACCAATACAGGAAAAGCACTGAAAGGATGATAATTATTGCTGGATCTAACAAAGGTAAGTGCATTGTAGTATTCATTTAGTGGATATGAAAAACCACATTCTGCTTAAGACTTTTTGGAATGCCTCCGTTTTCAATATCTTTGTTAATGAAAAGGATATACATACATATTTATAAAATTCGATAGGTATGCCACTAGTCGTCGCGGGCGATTTTCTTTGCTCGTCTCTAGGTGGCCCATATTTTACTTTTTCTTTTGTTTTTGGGTTATCAAGAATCTCATTATTTGTATGAAGTATTGCGCATTTAAGTTTAAGGTGGGTATATGGTATAAACCACTGCTATATATTCTGAATGACATGCTTCATGGTAGAACGTTTGTTGTGAAAAGTTGCAATAGAACTTCTACCAGAACTTTTAAAATACAGAACGATCTGCAACAAGGAGCGGTGAATTCTCCTATTCTATTTAGCATTTTCACCGGCGATCTAATTGGTTCTCTTCACCATGCTATAGCGTACGCCTACGACCTTATTGCGTACAGAACAGGTCCAAGGATCGAAGTCATCAAAATACTTCTGCAGCGTGACTTCGATAAGATTCAGCAATATTGCGATGACTGGAAGTTGAAAATCAACTTTCAGAAGTCGGAAACAATTGTGTTTAGAACCCCGTTGGCTCGGTCCTTATGGGATACGAGAAAGAACTGGCGAAAGCTGGTGATCGTTGATCTATATGGCCACCCACTGCCAAGCAAAGTAGTAGTCAAGTACCTCGGCATCTGGCTAGATCAGTATATCTATATTTTAACAAACATATGGATGCGGCTCTGGCCAAGGTTAGAGGAGCTTTTGCTCTGACAAGGCGACTGTTTCACAGCAGTCAACTTGATAGCAGAGTGAAGGTGATTTGCTACATGGCCCTCATAAGGCCAATGATTGTCTATGGGTGCCCCGTGAGGTTCAATGTTACAGTGTCTCAAATGGAAAAGATTCGGGTGTTTGAGAGACAGTGTCTGCGTACCTGTCTTGGATTGCACAGAACACCAGAGTCGGAGTACAGAAAATATTATCCTAATGAGGTCCTTTATAACGGGGCTCAAATAAACAGGATCGACAACTTCATTATAAAACTGACTCGTGGTCACACTGCAAGAGCGATGACCTCGACCAATGGCCTGATTTTAGGGGCTTATTACCCCAACACTGAATATATGGAGAAAACGCGCTTCAGTGGATTTGTCCCACCGGAGGCTTTCCTCTATTTTGGTATGGTAGGGCTGATTCAGGATAGGTTGGCGGTTCCGCTAATCTACCACGTCTGCCGGAAGTCCGTAGAACGACGGCTCCTTTACAACCGAGACGTAACCGCAGTAGACGGAGAAGCTGGGGAGCTCCTCCGGTTCAGTAGGGCGGTCTCAGATCGCGATCGTCGCACTATGGAGTCAGGCCTAAGGAAAAGCGGCGAGAAGTCATTTTTTCAAAACGAAACCAATTTTTTTGAAAATAGTTGTTTCTATTAGTTGAAAAAATTCCTCACATGAATCAAAAAACGTTTTCCCAGTCAGTGGCTACATCACTGTACCAATCGACATCAAAGTTGACATTTCAGTTAAAATTGTTTTGAAAATATTTAAAAAATGTATTGTTGCTAGAAATTTTGCATAGTGTTTGTTGAAGTAGGTAGGTATATTCATTATAACGGCACTTTTGTCATCTATGCTATGTAAAAAAATTGGCTGAAAAATAAAAAAAATAAGCGTTTTATGATAACAATACTAAAAAATTTGTAAAATAGCGGTACTTTTTGATTATGGAAACATTCCAATTAAATTTAAACTGTATATCATAGTTGAATAAATTATTTATCGAAAACAAAAGTAAAAAGTGCGGAATGTATCCATGAAATATTTTTTTTTTTTCAATTTTTTTGTGTTTTAAGTGTGTAAAATAATAAACCATCTTCACAATCCTTATAGCCTATTGATTGTTTCTAGAAAAAGGGTGAGTTTTTATTACAGTAATTGATCAATGGCTTAGTTATGAAGAAAAACACTCGGAGTGCTATTAAATTAGATGGATATTAACAGAGATATGGGTTCTGAACCATCCTCATCCGTTTTTTCCATATATCTCGCAAACGAAGCAAAATTTTGTTGCACTTCCAAGGGTGTTTTTTGTAGAGAGCAAATTGTCCCATCGAATTGTCCCATTTCCATACAAAACGATAAATTCCCCGACAAAATAAAAGTCAGCATTTTGAAGTTTTTTAGTGTTTTTAGTTTTTTGAATAGCATTTCTTTCTGATCGCAGATCGGTACAGACATTGCTCCAAAAAAAGAAAATTAATAAAACTTTCTTTAAAATGCTGTACCCGAGAACTTTCTACGTTTGAAATTCACCGAAATATTACTACTTGATCACAGAATTATAGTACTCATTTGAGAATTTTTAAGCGTTTAGAAGCCCAAAATAAGGATTTCAAAATGAGTATTGAATATTTTGGTCGAAAAATATCGAGGCAAGACACATTTACGAATACAATTTACCGAATTTTAATATCTTCACTATCGAAATTTTTTAGAGCCCGGCTTCATTATACAACAACAGACTGAACTCAGAATAGTCATAATTACACAAATAATTTGCAAACAATATTAAGAAAATACTTTAAACGCATTTTTCTCAAAATCACTTTTTTTGAACTGGCCAAAGACATAACTCGAGCAAATCTTCACCGATCTATACGAAATTTCGGCAGTACATATATTCAAAATAACTTTCTCCAGAGATTTACGTAGGGTTTTTTTTAATATTACATGGTTTTTTTGAATCAACAATTTCGTCGTTTTTTTTAGTGAAAATTTTAATTTTTTGTTCAAACGTGCACCATTTCGCGAAAAAACAAAACATCGAAAAATCCTACGTACGGCTCTTGCTGTTGTTATATAGAAACTAAAAGTTCTCGGGATTTTGTTCCAAGACCAAAATTAAGGAGGTTATATCTTCGACCATGAACCCGTCTAAAAAATGAGGTGCCTCCGAAGAAATGCTGGACAGCCGCCATTTTGAATTTGATTGACACAAATAAATTTGTATTTGTATATTAAAACCTAAATTATAAAACCTCTTTCACAGATTTTCGATTGACCTTTTTGTTGAGTCATAAAAAATTCATAAATTATGCCCATTTTTTCACGCTCTAGACCAGCGTCCACCCTTAAGCACAAAGGATGTTTCTGTTTGTAAGACACCAATTTATTAGTTTGTTCTGCGATTTTCTCGGTGAAAACACGAAAGTTTATATTTATTTATATTTGTTTGTTATATTTGCTTAATTTGTCTTTTCTTAAAACAAATTGGATTGAAACTCATTTTTACTCTTCTACAAGTAAATAGTTTACCGCACAAAACGACTACTTGTACCACACCATGCGTTTGGGCAAGGATTTGATAATATTTCAACCAAATTTGAATGATTTTGCATTTACGAAAATTTTCGGCCAGTTTACAGTGAACATCGCAAAATGTTTTCTTCCCAAGGCGTTCTGGGAGAAGCTTGGTTTTACCAGGTAGTAACTCACTATTTCTGTATGATAAAATTATACAGCATACTTAAGAGTATGCTCAATATTGTAGAAAAAGTTACGAACAAAATTAATATATCCAAAAATGTGTTTTTTTTTGCGCTGAAACTCGAAACAATCTTCCTAAAAAGAGAAAAAAGCATGTAAACATTGCGTTCAATTTTGATATAATGCAACAAGCAATAAACTTCCTCTAAAACAATTCTTCGATTCCAAAAATATTTGTTAAAGATGAAAAAATAAAAATAGCAAGGAGAAAGTATAAGCTTCTGTTTCCAGGCAATATTTTCAGCGTTTTCTGTTGTTATTTTTTGTTTTCTTAAATTTATTATTGAAAACTAATATAAGCTTTCTAGGCTTCTCTCCTGTGTTTCTAATTAAAATGTTTTACTGCAATCGATTAGATACCTTTCCTTCTTCACGTCATAGACGCTGCCGCCGCCGCCGTCGCCGTCGCGCCGCACCATTGACGAGTTTTTCGTATCGCTTTGGTTGATGTTATTTACATTTACTTATACCGGAGTTACTGGCGTCCCGTTGAGTAGTTCCGTATCATCCACCCACCCACATATATCCTATTTTTCAGATAAACTCCAAGTAGGGCTCGTCAGTCTTCTTTTTCCAACCCTTATTCACTTCGTTTTCGTTGATAAACTCTTGTCGACAGCTATGCACACAACATATTTTATAAAACAAAACAAAAATTGATCCGCTTTATAGTATAGTATTTAGCAAATCAATATGGCGCTGGAACTGGCGCTGGCACTGGCACACATACTCCCACTCGTGTGCTCTAGCAAAATAAATTATAAGTCAAACAAGCTTTGGATCGTCTCTTTCTTTTTTTTCAAGTTGTTAATTAAGGGATAAAGATAACAGGGAAACCCTTGTGTCGTTAAACAGTCACACAAACGATTCCTTAAATGTATGTGCCAGAGTTTAATACGCACAGTATTAGTGCCGCAGTGTAAATTCTTGATAGTGAATTAATACAAGAGTGGAATGAGGGATCACACTTCTTAACATGAAAATCACTTTATAACCCCCTCCACTCAGACCTCGGTGGGCGTATCATTGCAACAATAGTCTACCGTTTCGTCAACGGACTTCCCAACCGAGTGCTTGAGACCTTGGGGTGGAAATCAAGCGGAAAAATCACTAATTAAAGGTTTTTTTTCTTTTTAATAACATTACTGTTCTCGTTGACATTTTGTATATTTTATTGTGTGTCCCGTGGTTAAATTACTAAAGTGAACTGAAAACTCAATCGAATTTAAATGAAATCAGACATTCAAACATGAGCAATGCTGATTCCCAATCCATTTTTAGAATAGAAGGAATTTTTTCTTCATTTGAAGATAGGGATGACAAAAACTCATAATGAGTTTTATTAATGAGGACGTTAAGATGGATTGTGGATGTGGATTTTACCATTGTAAGATGCTGCCCATGAGGAGTTTTTTGTTTGAAAACTGATCCTTTTCAACGGTTATGCGTATTTTAAATAAATCAAATGCATATACGCTTCCTTCGGGTGCACTTTTTGGATAAAAAAAAAACAATAAACTTTACTGAATTGAGACATGGCTTACAGCCAAAACTGCATTAAGGTATTAACCAACGTGTCCCCACAGCCATGTCCGTTTTTTTCTATACATTTCTGCACTTATATCGTTTTGTGAGGAAATAGTGAAACCTAGACTAACAAAGTTTTTGACTATTTACTTCGATGTTGTATTTTTCCATTGTGACGTTCTGACTAAGATTTCTACGCTGATATACCTCGTTTCCCTTTATTCAAAAACTTCCGAAATGCAAGTCTTCCAATCTTAATTTCGAATTTTATATTTATTATTAAAATTAATATTTAAAAATTACGAAGAAGGAATTTCGGGCATTCGAATACTTTTATTAATATCGAGTTGCCTATTTCCGCCGCGTCTGCTTACATTTTTGCGAAAGTGCTTCACTGACTACTTGTCTTGTGTCCACTCGATAATGTCAATGTCATCAGAATAAGAATTTAGTTGGTCGGCGGCATTTAGAAAACTATATCGCTGGTGTTAGCTCATGAGCTCAGTAGGCATTGGCTTCACGAATTATGTTGTAGAGCTTACATCATAGCATGTACCCTTGTCAATATCGACACAACAAAATAATATTTTGAACTTAGACGAAGAACCAATAATTATCCAGGAACACCCTGCACAGTTGATGAACGATTTTCGCAATGATGCCTCACCGATACACAGTAAACTTTCAAACCGATAGAAAGATCAGGAACTGTTGGGTCTTTTCTAAGGCTTTCAAGAGCATTCAGATTTGCTAATATTGGAGCTGACCAGATAATTATAGAAAAGGTGCTTAAGACTTTCACAAATTGTAGCCGACAGGCCGTTTGAGGAACTTCTGGATCTGCTGTTCGTTCAATTTAGAAAATCTTCTTTTTTGTGCTCCATTCGTCGGGCAAAGTTATTCAGGCTGAGTCCAAAATACGTGAACCTGAGTCTACTACCGGGGTTTTTCCTCATTTACGATTTTCAGTTCAAAATCACCATCTCGCATTCCTGACAAATATCATACATCACTTCCGAGAAGATGTTAGAATTTGTTGATATTTATTCGGTTTGTGATTAGGGTTTCGCTTACATCCTCAAATCTAAAACTGACCTTTAAGTTTTGCCCTTATTGGTCGGTTTCAGATGCGGACATGTCTAGAACTTAATCTAATTTCTGTAACTTTCAAGAGCACTTCAATTCAATTTTAAATAGAACATGGATAGATTTCAAAGCTAAGAAGCTACGAAGATTTGATGAAAGATCATTTCCTTACCATCAACGCTAACAACCTTGATGCACAGGTTTGGTCTATAAAATTATTAAAGATGTGCTATTAATACCTTCTCCATAACGTGGAAACAAGTAAAAAGTCTGCGGTGTGCCTAACGAGGGGATCACTTAATCACTATTGTGAAGCAGTTAAGTGAAAGAGCTCTGTGATCCTTTCGAAATCACTGCACTCGTTTCGAACAAAGAAAAAGATTTTGAGTAAATACTCAACCTTGATGAAGATTGATTTCTTTTCAAAAAGTCCCTAATGAACCTGTTCTCAAAACAATTTTCGTATTTGTGGTTTCAAAGGACAGTGGTGAAAATAAGTCCCCACATTGTCGGCCAATTGGTAGCCAAATTTAGGAAACCTGAGGTGAAAGATTGTAGTGTGATACTGGTAGAGGCCGTCGCAACCGTCTTCTGCTCTCAGAATTGAAAAAAAAGGAAAGGCAACCAATTCATTTTAAATATGCAGAGATATTTGTGAAACACCATCAACGCAAACCAAAATGTAGGGAGCACAGCAAAAAACAGTGGGACTATCTGCCAGAAACATTGCAAGACCATAACCAATCAAAAGAAGCATGGCGCTGAATTAATGAAGCTAAAGTGATAAGTTTGAAGACTGCGGATTTCAAAGCATGACCAAAGCTCCTCTAAAATGATAAAGTGAAAAGGTTCGCCTCGAAGTTTAATACGAAAGCTTGTAAAATTGTGTATCATTTCATATACGGGTATAGTGCGACTAAAATATGAATCTCTCTACTTGATTGCACGTTCGAAAATGGGCTCAAGGTAAAACTGATGGGCACTCCTAGCAAGGTGGGTGTTGCGGCTAAATAGTTTCAGGGGAAGAATGCAACTGGCTATTTCACTAGAGCACTGTTTGCAAATAAAGCGATAAAAGAGAGTGAGGCAAGTAATGTTTCGACGATGTTCAAGAGAATCCATCGATTCTACAATTGAACTATCAGCTATTAATCTTAAGGCTCTGTTTTGGACCCTATCATGTATCGGGAGCTGGAAGAAATGTATGCCCCGGCTGCAGATGCAAACCATGCTATTTAGGTTATAAGAAATGGGAGGGAGTTTAATTAAGGAGTTAAAAATCGAAAAAAGATAACGGTGATATAGGTGAAGATATAATACGAGTTTAAAAAAAAACAAGGGGGACATCGTGCTTAGATAGCCCATGATTTATCATTTCTAAGGTTATAAGAGATAATCTGCCTAAGCAACGGAGGAAAAGTTACCTTTTACCAATTTACAAATGGAAGGCCGATAGCTACACATAATTGCGAAAACTACAGATCGTTCAAGCTGATGTCCCACACTTTGAAGATCATTGAGCGGGTATTGTGTAGGCGACCACGGGAAAAAGTAAAGCTATATCTGATAACCAATGTATATTTGTCACGAGCAAGTCAAAAACAGTCGCAATCCAAACTATAAAAATGCCAATAGCAAAACATCGGATTTTTTTTTTAGAGGATTTGCAGGTTGTGCTGATTGTCTTCGAAAAAGCATTTGATGGATACCCGCAAGATCTAATATGAGTTGCCCTTAGACAGTGAACGAGAAGCTCCAGAGGCCTATGTAATGATGATCATCGATATGTATGAAGGAGCAGTGATGAAGTTAAGATGACCAGCTGGAGTAACTGAGGCCTTTCAAGTCGCAGTAGGTGTACACAAAGGTAGCGCCTTGAGTCCTCTATTCTTTATAACAGCTCTTGGCTACCTGTTGAACTATTCTTTGCGGTTAGAAGCTATCTAAAATGAGGATGCACCTAACTTATATGTAAAAACTAAGTACTTGTAGTGCCCGGTTTCTGATCCCACCTTGAACATTCCAAACATTTGAATGGAAATATGGTTACTAATTACGAAAAGTTAGTAACTTTTGATGATGACAACAATCATCGAGTAAGCCTGGAGTGGATGGACTGGTGAGATAACTGCCATCTTCTGTGACACAAAAATGCCCCATAAGCTGAAGAGAAGGCTTTTCACCGGGGTTGTTTTTCCAGCATGACACAAGGTTCACAACATTGGACAATGATCAAAAAGCATGAGAGAGGTGCTCCGCATGACAGCAGGAGTACTAAGGTACTAACATCCATAAAAGTCTTCACATCAAAAATACCATACCTTGTAGAAAATAGAAAATAGGGCGCAACGACAACCGGCTCAGTTAGTACTGTCGTGTTCAAAGTAGAGACCCAGAAAACCACGTCAAAAAGGCAATATCATGCAATGTTCCAATGCGCGAAATTAAAAAAAAGCAGAGCAAAACACTATAGGTATACTGTATACACAAATGCAACGACATCTGAATTTGGTTGGCCTCAGACATGGAACAATTCAAAACTTGGAGCCTCGCGAACGAATTCTGAAGTCAGCGTGGCGTGCCACAAGGAAGGATCAATAATGTGAAGCAAATAAATGGGAGAGTTGTAATGCCTTACAGATCGAAACTGGTACCCCTTACGCTGCAAAAGAAGAATAACAGTTATTAGTGAGTCCAATAATCTTTTAACTGTTTCCTTATGTTCCCTTTTCCACATCATGAATTCTACAGAGGACTCTACACTGTGACTACCACACTATAGTGATAGCACAGGGTGTCATATCAATCAACAACTATACCCAATTCCAACAGAACCCAAACTAGCTTAAATTTTTTTTTAGTACGTTTCTACAAAATACATAATACATATTTCTGTAGATCTTGAAATAAAAATAAGCGATCTTTCAAAAAAAAAAAGCTTTCAACAATATTTTTTAGGCCATGTGTGTATGGGGTTAGAGAAAAAACTTAATTAAGTTTAATCACAAAACGAAACAAAGTATTTCGCTGACACTATCTAGTTCCTGAGTTCTTATTGCTAAAATCAACTAAGCCTCATATCTTATCATCCCAACAATTCTAATTGGGATATGACAAATATTTATGAAACGACGTAACGCGATAAATACTCACACATATTCATTTGAATAGATAAACGAAGACAGGAATTTGAGTCCTCCATAACAATTTTGTGGTGCGTTTTTCCTATGAAAGCTCCCACTAAAAACCAAAGCAGATTACGAACGCGAACCAGGGTAATCGATGTGATTATTATCTTTAATCAAAAGGCGATATGATTTCGTATTATTTGTTGCTGTGGCCTTAGCTGCGGTGATTGACATGTCCTCGTGTTATAAATAGAAAACTATAAATCGAAAAATACCTCCTCTGTATATGGGGCTATTGCGATCTACTCTTGGGTATATTCGACTTAACTCGTTTCGATTGACGTTCTACTAAATAACGGTCACCCAAATACTTTCAGTTCAAATTGAAATTTTCTATGCGAATGCACAAACGAGTTGCGTGATTAAAAATACACTTAAATTGAACTGCACTTTCCGTCGGTCGACGTCGCCAAATCAAAATCGAATTAGTTTCAATGATATTTCTTGATGAAGCAGTTGTGAATTCCAAATGTTGGTTTAACACCAACTATAATTAGGATTTTAAGTAGATTTTGAAAGACACGGGCCTGTTGAACAACGAAATCGTGATAGGCATTATGAATTATGTTTTGGTTGGTGATAAGCTTTATTGCAGCTGAATGACTCCTTTCGGAAGCGTGATGGTGTCTTTATTCGAATCAATTTCAATGGTTTTTGAAACTCAATTTATGAGTTAGCAGCTAAGTTGAACTTAAATCACTGTTGATCTTTAAACAAAAGCAATAGTTATGAGAAATGCGCTAGGCCCCTGGGGCTCCTCGCTCTATTGCTGTAAAGGAAGTTTTGGAAATCCCCCTTTTTTTAGGAGAACTTATTCAATATGATTTGGGCTTTGGGTCCTTTTTTAATAAATAAATAAAATAAATAGGGTGGCGCAACAGAGCGAGGAGGCCCGGGGCATAGGGCATAGCGCATTTCTCGCAACCATTACCTTGTGAGGGAATGGAGATGACCTAGAATTTTCTGCCGATTCCGAACGGCTAATCGAGAAAGCCCTTTTCATAGCAATGAGAACTTGCCAATTATCCTCGCGAAAGGCATTGCCCGTGAAAAACATTTTTGCTTCTGTCCACGAACCTCCCGGTTAACAGGCATACATACACTAACCATCACGCCACGGGTACTGAAACATTTTATGAAGCCTAAAGTGTGGAACAGCTCGATGGGACAGTAGAAAGTATAAAAAAGTCCTCAAAACGCACAGGAAATAGGAGGTAATATGCACAACACGAAAAAATCGAGAACCGCAATAGCAAAATGAGTTTGTTAAGCTCCTTTCTGGACGCATAGAGTCTGACCTCTGACCACCGACCAAAAAACATTTCATTTTAAAAACCCATACCCCAATGTTTCAGTCCGCAGTTGTTTGATATCAAAAAAAGATCAATCCAATATACTGTCGAAAATATTAATAAACAGAAGTTCTTTAAAGTCGTTTCCAAACCCTTCAACCTTACATCTTACATTGTACAGCAGCAGTCCATAGGTGTTGCTGCACAGACAAAACTCCATACAGTTTTTGAGATAAAAATACTCAACCGAAGTAAGGATTTCTCTACTTTGTGGTAAAAAAAGGAGAACTTTCCTCCGACGCACTTTTTTCGTTTTATTTTTTTTTTTACTTGTAATAATAATAATAGCTCACTTCATCGGAACAGTTCATATTGTTTTACAATGGCCCCAAGTCATTTTTATATGATGGCCATCGCTTTCGCTGTGTCAAGCTGTACAAAATGTTTTATGCTCTGTTTTGTGTAATGTAACCTTATAACCTTTTCTGTAACAGTTCTATGCCACAAAAGCCACGATGGTGATGACGACTATACTACGACGACGACGACGGGCGATGAGATGGCGAGCAAGGCAAAGCGCCAACACACAACTTTCATCTATTCAGACTTTTAAATGAGCCACAAAAGTAAAGATATGAGGGTTAAGTAACGGCGACCGACTTGAACCCGTTCCGCACTGTGGTATAAGTTTACCATCAGCATACAAACACTATTGGGAGTGAAACGAAATTACAAAGAAATATAAGGGTGGTGATTGTTTTGCTTCTTCCCTCATAATACTCAACCGCTGTTGTCCTTTTTTTCGATTAAAACTAAAAAAAAAAGAATGCAGTTGAAAATGTTGCCAAGTCTTTTTTTTTTTTTTGGTAAGCATGTGGGGAAGTTCAAAAAGTTGTTACCGAAATGGATCAAATTACCAATAAATTATAAGCTTTTTGTTGACATTGAATTAATATGAAGTATGTTCTACTTCTGAAATACAACTCCAACGAAATAATGATCTTAGGATCATTTCCAATGCGCTTCACTATTTTTCACAGAAGGTTTTGAAAAGTCTACTGATCGAAGAATCATCGGTTGCCAAATACTGCTTCTTGTGTGAACAATATAGTCTCCTTTTGAATCGGTGCCGTAAATTAGTGTTCGTGTAATGGTATCCCTTCTGCAAGGTGAGAGATTCAGGTTGTTCGAGTCCCAGAAACATCCAACTATTTTTCCACAATTATCAGAGAAATTTGCAAATCTTTCGAAAGTAATAACACTGCCATGAAAAGCCGTTTTTCAATTAGCCGTTCGGAATCGATAAAAAGGTATTCTCCTTCAGTTTTTAACTAGGCACTGGCACTACCTGAGAATTGTTGGAATATACTTGTTTATAGAATCTACTTTTGTTTATTTATATTGTTCAAGCAATCTTATGTTTATGTATATGTTTTTATAATAAAATTTTATTTCAAATCTTGTTCAATCTTCAACGAAATAAGTCCTTTTAATTAGAATCTGGAACAAACTATTTCATAGCTTTCCAATAGGTTATGGGCCCAGGATCGCTGGACAATATAATTGTGAATTAAAGAAAATATTTTTGTTCGAAGAATCATGTCGTCGATTCCAGCAATTGAAAAATTAAAAGGGCGTGAAAATTATGAGGATTGGAAATTCGCTGTTCAGAATTTTCTGGAGCATGAGGATCTTTGGGAAAGCGTTCTCGGGAAAGAAAAAGAAGCTAAGAAAATTTCGAAAGCAAAAACGAAGATAATTTTACTGATCGATCCTATAAATTTCGTTCATGTGAAGACTGCAACTACAGCAAAAGAAGTGTGAGATCGCTTGGAAGCTGCTTTTGCCGATAGAGGTCTTACACGAAGATTGGGTTTGTTATCAACTTTAACGAACACGAAGTTGAAATCTTGTGATTCTGTGGAATCGTATGTGAACAAAATTATCACAACAGCCCATAAATTGAGTTCAATTGGAATGGAAGTATCCGAGGAATGGATAGGATCATTGTTATTAAATGGGCTTGGAGATGAATACAAGCCAATGATCATGGGCTTGGAAAGCTCTGGGGTTCCAATAACGGGAGACTCAATAAAAACGAAACTGTTACAAGATATCAAAGATGATGTTTGTGAATCTGGTGGTGATCCAATGGTGTTCTTTGGTAAAAATTCAAAAAAGGAACCATTTCGCAAGACTATGCAACGTCGAACAACTGAATTCAAATGTTTTGAATGTAAACAAAAAGGACATTACGAACGTAATAAATGATAAACTTGTCAAGATTCAATATTTGCAAACTTCACAAATGATTGCTGATTGTTTGACAAAGTGTCTCCCAAGTGAAAAGTCAAGCTATTGCGCAAAATCAATGGGTTTAGTAAAATAGATTCTAGTGGGGGTGTTGGAATATACTTGTTTATAGAATCTACTTTTGTTTATTTATAGATTTAGATTTTTAGATTTAGATTTATTATTTCGTAAATTTGGGTACATAATTAACAATATCAGTTTAAAAGCTTGGCTTTATGCCGTCTGCCTGGTTGACAAAACATAATTATTTCTATGAATTAGAAGAAAAAAAAGAAAATCTTCATTAATTTAAATTGATTGGTTTTTCTATTGAATAGATATGTGTACTATAAAAGCAGTATAAGTTCGTTTCGTTTAAATTGCAGAGCGAGCAGATAATAGGTAAATCTGGTCTATGTGGCATGAAGTTTAGCTGCAATAGTTCACCTCGTAACCTGGCCATCATCGCAATTTCGTTGACTCCATTTATGTCCTGAAAATAATTCCTCTCATTCAAATTGTGATTGAGTCTACAATAGAGTTCTCTATGCAGCGATCCTGTTGCGTTATTCAGAAAACTTTCTCTACACTTGAGGTCCACTGAAGAAATAAGCTGATAAAGCGTTTTTTTCCAATTAATGACATCATAATTATCCAGATTCAGGTCAACCTCACAATCTCTGGCTAAGTGCATCCATTCAGCATACCAACTTGTCTTAGAATTTATGACTTGAAGAGCTGCTATTTTGGGAAGTCGATGATTTTCCATTTTCATAACTTTTAAAACATAGTCAACTTGCATTTTTAGTGTTTCTATGAAGAGAGGCGATAAACCTGTTTCCAACATAACCATGTAGTTGGGCATGTTTGGTGGCAGTCCAAAGATTCGTTTTATATAGTAGCGCAGAAGCTTCTCCACCGTTTCATATTGCTTAGCTCCCCAGACTTGTGCTGCATAAAACAATATTGATTTTGATACCGCTTGAAACACTTGGAATTTGCTACTATGGGCAATATTTTTATTGTAAAAGCATTGTTTCCACGATGCGCTGATCGCACATTTGGCCTTCGCCAGCTTCTCCTTCAAGTGCTTCTCCATATTTAAGTTCTTTGTGAGGTAAAGTCCAAGATATTTGTATTCGGTAACAATTTCAATGGCTAGGTCATTGTAATACCATTTTTCATTGGCACAGTTTCTACCCCCTCCATTCTTAAAAATCATAATTTTTGACTTTTCTAAATTCACTGTCAAGTTCCAAAGTCTGCAATACTGCGAAAGCCGATTTATCATGAACTGCATAGATAAAGGTGAAGAGGCCAAGATAACGATGTCATCAGCGAAAAGAAGAGCCTTAATCGTTTGACCTGCGTATTCGATTCCACTGGGCAAGCTTGTAACTAAGTCTTCTATGAACAGTGCAAAAAGACTTGGGCTTAATGTACACCCCTGTCTGACTCCTGATTCCGTCCTAAACCATTCAGACATCTCTTCCCCATTCCATACTGAAGCCATTGCGTTCTCATACAAGTTCTCAATAACTCTCCCAAACTTTCTCGACAAACCGATACCATATAGTTTATAAAAAAGACTTTGTCTATCAATGTTATCGAACGCTGACTTAAAATCGACAAAAAATGTATATAATTTTTGACTTTTGCTGAGAAACGATTCAGCTATACTCCTTAAAACAAAGATATGGTCTATCGTTGAATAACCTGGTCTGAAACCTGCCTGGAACTCGCTCAGAAGGTTATTATCATTGATCCAGGTGATGAGTCGTCTTTGTAGTATCGAAGTGAAGATTTTGTATGATGCATTTAGAAAGGATATGCCCCTGTAGTTAGACACTTCAGCCAAGTTACCTTTTTTGTAGATTGGAAAAATAATCGATAATCGATTGTTTATTTATATTGTTCAAGCAATCTTATGTTTATGTATATGTTTTTATAATAAAATTTTATTTCAAATCTTGTTCAATCTTCAACGAAATAAGTCCTTTGAATTAGAATCTGGAACAAACTATTTCATAGCTTTCCAATAAGAATGTTGTGTCCACCTATTCATTTATTTCTAAAAATTAAGTGTATAGAAGAGGTGAAAATCTCGCTACATAAGTAAATAGTATCAAACAACTAACGAAATTCATTTACCAAAGAGGATATAATTTCATTATGAAAAACCACCAATTTTGGAGCCTTATTCACTTTTCGATAAACGTAGCTGCTGTTACAGCGATTGGTAACTAAAACCTTTTTTTCAAGATAGTCTTCAAAACCAAGGAAAGCCATTATTAGACCTGACAAATGAGGAAACCCTTGGTTGTATCAAAAGGAAAATACTCCGATTGGTTACGATTGCATTCGTGAAGCCGATGTGTGGAAGAGAAGATTCAACAACGAATTTTATGCTTTACGACTTTTCAAAAGAACATTACAGGGAAGTCACGGAAAGGAAAGACCTCGTCTTAAATGGCACAATCAAGTGTAAGATGAGCTCAACCGACTGCGAGTGCAAACCTGGAGCGAGTTCGCCCAAATTGAATTGTTGATAAAATAATAGGTTGCTTCACCCCCAACTATAATGCTGTAACTGTAAATCTATTTTATCATAAAAAGTCATTAAACGCATAGAAAACAAGGCTTTTGGGACACTATTCTATGCGTGTGCAGTTGTATAGGAGTCAGATGTTAGGTGTTTAATTTTGTCGTTGCTTGAAATTTGTAAACATGAAAGCTTTTGTTAGAGTTTTGGCTCTTCTAATTTAAATCTATAAAAGCCAAAGGCTTAGGTCTGCTAATACTAAGGTAGAATTCAAAGTTGGGCTATGTCTGGTAAACTATTCTTCTACTTTCTGCCAATTCATGAAAAATTGAACTTTTTAATGGCGTTACCACAAAGTTGAATTATGTATTTGAACATTTTCCCGGTTAAGACTTCTTTTTTTCTAGAAATAATGGTTGTCTTCATAAAAAAGCAACACAAGTTTAGTAAATTTGGTAAAAATAAACACTATTCTGATTTTGAAACCTTGAACAAACAAAATTTATGAGGCGTGCGGCAATGGTTTAGTAGTAAAAGCCTCGGACCATATCCCAATAAGATACCATGACATTCTTACGTGGGTTTTCGCCTCCCCCTGGAATATGTAAGTCCCCCGAAAGTAAAATTTTTTTGGAACTAGCTTACGGGCAGAAAGTTATAAGGTTCTATTTGCCACAAGAATTGTTGAGAGGAATTCACTTGATCCAAATATTAATTACTTTTGCTCATGGGATCGTGGTGCCCGTATCGTAATGGTGAGCAAGTCTGACTGTTACGCGGAAGGTTCGTGGTTCAAATTCCAAAAGAAAAAGAAAAAATGTTTTTTCATGAGTATTTGAGTTCCTTTCGCAAGGAACTAGCAAGCTCTCCGTTACTAAATACTTTGCCATGCAAAGTGCTTTCTCAATTAGCCATTCGGAATCAGCAGAAAATTGAAGGTACCCTTCATTGTTGTGAGAAATGCGCTTTGCTCCTATAGGCTCCCACATCTGTTGCTCCAACCTATGTGTGTATGTTTATGGGGTCAAGAATCAGCGAGTGACTTTTGCATTTATCTACAATCTACATATATATATATCTATATAAAAATGGATGCATGTTGGTTTGTCCGGTATAGACTTCTCAACCGTAAAATAGATTTTTATGAAATTCCCACGGGTATAGAAACGGGAACGAGAACGGGAACCTTAACACTACTAGACCGATTTAAAAAATTTTTTTCTTTAGGATATTACATTATCCTTTAGTAACAGAGACTATATTTCATCCCCATATTCCTAAGGGAACAGAAGAATTAGAACGGGAATCTTAAAACTACAGACCCGAGCAACGCTGTCTTAGTTAGTTTTCAAATAAAAGTAGCACTTTTTATGGGAAAGACACGAAACAGTTTGCACTACCAATGTAATTCGCTTTCTTCATTTTCATTTTGCAGTGTTACGGTTAGATGTTTAAAAAACCTTTTCTGAATTATCTGAATTACCTCAATGAGAAATGTGTGTTATCTGTGATAATCAGAAAGCACCGACTGAGCGAAACTTGTCTTCGTTTCATATCATCAACCTGAATCTCGATCTTGAAAAAAAAAAAACAGTATCGCAAATCTGCAGTCATTTAAGATCGCCATAAAATAAACTCTAGTATTTGAGACAATGAAGCAGGCAAACTTCGAAAGCCCTCTGACACAGCATCAATTTTGATAATTATTATTTTTTTTTAATTTTGTTTCTTATATTAATCAAAATCAGAAACATTTTAAAGGGCTGTTTCTGGGCACTTTCGACGAAAAAGCTTCATTGACGCGGCTATAGTACTATGTAGTTTAAAATGACTCTAGAATCAGTTGTAGTTTATTTACGCTCCACTTTTTCTATTCAAACTGTAAATTAAAAGTCCGGCACACTTCATTTAAATGACATCAGACCATTCCTTAACTTGTCGGACGCTTGCCATTTGTTCGACATTTTGTAATAAATCTTAGTTTTAAATAAAGTATTTCTAAAAAAGAAAAAAATAGATTATTGTTCACAATTTTCGCTTTCACGCAAAGTTTATATTAATTTTTTCTTTTGACTTTACTTTCTTTGTTTTTTTCGATCTATTACTCTACTTGCTTTCGTAAACAGTCAAAATTTTATTCACAATTTTTAACCAAGTTCTGCGCAGAGAACAAAGTCAAATCAATGAAAAAAAAAAGATTTTTGACTCAGAGCTAATAAGAGCATTGATTATTCGTTAAAAAAAATTGACACTTAATAAAGCAATAACAAAATAATGCATTTTGTAGAAATCTTATTTGAAGAACTGATTTTTTTTTAAATTTCGATTTTTAACCTTGATTACTCAAAAACTATTCACTAAGTTAGCTTGAACTAAAACTAAACGAAGAGCAGAATATAAACTTTCAAAGTCGTTAAAGTATGTGACAATCAGTGGCTTAGTTGATTTTTTGTATTTTGTTTTTTAAATTAAGTCAATTTTTTTTTATAAAATCGCTCCTCCTGTCTAAATAGGAGGAGCTTCCATATGATTTTGTAAAATAGGTGTACATATATATAAAAAAATAAAAGGAATATATGAACAGAAAATAAGCAACATGACCTAGGCTAAACTAGAAAATTTAGAATGTGAGCTACAAAATTTTATGCAGACGATAATTATTATTTTTCAATTGTTTTACTTTTCATATTGATTTAAAGGGGTTTTAATTGAACAATATATACAGCGGCTACTGCGTAACGCAGATAGTCCTGTATCAGGCGCAATAAATTAACTACAAATTACGAAAGTGGTGAGATCCTTCGCGGTAGTTGAAGCTAATGAACGATTGCAAGTATTGCGCATCAATAAAACCAGCAGTGAGTTTTGGAGAAAATTCCTTTTACGAAAATGCGTGCTTTCCATTTCGATGAAACTCTACTTCGTTAAATTCGCATCAGCATCAGCAGCGTACTAAGCCTTATAACGAAACTTCAAACCCGTTCACCTGAATCCTCAAGAGAGTATTTTTACAGTCTTCTCTATGGTCATCCCTAAATTTCATTTTTTTTTCTATTTTTTAAAAAATTCTAAGAAAGTGGTAGAAATTGTTTTTTTTTTCTTCAGGACTTTCTGAATTTTGTGAATAACTTTTGTTTAAACTCTTCCGTAGTTCCGGCCGTAGCGACAATATTCTAGATTAATAATGTTTTTCGTTTTTTTGTTTGCAATTGCTAGAAGTGTTGGAATCATGGACATCACTAGCAAATTTTTTGGAACTCCCCACTTCATCAGCTGCTGGTTTTCTTAAATTGTTAACTTTTTGCCTTTTTTCCTTTTTCTGTAATCTTTAAATGTTAACTTATAATGCATAAGAAAATAGATTGGAAAAATTTTTGGTTATTTTTTTTTAAGATTCTTCAAAAACGACCTAAAATTCATGCCTCTAGACCAGAATACCCTCTTGAGGCGTTCAAAGATTTCCCATCTAAAAACACGTGAGTTATACAACTTTTTTCTTTTAAACTCTGTCGATGGTGGGATTTATTTCTTCAATATTAAATGCTCTAGGAAGCAGCGTTATGTAAATAGATAGAAGATTCAAAAATTAAATTTCAAAACCATTTATCAATTACGCGAGGTACCCGTTTAAGCAATAATATAAATTTCTGCATTAAAATGTTGCACGTACTATATAAAGTATAAAGTGCCATGACCCTAATAGAGCAAGTGTTGGGCCGCCAGAACAATCAATTTAAGACCGCGGATGTACAGTCACAACAAAATTTACTTTCCCTCGATTCAAAAACAAAAACTATGCAGTATTGCGAACATCAATTTATTCTCAACTGATTGACGACTGATCGAATTTATCAGTTGAAATAGAAATTCATATTGTGAAAACTAATTGATAAAATCTTGCGCTATTCATGCTTATTCTGACATTCTATTCGATAGAAAGTTCGTCGAATTCTTAAGAAGTGCATTTTGAAACTCGAACGATTCGAAATCTTTACATGTTTAACATTCGAATCATTCGAGTCTCAAAATGCACTTCTTTCGAATTCGACTAACTTTCTATCGAATAGAATGCCAAAATAAGCATGATTGTGAATGGCTACGAAACAATCCCAGAGTTGTGAACTAAACAAAATGAACAAAATTTACATATTTTTTGTTTTGTATCAAATTGTATAAGGAGATTATGCACATTTGTTTTTAGTTTTATTTTTTATTTAAATTAAATTTAAATTAAATTTTTATTAAATTTTATATCCATTGTTCGATCAAAACTCTGGTGGCGGTAAATTTTACCAAAACTTGCACCCTCATTTTCTTCCATTTTTTCTCTTTCTGCCTTTCCTTTTTATTGCGGCTTTCTAAAACAAAGTACAAAGTAAAAGTATTTCATCAGCTGGCGTTGTATTCCAAGGCATTTTCAAAACACAGCCCAAAAAGGGATTTCTTCATTCAGCCAGCGGATTTCTGGAGACTCGTACGGCAGCGATGTTATGAGTTAGAAAAGCTCTGAAGGCTCTGAAGACCAATAACAGCAGCAGCGGGCTGCTTACAACATAATACTTCTACAATCAGAAAGAGAAGTATGTCTATTCCTTGGTAAAAGCCCAGAGCCCAGCATAACGCCCAACAGATAGTTAAAGTCGTGGACTAGAAAATTGTTTGTTCGTGGAAGAAAGTGCAACAGTCTTTTCCATTTTTCTGAACACAGTTATGGTTTTCACCAAGTTTGTACTTCCAGACTTAGAACAGAGTCTTTGATCATTGGAAATGTTTTCCTCCTTCAACTTTACACATCTTTTGATTTTTGGTCGTTATTTATTTTTTGAGCTCTTGAAATAAAATTGCTGATTCCGCAATAGAATGAAGACCTCTGAAATTCGTCAGAACCCGAGACAACCCGAACTTTGTTGTGCCGCCTAATTTATTATATAAATTGTATATATATTTTATGGCTATTGCTATTCTTATGTGGTGACTAAAAACGACTGTGACGTTATTAATGAAATTTTATAAAATTAAAAAAAATGTTATTGCATTGTATTTGAAATAAAGGGCTTTTTTTCAACTAGTGCTCATTTCGTGATAATTAGTTTTATCCTTCCGCTGAACCAATATGGTTGTGTATACGCTTGAAGAACGCTAGGAAATATTGCCACATTACTTGGAAAATCCGATGCCGATTTTGCCAAAAAAATCATCTTTTCAGATGGAGCTCATTTTGGTTTCACAAGCAAAATGTCACATTTGGGGCACAGAAAACCCACACGCATACATTTAAAAGCCGATACACCCAAAACGAGTCACTCTTTTGGTGCGGATTTTGGTCCAGAGGCATTCTTCGAAAATGAGCAAGGAGTGGCTGTTACAGTCAATGGGGATCGTTATAAAGGCATGTTGAACGAATTTTTATTCACAAAAATTGAAAAGGGGGATATTGGCAACATTTGGGTTCAACAGGACGGTGCACACAGCCGAAGCTACACTCGATGTTTTGCGCCCTGTTTTTGAAAATAAAGTTATTAGGCGGACCCTTTAGAATCAAACAACTTTTCGGCAAACTTGGCAAACGCCAAAATAATGTCATCATCAATATATTAAACCCTTAAATAGTTATTTTAATTTTTACGAATGTTAAGCCTTGTTTTAGCGGTTTGAGGATAGTGCTATGTTTTTCCTAAAAGAAGTCTGTAATTTGATGTAAGTTGCACAAGAGTTTTCTTTCCGAACATTGGGTTATCTAGTTTTGGCTTCACAATTAGTCCAGTTTCGTGCCCAAGAAAAGAATTGGATGAATAAATTTACATTGTGTGCTTGAGTAATTTTATTTCTAGGAAGAAACTCTAGGTGATAAGAAGCAGCAGAAGAGCGAATACCTGCCTCTTCTACAGAAAGAAGAAACCATGGGAAAAATTGTCTGCCATAGCTCAGGTCCTACTGTGATCCACATTTCCACATCCAGTGTATAACATCGACTCTGTTCGGAATATTTAGATAAATAAAATCTATGTAACTGAGGAATATTGAAGCATTCTAATGTTGAAAGAACATGCGACGATGAAATATAGTCCATGCTACTCGGGAGTAATGTAGCACTCTAACTGGGAAGGAATTTTTGAAATCAGTTCCGTATTTTCATAGTTCCCGGGAACGTTTCCGTTTCCGTGAATATGGAAATAAGATATAGCCTTTAACACCTCCGGTCGAAATTTTATTCAAATCGGCTCAGTAGTTTTGGGAGCCTATTAAATACAAACCAACGAACAAACAAAGAAATGTTTCCTCTTAAAATAGTGTAAAGAAATGTCTTTGCGACGAAGGCATAGATAGCATCAGCGCTTGTTAACATTGATGATTTCAGCACAACCTTCAACAATTTTGTCAAAAAGCTGTTGTAAGTAAGGGGCCAGTTATAGCGATCATGAAAACGAATCAGGAAAAATTTTCAAATGGAATAATAACTATGTTTTCGTTGCAATTGAATAACAAATGTTATACCAATCGATGGCAAATCACTCAAAGAATTTTTTGTGCCCAAAAAAGATATAATAGATCAAATATTTTGTGTTTAATTTGTATTTTTCTATTTTCCTGTTCCAATTCCATCAGAAAAATAGAAAAATACAATTTTACGGCAAAGTATTTGTTCAATTGAACATTTTCTTGACCAAATAAAATTCTCTGGGTTGTTTACTATTGATTGGTATAACATTTCTTATTCAATTGTAACGAAAACATAGTTATTATCCCATTTGAAAATTTTTCCTGATTCGTTTTCCTGATCGCTATAACTGGCCCCTTACGTGTCATTCGTGATCCCGGCGCAACAAAGAATTTGAACACTTTTGACATAGAGTTTTTTTTTCTACAGTTTATTCCGCCATGATCACAACATTGTGGACTTGTGGTTTATAAAACAAAAAACTGGATAACAAATCTGCAACTTTTTTTAAAAGGAATAATTTGTGGTTGTAACTCTTCAATAAAATAAATAAATAGGGAGGCACAACAGAACGAGGAGCCCCTGGGCCCAGCGCATCTCTCACAACTATGCCTTGTGAGGGAATGGAGGGGACCTACAATTTTCTGCCGGTTCCGAACGGCTAATTGCTGCCGGTTCCGAACGGCTAATTGAGAAAGCGCTTTTCATGTGAATGAATTTACGAACGGAGGACTTGCCAATTCCTCGCGAAAGGCGATACCCGTGAAAAAACATTTTTGTCTCTGCTGGGATTCGAACCTCGAACCTCTGGGTTAGCAGGTGGACATGCTAACCATCACGCCACGGGTTGGAACTCTTATTTTGATGAAATGGGCCACAGGTCGTATGTGGTCATTCGAACTAAAAATAATAACTGTCTTCTAAGAAGCCTTTGTATTTGTTTGTAAGTCCAACGGAACAACACAATTGGCCTAATTTTGAATTTTAAGCAAAAATAAAAAGAACTTCTCTTGTGCCGAATTTTCCAAATGTGGCAACAATGAAGTGACTGGACGATGTTGGTGGCATGCAAGTCCCTGATTACACAATGATTTATTATCCATGATTTTAAAGCGGCATCCTGCACATAGTTGTACTTACTTGGCGGAGGAGTTAAAAGCCGGTTGTTGAACTTTTAAAACAATTTGAGAAACTCGCACATAAACTGTTTGCAATAAACAATATCACTTTGTGATATAAGGAGAAGAACACAAATGCAGAAGTCACTTAGTCCTGCGATTGGCATCAACAAATTAGTCACTTTCACTTTTTTCTCTTTTTAATTATTTAATTTCTACAGTCACCATAAACATATTTTGAATCGAAAAATAATTTAAAGACAATCACTCCCTCAAGTGTAAATTTTGATAAAAATCTTCTTTTTTTCCTAACCGGAAACAGGAAATATTTTATTATGAACACACATTTCATTTATTTTTAAAACAAAATTAACTGTCTTGGCAATGGCGATAGTTCACTTGTTGACTGTGACCGATTTCCGCAACAGATGTTTGACAACTAAACGGAAAGGAGGAACTCGATTGTTTCCTCCACCACCACCTCCATACCGCTATGTTGAGATGTTGCCGCTACCACTTGTGGAATTGTTTTGGCATTGCACAATCAACAAGTCAACACACCATCAAAAATTTCATAGTATTTGTTGCTTGCTTTTGCTTGGAGGGCTGTACCTAAAAGCGAGCGCAAATTGATTCCTTTGGCATAAGTCCTAACGCGCAGGTTTAGGCAATAGTTAGTTGTATGCATTCGTATGTGATGTCGATGGTTTTAAACATTTTTTGAGTGTAATTCTTCGGTTTGAGTGATGGTAACGAAGCACACAACAGTGGGTGTTGTGTTTAAATAGAGGTTTTGAAATTTACATCTTGTGGGTGGGTGGTTTTTGGGGGAAGATTGTTGCTTCTTTGGGGGTATGGGTATTGAGTGAAATGGTTGATGAGTAAATTGTTTACGATTTTACAAAGAGTATTTATGTGGAACATTGTAGTCATCTAAGATGTTCAGCATAGAAAGGTCTCTTTTCATTTAAAATAAATGTAAAATAAAGTTGGGTTACGTAAATGCTCGATAAATTAAAACAGTCAATGCTAAGTGAGAAATGCAATAAAATATTCAACTGTCCAACTTGAAATATATAAAATATTTAAGTTGCCCTTCAGATAGAAACAAACTGCTGCTTATTTTTATAAGATCCAAATTGTTTTCAATTAAAGATAAATATGCTTTGGATTCCGTAACGACTCCGGAAACGAAAGAAGCGAGACTATAAGCCCGCCTCTTTTATACTATACTTTAAATAGCCAACTAAAGCCAAGCTTAAATTTCTGCTGCGAAGCTTATTCAACGTTAAATATTGCTAAGCCAAAATAGACATGATTTAACGTTTTCCATCAATTCCCATGAATTCAGTTACAATTCATATAAAGTTTGTGGAATTCATCCTGTGATACATTTTAACGGCCACCGCCACAGTCTTCTTTCATATTTATGCTATTTTTGTAGCTATGGAGCAAGGTTAAGTTATGTAAGGGTTAAATAGAAAACTAAAGGGTTTTTCAACAGGGACGCTACAAAAGTAGAGCGACAGGACAGCAAACAACGCCATATTTTTTCCCGCTCTTTTGACATTTCTCTTCTGTAAGGTTTGCCATGGAAAAATATAAGAGCCGTAGTTGGCGAAACTATTAAAATTTACTACCGAAATTCGGAGTCAGTGGCCTCAACGTTAAGAGTGCTACGTCCAATTTATGGTCGTCATAATCGTTCAGCAGATCAACAATAGAGCGTCTCTTGGAAAAATTTGAATCCACAGGCACAGTACAGTGAGACAAAGAAGTGCCCATAGTGTCGATAATATTGCTGCCGCTGAGGCTTCAGTTGCAGAAAGCCCAAATGTGTCTCTCACACGTCGTTCTCAAGCGTTGGGCATCTCTGTGACGTCGTTGTGGCGAATTTTGCGAAAAGATCTTGGCCTACATCTTTACAAGATTAAATTGACGCAAGAACTGAAGCCGCTTGACCACCAGAAGCGTCGTATGTTCGTGAATTGGGCTGAGCAACAACTTCATCTTCAGCGATAAGGCTCATTTCTGGCTGAATGATTTCGTCAATAAACAAAATATGCGGTATTGGTCAGGCAGCAATCCACACGTACTCCATGAGGTTTGGTGTGGTTAATGAGCCGGCGCGGCGGCGTCATTGGGCCGTACTTCTTCCGTGATGATCAAGACCGGCACGTTACTGTGAATGGTGATTGCTACCGTTCAATGATAACCGAATATTTTTGGCCCCAATTGGATGATATGAACTTGGAGGACGGGAGCGGGTCGAAATACTGTATTTTAAAATACTGTAGGTCAAAATACTGTATTATACTGTATGATACTGTATGTTCATAATACTGTATGGTTAGTATACTGTATTTCAAAATACTGTATTTCAAAACACTGTATGTACAAAATACTGTATGATCAAAATACTGTAGTTCAAAATTCTGTATTTCAAAATGCTTTATGAATAAAACACTGTATCTAAAAAATCTGTCTGTAAAAATACTGTATTTTTAAATAATTCCATTCTAAGACTTCCATTCCATTATTTGTTTCACTATCGATATATTCATTTTGAAGCAAAATAACGCTTAACACTTAAATTTGCATTAACATTTAAACATCTACTGAATGCATGAACGCTTGCTAGTTTTGATAGATTAATTAGTCTGTTGCATATGCTCATGCAGTTGTTGATTATGATCAAAACAATTCATTTTAGCATGTGAGAGAGATACATACAATCAAGAAGGAGAAAATGAAAGAGAGAAAAAAAGACGAAGATACCATGTGTTTGTTTTTGTTTTAATTAATTCAAAGACTAATTAATTATCAAATGTACATGTAATTGTTCAATGAAATACCATAACAATGGTAATGAAAAATTGTTATGATATTATCTTAAGAAATGTATTCTGTTTTTAAAATTCTGTATTTGAAATTGCTGTAATTAGGCTGAAAAATAAAAATTGTTTTGAAGAACATTCTCAAAACAATTTTTATTTTTCAGCCTAATTACAGCAATTTCAAATACAGTACTTTGACTTACAGTATTTTGAGATACAGAATTTTGAGATACAGTATTTTGACTTACAGTCTTTTGACCATACAGTATTTTGTACATACAGTATTTTGAAGTACAGTATTTTGAGGTACAGTATTTTAAATACAGTATTATGACCCATACAGTATTTTGACCCTAACCCCTTGGAGGACATGTGGTTTCCACAGGACGGTGCCACAAGCCACACAGCGAATGTCACAATCAATTTATTTTAAACCAAATTTGGAGAACATGCTATCTCACGTAATGGTCCAGTCACTTGGCCGCTTCGGTCGTGCCATTTGACGCCGTTAGACTATTTCCTGTGGGGCTACGTCAAGTCTATGGTCTATGCCAACAAGCCAGCGACGATTGATGAACTTCGTAAGAATATCGAACGTGAAATTGAAGCAATATCGGCCGATTTATGCTTGAAAACCATCGAAAATCGGGTTCAGCGTCTGGACTTCTGCAAGCGTGCCCGTGGTGGCCATACAAAAGAAATCGAATTCCATACATAATGGTACGTTCACAGGAATAAAGAATTTCATTGATATCCTAAACCGTTTTTATTTTATTTAAAAAAAACTTTTGTAAAAAAAACTTATTGAAAAACCTAATACAACTTTTTAGTTAATTTTTCATGAATTTAAGTGCAACATCCAGATACATGAGGTTGCTATAACCTAATAACTTTAAACCAAAGGTTTTTTTAATCATTCCATTACAAAAAATTAAATGGAACGCACGCAATCGATAAGTTCCAAAAGTTCACAAAACAAATTACTCTTATAGCTTACAACTACACAAAAACTTTTATGATTTCAATTTGTTCTTTAAGGCCTGGACTAAAAAACCAAAGAGATGCGTAGCTGCCAAATTTTCGAGTTCAGGGAAAACTTCAGTTAGTTTTTGCTTTTTTTTAGATTTACTTCACTTTACTTCTTTCTTTTTCAGTTTAAAATGGTGTTTCGAGGTTTCACCGAAATTCTAAGAAATAATTTGGAAACGTGCACCTTCAACAAAAAATTGTCTGAATATCGAAATTAAAACTACTTGTGAAGTTCTACAACCAATATCAAAAGAATTCCCAACAGTTTTAGTCATCTCGAAAATGGAAATAAAAGCAATGTACCAAAAGTCTTCACAGTAAAAAGCAGGATTAGATCCGTTGAATTCCCAGTCAAAAAATTTAAACAAAGAATGTAGGCAGGCAAGTGCAACCGAACAAGAAGCGCAGGAAATTTTGAAGCAAAAGCTGTCCGTCCCATTACAAGGAGATCTACAACACTGCTCCGTCAAGGTCGGTAGAGAACTCACCGAGACCTTTGGTGTCAAAAGAGGCTTTCGACATGGTGACAAACTGTCATAGTTGAAAAAATTGTGCAATACTCAAACGTCAACACGAGAGACATAATCGGTCAAAAGTCATTCAGCAAGAAAATTACGCATACGCCAGAGTGGCTGGTAAGAACTCGTTATAGAGATAAAACCTTCTACACATATTTTGTTTATTCATTTTATAAACATGAGCAATATATTGAAATGCATTTTAAGCAAAGTTAGAGCAAAAGCATCAGGAGGCTTTTGGTGTAAATTTTGGAGGTGTCTATATGCAACCACGGTGTGGGTCGTGTTGGTTCGTTTAGAACCGCATTTTGGACTAATTTGAGTGAGAAAAATATACTCGCGTGACTCGTGTTGGTTCGTTCTATTTCGTATTGTACAGTCTGAAATCAGCTCATTGCAGTCGTTTAAGTAGGTGTTGCCAGAGCTCACGCGAATTTAAAGATGTTATTACTTTTGTCATTAAAATGCAAAGTTAAAATAATTTTATTTTATTCGGCCACGAATTTCAAGCCATTGTTTTACTAAATGCGATTAAAAATAAAATTAGCTTGACCTAGCATTTCAATCACAGAACTACCAGTTAGAAACAATGCCTTAAAATCTGCGCGTGCGAAATTTAAATCGTTATTTTTTAACTGCAAGTAGTGTGATTTAAATTTGAAACTATATATTTTAACTTTTCACTTTAATGACAAAACGAATAAAACCCAAATCTGCTGCGAATTCTGGCAATGTGAAAATTGTGATTTTTCATAAATCAAATTTTGAAGATTTCTCGGTTCTCAGATTTTAAGGGAGTGCATTATTAAAAAAAATTTAGTTTTAAGAAAAAAAATATTAAACACAGACTTTTCGTCGTTGTGAATTCGGAAAACTTATGTGTAAGTAATTAAAATCCAGTTTTCTATCAAACAAAAGTATCCCCGTGTAAAAAAAAAAACGATTAGCTATAAAGGAAAATAGATCTATTTAAAGACTTACCATCGGATCGCAATTTTATTGCAATTATTTGCCATTCCTCATCTTTGGTTTCGTTCTTGTTAAGTCCATTACCGTTACTACTTCCGCTTCCGACACCAGCCATATTGATACAATATTTTTGTCGGTTATAATTGACTCCATGTTGTTCCACTTCGGCAATTAGTTGCTCGTCAATCATGCTAAATATTCTCTCCTTTTTGTTGCAGTTTTTACACCTATATTAACCTAAAAGTATAAAACAAATATATTTTATCAAGAGATAATTTTATAAATCGTATGGAAGATTATAATAGATATTGTTAATCCAATTCATTAACAATTAAAAAAAATTACCATTGAAAGAAAGTTTAGGTCAGTGATGCCAGATGAGGTTTTCAAAATTACACCAAATCCAAAATAGAATCCCACCGTATTTGTGCTACAAAGGGAAAAAAAAACCACCAAATTAGCAGAAGTTAGAAGAATAAGCTAATTTTATCAAAGAAATGCGAATCAATACTAACTTCTAATGATTTGAAGCAAAGAAACTATAAATAAGTCTTGCAAAAGAACAAATAATAGAAGAAAACAAACACTTTTGAAGCAATAGGCTTTTATTCAATTACTAATTAATTAAAATTGAACTCAAAACAACAAAATAAAATTAATAAAATCAAACAAACGGAGCCCTGAATGTGTGTTATAAAACTATGTGCAAAAATATTAACAATGAAATCAGAGCTTGTCTTGATAGATAAGTCAAAAACTGGTACGATCTGGCTGTTACGCATAATTTTGCAATTTCATTACCTACTGACAATATCATTGCGTTAAAAGATTCTTTATACGACTGCATAGCTCGCATAGATGAGACGCTATTTCAGCAATGCATAATCCGAGGTACTTCTTCGACATCAAGAAGTGTTTATCGACAACTAACTTTCTCTTTAGGTGAGAAAAACTATTTCAGAGATGAGTTTTCAGTTTCTCAAATGAGCTTAATTTTTAAAGTCAGAACTGAAATGCTAGAACTGAATTGTAGACCTCATAGATCGGACTTAAATCCTATCTGCTCGCAATGCAATCTCGGTCAGAACGAAAACGTCTTACATTTTATAGCATTTTGTCCAATTTTACAGGAAATACGTAGACTCTATTTTTCCACAAGTTTTCTTTCGTTAGAAGAATGTATAAATATACTGAATGGTAGCCGTGGTTGGAAGTCTCTTATAGGATATGTTTCTCACGCAAAAAAATATCGAGATGATTATTTGAACATGTTTTGAAACAATAATTTTACACCACTTTTTGAACTATGCATATAGGGAAAAAGCAAGTTATTTTCGTTTTAGCTAAACTAAAAGCCCTTTGATCTATTTTGTTTTGACTAAACTAAAAGTCCAGAAATTTAATTGTTATGTACATTAGAAACATTATATTTATATACATTAAGAATGTTCTAAACGTGTATCTTATACAGCAATAGATTTCAGCCTAAATCAATTTATTTATTTTTTTGTTTTGAGTAAACTAAAAGTCACTGTTTTGTTTGTTACTAGTTTTCTTTCTTTTTAAACAAATTAACTTATAAACTAAGCACAAGTTTGTTAAAACTTTCTCACTGTATTTTAAAATTGTAATTTCTTTACGGCAGACGGCATATTGCCATGCTTTCTAATTAATTATATTTCTTTACTATAACAATATTGTAATTTATGATTTGAAAAAAATAAAGAAAATTGAATTGAATTGATTTCATTGTTGTCCTCGTTATCTAACATTTTTGAAAAAGCTATCAAAAACAGAATGTTACGATAACTGAATAAAAAAAAAAAATTCTTCATTTCATCACAGTTCGGCTTTAGGTAAGGGCTATTTACAGAAGACGCTCTTTTAGATTTTTGTTCTATCATTAATAAGGGTCTCGATAGTAAAATGTATTACGCAGGTTTATTTGTAGACATAAGCAAAACATTCGATACTGTAGAGTGTAGTTCATAGTACGCTCCTCTACAAATTTCAATCGGCTGGTTTTTGAGGTTTCGTTTATAATTGTTTTGAGTCATTCCTCAAGAACAGAGCTCAAAAAGTCAAAGTTAAGGAAACATTCAGCGAATCGAGGATTTCAAACATTCGTGTTCCACAAGGCTCAGTCCTTGGTCCCATTCTTTTTCTAATCTACATTAACTCCCTGTTCGAACTACCATTCTCTGATAAAATAACAGCTTTCGCAGATGGTCTTGGTCTTATAATTCATCTAGTGCATTGGATCTTTTGGCTGAATTGAATCAAGATGTCCATTTATTACGGATGTGGTTTGCTAAACATAAACTTTGCATGGGCAACAAAACCAAAGTTATGTTTTTTAGATCAAGAATGCGAGATGCTCAAAAATTGTTTAAAATACAAACTATCTTATTGTTCATGTAATGTTGGTTTTAATTCACTAGAGACAAACTGCACTAGACACAAACTGCACCCCAAACTGTTTTGAGATAGAAGCAGTAAATGATTTCAAGTACCTTGGAATTGTGTTCCAGCTTTGAAGCAATATATGTATAAGATCGTCAGTTAGAACTTAGAAGTCTTATCATCTCAGAAAATTCTGTAATACCACAACACTTAAAACAGCTTATTTTGGTATATTCCATTCAAAACTCCAGTATGGCTTAAGCTTAGGGTGGCCGTGGTGCAGTGGTAGAGTGATCAGTAGGTAGGCCGGATGCGTGGGTTCGAATCCCGCTCTGGGCATCTACTTTTCTTTCAGCCTCCCAGTTTCGTATGGACGCCGCCCTTGAAGTTATTTGTGAAATAACTAACACCTTATTTCCACTACTGCAACACAAAAAAAGGGAAGGCTGCTACTCTGGTAGTACAATGGACCAGTAATTAAGTCTGAGTTCTCCAGATTAGCATATAAACCTCCTCTTTAAAAAAAAAAAAAAAAAAAAAAAAAAAAAAAAAAAAAAAAAAAAAAATTGCTTAAGCTGTTGGGATGGGGCATACCAAACTAAAATCAATCCTCTCCTTGTTTTGCATTTGCAGAAATGTCCATTGAGAAAGATTAATGGTGCTAATCGGTATAAAACAAAGTCGCTATCTCTGTCCCTATGTCCCTATATGCTTAGATTTTTTAAACTACGCAACGGATTTTGATATTTTTTTTTAATTAATAGAGTGATTTAAGAGGAAGGTTTATATGTATAATACATGCATATTATTGTAGAGAAAAGCCGAGGAATTTAAAGATTAGTAATGTGATGTCTTAACAAACATATTTTTCTGCGCTTACATTGTAAACGCTGGCTAAATCTTACGAGAGATCACATTTATGTACTACGGAATTGTATATCCTAGAAAGATGAGTAAAAAAGTCCGCGACAGCTTATGTTTATCTCCTAAGGATAACCCACAGTAACCATTTTTATCTTTTACATATTACAAAAAAAAATATGTGTTATTTACCAAGCTATTTTAATCGATACAGTATCATTCCTTATCCATTTAAATACATTAGATACGTTGTGAATTTCATCTAGATCAAAATGCAGGCAGTAATGAATAAATCAAAACTACTGGATCGATTTTAATCATTTTTTCAGTGAGTGACATAGACTATATATGTTATACCCGTGCGAAGCCATAGCGGGCTTCTGTGTTTTCATATACAACGTTCACAGTTTTTCTGTAGTGTATTTAGTATCAGCAATGCATACCCGTGCGAAGCCGGGGTGGGTCGCTAGTAATAAAAATTATTTTCGCACCATATACAATTTTTTCAAATTCCCACCACAAATCCCATCATCAATTTATTCCCACCATTTTGCCCACTAAACAGTATATTCTCACCGTTTTGATGGGGAAAACCCACCAATCTGGTAACACTAGTGCAGGTACAACTGTCAACAGAGTTATAAAGATTGACAGCAATAGTTGATTACAGATGATCCTCTGCTTAATATCAAATGAAACTCTCCATTTTAGTTACCTGAGCTTCTTTCATTAAAAGAAACGAACCGATGTCTTCTAAAAACTCAGGTTTCAATTTCTCCCAGTTTTGAAATCTTGATGAGTTATATACGTACACATGTACAGCTACAAGTTACGCCAGAATTAAATTTCTCAAACGAAAATACTACCCGTTGAAACTGCCCTAATGCCATAATATTTTTCCCCTAAAAACAAGAAATTTTTTTAAATTGCCATCTGTATATGACATTGAACTTTGAAGGTTTTGTCCAGCTTCAATAGCAATAGCTAAGTACACAGTTTAAGTTCCAATCACTGTGTCATGCTTTAACTGTGTACCTACTTTCCGTTCTATAAAACCGCTAAAACTCGTTAAAATGTCGAATGAACTTGTCCCTTCTTATATTTAAAGCTTTCTTATTTCAACAAAAAAAAGACTCTCTATGGTTCCGAATATGTACTTACTTTTCTTTTAAAGATGCATTACATCAGATTAATTTCGTTTCAACAAGAATAAATAGAAAATAACAACAACAAAAAAAATTAAAGAAAAATATCTCAGCAGGGATTCGAAACGAATAGGAAAAATATAACAGAAAAACAATCCCAAATCCCATCACTACAACACAGCTAACTGAACTGAATTGCTCTTTGGTTAAAACAAGCTACCCCTTCGAAATGACTTGCAAAATCGTCTTAAACAACCTCTTCTAAGGCAAGGGGTAGTCTCTAACCTAACTTCTCAAGCCCTCTTTTAAGTAGGTAGCCTCAAGGTGTAAGCACAATGAAATTGCGGATCAGCTTTTATTGAATCTGACACTCCAAAGAAAAAACAGAGGAAATAAAATTTAATTTGACGACGGGCGGCGATAAGCCATGCCACAGAAATTCCATTTATAACTGCGAAACGCCCAGACGCCACCGATATAACCATGGTTCGTGTGACTCTCCGGAGCAACAAGGAATGGTAGCGGAGATATAAATCTGTGAGGAGCCGTTAAGTTTTAATTGAGCATCACATAACAACCATCATGACCTAAATGACCATATCAGATGTCATTTGATATTCATGTGTCCCTTTTTTATTATACTCTATTTTTTCCTTAGCGCCTGTGTTTTAATTGCAATCCTATCCAACAGCCATGGATAAAAAAAAACACACCAAGCTCGTGGCTTTTGCCCCCAATGAAATTTAAACTACAAGCTAGGCAAACACTAAAGTGAGGACAACCAAATCGTATATCCTTGTTGCTTTGTTCAAAAGGGTAATTTGGGTGCTGTTAACAAGATGGATGGAGAAATGAGTGTGTCCTCGAGTGAGTTTAGGGCAAGAAAAAAGGAGCGAAATCTCCTTTATGAGACAACATTGTGCGAAGCAAACTTTATCGAGAAACCAAGTGCGACTCGACGACGCGACGTGCGGGAGGGCGGGTCGGGTGGACCAGTTGCATCCAATTCACCCCAGAGTTAAGGGAAACATTTTTGAAAATTCAATTGTCGTGAGTTTGCCACAGAAATGGTACTTAGTAATGTAAGCCCTTGAATTTGATGTGTGTAACGTATGCAAAATGGGACTTCATTTATTGCATGGCATAGTTGGAGACATATCTACCTTCATGCATTGAATGTCGAAAGGATGCTAATTGGGCATCACTTGCCTATGTTTTGCATTGAAACACTCTTCGGATTTGATATGGGGGGTATGAAATATCGAGGTTATGTCACGTTCTCGTTGTTGGCACAATAAAAGGTTCATGTTTTTGATTTGTGCCGTTACAAATGGAATGAATGCGTAAATACGCTACCTCACAACAAGGGTAAAAGAGTTTTGATTTTCATTTTGGTTTAGTGTTAAAGGTTTGTTCAAGGCAAAGATCGAGGGCAGAATCCATTGCTGGAATTCGCATTTTGTGAGCACAAAAATGGGGACGCATTCACTTAACGCATTTCTGAGTGCCTGCATTTGAAAATATACTTATTTACAAATTGCAAGAGCTTGTGCGTGATTTACAAAACAGATCTCTAATTAACATTTGAACTACCTTCATAACAAGTAAATGATAAAAAACGGGAAGTGCACTTTATCAGAGTCCTTTTACTACAACATTTTAATGCGCTGTTAAATTTGTATTCTTTTGTGTTTTATTTCCAGTTTGACACGAGTAGTACTACCCATGATTTTGAAGACTGATTTATTTCAAAACCAAGCATGTCAATTATACATATTGGGACTGTACAGTTAGACAAGGGTTTTAAGTAAGTCGGTTTAAATCTTTCTGAAGACGCAAGTAATTCAATAATCGAACAGAACCAACAAGGACTGGTGTTGAGCAGCTAATCAGGCGTAATTTTGTTGTATTCGCAAACAAGATCATTCTGATGGGCTTCGTTGGCAAATCTTCTTCTTGAAACATCGTTCTCTCAAACCAAAATCAAGGTAAGGTTAGGTTAGGTTAAAATGGCTGTTAGCTCGGCTAACGCACTAAGACCCGTTCGGCCCGCTGTGGTATCTAATGTATCCTCATCCTAATGGAACCGTTTTGAGCTTACAATGCAACGGGAGAGACGCAGGGCGTCGATGTGAGTAAGATCACTAGAATTATATTAAAGAAATATGAAGCTAGGTGTATCCTAGGTTTGTAAACTAAAGATGGGCATGAACAGATAAGGTAAGAAATAGTTTCCTCTTCCTCCTTCTCCTCATCCATTCAGCTTCTGCAAAAATTGTTTGAGACGACTCCTAGCCTTGAAGCATGTGTTCCAATAAAACAGTGTCCTGTGATGACACCTTTCGTCGCACTAATGCGTTTTCTTTTGAGAGAGATCAAGCAGAAGTTAAGTTACGTTACACGTTAAACTGTTTGAACATCTCAAATTAGTTTTTTTGTATGCGTCCTGCTTGCGCAAGAGTTTGAATGTAGCGATTGGTATACCGATAATCTCCGTTATCGGTGAGAAGGGACGCCTGTTCCGTTTCAGGCGAGTTCCTCTGCCTTACCGTTGCCTGGAATGTCTATATGCCCCGGTACCCAGCATAGCTGAATGTTAAACTACTCTGACATCTCCCTGAGAAATGATCGGCAGTTAAGAACTAGAATAGAGTTGTGGAAATTTGACGCCAGGAATTTAATGGTCACCTGATTGACTTAAAATAAATAAATAGGGTGGCGCAACAGAGTGAGGAGTCCCGGGTCCTAACGCATTTATCACAACCTTAATTTTTCAACTTACAATTTTCAGCCGTTTCCGAACAGCTAATCGAGAAAGAGCTTTTCATGGCAATGAATTTACTAACAGAGGACTTGCCAATTCCCCTCGAAAAGCGATACCTGTGAAGGAACATTTATGCCGCTGCTGGGATTCGAACCACGAACCTCTGGGTTAACAGGCGGACATGCGAACCATCAGTCCAACACCCCACGGGTACCTGTCTTAGAAGATGCATATATAATTTTAAAATGTCATTTTTTCTCTTAGCCAAGATAGAGCTTCGCTGATTGCCATCACCTCCGCTTGGAACACGCTGCATGCTACAATTTTCTGGAAGACGAAGCGAGATGTTTAGTTTCATTTCGTCTGAATAGACACCACAACCTATAAAAAATTGGACGTATTCGCTTTCTAAGAATTGTTGGTCCTACCAGTCTGTTCTGGATGGAACGGTCGCCCGGAAATTTGTGTCAAATTCGAGTTTGGGAGTGGTGTTTAAATTAATAACACATGTTTTTGAAAGAAATTGAACAAATGTACAAAACAATTCTAATATTTACTTGTGATCAAACTAGTTAGTTCCTAAAATATTTTTCGAGCTCTTTTTGAATCTCTGTAATGCAATTTAATCCCCTTATTTCTCTAGGCAATGAATTCCAAATTCTTATAAAATAAATGAAAAACTGGCGTTCGGAAGTCGAACAAAAGATGATGTGATCGATTTGATTTTAAAAAGTTTATTAAATTATAAAGATCCTCAGGCTGGCGGGAAAAGAGTATATCGAAAAAAAAGGTTACTGAGCGAAGTCGAACGTCATAGGAAGGAATTTATATACATATTGTGAAACCCTATCATAACGGCTTAGCCCGTAAACGTAACGTATGCTACAATTAAATACGACATTTAGGCCCGTTTGCTGATTCGAGTCATAAATTTAAGTTCTACATAAAGTTTTCATTTTTGTATGAGACGTTCCGGAATTCTTAAGTTCTACATAAGAATTCCGGAACGTCTCATACAAAAATGAAAACTTTATGTAGAACTTAAATTTATGACTCAAATCAGCAAACGGGCCTTAGTCTCCTTTTGCTTTCAAAGTCTACAATGCAGAAAATTTCACAACAATAAGTTAGCACAGGTAAGAACAGTGTTTTTACAAGAAGCACTCTTGTTTTAAATGGAATTATGAGCTGTGAAGGTCAGAGCGTTCGTAGAACACCATAGCCTTTTACAACAGTGTTTTTACATGTAGATGCCAGGTGAGATTCCGATTAAGCACTACACCTAAGTTCTTAGCACAATCGACGTAATCAATGGGACTCTCCTTAAGAAGTAGTTGAGGGAAGTAGGAAACGTCAATTTCGCTCCTGGAAATAACCATACATTTAGATTTCATTGGATTCAACAGTATAGTCCATTTGCATTAGACCAACGGTAAATAAGTTTTAAATCTTCATTTATATGCAAGTTGTCGAATGCTTGATCATTCCAAAGGGGCTGCTGTATAACTATCGTGCAACAGCAGGAAGTTCGTTAACATACATTGAGAAAAGCAGCGGACGTATAGAACCTTGTAAAACGCCACTCATGACAGGAAGAAAGTCTGAGAAAGTATTGTTGAAATAAACAGCTTGCATTCGATTGGCTAAATAAGAAAATAAAAGTTTTATTGCGGAAGAGGAAAATTTGAATATCTGGGACAGTTTTTCACAAATATGATTCAAAATATCAAAGGCTTTAGAGAAAACTAGGAGTATAAGAAACGTGACACTATTTTTATCGATCGCTTTCCTAATATGCTTAGATACACTCAATAAGGCAGTTAAACAATTGTTATTCTTTCGAAAACCCGATTGTTTTGATGACAGTAGATTGTAGCGCGTGAGAAAAATATTGATTTGCTTTTGAATTATTTTCTCGAAAATCTTAGACAAAAATGGCAATATTGAAATTGGTCTGAATTCGTCAACTCTATATGTCTTTGGCATAGATACTATCATAACGCTTACGTACTTTTGATAGAGTTAAAGATATGAGTAATGTAAGGTAGCAGTGTGGGAAACAAAATTTTCAGAAAGGAAGGGTGTATTTTATCCAGTCCTATAGCTTTAGACTTAACAGAGAGAACTCGACTACATCCTCAGCTGCAACGGAGGAGAAAGAGAAACTATAAGAATAAGAAGAACTAGGATTTGAAAACTGTTGGGGAACTGAACGACTGATGACAGTTGTGTTTCTGGCAAATCTTTTGTTCAGATCGTTAATATCTAGGTTTTTTAAAATATCAATACAAGATTTATCAACACCAATACTTTTCAAGTTTTTCCACATCTGTTTACTTCCTCCTGACAAGTTAATGCGAGTAGAAAATAAACGAGCATTTTTGCCTTACGGACTTCTAGAACAGTTTTGTTGAGCAGAGTGATATAGATTTGATGAAGATTATCAACAAGAAAAACTTTCCATCGTCTATAGGCCAAATCACGTTATTTTATCAGGGAGAGAAAGTATCTGGTAAGCAAGGTTTATTTTTAGGGACGCAGTATATGGTTTTTAAGGGTACATGAATATCAAAAAGACGATTTACCTCACGGCATAAAAATTTAACCTGCACAGAGGTCAAGGGAAACTCCAGTATAATATTCCAGTTGACACTATTTGTATCATTTTCCAGAGCAGTGTAATCAAAGAAGACGTTGGCAAGACATGGGTCACCGAAAAGGGTCCTTTGGATCATCTCCTTTGATCGTTCGGTGGAACAAGCTTTCATGTACATACATTGCCTCGTACCGAATTTCGAAAAACAATATGTCTCGGCTTTACTGGGGCTTTCCCCCAGCGCTTCGGGTGCTGCGCTCGAAGCTCTGTTGAATCTCCTAAGCTTTGATATATATACATTATCGAGTGTACTAGTTATTAAGACTATTTCCCGTTAAAAAAGAAGTTGTCTCTGAAAGCAGCACATCATCCGACTCCTGTTTAATGGACATGCCGCCCGAGACAATGATTCCAAGGGTGAAACTGCTGCAGAAACACACGCTCAGCATTTAGCTGGTTTAGGACCGGTTCACTCTAGAAACTGGAAAATTACCTAGTCTTATCGGGTCTCCACAGATAATTCCAAAACTATATCAACATACTACTCGTATTTGTATTTGTTCTAAAAAATTCCTCAAGATGAACACCGAACCGCTCACCACAGAAAAATTATACAACTTAACAAGAGACTTTCTGCGAGCGTTTTATTTTTTTATTTGATTTTACTGATGTGATAATCTCAAACACAAATCTTCAACAAAAAAAAAAAAAAAACAGAAAAAACAAATCCTTACGTAAATTTATTTGTTGGAAATTATGTGAAACCCACATTCATCGACAGCAACCGTTCAATTCTTTTTTTCTGTGTGATTATTATTATTTTATTTGGAGCTGGTTCTTTTAGCCACTTGTCGAGAACAATGATCGGTTTAATATGTTAGAACAGCAGCCATAGTTGAAGTTGCAGCATCCAACTGTGCATCTTGTCCCAATCTGAATGGCAAACCTAAGGAAGATTTCCGTTCTTTACTCACTTCTCTGGCAGTCAATATTTACATAATCATCATCATCTACAATAAGCACCATTGCATTGGTACGAAACTACCCACTTTCTACATAGCTGAACATTTACTCACTTCAGCTGTTCAATCCTCAAATCATTTTAGCTGTCATTGCACGTTTATAAGGATTTACATTTTGTTTGGTCTGAAAAAAGGATTTGCAAAGAGAGATGCTTTGAACTTCTTTTATTTATTTCTGTTTTTTGTTTTGTTTTTGTCTCTTGCAAATGTAAGAGCTAATTGTTTTTTTTTCCTTCTTCTTCTTCTTTTCTAGAAACGGTGAGTGGTTTTGTTGGAACACAGATGTGGTCTGGACAATAATGTCTTGTGCAGGTACAAAACAGTTTATTTCAATCGGTTTTCACATTTCTATTTAAATGTAAGTTAATGTTGATGACAATCGAAGGAATTTAAGATTTTCAAATCGATCTTCGTGTGTATAGGTAAGAAAATGATAATACAATGTATAATGAAAAAATAAGTAAGAAAGGAGAATCTCAAACGGGCTTGAGATTATACGGAATGAATTCAATCATGCAGGCTTAAAGGTTTTTAAAGCTGTTTCAAAATAAATCATAACTTTAGTTCAGGCTAATTTGATTTTAAGAACTTGAAAAAAAAAGATTCGTACTGCCATAGAAGTTTAAGGATGAAATGTAACTGAATTTTAAGATGATGTCGTAAAGATTGTTTTTGAAGATAAAGACAGGTGTGTCTTGTGTCCTTACTGACGGTGAGGATGCAAAACTTAAAATACACTATAAGTGTAAGGTTTTGAAACCACCTTAAACAATCCAACATTTTTACGATTCTTGTTGGCAACTCTTTAAATCACATATTTCGGAAATATTGCGTCAATTCTACTGTGCAAATGGACTATTGGTTCATTAAATAAAATAAGGGGGTACATCTGCCGATTCCGTCGGTTAGTCGAGAAAGCGGTATTCTATTCATGGCAATGAATTTACTAACGGAGGACGTGTTCAACACACGCATTCTTAAGACGCAGACGAAAAAACTATTTTCAAAATATCAAATTTGAGAATTACAAAAAAACCTAATTCAATCGGTGTTCAACGCTTATTCTGGGTTCTAGAGTTTTTTTAAAAAGGTTTTGGCACTCAGCTGTAGCACTGTACCACGAGTATGTCGACCTTTTCTTGAAAGGAGTAGATGGAAATAATATGGTGCTTATTTTACTTAGAAGCCTGAGTCCAGATGAAACAGTGAATCTGAAAGAAAAGAAGATACCCGTCTCGGGAATCGAACTCACGCCGCCGCGCCGTTGCATCGACCAAATACCCTACCACTGCACTACTGCCGCCCTCATAGAGCTTACAAGCACTACCTTTAGGGAACTTGCAGGCAAATAATATTTCCCAACACTGGATAATTGGAATTCTTGAGATAATATGCTCCAGACAGTTTTTTAGTCTCTAACTGCTGTTTCAAAGACTTGATTTTATCTTTGGAGACATTTTGCAATCAAAGAAGGCTGCAGAGTTTTCCGCCATATAGTTACATAATTATACAAGCAACACTTCAATCATGGTCGCAATACTTCTGTCGTGGTCACTAGAATTTTCCGTGGTCGGCAAATTCTGTTTTGTTCGCAAAACGTCTGCTGTGATCGTGACATTTTTGTCGTAATCGTAAATCGTAGACTTCTGTCGTCATAGCAACAGCTCTGTCTCACAATTAATGGCCGTCGTATTTTCGAAAGCTCTGACAAAATTACAACAATTCTGTCGAAATCGTTACACTTCTCCCGTAATCGCGACAGTTCTATCGTAATTTTGTTACTATCGCCGATTGTCGCAAACACGAGGTAACACTTCTAATAGGGTTGCGGTTGTTGACGTAATGGCGACAGATCTATCGGAATTGAATTGAAAATCAGACGGTTCCTATACCGAGTCCAAGGCAGAGACACTCAGTCTTATGCTGGAAACTCATTTTCCAGGAAACCAGATATCAATCGGACCACAGCAATCTATTTCCCTTAGATCAGGTGAATCCGATAAATCCACTCGACTTAGCTGGTACACGTCATATTTAGTTGTTACCGACGAAGCCATCAAATATGCCGTGGCATCTTTTGACAGTTTCAAGTCACCTGGCACTGACGGTGTTTACCCAGCTATGTTGCAGGAAAGTATAAACCTTTTGCTTCCTACTTTGAAAAATATTTTCACTGGTAGTTTAGCCCTAGCGTATATACCAACTCCATGGCAGAGTGTTAGAGTCGCCTTCATACCAAAAATTGGTAAACAAGACTACTCACTCGCCAAGAGCTTTAGACCCATTAGTCTTACCTCCTTCCTGCTTAAGACGCTGGAGAGAATGGTTGAGATTTACATTCGTAAAACCTCACTCCAATTACACCCTCTGTCTCAGATGCAACATGCTTACCAAAGAGGAAAATCTTGTGAGACCGCACTTCAAAATCTTGTTAGCAGGATTGAATGCGCGCTTGACAGGGAAGAATTTGAGGTAGTTATTTTCATCGACATTCAAGGTGCTTTTGACAATGCTAGCTTCGATGGCATGTGTAATGCTGCCAGAGAACACGGTGTGGACGAGTCATTAGTGTTGTGGATTAAAGCAATGCTAGTAAATAGAGCCGTAATCGCTGAGGCTGAGTGTGGACAATATGTTGCAACGGGAGTGAATAAGGGCTGCCCACAAGGTGGCGTTTTATCACCTCTTCTGTGGTGCATGTTGATCGACTCTCTACTCGTCATGCTCAATGGTTCTAACGTTCATGCCCAAGCATATGCAGACGACGTCGCCGTGCTCTCGATTGGCTCCAGCCTCCAAGCTGTCTGTTCCCGAGCACAGGCTGCGCTTTATATGATTGATATGTCAATCCTCTTAAAACCGAGGTTGTCCTCTTCACGAGACGTAGAAAATTGACTGGTTTGACCCAACCTACGCTTAAAGGCGTCAACATTCCCTTTTCAAATGAAGTCAAACATCTTGGAGTAATCCTGGATAACAAACTTCTTTGGTCAAAACATGTCGAGTCTAAAACTACTAAAGCACTGTCAGTTTTCTGGCAATGTAAAGGAGCCTTTGGCAAGACATGGGGTCTTTCACCGAAAAGGGTCCTTTGGATCTATACGGCTATGATAAGACCAATCATCTCCTATGCGTCAGTTGTTTGGTGGAATAAGCTCTCGCGTAAATACGTTATTGACTCGTTTGCCAAACTTCAAAGAACAATTTGTCTAGGTGTTACGGGGGCCTTCCCCAGCACACCGGGAGCTGCTCTCGACGCACTGTTGAATCTTCCTCCCCTTGATACCTACATCATGGGGTGTACTCTCAAGATCATTTCTCGTTTAAAGCGATGTGGTCTCTGGCACAATTCGCACTGGAGCTTTGAGGAACTCGCAAGCAGCATATCTTTTGACTCACGTCTAATGGATATGCCGTCTGACACGATGATCCCAAGGCTCAAACTGCGTCAAAATTACTCAGTCAACTTTCCTTCGGTTCAGGACTGGTTCACTCCAGAATCTGAGCCTGGAAAGAACTGTTATCGTATCTTCACAGATGGCTCCAAAACCGACGAGGGTTCTGGTGCTGGTGCCTTTGTTGAGAACGACGACATACGACTGCACTAATCTTTGGGATCATACGCATCCGTTTTCCAAGCGGAGGCTTATGCTATCCTAATGGCCTTGAGCCACGTAACGAACAATGGATGGACGGGGAGAAGTATCTTTGTTTGCTGCGACAGCCAAGCTGTGCTTAAGGCCCTT